>OZ007496.1:111254219-112454219 GCA_963931805.1 Microdon myrmicae
TATTTTTTATTTTTTATATTTTTATATATTTCCTATTACCCGAATATTTTAGAAGAAGTTCTCTCTCTGTATTTTTTTTTATTTTTTATTTTTTTTATTTTTAATAATAATAATATAAGGTAAAACAGTATACAAAATAAAATAAGAACGAACATATTAACAAAAATGTTAACATAGAGAAATATTAAAACGTCTAAGGATATCCGTAAGTTCGTCCTTGTGCACAAACATGCTTGTGTTTAGATATCTAAGCGAAGAGTCCGCTGTATTGTTTTCTTCTTCTTCTTCTGTTTCCGCGACGCCAATTATTAATCTCATTGTGTAGCGAGATATGGTTTTGGACAGCCCCAATTTCGAGGTCGCGGTTAGAATGAATACATTCGTTCACTCTGTACACCGCCTCGAAACACGCACCAATTGAGTTCGCTTTGTTTGGGGGATTCTCTATCAATATTAGCTCTGTGGGAAGGAAGTATGTACCAGCATGGGTACTTGATTCACTTCCTCCTCCATCATAATTCCGCTGAAAACAGTTCTCCGGACACAACGACAGGACAAACAGCAAAATATTCACAGAAAATTGTCACCAAAGAATGAAGGAAAACGCACCGATGGTAGTCTCCGGAATAAAATGCACTGATTTGGTTGGTGATCACCGCTATTGTTTTATTGTGTTTTAATTATCGACTTTAGAATTTTACACTATTGTTTTAATTTTATGTAAGACACGTTAATATTAAATTTATATGCACTCAATACCGACTCGCGGAGACTACGACACAAACGATTATTTTTTATTATCGCTTCCCTGTGCGCACCAGGGTAGCGATGGAGCCGCGACCCGCTCGGGTCGAAGGATGAAATTTGACTCAGCGATCGTCATCTCATGCAGAGATGATTTCGCTAAGGAAAAAAAGGAAGAGAGAGAAAAACTCTTCTCTTAAGGGTCTTTGCCAAGGATATGTTTTATCTCCCACAAGTGTAACGTAGAGTCTCTCTTATGGGAACAAGAAAGCCAGATCTCGTAATAAAGGTCATGGTGGTATGTGTGGGATCGTTCAGATGGATGCGATTCACACGTGCAGTGGAACGACGAAACAGGCAGACGGCAAAGACAATAGGGAAAAATAACCAAATGCGCCGTTGGTAATGCGGCATTGTTTACACGATGCCTCGTCGCTATTTTCGACGTTAGGAAAAAAAGGTGCTAAAAGCAAATTGGATGTTTATGGCATCTCTGGCTGCAGTAGAAACCGGGTTCATATTTGCATTACGAAATGCTGGAGAATTTGGTTTCGGCGTCTATTGCGCTAATTATATGCAGCTGCTTGGGTTGTTTATTGATAAGACAAACCAAAAAGGTTGCCAAGCAATGTGTATGAAAAGTTATAAGACGCGGCTGAGAAAATAGACGGCGCGATATTTATGGTCCCTGTCATGAAGGTTACAAATGTATGTAAATCTAATTATTTGTTTACCGGAATTCCTCTAAGGAAATTTGACTGGCGACGTAGATGCCGAAATTGATTGGAAATTCCTGGTAAGTTAATAAAGAAATCTTAAGGAGCAATGGTATGCGAAGAGAAGGCATGAAGGTAAGTTTTCTTTACAGGGACTTAAAGATCATAGATTTGATCTCTTAAATGCGTGCAGCATTTACAGGTACTAATACTGTTGCATTAGCAAACTTAAGGGAGTTGGGTAGTAGTTATGGGGGTTTTCAGGTAAGTAGACCGTAGGGTTTGGCGGAAACGCTACAGCTTTTCTTTGGAGTTGATGTGTTCCATGGTAAGTCCTGCGTTTAGCAGTGTTTGACAATTTTCCGGAGTCGGTTGGATATGCAGACATGGAATATCATTATCATCATCATCATCATCGGCACTACAACCGGGATCCGGTCTTGGCCTTATTTAACAAATCTCTCCACCGGTCCCGATTTCGAGCCGATGTCATCCAGTTTAGCACTCCCAGGCTCTGGGCGTCCTGGTCTACGCCATCCCTCCATCGCAGACAAGGTCTGCCGCGCTGTCTCCTTCCACACATCCTGCCATAAAGGACTTTCCGGGCAGGCTCCTCTTCGCTCATTCGAGCTAGGTGTCCCGCCCACCGGAGTCTACCGAGCTTGATTTTTCTTACAATATGAGCTTCAAGGTAGATTGCGTACAACTCATGATTGTAGCGTCTCCGGAATCGTCCTCCCTCACATACGGGGCCAACAATTCTCCTGGAATATCATTATAATTCCTTTTAAATACTTTATTTAGTTGTGAGGACATATTCGGTCGACTAGCTTTAAAGGCTTGAATTTTGTTGGTCCAATCTACATTAAGTACTGATCTATAATTATCACGGACCAGTTTTTGAAGGTTTTTGATTATTGTCTTAATTGTTTTTATTTCCTGGCAGTTTGGTTCACTGAACTGTCTATAAAGCAGTTTCAGTTTGGAGAGCACAATTCTCATAGCGCCAACCGTTGGGTTTCTGTATCGGTTTGTGTGCCTGTACATGTGAGCTAATTTAGAGATAGAACGATTTATTGTACAGGGTGGCGCAAAAGTAATTATCCAATTTTGTTTTTGAATTACTTTTTTACTAAATAAAAAAAATGATTTTGAGTGATGGAAGTCTTTATTTGGACCTCTACAATTTTTTCTAGTTCACGAATGTCAAATATGATGTCTAGTTCAGAAATGTGAAATATGATTGACGTACGACGGCATTTGCAAAAATTATAACATCTTCCGATAGGGTGATTAATTTTGCGCCACCGTTAGTAACAATGTTGTTCAGCGTCAAAATATAATGATCAATTCCGTCATTATGAAGATTTCTATTACTATCGTATTCGGTTGTACAAAAACAATTTCCAGTAGTTAGGTCCATATCCAGTAATTGTATTCGCTTGTTCAACATAAGTGAATCCAAGAAGGAATCTCCTCTTGGATAAGACGATGCTCCCGTAGCGTACAATCCTAGTTTATGTTCGATGGCCTTTGTTTGCCATCGAACGCACTGCTTCTTGTGTTCGAGATAAGGTTACCCCAAGAACTGTGCTATGAATTGAATTCTCCCACCATGAAAAAATAATTATTTCCCAAGTTCAACTTGAGACTTCGGAAAAGGGTATTAAGGTCATTGGCAAATTGTGTACACTGGGGAGCTTCAGCAGCGTATACAGAGACGACATATAGATGCCTTTGACTTTTGAAAAGAAAATTTATAATGCAGGCTTCTATCGCCTTAAACTTGTATCTATGGGTACGACGTCCGTGTGCCGTCGTTAGCGTGGGTTCTACGCCTATCCCACGCTGTTGCCCCGTTGGTCGTCACCAATGTGGGGTAATAGTTCCGGTATCTGCTCGTTATCGATGGAGCCGAAGGTCGAATTGTGAAATGCACTGCCGTGGATTTTGTTCTAAGTTTGAAACCTTTTACTCCTGTACACGATCACTGCTTCGAGACACACTGAATATACTGAGCATCTTGTCGATGCAATGTCACAGCACGTCATTAATAAAAGTGGATCGACTGATGCAGAAGCAGCAAAAGGATAAACGTCCAGGACTACCAATGGTGAGCAATGCACTTCCTGATAGTAGTCAATTCAAAAGAGTCGAACGAGATTAAAACACACTTTCACTCCTTTTACACAGCGCATCGTTGCTATACTTGTTTTTATTTCATATTATTGTTAAAGCAATTCACAAAGGTGGTCAAAAGGCAGTCACTGCTAACTTAAACACTGCTTTTCAATTTACTGATTTTAGTTAATATACTCTTCCACCGACGGTTGTGGGGCTCAGACTCGAATTATTTAACGTGAAGGAACGACTTGCCTCCACGGAATTCGTATCGCGATTGAAGATTCATTCACCGAAGACGACAGCACAGCAAATTTCGTACATTGCTTCGGTGCCCGAATGGGGATGATTTTCCTTGCATTGGTCCAGCAAAAAGGGGTGAAACACACACACGATGATCGTTTTTGCTGCTCATAGCGTGTGTCCACGAGTATACGGACCGTGGATCATCGAATCCACAATGGGAACATTAGCTGGCATGGTTACAGCTGGTGCAAATATCTCGACGTAGATATTTTGTGTTTACACGATCGGCAACTGCGTACAGCATTTATGCTAATCGTGCACAGCTTGGCGGCATCCCCAAGCAGTCGAATTCTTGCTGGTAATTTTCCATTTTTGAGGACTCGACTTTCTTGGGCGGTCAGCCGTATGCCGTAATGTATTTGTCGATCGGATGATCGACCGATGTGGGCATGGATAAAAAGGAAAAGAAGAAACATCTCCTGCTCCTATGCGGCAGACTCATTAGGGGATATCTCATTGATGTGGTTTGGTCAATGTTGGTTGCTTGATGGTGCAACCAAATTGCTTTTAAGGCACATGATGGGATAATGCGACCATGCCCTTGTGGAAAAACACCTATTTGTTGCTGATGGATTTTGCATCGGCGCAATTATAGTTCTAAAGCTTTATAATATTTGTAGCCCAATTTGTGCCTTTGGTTTAGCTTAGTTTCGCACGAGTGGGCGTTCAGCTTCCAACAGATTTTTCAGATTCTCTTCTTTCCATTCGGATTAGTGAATTGACATTCACAGCAATAACTTTAAAAGTGAACTCAGCCGAAGAAAACATTGTGTCTAGGTTGTGGAGTTATTTGGAAACAGTTTAGTATCCAGTCAGGCCGCCTGTCAGTTTTTTTTTCTAACCCGGAATATAGTGCTCACATGGACAGTAAAGTTGCTGTTATATATGTTTGTACCTCTGGAGCCGACATTTTTATCTTTTTACGTGGTTGTTCCACGATTGGTGCATTCCTTCCACCACCTCCCATTTGGGCGTATGACACACAACGAGGATTCTTCCGCTTCCCTACTTCAACTTTTTTTTTCTAGCTACCAGCTTTACTTTTAGCCGGTGGTATTTAGGGCAATCTTTAAAATTAACAGGATGACCTGTATTTTTACAGAGGACGAAGGATAACTTATTCTTATCCGGAAGCTGTTCTTTACCCAGGCATTCCCCAATGGGATGATTGTCGAGTCACTTTACGCATCTAAATTTCATGTTGCATTCGATGCCACATGGCCAAATCCCTGAGCATTATTGGGAATAGTTATTTCTTCCTCATTCTCATCGGACTTTAGCCGTTGAACTTAAAGATTCGGTTCTCCGTAGCACCGTTTTGAAGCCAGCGTCACCATCGTTCATGGTGGACAGTTCAGTTAGCCACTTTCTTTATTTAAATAAATGTTTTATTCACTATTTCAATTTGTTTGCGTACACCACCCGCATACACACGCGTACAGGAACACTTTGTTTGGCGCGCATTTGCACTGATTGTTTTTTTTTTGTTTATTATTTTGGGTGCAGAGAAGTGTGCGACCCGTATTCATTTAAAATGTGCAACACAGTTTATAGTCATAATTTTACATACATTTCACTTTTAAGGCCGTTCTATCGTTCAGGGAGTGTCGACACGTTTACATCGTATGTTGGTCAATTTGGTACTGGACTCGCTAAAAACGGTTACAAAATTAACGAGTACTGTTGCAGGGATGTTCGCACCGTCGGAAATGAACCGCAAATTGGTGCGATCCATCGGATTGTCTTGTGGAGCGCATATAAACCGAAAATAGTTCCTGTACAAAAAAGTGCAAGCATTCGCTTGGTAACACAATCAATGTCAGGTTAAAAGTATGCATGAGTATACTTTTCAACCCTTTCTATTTCCCCTTCTCGGAATGCACTTCCGAGAACAACCCAAGCTTCAAAAGGTGATCACGAGGTTTCCCAATTGAATTCGTTTTTCGTTGCGAGTGAAACCAAATCCACCCCGAAATCGCTCTCCTTTGTAATTTTCCCATTCTTCTTGAATTCGTTGACTGTTGAGTAGATTCGCAATAGTTTATTCACCTTTAATGGGTGGGGAAATGGGAAAATAACTATGAGTGTGGGATCGGAAATGGGCGATCATAAGGAGAGTACCTGTTGGTGGGTAGTAGTTAGTCAGTAGTGAGTTGTGAGCAGTCGTGGCTGTGAAACAACCACTCACCATCGCGGCCAAAATCTCACCACCAACTCCTAGTTGTTCTGATCGTTTCCTCGAAGGAAAACTCTCTCCTTCGATCGTACAGATCGAAGGATATATTCTTTTGTTTTTATTATCCTTTTTTCTACCCGCCATTCATTTACTCCCAGTTGTAGTGCCGATGATGATGATTCATTTACTTCATCTTTCCCTGATTGGGATCGCAAGAGGGAAAACAAAAAAGGAACAACCAACAAAGGATCTTGCGGGTGAGCGTTTTTGATCATCGTTAATGGTGGGTGATAAAACGAACATGAGGTTCGTTTTGTGGCGCAAGTTGTTTGTTTTCCAATTCGTTGCAAACAAATTTTTAGAGGATCATAAAATTGCCAACCTGCATTTTATGATTATCAAAGATACTTGTTTGCGAGAAGATCATCTGGTCCGCACATTTCGATCAAGGGAATTTTGCGTGTAGGCGAACCACATGAAGAGTTGGTTCGTTTATCACGTATTGGATTTTATATATTGAATTCAATGTGAGACAATTGAACGTGTAGTTCAATTTGTTTGACCTTGAATTCAATATTGGTATGGGGATATGTTATGTATGGGGGCAAGGCTAGGACTTGCAGAGCTCTTCATCCTTTAAGTGGATGGTTAATTGTGTAACGCGATTAACGGAGGAAGCTGACTCCAATGAGGTAAGTATTAAGATGTGGAGGGTTTAACGTGTAAGAATGGTACATCCAAGCACGATTTCCCTAGCCAGGCTGACTTTTGTACTCCAGAAGATTCCGTAGAATAAAACAAAGCGCAATGGATCGGATATTATCTGTTAATCCACAGCCTTTTCTGAACCTCAATTGTTCCGTTGAACCAACGCGTAAATAGGTTATCATTTTCGTGACGATATGAGGGGCAACATATATAAAAGAAACAAACCCGAAAGGTCATAATACATGACAATAGTCATCCCAAGTTAGAATATAATTTAAATAATCTAGAATGTAAGCATTATTTGTCTAGCAAGAAAGATAAATATAAGAAAAAGAACAAAATAAAAATGTACGTAAAATGGAAAAAAATGGGGGGGCAATTTTATTACATTTAAGTTACACAATTAGTTATGTTAATTGAAATTTTCATAACAACGTGTTAATCTGTGTTAGCTACAAACCAGTTCTCAAATTCATTAGTGAGTGCAAAGTTATTGCCAACAACGATCGTTTGTAGCCGGAGATCAGTTCTGCAGAGATTTTCATCAGCTAGCTCAGGCCGATAACATGCATCCCAAAGATTTTTACTGCCAATGTGGAATCTAAGAAGATCTCTCCCATCGCTCTCTCAATTGGCAAATCTCAAGTGAGCAACTGTGGGTACGAAATCTGTCAGAGTTTAAGTGTTAATTGTAACGAATGGACGAAATGTCCTGTAACTTCATACATAAACTAGTGACAGATGAGCCTGTCGAAATAAGTCGTATTCATTTTCTAGTGGGGCCACCTATTAACTGAGGTGACTTTTCAGCTCATGTAGGAGGGCAGTTTAATAATTCAGTGACTTTTTGAATAAGGGATTTTTTTTTTCGGCAAATAAGCATTTTATCTCTCAACATAGTCTCCTTTTAGCTCAATGCGTTTAGTCCAGCGTTTTTCCCATTTTTTATTCGCCGGACATAGGGTAGCAGTTCGTAGCCAAATTTATGGATTTTGCTTGATTATGCTTAATCAGCACACTTTTGTTTGCTTTCAATGGCTGTCAAACAACTAAATGGCGCAGCTGGCTCAAATTTTGACAGTAGTCTATTTATAAGCGGTAGTTTATGGGGCCATTCTTTCACTTTTACATTACTGCGCGGGAAATACAAAGCCAGTGTTGTGGGGGTTCTTTAAGCATACCCGAAGAACCACTCATCGTCCTAATCCAACTCCCCGTCCCCAACCTGCAAATACCTGCACCAACCATAAGCAGCTTACCTGCATACGAGCAGTACAAAGCTCTATTCAACAATTACATACCTGAAACATAAGTCCACGGCAAGATTACCATCTTGCCATGGCATCAAAACCAATGACATCAACTAAACCATCTCGGTTCATCTGTCATGAACCGATCGGTTACCATGGGCGACCACATGCCCATCAAACACAGGCCAATCCTCCCGAGTGTTCTTGTTCCAACAATCCGTTGGTTCAAAACACATGCCATGGCAAATCGCTTGCTTATACAGCTATAGCCGATTATCCCTGATCGGTTGCATAAGCGATAAACTAGGATCGAATTGGACGTGATCATAGTTTGTTTTTCCTAAACAATCTAGCAATGATCACGTCCCATGTTTTGTTTACTAATACAAAGCATAGCGCAACTCGCGCCTAACTGCCAAGATCCGAATTCTTTGCCAGTGTAAATATTCACACTGGAATTCGATCCTTGACTCGCTATGGATGCAATGCACAATTGACGTGGATAAATACACAACCGTCATTGTGTAATCACCCTGATTACCAGATCATGTTGTGGGGGTAGAAAGTATTAATACCAACGTATGGCATGCGGTTCACTTGAATCCCCATCAATGTTTCGTCGAATATCCACCAAATCCAGGAAAAAGGCAATGAATGAAATGCACTTGGTTTGTTATAATTTAGTTTTTATTGATCTCAATTAATATTACTTGCCGTAGGCTTTAATAAATAAATAATTCGCGATTAGTCTATTCTGAAGGGCGACACGTTTCTCTTTCTCGATTAACTACCGGAACACTACGTTCGATTCGTCTGACAACACTTAACAACACTTCTTTTGTTCTGACTGGAACGTGTGTACCAACTTACTTGGTTGATGGTTATAAATCGACTGATTGAAAAACGGATGAAGATGGGTAATTTAATTTTTGCACCAGACAACCAATAGAGAACATACTTCTGCTCTCTGATTGCCACGCTCGTCGATGTGTGGTGAATTACATCGGTCAATTCGATAATCGACGAACATGGGAGAATGGAAGAACAGACACACAATGTGCAATGATCTCGGGGTGTGTTTGGTTGTGTGTGCATGAATCAATGCAGCTCTGAGCGTAACGCATTGACCTAATTCGGTGAATATGGTGATCTCAGAGTGCATTAAACTGTACGAAGACAGAACTGTGAAGGAGAGGAAAATTAAGGTGGTGCTATTCACCTGCGAAAAGAGAGCATTGATCCCCAGTGAATGGAGTGTCTGGGGAAAGTGAAAAGGACGCCGAATTGGCTAGGGAAATCTGATCATGGGAACTAACTTAAATGCTTTGATAATTCCCCCAGCAGTCGCATGATTAAGCAACCGCGACTATACCGTTGCTGACCGACATGGTGCGATTTCCGGTGGAAATCTCATGGGTTAGCGAAATGGGGTTGCCGTATGGCAAAAAGGTGGCTAAACTCAATTATGCATTATCTGCATAGGATAATGAGTTTAGCTATGCGTCCGTTTAACATGATTTACAGGTGGAATAGCTTATAAGGCGAATGGGTAGAAATGACGCGCTGAAAGCGGTCGAAATAAGGTATGAAATTGTAGGTTGGTTCTCCATGTGGTATAGAGCACCCCCACAAGTTCCCAGGGTATCGTTCTCCTAAACAACCCTCGTACCATTAGCTACGGCAAACAAACGCGTACCTTAGCGTTTGGTCCCCGAAATAGCGTTTCTGTTGACATAATACCCAGAAACTTAATTCTGCATCAACGAATCGCTAGTTTAAACATAGCAACCTTTTTCGGTCGCTATACGAGCGACCATCTATTTGCACAGCTGACCTATTTGAATTCAAATATCGTTAGTCAGTTTTTGTTGTCGTTTTTCCTTATTCGACTGCAGCCGATATATGAAATACTGTTCTTCCCCATGTGCAGGCCTGTGGGGAGGAAGTATGTACCAGCATGGGTACTCTGTTCACTTCCGTCCCCATCATCTATTGTTCTCGCGCTAAGCAAAGTGACACTAAACAAGTTCAAAATTCAGAGTGGACACAGCACAGGAACAATGAAACAAACACTGGTGTAGTTATTATTTAGACATCGGGTTTTTATTTTCCGTAGGTAAACGTTAATATCAAATTTATATGCACTCAATACCGACTCGCGGAGACTATGACACAAACGATTATTTTTTATTATCGCTTCCCTGTGCGCACCAGGGTAGCGATGGAGCCGCGACCCGCTCTGGTCGAAGGATGGAATTTGACTCGGTGATCGTCATCTCATGCAGAGATGATTTCGCTAAGGAAAAAAAAGGAAGAGAGAGAAAAACTTTTCTCTTAAGGGTGTAACTAGTGGCGCAGTGGTATATGTACGCGATCGAACAGATTCAATGTTGTTGCATGTGTGCGAAAACAGGCAGGCGGCAAGGACAATAGGGAAAAATGACCACATGCGCCGCTGGTAATGCGGGTCATTGTTTACACGATGCCTCGTCGCTATTTTCGACGTTAGGAGAAAAAGGTGCTAAAAGCAAATTGGATGTTTATAGCATCTCTGGCTGCAATAGAAACCGGGTTCATATTTGCATTAGGAAATGCTGGAGAATTTGGTTTCGGCGTCTATTGCGCTAATTATATGCAGCTGCTTGGGTTGTTTATTGATAAGACAAACAAAAAACGTTGCCAGGCAATGTGTATGAAAAGGTATATGACGCGGCTGGGAAAATAGACGGCGCGATTTTTATGGTTCCTGTCATGACGGTTACATTGAATGCAATCCGAATTAGTTTGTTTACAGGAATTCATCTAAGGGAATTTGACTGGCGACGTAGATGCCGAAATTGATTGGAAATTCCTGGTAAGTTAATAAAGAAATCTTAAGGAGCAATGGTATGCGAAGAGAATGCATGAAGGTAAGTTTTCCTTACAGGGACTTAAAGATCATAGATTTGATCTCTTAAATGCGTGCAGCATTTTTAGGTACTAATACTGTTGCATTAGAAAACTAAAGGGAGTTGGGTAGTAGTTATGGGGGTTTTTCAGGAAATAGACCGTAGGGTTTGGCGGCACCGCTACAGGCCCTCTTCCTGTTTGTGCGCATCTTTAATAGTGATATCCGCGCGAAACAACATCTAGAATCGTCACGAGAGTCAGATTTTAAGCGCCCAACTGCACGCACGTGCCGCAGTCTTGGAGTTTTGAGTCAGAAACAAGCACACGTACCGGGGACGTTGCTTGCCGAGTATCAAATCCGCGCCCTTATATTAATCAAAAGAAAGGGGATTAAAAGAAAACCAAGAATGGGAACAATAATTATAAAGTAAATTACCTGAAATATAGAAAATTTAATAAACAATATTATACATCTTATAAAGTTAATCAACATTGATGAAATAAAAAACATTAACATTAAACAAACACAGTGTGTTTCATATGTTTTCTGTTTTCTCGGGTGAACCTTGTTTCTTTTTCCCAGCGTGTAGTAGGTGGTGTGTGGCGGTCCCGCCAAACCGCACGGTACGCTTTCCTTAAAAACCCCCATTACATCCATCTTCCCATATAATTTCACCAATGCAATTTCACCCTATAAAGAAAACTTACCTTTTCATGCATCCCTTTGCATTCAATTTTCTGTAAGAATTCTTCTTGACATTTTTAGAAATTCCATAACTCCCATTGTTTCCCGCCAATGCATTTGCATTTGCCCCAGAAAACATTTCCTTTTCGAAGGACATGTAATGCTTTCAAGCATTATCTGAAATTCCTAAAATTGATCCTTAATGTGCATATGCACCATAAATACCAAACATTCGATACCCTTTGTCTGAGTTAAAATACTATGTCGTCAGCTTGTTTTTACAGCTGCAACACTAGCGACAAACTATGATGCATTTCTTTCGTCGCCACCACTAATTACTTGGAATACCTAAATGCAAGCAAGGGATGCGTATCGGCAATTAACCCAAGATACGATATACAATTTCCATGGTATAAAGTATCGTATCCCACTAACACCTTTTTTCCAACGTCCGTCATAGCGACGTTGCATAAACATGACCCTCATTACGGAGCAAACCATTTGGTCGCCTTTGCCTTTGTTCTCGCTGACTGCCTTTCTCGTTGTTCCACTGCTTACGAACACGTGGAACAACATTGAATCTGTTCGGTCGCGCACACACACCACTGTACCAAAAAGATCGCATTTTCTTAGTGGCCACACCCTTAAGAGAACATTTTCTCTTTCCCCTCCATATCGCACCCTTAATTGAGGATAGAATAGAAGTCAGAGTTCTATCCTCGAGGAGACCTTTACCATCCGCAGGCCAGTACGGTCATGCCACTCCCGCCCGTAGTCGTGCGGGCGATAGTTTTAAAGCATTTTTTGTGAAGTTGTAAACGTAACGTAAAATAAATAAGGCTAAAACAAAGAGATCCTGAGTTTATATTTTTACTTGTGTGATGGCGTGATCAGTGACAATTGATCGACGCTGGTGTTTCCTTTCCTGCTGCGGTGAATCATCAAGAGTTTGGGCGGAACCGTGTGAACAGTGGAGTGAATGCCGGAGGAAGAAGGGAACCAAGTGTCCGTGTCAGGCACAATACTTCTTCCCCACAGGTGTTTGTATTGAATCCGCGTTCATGTTGATGCACAAGTACAAACCGCCACAGTGTCACTGACTCATCAAATTGCCCTCGTTGTATATGTATGTGTGCATTCTTTCAAAAAAGTACCGGGAATTGATCATTTAAAAAGCCCACTTAAAGGGAAGATCAAAATTCTTTTTGTCGTTAATTCTATCCTGACTGTCTTCTATCCTGACGTGAAATTTGAGCGCGATCTCTCATTTTGTTGGTAACTGATGCTACCCAGGGGTTCGAATCTAGTAATCACTTGATTGGTCGGTTCCTTTAATAATACCTAGTTCTCAGATGGGATGCACTTGCTGCTTAATGACTATATGAGTGAATAGAATTATTGGAGTAAAACGAAGCCAAAACATAAACATGAGAACCTATTTCATTCGCCTAAAATTATACGAGGACAGGTCAATAAGTCTTTAGAAAATGAAGACGATTTTCTTTTATTTTCTCATTTAGCTGACCTAATAATGACGCAAAATACTGTTTGTTTAAAATCCAGTCAAAAATATCTGGATCAATTAGAAACAATTATTCGAGGAGAAATGGAGCAAGTAATAGCGAACACAAGCCGCGTAGTTCTCAAAAATTTGCGCCTTGTATTTGGAAGGGTGCCAATAAAATAACAGAATATTATTTAAACGATGTAATTTTTATGAAATAACTGTCCAAGGATCTTACTTTAACAAAATTATTCATCAAACTTATCCACTATTTCATTAAGAAATTTTGGTTTTGAAAAAAACCTTTAGGACATTCTGTATAACTAACACTTGACCAAATGTACTTACTGTGGTTGCCTTATCTTCAACCTCAATAGTCACCTACTCCAGACGAGTGTTGAACATATTTTTGTGATTCTTCGAAAATAGATCTAACCTATATAATTAACAAAACAATCGTCCTCATAATAAAAAGCAAATAAAGAAAGTCTATTCATAGAACTCGGTATTTATTTGATTGTATGATTACCTAAGTTGGAGGTAAAACCTACTTTGTTGGCAGTGGTCTCGCCTAGGTAAATTTTAATTTTCGGAATGGCACATATGCCATCGTGTGGCTTTATTTGCTTAACCATTTTATGTTACATCAGGAGAGTCTGGAAAAATAAAGGTTACCGAAACAAATGCATATAGGTATACCCGGTAAATCAGTATTCTCACCCAGCAATGTTTGACTGAATGCCAGGATACCCGTCTTATGTACTGAGTGTGATCGGAGTCAGCAGGGTATTGTGCTTTCATGAAAATCAACGCAAATTAAGTACAAACATGAACTGAAACGTTGTGGTGTTTATGGAAATGCCAGGGATGTGGGTGGCCACCTACAGTGTGTCAAGCCATAAACCGTCTGTGGACTGTATGTTACGAATTCTTAATTCCACAAACCACAATGAGATGGAAAGTGGACTTTTTATTCATTTGAATAATTTATGGTGTTGTGTGGTACCGGTAATATGGTGTTTATTATAAATGTGAAATAAATATCGTTTGGACAACCAATATATAATAGCGTATAAGAGTAAACATAACAAATAAAATCATGTAAAAAGTTATTCGCAGATTTCTAAGCCAAGAATACAATCATTTCTTTTATGATATTAATTTTCTTTTAATTAAAATAAATCTTGAGAATATTAACACCATTATTATATCAAGATATTCAACGTGATTGGGTAAAACATGAAGTGGTTCCACATGCCTTCTGCTTGAAGAACCAGGTCACGGCAGTTACACTTTTGTACGTCCACCCGAAAATATCCATGACAATAGCAACTAGTCAAAGGGAAATATTTCCGGCAATTAGTAAAGACAAAGTAAAAACTGTTCTTCAGGTTTCCAATTTCAGAGAGTTTATTCCCAGTTAGTTACTATGACGCTTTTGGCAGGAGCTAAACATATACAGGGCCAAGAAAGGCACAGTAAAAACAAGTATATAGCAAATTAAGTCGCTTCGCTGTTGGGGATTATTTATAACATTATTGGGGTTCTATTAGATCACGAAGGTTACTTATTACATCATACGACAGAAATCAAGTGGATGTCAAGAAATTCGATTCATACGTCTATAAAGTTGATGTCATTAATACAAGGATCTTGAATAAGTTGTCGCTGATTTGAGTAAGATCTCACTGGTTTGAATAAGTTCTCATTAGCTTCTACTCGACGCCACCTAAGGTACTTTGATTTTAAATCCTTCATAATACTTTCAAACGTTTCGTACCTGTTGAGTGATAAACTCCTAATGATTTCAAAAGTTCAGCTGGCGTTGGACATGAGTAATACTATTAAAGCACTGCAAATTGCTGAATCGCTGAATATGATATTGTCACGTCAGGTTGGTTTAACGTCCTTTTGATGTTACATCAGTTTTCCTTAACCTCGTCCTGTTGCCACTGATGCGAGACGGGGACGCCCCGCTCATTTGGTCCACTGCGAGGCTGGACTGCGAGCAAACTTGTGGCAACTCTACGGTCATGTTTTGTAATTTATAACAGTTTAGTCCAGATGTCAAGATACTTTTATTCAAGAGAGAGAGATGCATCAACATGAAAATTATGTTTGCTTACTTACTTATGTGATGAACTGCATAATTTTCAAATCGCATGCTTATTAATTGCAATACAAAAATAAGAGATATTCGGTGGTACGTATTTAAAATTATTTTGAAAATTGTTGTGAGGAAAGTAGTCACTATTCAATTACTTGAGACCATTGAAATGTTTATTGACAAGTCAACTATCGAAGATATATCAAGCAGTCTCGGGAAGATGTTCGAAAAGAAAGATCGTCAAAACCCCCAGAATGATAGTGACAGTGAGTACGAGTCCCCAAACTCTGCTCCAAAGACAGTCCCACCAACGCAAAAAAGGGCAAACCAAGCCCACAACCAAGAAAATTGTAAGAACCTTGGATTTGGACTTATTGATTGTTACAGACAAACTTTTTGTACAAAAACAGCTAAACGATGTTCTCTTTATATTGGTGAAACAGCTCCAGCGAATGTTTGCTGTCGCTCCGATGTCGCTCGATGGCAATAAGGGGTTGTCGCAATTTAGTCGTCAATTGGTAGTAGTAGTGTGGGGTTTTCAAGTAGATGTGGCTGGCATAACACGGGTTCACTTGATCCCCAAAGGCTGTTCACGGAGGAATTGTTCGCCAACAAAGGATGAATAAATTAAGAAAACACTAGAGTTGTTTTGCTGATCAATGTTCGTTTATTTTTCACTTAATTATTGGTGTTTCTCAAAATATTATGCTTTACTGGATCGAGTACGATTGGATATGACTTGCTTACAGAGTTAATGTAATCGTATTTTACACTTCAAAATTTAAGTAAGGGCCTATTGTTATTGAAACTTATATTGACTCCAAGGTTAACGGAAGGGACTTATTGTTTAACACAGATTTACAGAACTTATTGTTATTGAAGGTTCACATCGAAATTAATGTCAGAACTCGGTGTTAAAGCACATCACTATCGGTAACTTATCATTATTGAAATTTATTCTTGACTCCAAGGTTAACAGGGGGGAACTTATTGCTTAACACGGATTGCAGAACTTATTGTTATTGACGGTTTACACCGAAATTAAAGTCAGAACTCGGTGTTAGAACACGTCACTATGGAAAGCTCGACCGACTCAAATTTTAATTATAAGTATGACACTCTTCGTTACCGGTGCATTCAGTGCGCATAGACAATGATACGACCGACTCCAACAACAGATACACTCCGACGGTAGAGGGGAACATCTGTCCTCCGGGGTGGTTATTACTCGACTGACTCATTACTAGCGAGGAAAAGTTCGTCGCGTCGTGGCAGTGGAATCATAGCTAAAAAAACTCACTGTCATTTACTAGGAACTTTGAAAAGGGTCGCTATGCCTACAAAGAGAGTTGAGTTCCGAAGAATCGTTGCCGTACAGTTAAATTCCTCTGGCGCTATGTATACACGAAGTTGATCATAACAAAGTTACTGAGGTGGGAGTAGTGTAGCGTTTCTAACAGATACACACACACAATACACAAGCAAACAGTGAAGAACATCGAACGAAAATCGAATAAGAGAAAGCATCAGAGCCGTATACCATAGCGATAACATAACAAATCCACATCAGTTGAATGTATTTGAGTTTATAAATCGAATTCCTACACACGGCGGTGGCCTGATGGGGTGCCCTTTGGTTCAAATTTTGGTGATTCTGACTATCATTCCAAACGCTATAGGTCATCTAAATGAGAGAATAAAATAAAATCGTTCTCATTTTCTAAGGACTTATTGATCTGCCCTCATAGTATTAAAGGTTTATACTCGTGGTATAAATGCACTGGGAGATATCTATTTGACGGTGGAGCTGTGTTAATACTCCCTAAATATTTTTAAATGTTAATATTACTTAAATACTTTAAAATGCGTGTTCTTGAAGAAATGGAATCAGGTGGCAAGGCGTGGAGGAAGAGTGCACTGAACAGAAACGGTAATGTAGTCGAGTTAGTGAGGTCTTAATCTGTCGGATTCCTACATACCAATAAGAAGAGTAGTAGTAGTAGTAACACTACTTAAATAGTGTAGAAAGTTTAATTTATACTAAACCTAATGACGTCCTCCATTGTCACCCGATTTGTGCTAAAATAAACGATGTATTTCGACTTTATATTTCGGAGTGTAAAAACGTAATTTACTTGCGGACGTCATCGATTGCAATCGCCGAAGTCAAGGAGGAAGTCAAGATCAAGGAAAATATTCAATGTAAAAAGACCGTATGACCCTATGTCTACTTTACAAGTTGCAAAGCTCGCCTCAAATAAAGTGAGTTATCTTTTCAGAGTTAATACACATTTCACTTCGGTGCGACTTCTTCCCCTTACAAATCTCAAATAAACAATCAATAGAAAACTGTTCGTATGTTTGGATCTTGATCCTTTCAAGATTTTACAAAATCTGGTTATATGAGGCAGACTTTTTCCTCTTTCCAGCTTTTACGTAGAGATCCGTGAGATCACTTCAAGACATTCGGTTTATTTGCCCCTCACAAAGCATTTTGACACATCCCATAAATTTCTACTTTATCTCCCAACTGCTATCACGTAATATAAAGCTCCGTGTCTATAGAACCATAATCATGCCGATTGCTCTATACGGATGCGAAACATGGGCTCTCACAAAACGGGAAGAGAACAAATTCCGCGTTTTAAGGGGTATATTTGGCGGCAAATATGACGAGGAGTCAGGACAATGGAGGAAACTGCACAACCACGAATTGGAAGAGCTATACCGCAAACCTACAATAGTGAGAGTAATCAAGTCGCGAAGATTAAGATGGGCCGGACATGTAGCGCGAATGGGCGATGATAGGACCGTGCATAGAATTCTTGACGGTAAACTAACGGGGAAGAGACCGACAGGACGGCCGCGACGGAGATGGGTGGACAATGTTAGATTGGACATCGAGGAGATCGGATCGAATGACGAACGTGGAAGGGGAGCGCACAGGACAGGGAACAATGGCGGAGCCGGGTCGGAGAGGTCATGAACTTCCGGGTTCGTACAGGCCAGTAAATAATAATAAAAATAATAATCTCCCAACGATACGTACACCATTATACCAAAATTCCTTCTACTGCAGAACATGAACCCCGTGGAATTATATTCCAACATAAGTAGTTCCAGAGTGCTGTTTACGAATGCCAATAACAGATAGCCACCTGTGGCGTTGATATCTTAGGCTAGAGCCAGCACGGGCACGGATCTACTAAGATTCCACCGTCTGCTAATGTTCACAACCGCGATAGTTCACTGAATAAACAAAAACTGGGTTCTGCGGCGAGCCGTTGTACGAGAAGAAAAATAAAACACGCTGTGATTTGATTTGTTGCAAACTGTTTTTTTATTGTTCATTATTGTTATAATAATTATCTTCCTTTGTAACACAGAATATTGTCCCAAGGCCGTTTCCTTTCTTTTTAGTTTTATGTATCTTCGGTTAGAGTCTCACATTTCTCCAAAAGAATTACCGGACATCGTTACTTTTTCACTTTCCAATCTATTACATTAACACCAGTGAAGGAAGGTTACAGCATTAAATTTCTAGGCTTACTTATTCAGTAGATGTCAACGTTAACGCGAAACAAAAGATCTATCAAACCACGAACTTGACTTCTGCGTGCGCCCTCTCCTGATGTAGAAACTCGACTGACTCATTGCAAGCGAGAAAATGTTCATCGGGTCGTGGCAGTGGAGTCATAGCTAAATAAACTCACTGCCACTTACTAGGAACTTTGAAAGGGGTTGCTATGCTTGCATAGTGAATTTGGTTCCGGAGAATCGCTGCCGTGCAGATTGAGTTATAGTCCTCTGGAGCTATGTATACGAGAAATTGGTTTGGAAACACGACCTAGTATGGGCATGAGTTGTCGGTTAGACAAAGGAATGTGGGTCTTGGTCGTTGCGATGGTTGTTTCACAGAAATGCAACGCATCGTGCTGGTGACTTGCCAGTAAGGAGAATTCGTATTGAGTAGGATGGGAGCCGAAATGATATTCGGAGGAACTAAATCTTGCTTGGTTACAAGCGAGGAAATAGTTTAAGCAGGAAGTGAGCCAGAGTGATTTTCGGGAAAAATTAGAATCGCTTGGTTACAAGCAAGGAATATAATGTAGATAAGATATTAACCGAAGCGGTTTTTGGAAAAATTTGTGCGGTTTGGTGTAATTGGGGGAGATGATTAGTATTTCGTTGTAAATTTGAATATGCATTTATTACAGCTTGGGAAATGCATTCTTGGTATGTTTGGGGATGTATGCAATTGCAGATTTGGGGACGGATGCTCTTGCATATTGGGATGTGTTCTTTGCATGTTTGCGAACGGATTATAGGTTGGGTTATGGTGACGCGCTGTTAGCGGTCAAAATTGGTTGGGATTGTGGGTTGGTTCTCCGTGTGCTATAGAGAACCCCCACACACCCATCACAGGGCACTGTCTCAGCGTCATAACCTTGCTTCCCTGGGCAAATTATTTAGAAAAATTAAACCCTTTTATACTCCCACTCTTGTATTAATGGTTACAAAGCTTACTGAACTGTGATCTCAACAAGATACAACTATTTATGTCTATATTTAAAACACTTAATCAAGTGGCATTCAAGCCTTCCAAAACACAGTCATCCGAGGTACCAAAAACAGCTCCAAACCTGTTCGATAAACTACAAAATCAACGAATAAAACTTATAGGAGACTCTAACGCTAAACATTTAATTATATCATTACCTGGCATTAACCTGACGAGCGCTCTACTTGGGCACACACTGTATAATGTGAGATGCTGACTTTACTCCTCGACTCTCTTATATTTGCGGTTCCTCACGATTATATTAAAGATTTATACACTTTCCAGTGGGTGAATCTGTGTACAAAACAGCTCTATTAAGCTTACCGACAATATCAACATCTAATATAAAAAGCTAAAGACTTGCTTTGTTCGTCGCAACCTAAAAACTTATTCCAACATTTAAAAAGCACTCGTTTGGGAGGACCCTAATTGCCCTTCTTCATGGAGTATACATAGTAAGGTGAACTAGATCACATTGCCGTTATCAGAAATACTAGAAACTTTGAATTTTCCCTCGCAGACCTTCATTTTTACCCTCAATTTGGATTACATTGTGCATCTTAAACTGCACTTTAACAACCTAAATTTTTTGTCGAATCTCTTCGTTTAATGCTTACTACTCCTTTGACAGGCATTTCTCCTTCCTTTAACTACTTTGAAGAACAATATAAACAAAAACGAAATACATATATTTTACGGATAAAAATCTGAAATACGCAGGAAAGAAATTCACATATCTTGTGTGCAACTTATCTTTCGACCAGAAAAAGATAAGAAAGTGCACTAAAAGGACTGCCAAACTCCACTGGAGGATTTTTGTTGTATTACCAACAAAGTAGAATGCAAACTTTCTAAATGGGATTAGCAGCATTTCTGGCAAAAAGGAACATAAAAAACAAATAACCGGCGACGGATACACACAGCTCGAAGGACAGTAAAATAAAAACTGGAGCAGCATATTCCTCGAGCCCAGAAAAGGATACAAGTGCTTTGGGGTGTAAATATGATAAGAGAAAATGGACAAAAGCAACAAATTAAACAGAAACGTCTTCAAAACCAACACAGCAACAACGAGTACTCTGGAAAGCAAAGTCAACATCTGCAACTGAAACTGAAGCACTCACTGGTAAAAGGAAACAAAATCACAAATGGGCCGCGCAAAACGAATACAAGCGACACTGACCTCAGCATGAAACCATAGAAAGCATTCATAAATAATATCCCGTACATTAAACACAGCACAACACAGCAACAGCATGATTGTTTGCTCAAAACCAAAGGACAAGAAAGGAATTAACCAATTGTATAAACTGCTCAGATAGATTTGTAGCCTTCGATAGGAAAAGGTAATAGAAAGAATCAGGTCGGTCAATGTATTTTTTTTTTATTCTCGTTGCTATTTTGCTTCATTTTGTTAAATATTTTTCAGTAAGCGGTAAAAAAAGTTATGTGTGAACTTAGATTGCAAAAGTTTGCAAATAAATTCTTTTGTAGTCGAGAATTTTACGTTTAAAATTGTAGTGGATGAAAATTCGTCACGCAGCTCACCCAGACCTACTTATTACATGACTGCGAACCTCTGATTGTTAATAGGGACGAATAAAGAAACGTCGAAAACATAATAAAAACATCAACGTATAATGAATATAAAACAATCGTAAAACAAAAACAGTCAAGTCAAACATTTCGGGACATAATAGAAGCACGGGGTGCCCTCAAAGTTTGTACCCTCGTCGCGAAAACCTCGATTTAAAATCCTATAAAAGTTACAATCATTTTATTGAGTTGTTTTTGTGGTCTTTTGTGTTCTGGACAATTCTTGTTTTGCCAACTAAAAGTTGTTCAGGCAATTAAATACTAGAAAATCATTGTTAGTCTTCGAGGGTACAATCTTGTTGCTGAAAAGCGGCAATATTCTGACAATCCTCTAATATGACCATTTGCGATTTTTTTATTACCATTTTTATAAGCTAAACAGGATAACAAAAAAAAAAACCTTCGATATATATTGTTTTAGAGTGACCGAAAATTGTACTCATGAAGACTTTTGCAGACCGATAGTTTTAAGTTTACCTCTTCGGATTAATGTACATTCTTTAAACGTTTGATTAATCAAATCGGAGGATTAATACATTATTGTTTCGTAGCTAGAGTTTATTAAGAGCTTTTGATATGGCAGCAATTGTTACAATTGTAAGCTGGGAATGGGAATTAAAAGACAAAAAGTAAATGTCAGTCTAGGAAAACGAAATCTAATTCAATCTAATCCAAGCAACATTGAAGTATTGTGACAAAATAATGAACATAAATAAGTTAAAGTGCAATAATTTTCAATTCTGATTCATTAATTAAAAAAAAATCGCACCTCTTAATTTAAAATAGCACTATAATTTTTTTCGGCTGGGATGATCTGTAGTATCCCACAACATAAACTCCATTTAACATAATATCCATATCGCACACAATGCGCTCATAATCGTTTCCTCTTTAATCACCCATCTGCGATGCACAGTCATTCCACAAACTACACGCTATGCAGTTACGAGTACATATTTTGCTTCGTATCGCATATCGTCATTCATTTCCCAAAGAAAGCACTGCACTTGGCATAGCATGTTGCTGGCGTCTACGGATAATGACAATTACCGTACGCCGGGTGTTCCGCACTCGATTAAAATCCTTCTGCTTGTGAAAGAAAGGCATATAAATGATGACGAATCATCCACCGGTGATTCGAAGTGACGAAACGAATACTTGAACCAAGGCCACTGCACATTAAGTGGATCGATTAAAGGGCAGTATCAATTAATCAAAGCAAATGACACCTGCCTGGCAATTGCACTCGATATGTGTCAAAACCGAATGAGTGAAACTGCGCCAGGGTAAATGACGCGCTTGGCTTCAAGCTGAGTAGAGAAGAATTAGATGCATCGCGTTTGCCACTCTCCCCCAAATAATTTGGGTATAAAAGGAATGGTTGGCGCAAGGCTAATAACCTTGCCCGGAAAAACAAATTATTATGGATAGTTTAACAAGTCTCGGATACGGACCGGATACCGATGGAGAGACTTGCTAAATAAGGCCAAGACCGGATCCCGGTTGTAGTGCCGATGATGATGATGAAAAGGAGTGTTTGCAAAGAAAATAGACAGAGTTAGAGTTAAATAATCAAAACAAAATGTCGCAGCCTTGCATTGGAACAGCGGCCTTTTTGTTCAAGAATAGAGAGTTAGGTAATTAACCAAAGTTAAAGATCGAAGCGTTTTTTTTTTATTAGACTTCTCTCGGGAGAAGCGAACCCATAACGCCGAGTGGGCGCCCCGAGATGCCACCAAGTAACTGTTCCAGTTCTTTTTGAACAGTTGCAGGTTGTAACGCTCCGGGAACAGCTGCGTGGGAAGGGAGTTCCACAGCTCCCCCGCTCTGTAACGGAACGAGTTCTGATGCAGGGATGTTCGCGCCGTCGGAAGATGAACCACAAACTGGTGCGATCCATCGGATTGTCTGCACACATAAGCCAAATTGCGTGGAACAATACCACGAATCTCCGAAAACCAGTAACCGTGATAATATCTGTAAAACACACAGAGGTCGGCTACGCGCCTTCTATGTGATAGCGACTGTAGTCCCGACGTCAGCGCCGAGTCCCCGATCAAGCGGATCGCTCGTATCTGTATGCTCTCAAGTAGGTCGAGGGTATGTTTAGGAGCCGAGCTCCAAACATGAGAGCAATATTCGAGTGCGGGTCTAATTTATGATTTATACTGGAGAAGAAGTTGAGCCGGAATAAAATATTTCTTGGCTCTAAAAAGATAACTCAGTTTTCCTGAGGCTGACCTGGCGATACTCGACACGTGTTTATGCCATGATACATTCTCACAGACTGTGACGCCGAACAATTTCAAGCTTTCCCCAGCTTCGACGGCCCGGCCATTCATCATCAGCTGTGGAGCCGATGATCCACTTTTCTTTGTGAATGTTGTATATTGTGTCTTCGCTGCATTGAAGTCGACGAGATTGGCCCTTCCCCACTGCGGACCCTATCTAGGTCCTGATTCAGAGAGTCAATCTGTCTACATCTCAGCTGATGCGACGCAGATGCACCAATCGTCCCAACACTCGAAAAGGAGGAAACAAGCGTACTATCATCCGCAAAACTGAACACTTTGTTATCCTTTGTCTCCAACAAATCATTTATGTGAACCAAGAACAAGATTGGAGCCAAAATAGAACCTTGGGGCATCCCCGAATTAACAGGATACAGATCCGAACACTCGCCGCCCACAACAACCCGGATTGATCGATTCTCAAGGAAGCTCCTCGTCCAGTCGCAAAGTTGTTGGGAAAGCCCATATGAACGGAGTTTGCTCAGCAATGCCCCGTGCCAGACGCGGTCAAAAGCCTTGAAGATATCCAATGCGACCGCCCTTGACTCACCATGCCGTTCAATCGCAGATGTCCATATGTCGGTTATAAGTGTCAAAAGGTCTCCCGTGGACCGCCTGCCACGGAATCCGTATTGACGGTCATCGAAAAGTCCGTTGCACTCCAAATATTTAATTAACTCTGCATTAATGACTTTTTCCATCACCTTAAATAAGATAGACAGTAATGCTATCGGACGGTAATTTTGTGGGAGACACTTTTTTCCCATCTTTGGGATTGGCTGAACTCGAGCGATTTTCCAGCAGGCAGGAAAGATCCTCCGTGCGTAAGATAAGCGGAAGAGTCTGCCGTGGACCGGCGATCGTTCTGGGGCACAGTTCTTAAGGACTATTGCTGGTATTCCGTCCGGGCCCGTTGCCTTTCTACAATCCAGTTCACGTAGAATGCGTTGAATAATGCGCGGACGAAATCTCACATCCCGCATGGAAGACCGCACCGGCGAGATCAAAGGTGGTTCCAAAGGGCCGGGATCGAGGTTTGAATTCGCGGAAAATAAATTCGCGAACACATTAGCTTTATCCTTTGGATTCGTGACTAACGTTCCGCTGTCTGTCACCAACGGAGGGAAAGGGGAGGATTCGAAGTTACCGCTGACAGCTTTTGCCATTGACCAGAAGGAGCGCGAACCAGTTGGGCACCGAAGGAGCTTATCTACCAACCTGTCGTTGTGAGCCTTCTTCGCGGTATCAATCGCCTGGTTGCACACGTTTCTGATTCTAACAAAATTCGTTCTGTTAACATCGGTGGGATTTGAGCACCACTGTTTAAAGAAGAATAATCTCTGATACCAACTCCGCGCAAGCGTTAACAGCGGAGTCTCTGAAGCACACCTCCGACCATGGAAAGGATGCGAAGAAATCTCGCAAATCGTCCCAGTTAGCAGCCCCATACTTCCATAAATGGCGAAGCTGCCTAGGCCGGTCATTCGCTTGACATGCAAGCGATTGCGCGACAGTTACCAAGCAGTGATCTGAGTTTCCCAGTGGCGCAGAAACCTCTACGGTATAAATACTCGGTTCGGATGTCAAAAACAGATCCAGGGTGTTCGCACAATCGCCTAGGGCATCCGGCACTCGCGTCGGCGTATGGGAGCAAGAGGAGATGCCGGAAGATTGGGGTCGTGGAATTATTTGCCCCATACATAAGAAAGGAGATATCACAGCGTGCAGCAACTATAGGGGTATAACATTGCCGAGTACCGCCTATAAGATACTCTCCTCTATCCTACACAATCTGATAGCCCCATACCCTAAAGTTATCATTGGTCAATATCAGTGTGGCTTCATCCCAGGCATATCAGCGATTGATCAAATATTCACCCTTAGCCAGGCTGATGAAAAATGAATACACTTCGATAACCCAAAGAAGAGAAAATCATGGAGACCACCTGGTCATGCTTCAACATCGACAGCAAAACCGAATATTCATGGGAAAAAACTCATGCTGTGTATTTGGTGGGATCAGATTGGTGTCCTGTATTATGAATTGCTGAAATTGAGTGAAACCATCACTAGAGTTCTCAAACACAATTAATGAGATTGAGCCGAGCACTCGAGGAAAAACGCGTCCATTCCTACTCTAGACATGACAATATTAATCTTCTCCATGATAATGCTCGTCCGCATGTTGCGGTGCCGGTGAAAAACTATTTAGAAACACTTCATTGGGAAGCCCTACCCCATCCGCCGTATTCACCAGACCTTGCCCCTTCTGATTATCACTTATTTCGATCCATGGCACATGGCCTGTCCGAGCAGCATTTTACAACATATGAAGATATCCGTTAGCGCTTGCAAATATATTCCCAGCTGATATCGTTGTTGGTCCCTGTGGATGGTGGTTGCGTTAAGATAATGCATCTTGTCGGCGTTTGATATTCTTCTGATACGCTCTAGTTTGGTTAACATATGGCTTAACTGTACCCATTTCGTGTAGTCTCCCATTTTGCCGGAGATATTTCAGGGAGCTTAAGTCCCACATTGCTGTTATTGGTCATCCTTATGGTTTCTTGCGTATGTCTTGACCTCATCTATTGTAGTTTAATTACGCACCCCTGTGCCTCTTTCTCTAGGTCGTAGTACTTTGCGATGTTGTAAACTTCGCGGCCAGAATCAAGAGGTCCTTCATATATTTTGCTGTGTGTACCTTGGATATATTTCGAATATCGCTGATGTACTTTTCTCTTGTTTGGCAAAGTTGTTTCATCTACACCGAGCTAGTTACATGTCCACAGATCCTTCTTAGTCTTTCCACGGCGGTTCTTTG
This sequence comes from Microdon myrmicae, assembly GCA_963931805.1. Taxonomy (NCBI): domain Eukaryota; kingdom Metazoa; phylum Arthropoda; class Insecta; order Diptera; family Syrphidae; genus Microdon; species Microdon myrmicae. Next base: position 111,280,698 of record OZ007496.1, read on the forward strand.
TTTCCATATCAGTCTGACGACTATCTCGAAATGGCTTTGTCCCTCCTCTTCATCGCGGATGAGACTTTCTCCATTCCCTTCCATCGCCATCGATTTCACCTCGTTGAGTTTTTTGGTGATGTCTTCATGGACTTACTTACATGCCTTTTGCATATTTACATATTTGTCCATCCTGAAATATGCATGGGGCTGCTCCCATGGATGGTGGTTTCTGTTTCATCGAACTCTCTTCATAGCCGTTCGAGGTGGTGCAGTCTTTTGGTAAGGGCTTGTCTCGTCCTTCGCACTCTTGGTCCTGTTTTATGTGCAGTGATGAGTGGTTCAATTCCTTCGCTTATCTTTTCTTGTCGAGCCGCTATCTCGTCTAGCGCATTCTTTGTGCCAGTCATCTTTTATGGTATTGCTGTCGGTTGCTCTCTCGTCTGTAAGAGCTTATCCTGTAAGGAAGTCTATAATGGAAGGCCAATGATCCTTCCGTCGAATGTCACTTCAAGCTATCTGGACCTGGACAACACCGATATCCAATGTGAGAGAGAGAGAGAGGGGGGGGGGCGAGAGAAGGTGGCAGAGGGAGCAGGGGAAGAGAGAGACAAAAAAGAGCGCGATTAAATCACACCGGAGTCACCAATGTCAATCAATGAGCTTTTCCGGGAATTCGTCTATGTGGATTGGTAAAAAGAGCGCACTACAGTGGACCGGTGGTATCCTTCGGCTAAACGGATACAAAACTTGGATTGCTCAATAAGGGGATTCTTCAATACTATCCCCTAGGGGAATTGGTGGAAGATCTCACTGATTAAAACTATTTTATTTTCGTATTGTGTTTTTTGTTAATTGACTTTACAAAACACCAGACTCCTTAAGAGGTACCTTTGAGGAAAGCCAAATTCTTATGAACAACACTATGGGGTAGGGCGTCTGTGTGCCGTCGTTGGCACTGGCTCTACGCCCATCCCACGCTGTTATTGTCGTAGTTTGTCGCCAATGTGGGGTAAAAGTTCCGGTTTTGGCTTTGTTATTAATGGAGCTAACGATGACTTTGTGGAGTGCAACTGCCGTGGATGACATTCTAAAGTTTGAAACATTTTACCTCTATAAACACACTGATTTTACTGGGCATCTTGTCGATGGGCTTCTCTATAGCACTATTATCGCATCTATCGTAATGCAATGAAACGACACATTATTAATAAAGGCGGATCACTTGGCGAAGAAGTAGCAAAAGGATAAACGTCAAGGAATTTCCATAGCGAGCAACGCACTTCCCGATCTGGTCAGTCCAAAACTAGTCGAATGAGATTAAAACACATTTTTCATTTCCTTTAATACAACACATCGATTTAATATTGTTTTATTATTTATAATTGACAAGCATTAAAATAAATTCACAAAAAAACTAAAAAAACAATGTTCATCGAAAACATTATCAACGCACAGCACTCGCGTCGCCACACCACCCTCGACTCGCGTTTTACGCGGAGGACCCGACCTTCCTCCACGGAATCAGTTTTACGATTAATGATATCAACCGAAGCGACAGAATACCAAAAATTCCAACCATCGCTTCGGTGACTATATAAAGGATGATCTTTAATGCTGATCACCGAAAGGATGTGCACACACACAGATGCGGTTACCTCGCACGCCCATGTTGTGCACGAGCAAGCGGACCGTGGATATTACATTTCCATAAAAGGAAATGTTTATCCGATTGATATCGCGTAAGAGATCCATGCTGATCGGGTGCACATTGCTGGCGTCATCAGAGGGTCGAACCGTCGTGTGTGTATTTACACTAACGAGAACTCGATCCCTTTTTGCGGCCAAGTGCGAGTTAACCATTTCGTGTCGATCAGTTTAGCGACCGATATGGTTGCAGCATTAAAGTAAAGCACGAGTATCTCCTGCTTGTGTACTGTAAATTCGATGGGGGATATGTGCACCGCGGTGGTCGAGTTATGTCGGTTGCTTCGTGGTGCACCTGAATTGCTTTTGAGGAAATGGTGCGTTTCATGAAACCGTGCCTTTAGGGAAATATCTGTTTGGTGCTGATGGATTTTACATCAGCGAAAATTATAGGTTTAGATACTTTAGGCGAAGGTTTGAGCAAACAATGGACAGGTAAGTGAATTTATTCCCGGGTTTTAGTGCACTAGGAAACTGTTTCCTCATTATAGGCTGGAAAGTAAGCAGTGGCGTTCAATGGAACTGCCACAATACTTGTTTTATAGGGCCTTTGGATGCCGTATGTTGGAAGTCCTCGTATAATTGGTGGGAAGGCAAGTAGTGGCGTTCAATGGAACCGTCACAACAGTTTATTTAAAATGTTTATAATTAATAACAGAGATTTTTCTTTTTGTATATTTTTTCTACTAATTTGTGTTATTACAAAATGTTGTTATTGCATTCTATTGTAATTGTTTTAAATTGTAAGTCCTGTCTTTTATTTATTCTAGATTGTTTAGAACATTTCGTAACGAAAAATACGTGTACTTCCTTATGGAGGCTTGTCTTGGAGGGGACATCTGGACAATTATGTCAAAGCGAAAGTATTTCGATGAGGACACATCTCGCTTTATTGCCGGATGCGTAGTGGAGGCCTTTGAATTCTTACACAATCGCAACATTATCTACCGGGACTTAAAGCCAGAGAATTTAATGATTTCAAAAGATGGTTACTGCAAATTGGTAAATAAACATTCATGTACACACTTTGCTAATCATATAATGCCCTAAGGTTTCTCGCTAAGGTTGATTTCGGTTTCGCCAAAAGAATTGCTCAAAATAGTAAGACCAACACGTTTGCGGGTACACCAGAATATGTAGCACCAGAAATAATCCTTGATCGAGGACATGACCGCGCTGCTGATTATTGGACTCTAGGAATACTTATATTTGAACTTCTTGTAGGAAAGTCACCATTTCGAGGACAAAATCAAATAAAAATCTATCAACAAATTCTTGGTGGCATTGAACTAGTACAAATGCCTTCAAAAATTCCCAAAACCGCCCAGAGTCTTATTAGACATTTGTGCAAGCAGACTCCCGCTGAGCGGCTGGGCTACCAAAGAAAAGGCATCAAGGATATTAAAAACCACAAGTAAGTGTAAACATAAAGCAATGACAATGTTCCCATACTCACAGCAGTCCTCTTTCAGTTGGTTCGATAAGCTCGATTGGATGAAACTGAAGGAAAAGGAACTGGTTTCTCCCCTGAAAACCAATAACGAGGTTGTGCAATGTTTTGAACCTTGTATCGGCGATGGGGATGAGCCACCCGATGAAACAAGTGGATGGGACGATGATTTTTAATAGCCACTACAATAGATTGCTAATAAATTAAAATAAATTCTGAAAGAGTTCTTTATCTTGTTTCATTGTTTATTTCGACAAGCTTTTCTTGGTCGGGTGCACTTTGATTAATTTGATAAAAGTGGGCTTATAAGAAAAGTGCCATCATAATACAAGGGATGATGTACTCATTCAATCGTAAGTAGTTTAGAAAGATCACTTAAAGTTTTCCCAGTATAATACACATGAATGTGAAGTAAAAGAGAATGTGAGTATCCATAAAAGCTACTGTAATTATTATATCAATAATTAATTTGTGAAGCAAACAGAATTTTCACTCAATAAATCACTATTAAAAAGGAATAATTTTGCTTAAATCCAAGACAATTTTTGGAATTAAAATCCAGGTACATTTTTAAGACGAAACTCAAAGTCAAAATAATTAACTAATACATAGCTTGAGCAGCATTTTTTTTTTCATTTAAAAACAGAAAATAATGCAATGGCGTAGATGTTGCTTGTCGACATCAATCTCTTATACGAGGGTTGCCTTTTATATTTCGGGATTAGAGAACAAAAACAAATATTGATCATCGAAAATCACTTTATTGTTTTTCAAAATATTCCCCATGAAGATCTATACACTTTTGCATGCGTTTGAACTAATTGTCGAAGCACTTTTGCCACTCTGATTGAGGTATCTCCAACACATGCATTCTGAACAACTTTTGTTGGATTTGGCTCATCTTGAAACACCCAGACAGTCGACTGCTGTTTACTTTCGGGCTCATACGCGTAAATCCACGATTCATCACCTGTCACGATGTCATAGACGTGTTTCGAAGCACCGCGACCGTATTTTTTGAGCATTTCTTTCGACCAATTGACACGAGCCTTTTTTTGGGCGATTGACAAATTGTGTGGGATCCAACGCGAACAAATTTTTTTGACAGTCAAATGTTTATGCAATATTAAATGTATGCTGGTCCCACTAACGCCTAAGGTTGTCTCAATCTCACGATAGGTCACATGACGATCTTCCAATATCAGTTCGCGCACAGCTTCAATGGTTTTCGGAGCAACAACTGATTTTGGACGACCTTCACGAAATTCATATTGGAGTGAACTACGACCACGATTGAATTCACCATACCATCGATAAACACTGGTCCTTGATGGAGCTTCATCGCCAAAAATTGAATTAAGTTCATCCATGCACTGTTGCTGAGTTAATCCACGCCGAAAGTTGTAAAAAATAAACGCACGAAAATGTTGACGATTTAATTCCATTTTTGGGCCGAGATGAATCTTTTAAGTTACTGTAAACAACACAAATAGCGCTCGTATGTCAAAACGTTCTGAGTGCGTATAACCTCAAAAATGTCCAACTTTACGAAAGAGCTGTCAATTGCCGGATTGCAACACTAGGGTTGCCAAATACCGAAACATAAGAGGCAACCCTCGTACAACTGAAGCACACGGAATGACAGCTTGTATATGACTAACACCTAGTTATAAAAACAACAATGACTAAGCTACAAATATCTAAACCAATAGCGAATTGGATGCGCTCAAGTATGTTTTTTTCGACCACTTCCGCTTAACTCTGTGTTACGATTATTTTCGATCATGGATTTGTGTCCTTCTCGGATCGTTTTTATGGCCTCGTTCAATACCTCACAGGTTTCTTGGAGGGTTTTTTGCTGTTGTGACAATTGCCAATTCGTCTGCATAGCTTGTGATCTCTACTACTGGTAGTTTATTTATGTTTAGTGTTTCATCCTACATAACGTTTTGTAGGGGTGATCCGAGGACTAAGCATTGTACGACTCCTCTCTTTGCTCGGTTTTTCCTTGCATCGTATGGCTACAGTTGCATTAAAGCTAGGGCGGTCAGTGTTACACAGTCATTTGTTTGTTGGAAGTCTTCGTAGAAATAAGAGAAACCGATCAGCCAAGTTTTTCGAATTTAGTCCCGGTTGACGATTGTAGGTATGTTGGGCATGTTACGTAAGTATCTTCCCCATCGCATTTGTTTTGACCACAATATAATAAATAAATACTGGCGAGGTATTGTGGGGAATAAGCGTAGTGCACCGGCGTACGGCGCTGATTATCTTCCTCCTCCATCATAAGTTCTTGAGACGCCGCCGATAATTTCCGCGCAAATTCTTCGCCAGAGCAAAGGTCACACATTGAGGAAATTATTTGAAACTCACTCAGGAACTGCAGCACCGGAGAAGAGTCAATGAAACACTGATTGCCGGTACATGGTGAGAAAGTTTATTGATGTTTATTTATATTCTTAGTGTACACCAACTAAACGCGCACTTTCCGTTCGGGTATACAGGACGTAATTAATAATTCTAATAATAAGGGATAACTCTCGACAAATAATAAGGGATAACTCTCGACAAATTTGATGCGAGATATATACACCCCCGCGACGCCACGGGGCTGCAGGAGCTACCACGACCTGTGCGATCGGCAGATGGAAACGAACTCAACGATATTTTGCTCGTTCAGAGCTCACTCGTTCACCGTGATCATGGTGGTATGTGTGCCTAGAACAAAGAAAGACATAAAGTGCATTCCTAGGATACGATTTCGGTAAAGCAAATAAAACCGAAATCGTCGGATGCCAATGGAATCTTTGTTGGAACATGTGCGGCTAAACAAAGAGACGATGATCCGATGTGAAAATGTGCTAATTGGTTTTAGCGAAGTTACTGGGAAATGGTGTTTATGGCATCGCTAGAAAGGGTACGTATTGAATACCCATTTGCATTGATTATGCTTGGATTTCAATTGTTGCCAAGGGACGCGAAATGCGTATTTGCTTTGGGTTGCACATTGTGCCTGGAGAAAAACGTCGCCTGCTAAATGTATACATAAAGAAATTTATCGTATACATGAATGAAGCTGAGAATAGGCGACGCCATGATAATTATCTCTGGCTGGAATGGTTACATGATATGTGAACCGGGGTTTTTCTTTTCAGGATAATTTATGATAAGGAAAGTAACAACTCTTACAGGAGATTTGTAAGCGAAGGAATGCTTGAAAAGGTAAGAATTCTCTTGCAGAAGCTTTACGACTATAGTTTTGCTCCAATTAATGCGTGTAGCGTTTTCAAGTGCCTAATGCGATTTGCATTGGCGAAATTATATGGGAAGATGGGTGTTATGGGGTGTTTAAGGAAAGCGTACCGTGGGATCTGGCGGAACCGCCACAGTATAAACCCAGTTTCTTTTCGGCGGTGGTGGCTTTGGCTAGTTTTCGAAGTCGACCGCCGTCGAAGATGAATTCTCGAAGAACGGTGATGGGAGAAGAAGATAAGAAATTGACGGGAGACAGTGTAGAATTAGTACTAGAGAAGAGAGGAAGTGCCGCAGCAGTGAGGGTGGATATAAGAAGGAATTTGTTTAATCGTTGTTCTTTGTTCGTAAAAAGTATTTTAATTTTTCGTCCGACGAAGGGAATGCGTTTCGGTGTATCGTCGACTGGAGAAGAAGTGGAGAAGAACTTTGTTTTTTTGTTTGATAGGAGATCAACGGCACTCAGACAGGCTAAGTTGGAGTACGCTGGTAAGATATAACAATCAATCCTTTTTCGCCAGGTGGACGAATATTGCATGACAAGCATAAGTGCCCCAAGTCCATAATTAAAATAACTGCGGCACCCAACGGGCCAACCGTACAACCACAACGGTATACACAAGGGAGAACAGCACGTAACGGGGGAACAGTTTAACCTTCCCGCTGAATTGCGAGGTTTTCGGCATTGACGTATAGTATGAGGCATGGTTTTTGATTTATTTGCTCCGTCACTGTTATTTCAAAGCGATTTTTCGAGCCTGTATTTAAATCTAGAGCTTGACTCTGTTAAGTTAACGATAGCGCACTCTATAAGGGTGGGCTGAAAAGTTTCCGACCTGAACATGAAGATAGCAGCACTCGTCAATAAAAGGTAGTGAATGTAGTTGTGCATTATTTGACAGTTACTCACCAAAATGCCATTGTGGACGCGTCGTTTTTATTTGAGAGTCGTTTGAGTGAGTCGATGTGAGTGTTTTTGTGAAGAAAAAGAAAAAACCATTACAGGAGCATACTATGCATCATTACTGGATCAACTGAAGGCAGAAATGGCGGAAAAACGTTCATATTTGCAGAAAAATAAAATCCTGTTCCACTAAGACAACGCGCCGTCTTAAACCCTAGCGGTTGCCATGGCGAAAATCCACGAATTACTGTTAGAACTGCTTGACTATCCGCCTTTACTCACCAAATCTAGCCCCAAGCAACTTTTTTTTGTTCCGTAATCTAAAAATTGCGCTCGGAGGACAGAGATCTTCATCAAATGAGCAAGCAATCACCTTCGTGAAGAGTTATTTTACAGAGAAAAGGGCCAAGTACTGTTTGGACGGGTTAGAGAGATGGGAGCATCGCCGAGAGAAGTGTATAGAGTTACAAGGAGACTATGTAAAAAAATAAATATAAATTTTAAGGAAAATTGTCTTGTGTAGGGTGGGCCATAACTTTTTGCAAATAGCAACACTTGATTTCTTAAAAACCGTTGGGGGGGGGGGGGTGACGGGGAATTGTGCGTCGCTTCATGCAATTCTAGTCACGATGGAGCGCTTCATGGGACCACAGCGTGCTTTTTGTGTAATTTTACGGAAACCACGATTCCTACGTTACTGTACGACGCCTTAAAATTGAATACGGATTACGCCGTGTAAGTGAGTGTCCAAGTGTTAATTTAATCAAAGCTTGGGTCAAGGGATACCTGAAAAGTCAAGTGTACCTTAATAAACCGACGACCATATCCCAATTAAAAGAAAACATCCAGGAGGACATAGCCGCGATACCTCGCAGCATGTGTCAGCGAGTTTTCCAAAGTTTGCGTAGTCGATTGCAGGAGTACCAACGACGAGCCGGGGCACATCTCGACGATGTCAGTTTTATAAAATAAATTTCAATAAACGTTTATTACGTTAAATAAATGATCGACAAAATATAATTTGTAAAGTTATTTCTATTCATGTTTCAAATGTGCAAACATTTATGGCCACCCTATATCTTTGTTAGGTCGGAAACTTTTCAGGCCATCCATGTGCTCTCCGAATCACATAGTGTTATTTGGCCTATTCTGATGTTACTGACATGAGTACATTTTCGCGATACTGCCCAACTGCTTTCCTTCTTATATCCCTAGAGGCAAGCTTACTAGATGAGAAGCTGGCTTTCATGTTCTTATTTACCCACTAGGTCACTTGTGTAGGTTTTGTGTTATTTTAAGTAGCGAGATCAGTTGCGAGATTTCCTTGTATTCGTCTGAAGTTTGGCTCGGGTTACGATGTCTTTCAATTGTTTTTCGGGTTTACCGTTGTGATTTGGCAGAGCTTTTATATTACCTGTATATCTCTTAAAATCTCTGTGTTGGAAAGGCTCTGGGTACCTATCAGCTTCTAAGAGCAATAGAAACGTACTTACCACACAAATAGTCGCATATGTATACATTACGATCCACTTAGAATCCACGCTCCCTGATTTGATTATTTCAGCCCCGTACCATTTGCCATATAAAATTGCAGAAATCCACCTATAAAAGTGCATGAAAATACAAATGCATATGCAGGTAGATCATAGAATCCCAATACCACATCTGGGAAATCTCTATGAAAGCAAACATAATGCAAAATGTGTTACCCAAACAATAGTGATCAATTCTATAGCAACGATACATTGCTATCGTTGGACATAAAGGAACACTTGTGTAAATACAAGGTTCTAAAATTATATTACGTACATCCAGACAATGAGGTCTCACCGAATGTGAACATTTAAGGATAAACAACGAAAATGTACGGTGAGACTGTGGAGTTGGCGTTGCTAATACGCCTTCACGGGCGTGGGTCCAGTAACACACCCACAACACGTCGCGAGAAAAAAAAACAGAGTTCACCAAAGAAAACAGAAAATAAATGAAACGCACTGTTCTGTTCGTAGATGATTTTTTTCTTTATTTTTAAATTAACATAAGGTGTCACAAACTTGTCGTTGATTTAAAAGATGCCAAACGAAAATTAAACTGACTGAGTTTGTCTGTTGTGCACAATTTTCTTAATTTGAATTAACATAAGGTGTCACGAACTTGTTCGTTGATTTAAAAGGTGCCAAACGAAAATTAAACTGACTGAGTTTGTCTTTTGCCCACAATTGTCTTAATTTAAATTAATAGAAGGTGTCACAAACTTGTTCGTTGTACATTAAATCACCCGAAAGATCTACCAGCACTTATCACTCAGCGCACAACTAGGACAATCAAAATGACGACATATTTACAATGGACTTACACACAGTACGCAACTAGGACAATCAAAAATACTTCGACTAGTCTCCTCGGCCGGTTAAATCTGGCTCCTTTTTGGCTGTTGACCTCGACATACCACTAGATGCAACGGTGGTGGATTTCCACCGATATGGGAAGAGCAAATCCGATATTTTCTTTGGTGACGACCAATGAACGATCGATTTGAGTTTTGTTGGAAGAATTTCCATGTGATCGTGCAGATCTGATTGGTGTGTCCATACGCTGGAAGTGCGGACAACGATGATGCATCGGCGGTTACATGTAAGGGATAGCGATCAATCCTGCAGCTGTTCAAATAAATGAACAAGCAGCAGTGGCTGCAAGCATCGCCGTCGTAAACGATAGTGGCGATCGCCGGATGCAGAAATAGATCTCTGTGTATTATGTAAACAGAAACGCGCGTTTGTTTGCCTTAACCAATGCAACATGGGAACATCGGTTGTTTACTTGGTCGGTTAAAATCATGCCGTTGCAGGCAATCGATTTTTCTGTGACGTTAAGTAAACAGGAAATTTGTTCACAATGGCAATGGTTAGGGTGGAGATTGTTTGGGTTAGGAAAACGGTACGTGGGACATGATCGTTGGTATGATTGTTTGAATAACAATCATGGTCGTGTCCAATTCGATGATCGGTTGTCTCTTGGGCGATCGATCATCGGAAATTGGGCTCGCAGATGTGCAAGCAAGCAAGTTTCCCGACGTGTCTTTTTTGGAGCAACGGATTGTTGGAACAAGAACACACAGAAGGATTGGCGTGTGTTTGATAGGCATCTGGCCGCCCATAGAAACCGATCGGTTCATGACAGATGAACCGAGATGGTTTAGTTGATGCAATTTGTTTGATGCCATGGCAAGATGGTAATCTTGCCGTGGGCTTATGTTTCAGGTATGAACAGATCGAAGGAGAGCTTTGAAATGCACCTATCCAGGTAAGAGGCTTTGATGGGTACAGTATAGCACGGGGAAGGGGAGATGGGTTAGGACGATGGGTGATTCTTCGGGCGAGCCTTAAAGAACCCCCACAAAAGACGCATCTGTTGTATGAAAGAAACGCATCTATTGTGTGTTTCTAAACAAAGGAACAGTGGAAACATAGATTGTATCCTTCGATCTGCATGAACGAAAGAGAGACATTTCTTTCGATCGGACGATCGAAAAAAGAAAGGAGTTGGTTGTGAGGTATTGGCCGAGGCGATCATCGAAAGTGGTTTCGTTTTAAATTGTTTTTTTTTTAAATAATTAAATGTTCCTCCTTGGGGAAGTAGAAAAAATAGTGAATTGTACATCATCGTCTGTGTTGTGCATCAAAGTGTCCAATGATCAGTGTGTCTGTACAATATATTAAAAATAAGATATGAAATAAAAAACAAAAAATTAAAATAAATATATATATTAACACATATAGAAGTATTCTTTCAGTAGTTATTGATTATATTATCTGTTAATAAACATGCCTTAAAGAAAACAAGTTTAACTTTTTTTGTTACGTTTCATAATCATCATCATCCTCGGCACTACAACCGGGATCCGATCTTTGCCTTATTTAGTAAGTCTCTCCACCGGTATCCGGTCCATATCCAAGACTTGTTAAATTGTCCATAATCATTTGTTTTTCCGGGCAAGGTTATTAGCCTTGCGCCACGTTTCATAATAGGAGGGGAAAATTAGTTAAACACAAAAAAACTGTCATTGGAGAATTGCTTCATAGTTGGTTTTCCAACAAATCAAAATCAAAGTGCACAAGGACAACTCCATCGCTACAACAGCCAGAACGGACATACCCACAGCAGCTTACCAAACTTAACACACAACTATAACGATACACAATCATATATTTTCAGATTTTCTAGAAAATATCGCTCAACTAGAGTATGTATCAATGGTGGCCAATCAGGGGCCTTAAACATTTTTCATTGAACATTATTATTATGTTATCTATGTTTACATGTAAGAATAATACTAAACACAATAATAATAATCATTGTTTCAATTACTCACTCCAAAAAAAAAGTCTATAGCGGGTATAATTCTAAAATGGGGTATTGTTGCTGCACAAGCAACAAACATTGAAGTCAGGGCAGCCTCTGGTGAATCGGAACTGTCATACACTTTCTTCACAGCATTAAGCCCCTGTATGTATGTCGCAGAAAATCCAACTTGCGGTTGCAGCAAGCAATATTGGCATTGAACGCTGCCAACTGATTCAGCGGACTGATAACGGGCCCCGCTGTTCAATGCTGAATGGAGAGGGTGAACCGGTGACAGTTCACGAACAGTTGTGACTGTTTTTACGGTTGGTTAGAAACAGTATATTGCTTCAAAACTGTTTTTTTTTTTTCTTAAGAAAGAAGACCAGCATCAGAGTCAGTTTTGTGATGTTCAGTTTTTGTTTTGTGAACTAAGTTATTTTAAGTAGTGAATAAATCTTGAAAATTGTGTATAATTAAACGCGGTTTTGTTGTTGTGCGATGTGTGCCCAATTTGGCATTCGTGACTTTGTTGTTCTGCTCGATGCAGAATACAATATAGGCTTTTCCCAGTTGGCGAACCATCTGCAACAATTGGAGTTGCGGTTCCCAACTGGCGAAACATTTGGTCCTTCGAGCCGGATGCTCGAAGTGTGATTTTACATCCGCCAACATCCTCCACAAGGAACAATTGGATTACTACAAAGGAAGACGAAACCAACAAGGAAATATCGCCGAAATCAGGTAGGTGGCAATCATTTTATAATAATATATACAAATTAAATAGCGATCCGAATGGATCCTAACTTAAGGAGTGTTGTGCTGTGTCGTGCTTTGTGATTAAATCTACGTTTTGACATCACACTATTTCCACCACTTTGATGATGAAAATAAATTAGTACTTAAATGAACAAAAGGACGGAAACTAAGGTTAAGCTAACCGCTTTCAATAAATGTCGCTGAATTTCCAGTGAATGGAAATACAGAGAGAACAAACAAAGGAATGCAATAGTGATTTAAAAAGAAAAAAATCGGAATTAATAACATTAGATTGTGAAACGGGAAACAATCACCTTCTTATATCAAGAACGGGATCGTGCAGTGATTCGGGACTATTCTAGCTTCTAACATGAACTGAGTGTCGACATTGATGTGGAATCAATAACGGCAATTACAAACAAAGTTAGATCTACGCGAAGTGCCAATCAATGTTATCGAACGCAATCAGCAATTCCTTGAAACAGCCGAACAGTTTAATAATGAAGGCAACCGCCTGATGAAGGAATGCAAAGATGAAGAAGTGGTACTTTAATCAACCGGGCCATTAGTTTCGATCCGCAAAATCCAACATTCTACTATAATCAAGCTGCAGCATATATCCGTGTAACAGAAAATGATCGTGCGATTAAAGACTGCAACTCTACGTCGTTCGACAATCCAGATTACAGCAAGTATATGGCCGAATAGGAGATGTATATCTCACTACAGGAAAGTACGATGAAGCCATAGACGCTTATATAAAGCTATTCAATTAGAACCTGATAACAACAATTAATGAACAGTGCTGTGCAGTGATTCGGAGCAATATTGTGGATGCAATCGTGCATGCTCCTGACATAATCGTACGCATATTTGGAAGATACAGAAGTGCCGAAACCGTTGATAATCATCATCATCATCATCATCATCATCGGCACTACAACCTGGAACCGGTCTTGGCCTTACTTAGCAAGTCCTGAGGCTTGTTAAATTTTCCATAATGATCTGTTTTTTCCGGGCAAGGTCATTAGTCTTCCGCCAAAGGCTCCCCGACGGGAATCGAACCCCGGTTTCCCGCGTGACAGGCGGGTATACTAACCAGTATACTATTGAGGAGCCTATTTTTGTAAATCATCATCATCATCATCATCGGCACTACAATCGGGAACCGGTCTTGGCCTTATTTAGCAAGTCCTGAGGCTTGTTAAATTTTCCATAATGATTTATTTTGTCTGGGCAAGGTCAATAGTCTTGCGCCAGGGGCTCCCCGACGGGGAATCGAACCCCGGTCTCCCGTTGATAATAGATATCGGAAATTTTCGGAATGGCATCTTCCTACATTCACGTCAGGTGTTGTGGATGTTTCCCTTAAGATTCTCAAACAATATCGTAACCGCGTACCTGCGTCACCGCAAGTCTTAACACATTTTCTAATATACCTGAGGAATGCTGTGGTCCATGTGTATTCCTGAAAATTGATTAAACCTCACATGGTTGCAATTGTTCAAGATGTTATATTTCCAATAATGTTCTTCACGGAGTCTGATCAAGACCTCTGGGAAAACGATCCGCATGAATTTATTCGAATAAATTTCAACATTTATGAAAATTTTGTTTGTCCAGTTCCTGTAGCATAAATATCTCAACATCAGGTAGAACGCAGAAACGAATTCTACCGAAGACAATGGGAAGCATGATGCAGGTTCGTACATCACCAAACGCTGATGAGTTTCAATTGGACTGGACATATTTGAGCCTACTGGTTGGGTAGTTCACTACTCTTGCAAATAGAACTAACTTCTATTTTTATTCAAATAATTTTCTTTTGTAACCGGCGGAAAATAAAATAGAAAAAAATATATACATTTCCTGTTGTTTCCCATATTCCAACCACCAATACAAGCAACTTACATTTCAATATCAACGCACAAGTCAAACAACAAATTAAATAATAATCAAGTAACAATCTAAATTACAGTCCACTTTTTAAGATCCATAGTTCTTTCATTTATTTAATTCTCCAGAATTCACCGCAGGTAAATAAAGAAGTTTTCTAATCGGTTCCAGTACCAGATTGAGGACATCATTCGGATCCTCTTTTAACAATGTTGCAGGTACTTTTCACAATCCACGCTATAGGAGTTAGATACGCCCGCGTACACTGAACGAACCTCAAGAAGAGGACGATGACCCATCGGGCAGAACAGTCAAGAGGATAATTCAATTAAATCTAAGCGTGTTGAAATCAGATTCAACGAAAGAGCTAGAAGCTCTCATGGTAAAGCAAACGTCACCTGCAACATCAGGGAAACAGGAGAGTTTTGGAAACTTCCTTCCCCAAAAAACTATCATCAGACGGGTCAGCGTTTCAAGCGCAAGCGGTCAGTACTAAGAAAAATTTGCCAACAAGGGCACATCCGGTCCTATACCTGCAATATCAATCCAACTTCGAATTGCAGACGAGTAAATCCAAGAACCCCGGAAGTTGCGATCTTCACCGCTTCATTTACATCCGTTCCTGGGCACCGCTATTCGTCACCTGGACGTATAGCGTTTGAAATAATAGTGAAGAAGATCGTGTGATTCGAACTGACGCTATGACAGCTCGAATCGCGAAAAAAAATTTACCTAAGCGTTACACACCAGGCTACTGACCGTGTTTAGAATTTGATTTCCAAACTCGAGTATATTCCACTGGCGTGAATTATTTTTATTTATCGCTTGGTATACGGTTCTGGTGTATTTTTCTTATTCGATTTTTTTCGTTCGGTGTTTTTCACTATTTTTGCCTGTGAATTGTGTGTATCTGTTAGAATCGCTGCACACTCCCGCCGCAGTAACTTCGTTACGATCAGATTCGTATGCGGACGACGGACGAACGAGAGAGAAACGAGAAAACGTCGGAGGCTGGGCTCTATGCGGAAGTCGTGACCGTGTTTGAAGTTCTGCTTTACTATGGGAAGTGTATGCTGTGTGTACAAGATCACGTCGTAGTCACCAATTATAGCGTTTGAAATAATAGTGAAGAAGATCGTGTGATTCGAACTGACGCTATGACAGCTCGAATCGCGAAAAAAATTTTACCTAGGCGTTACACACCAGGCTACTGACCGTGTTTAGAATTTGATTTCCAAACTCGAGTATATTTCACTGCCGTGAATTATTTTTATTTATCGCTTGGTATACGGTTCTGGTGTATTTTTCTTATTCGATTTTTTTCGTTCGGTGTTTTTCACTATTTTTGCTTGTGAATTGTGTGTATCTGTTAGAATCGCTGCAGACGCATCGCTGTCAGCCGTCCAGAATTTGTCACCTCTCTCCACCCAGGCACACCGCTGTCACGTGTCTGGGGTTCATCACTTCTCGCCGCCTGGACGCAAAGCTCTGGGGGCACCCTCTTATCACCGCCCAGGCACCGCGAATCACGTGTCTGGGGGCACCACTTCAACAAAGTCGGTGACTAAGCTGGGCTTTCGGGAACAGGATTAAGGGATATAGAAGATGATGAACAGGAAAGATGCCGGCAACCATCGGGAGATCATATCATCGGAAGGCTGTCACAGTTTGGAGTACACCGCTTCTCGTCATCTGGACTCATCGCTCACGCATCAGGATTTGTCGCTTCTCGCCACCTCGACACATCGCTGTCACGTGTCTGGGGTTCTTCACTTCTCGCCGCCTGAATACAAAGCTCTGGGGGCACCCTCTTATCACCGCCCAGGCACCGCGAATCACGTGTCTGGGGGCACCACTTGAACAAAGTCGGTGTCTAAGCTGGGCTTTCGGTAACGGGATCAGGGGATATAGAAGATGAGGAACAAGGAAAGATGCCGGCACCCTTCGAGAAATTATATCAACGGAGAGCAAATAATGAACACATGGTCCAGCCACCAGACAAGAAGAAAGATACCTTGGGGACTATTTTAGCCTGCGACACAATTAAACGAAGGCGTCTATTGAACAACAGAGTTATTCTTCTTAATAGCAACCCGGATGCGTAACCTCTCTGGCTCACTCAAGTGCCAGTCTAATTCAATAAATGATGCCGCTAGGATTCGACCACAACATTACAAAAGAAAAGACACCATGTCCAGCACCATCATCCTATCAGTGGATCAAACACTCCACCAGGTAACGCTGCCGACAGAGAGTACAGTTCCCATCAAGAAATTCGCCCAACGCCGAGCATTGGTTTAGCGGCGTAGATGGGACATATCCCCAACTGCAACAGCATCAGCCAGAGCAATCAATTTGGATTCAAGATGCAGATGATCCTAGGCAGTTGGCGGTAACTCTATTATTTCTGGTAGCGGCACAGGCTGGACATACTGAGAAGATGGTGGACTTACAACCCATCACCTTCAACATATTGACGTCTAAGATAAACTTATATTCTACTAATGGATTTACGATCCAATGGGAACTACGTCCAAACTATTTACATTCTACTAATGGATTTACGATCCAATGGGGACTACGTCCAACAACAAAATATTCATACAATACATAAGGATCCACGATCCAACAGTGGAGTACGTCCAACCTATTTTTACGCTACGTACGGAGTTACGTTACAACCCACCCAGACACACCGCTGTCACACCGGTGTCTGGGTTTCATCACTTCTCGCCGCCTGGACGCGACGCGCTGGGGGCACCCTCTTAACACCGCCCAGGCACCGCGAACCACGTGTCTGGGGGCACCGCTTCAACAAAGTCGGTGTCTAAGTTGGACTTTCGGTAACAAGAGTAGATGACATAGAAGATGATGAACAGGAAGGATGCCGACACCCTTCGAGAAATCATTTCAACGACAAACGAAATGATTGACGACCTTTCAACATTTATTACTACTCAAATTTGAGTAGAAATCTCTACAACAAAGGAGATGATTGACAAATTCTCAACCTTATATTACTCCCAACAAAGGAGAGCAACAACCTCCGAGACGATTCAGAAATACTCAACATGGTACTACTTTTCGACAACAGAGCAGACTACTCAACAATACAGAGAAGACGATTGGCGACTTCTCAACAATATAGTAATCAATTCAACCCTAAAGACCTCAACCAATTGAATAACGTAAGTGCTTATTCAAATTCTTGCCGCGGCTAATGCGGCAAATATTGCCTTTCAGGCACTTCTCCACAACGTGTCGGAGACTACAAACAATAAACAACGACGGCCTTATCACAAGCTACAACGTTAGCAATCAATGGCCAACTGGACCTTCCGTCACACACATACACACACACACACACACACACACACACACCCACACACACACCCACACACACACTGATAACATCAAGTATTACTGTTCCATAACCAATCATATTTCATAACGAACTCAATTAATAATCAGATTCAAAGAATATAATTAATTACTGCCACCCTACTGTCTGCACTATACCGGTACATGAGCAACATGAGCACCAAAGCCTCTGTGCTCAACCACAACTATCAATCGCGACTTCCCACGTCGCGGGCATGCCTCAACGAGCACCAACTAGTGGAGTTGGTCTAGCTGTTCCTAGTGGGCGACTATTTATCAAACCAACTAGTGGAGTTGGTCTTGCTGTTGGCTGTCTTTCAAACCAACTAGTGGAGTTGGTCTTGCTGTTGGCTGTCTCATCAAACCGACTAGTGGAGTTGGTCTTGCTGTTCTCAGTGGGTGCTGACATGCCCCTTTATTGACAGCACCAAAGGGAAGGACAACTACTGGTGCATCGTCGTCGGCCCGGCAAGATGTTGCTGCACAAGCAACAAACATTGAAATCAGGGCAGCCTCTGGTGAATCGGAACTGTCATACACTTTCTTCACAGCATTAAGCCCCTGGATGTATGTCGCAGAAAATCCAACTTGTGGTTGCAGCAAGCAATATTGGCATTGAACGCTGCCAACTGATTCAGCGGACTGATAACGGGCCCCGCTGTTCAATACTGAATGGAGAGAGTGAACCGGTGACAGTTCACGAACAGTTGTGACTGTTTTTACGGTTGGTTAGAAACAGTATATTGCTTCAAAACTGTTTTTTTTTTTTTTCTTAAAAAAGAAGACCAGCATTAGAGTCAGTTTTGTGATGTTCAGTTTTTGTTTTGTGAACTAAGTTATTTTAAGTAGTGAATAAATCTTGAAAATTGTGTATAATTAAACGCGTTTTTGTTGTTGTGCGATGTGTGCCCAATTTGGCATTCGTGAATTTGTTGTTCTGCTCGATGCAGAATACGATATAGGCTTTTCCCAGTTGGCGAACCATCTGCAACAATTGGAGTTGCGGTTCCCAAATGGCGAAACAGGTATATAACTTTATATGCGCCGCGCAGAGTTATGATGCATTTCCATAGTAATCCCCCTGGTATGGATAGTGTTTTGCGAAATACTGAAAACCGTAATTCAACTCAACTACATATAAAACCTAAAACAAAAGCACAACGCGAGTTGCACCGGGTACAGGTACACGAGGATTTCTCTATTTCATAAGCTGTGTCATTGCTACGTGAATGCTCGGTTATATGCCATTGATTAATTTTTTTCGATTCTCTTGTGTGATGTTTCTCATTATGGTGGCATATTTGTAATCTATTTGAATCATCACACCTCTAAACTCTTCTACTGAATCTAAACGATTGATTATTCGCTGCCTTCCATCCGGCATTGAACGGCTGAATAATGTTAAGAGATGATCTTTCGCAAGAATTTTCCGACTAAAAAGGAACATCTGTTCGAAAATATAAGCGCATTTGGATCACAAATTGTTTGTGGAACTAATGTACAATAGAACCCAGGAATGTTGAATTTCAATTCAATATTTCTGAAGAACTTACATACTTTTCGCCTGATAAAACAACTTTCGCAGTGCTGTTATACCTGCCTTTTCAACACCACACGGTTCGTTGGCATATATGAAAAGTAAAGCAGCACGTTGATGTGTTTCTGTTTCATAAGTTCTCCCTGTTGTATGTGGGGAGAAGCTAATGGTGGTTGCTTTAGGATATTCGCCCTGGTTCAGGCAAAAAACAACTTCACAGTTTATCGAGGGTTTTTCCTTTTTGTGACAGAATTTCATGTTTCCCTCCGTTTCGTAGCCTATGCTTATGTCAAAGTTATTACTACATACCATTGAAAAGAGTATGCTTTTTATTTGGTGTACGTAACTGCGGGTCATGTTCATGGCATTTTAAAACATTAAATTTCATATGGAAGTGGGTCAGCACCTAATAAACGTAGCAAGACTATTACAGCACAGTAGAAAGGAAGTGACAGTGATTGGTGTACCCTTTAGACTTAAAAATATTTTCATTAGAATGTATAACACGCAAGAATACCTGAGAGCATGAGGGTGATAAAAAAGCCTATCGTTTGTAAGCGACACTGAGCACAAATCGCGGTGACATCGTTTTTAATAGGCACCGAAGGAAATGCGATTGTAAACTGTACGTGCAATGTACAATCCAGGCAGTGCACATAAAAGTTTACGTAGCGTGTTACTGTAAGGTAAACATTAATGTTAGACTTTATTAATAGATTTAACAATGGAGGGCATTAATATAATTTAAATGATGTGTGCGTTAATTTGAGTGAAATTTTCGAAAAACAAGATATCTATTTTACTTTATATTTATATTTTATAATAACACAATGTGTTATTATACATTGTTGATCCGTCATGAGTTAACTCCGGTCTCTATACCCAAAACTTGCCAGGAATACATTCGCGATGCGCTCTTTTACTTCTTTTTTTGTGTTAGCGTCGTTGGATCAGTACGATCTCGAAAAGTGTATGGTGTAAATGGTGTTCAGCATACTACATCAATTGCCCATAGCACATCAAACACCTCAACTTTTATGTCTTTGGAAGTAAACACAATTCAACACTGATGGAACATAACAGTGCAGAATCTTTCAATAAATTATACGCGGATAATTTATTCGATTGTCTGGGTGATTTTTAAGTAAATTGCAATGATTTGGAACACGGTGATTTTTTGGAAGATGTTTGGAATCCAATATTAAGCCAGAATGAAAAAAGAAATGTAATAGCCTGATAGTGACAACAATGAGATGGAACAAATTATTTAAATGTCCCTGGTGTAACTATTGAGCTTCATGATGCTCCGACTATCACTGAAGTAACGGTTTTACTTTTTGATATTAGTTTTTCGATTTAGTTGTCTCGCAATCTTATTTGTACAACTCTCAAACGAAAGATTTGCATAAAAACTCTACGAAAACATTTCTGTGGACGGAAGTCACCACTAACGTTGGAGGAATGTAATCTGACTAATGTGGACCGTTCGGCGGACGAATCTCGACTGGCTAAATGGAGGCAAGAATCCATTCAGGGTGTCGTGGCAGCGAGGTCATCGCTAAGTAAACTCACTGCCACTTACTAGAAACATGGAGAAAGGTTGCTATGCCTACATAGAGAATTTTGTTTCGGGGAATTTCTGCCGCACAGGCTGAATTAGATTCTTCTGTTGCTGTGTATACGGAGAAATCGGTTTCGGAGGCATAACCAAGTATGGGCATGGGTTGTCGGTTAGACAAAAGAACATGGGTCTTAATCGTTGCGATGGTTGTTTGGTGGAAATGCAACGCATCGTGCTGGTGACTTACCAGTAAAGAGAATGGGTATTATTTCAAATGGTTTAGGTAGGATGGGAGCCGAAATGGTTTTCGGGGAAACTAAATGCTGCCTGGTTGCAAGCAAGGAAAATGGTTTAAGTAGGAAGTGAGCCGGAATGGTTTTCGGGGAAAACTAAATGCTGCTTGGTTGCGAGTGAGAACAATGGTTTATGTAAGAAGTGAGCCGGAACGGTTTTCGGGGGAAACTAAATGCGGTTTGGTGTAGATGAGGGAGATGATTTAAAATGTATTCTGCTGCAGGATTTGGGATGTATTCTGTTGTAGGTTTTAAAATGCATTATATTACAGGTTGTGAAATATATGCTATTGCAGATTGGGAAATGAATTCTTTGCAAGTTTAGGATGGGGTGGTTGGGTTAAGGTGACGCGCTGGTAGCGGTCAAAATTAGGTAGGAATTGTGGGTTGGTTCTCCATGTAATATAGCGAACCCCCACAGAACGATTTAGGAGGCGGTGTTTGAGAGTGGGCGAAATGAAGTTGAAATCAAACAAGGTGGAGTTGCTTGGAGTCGAAATATACATGTTCCAAGTAATTCGCAAGTGCCGACAATCAGTCAGGAATCACAATTTAAATCCCAAAATAAGTCCCAAAATTTCGGGTAAACAAAGAATGCACTGTGATGACATGCATCGTAAAAAGTATTTAGATTACTTCTGTAGATTATGTTCTGGGAAATTTTCCTGGATGTTTGTAACATACAAATTCCTTCCGTCTAACTCAACTAAAAATTTGATTTGCCAAGTTAGCTTCGATGACGAGAAATAATTTAGTTGTCGAGCATCGGAGCTTGCTATGAAAATTGTAGTGAAATGTTTTGCAGTGTAAAATATGAACGCGACTTTGTGCTCTGTTTGAAATTGGCCGTGAGCCAAACAATGGAACACCACACTGTGCTCTCTTTGAAATTTGCCGTAAACCTAAAGTAAAAGAAACTCAAAATTACCTATGAATCTTCAACGTCGAAAATAACAGAAATTCGACATTATGTCATAAACAAAGACGGTCGTGTTTTTGTATAATAAAAAACAATAAAGTAGTAAAACCGATGGTAAACACGGTTCTGGCATTTTTAAATTAATCAGTTGGGCTCATTTTTCACATTTTTATCATGAAACATTTTTGAATCATGAAATAAAGACCGACCCCAAATCGTCAACGAAGGCAGCCGCTTTTTCAAACATAAAAAAAAAATCGAATCAAACATTCATAATTTTAAAGAGTCCGAACAAAACTGTAAAAAAAGACGATAGCGCTTTTGTTAAATGAAATAAAGAGTTGCGCTACTGAAACCGTAGCCTATTCGCACTCGTGCTTAATTAAAATTACTCCATCAAATGGTATAAACCAAAGTTTCCATATTACCAGAGAGAGGATTCTGAAACGAGTGCGTATTGATGACTTGAATTTCTATATGTCATAACTCGTTTGAGTAGTTCAAATGAAGAAGTCATATATCCAATATCCTTGAATTATTTATAAATCTGTTTGTTAACAACGTGACGAGTGAACTTAATTCAATAGAAGTGTATTATTCGTTGCAAGGATTCAGGTTATTAAATAACAATAAAGCGTATTGTAAAATTTGAAATATCCTTCGGAAGAACTCATGTACATAGGCAATTCCTTATCTCGGACAGGGAAACCAATATATTTGGATTGGTCGCCCACAAGTTTCAAAATAGGGTCAAGATCGCCTTTACCATTTCAGAGTACATAACATAATATGATGATTTTTGTCTGTGTTTATATATTGTATTTACATTTGAGCTAAGTTAACACTGAAACAAGATTTCTCCCACTTCACATCACATTCAAAGTACCTTCTGTTCCGATGTTATTCTCCCTCCATTAACGATGGAGCACATATATACATACATTCAATGAAACAGAGATATGTGGGTATATTTGTCAAATGTAAAAATAACTACAATTTATCTAGATAAGATTCTTGTCAACGTGTGATTTATTTCCGGTCTATTCAATATCATTTTATTAGTGCTATTATCAGGTTTAATTTATTAGTGCGGAAATACAAAACTATCCTCTCTTCTAATTTATTTTAAAAAACGAATTTTCAGGGCTATATATCAAGTGACTATCTTTGAATGTTTGTGGTGTATATATTTGGTGATGTTTTGCAGTTACTGTTTTCGAATGTTCAAGTTGAGAGGAAAATGAGTGTTCTGCTGTATTTGAAATGAAGTTTTTAAGGCAGATACATGCCATAGGTCACTTTTTGTCAATTTTGTGCTCCTCCTTGACCGTATCGTATTGTCATAAGTAAAATCCTGTGACAAGCTATATTTCGTATTGACATATTTTAAAAAACTCTTACATCAGATACTTTAAATATTTATCTGAAAATTTGTTTTTTTATAAAAGCTTTTGCATTCTCTTAGTAAAAATGTCGATACCAAGCAAACAGATTTCCTTAAACTTTAGTAAATGTCACAAAGACGGGAAACAAAAACGAATGTACGGGATCTGTAGGAAAAGGTATTGAATTTTGGCAAGGAATCGGTTTTTTATTTATTGTTGTAACTGCCGTGGTGTTGGTCTCAGTTTCATGCATATCTGTCAAAAGAAAACATTTTTACATCAAAATAATTTCGAAGCATTGAAACTAAAAACATATTTCAGTCCAAACGAAAATAATTTACTTTCATCTTTATTATGAAATCCCTTTTGTGCAGAATAACTATAGAAAAGCTAAAAAGGATAACTCCCCATTACATTGGACGGCTATCGACTTTGATTGTGATAATATTGAACATCTGGGATTTCTGAAACAGATTTCGACAAAAAAGGACTGTCAAATGAATGCAATAAGTGTATCAGCATTTTAAATTTAATCCTTAGCCATGAAAAAGTCACTAACAACGTGATTGTCACATTTTATCGGAAACAAAATTACATAACCGTACGTAGTGGAATCATATTTTTATTCTAACGGCTTGCCATTTTGCACTGAAATAATTCGCTACTTATATTCCTTTTAATAATTTCCTCAGGGCAACAACTTACTTATTGCATTTCGCCGATGGATTATTTTGACAATTGTAGATCTCTAATGGGGTGCATCTAATGAAAGGTCGTTAAGGAATACCCGGCAATATACATTCTGTCAAACCCGGAAATTCTAAATAAAACAAGAAATTCGAATTAATCATTAAAATTTATTTAACCGCCTTCAAAGTAGGCCCCCTCCAAGGCAATACACTTATGCCTACGATTAATCCAATCATCGATGCACATTTTATAGACTAGGGCCGGGAGCGATTTCAGGTGCTTCTTCGATTTTTCACGTTTTCAACGAAGAAAGACACGCGATAGTTCGGAACGAGAGGACGAGACTTTTCAAAGTGAAAAACGAAAATAGATGAGAAATCGAGTAGAAAAAATTGTAGAAAATACCAGACCTAGGAACATCAGAGCAGTTTACACCGGCATAAAATCAATTAGAAACAGGTACTGAGGAAGACCCAAAATGGGTGGGCTGAAAAGTTTCCGACCTCGTGTTGGTGAATAACTGTCAAGAGATACACAACTACATTCACTGCCTTTTTATTGACGAGTGCTGCTATCTTTACGTTGAGGTCGGAAACTTTTCAGGCCACCCCCGTTATTCGAGACACAAATGATTGTTTGGTTGCAGAAACAAACAATGTCGTGGCATGGTGGAAACAATATTTTGAAAACTTGCTTAATGTGCGTATTAACCAACCAACTTGTGAGGCATGAAGGAGAGGCAACCGCATGACAGGCACATCTTTATTAAAACAATATCGAATAAGGAGGTCATTCCGAAGGAATGCCAAACCTTAATAATCTTCTGTATTTTCAAAAAGGCAGACAGATCGGGCGGCGAAAACTACAGGGGATTATTACTGCTTCCAACCATATACAAAATACTAGCAAACGCAATCCACAAAATACCCTGCGCCAAATCATAGCCCAGCCCCCCCCCCCCCCCCCCCCCCTCCGCCACTATCACTCTGGACCCCCGCCTCGTCCACCGGTAATAATAGCAAACCTGCTCGCCCCACACCACCCCCGGCCCCAATCTCCAATTCCATCCCCCTCTTCGACCTCAAAACAGGCGCGAAGTATTCCAACTTCCACATGTCATACGCTCTCAATTCTCCGCCCTCCCACCTGGACGCGTCTCATTCATCCACAGAACCTAACTCGAGGCCGCCCCTTGCACCACCCCCCCCCCCCCCACACCCAGTTGTCGCCCCCATCCATCTCGCCCCCCTCTAGACCTTTAATCGACCCACTAATACCCCCATATGTCAAACTCACTCAGCAAACCATTCATACTTTTGGCAACCGGTATGTCTTGTCTCCAAAACACATTCGACTCTGGAAAAGTTACATTCCCTCCCCTTCGACATATACGCTCTGAGGGAGACCAACCTTATCCCTAGTATTAATAGTCTTGAACTATTCCCCCCCTCCTTCAATGTTTTTCGCGATGATAATGCCCATCGAGAAGGTCCCAATTCCCCATGCCGTGGAGTGCTGTTTGCCACTCATAACAGACTCGCTTCGTGTCTAATTGCCATCTCTTCTTCTCCGGACGTTGACTATGTCGCAATAAAAATCGACAAGCGCCCTAAGTCTCTTTTCATTATCTGCTTTTATATATCTCCTTCGCAACCCAGCGTGTCATACGAACTCGCAATAGAAGCGGTAGATAATCTAACCGAGCTAAGCACCGCAATAGACGATATCGTCGTTCTTGGCGTTTTTAACCTCCCCCATCTCCAATGGGCATTGGCTGACGAACAAGCCTTCTACGTCTCAAACCCCACTAGCTCCAAGGAACGTATTTTTATAAACGGTCTCACCGACTCATGCCTCCATCAAGTAAGCAATGTCCCAAATCATATGAGAAGATAACTGGACCTCGTGTTCACAACGGACCCACACAAGTCCTCAGTTGCCCCTAGTCCACACGCCCTCTCCACCATTGACAATTACCACCCCCCGCTGCTCTTATCCATATATCTTGATCATGAAACCCAGCCTTCTCTACCTCGTGACAGCTTTTCCTACAACTTCCACAAAGCTAACTTCCGCCTATTAAATGAGCATCTTAGCAAAACTGCGTTTCGCTTTGATCATTTGGGGGTAGAAGAAGCTACTGCCGCTCTCTATACGGAGATCTACTATGCCGTCGCCTTATATGTCCCATATTCTCGTCACAGGTCATCGGTTTCATCGCCGCCATGGTACAACCGCACACTCCGCGCTCTTAGACACAGGAGAAATAACTTGTGGAACAATTTCCTCAAAACGCGTTCCTTCCAAAACTACTCCAACTATCTCGGTTCCTTTTATAATTTTCCAAGCTCTAAAACTCCCTCTACACCAACTACCTCACAAAAACACAATCTAATTTGATAAATGACCCCAAATCTTTTTTCCACTTCATAAATTACAAACGTAAATCCGACGCATATCCTAACTCCCTTACTTATGGCGCGACTACTTTAACCTACCCCCTAACTACTGCCAATATATTCGCTTCGTTTTTCAATAAATCCTTCACAGACGAACCCAATCCGTCTCACTTCAAAGGCTTGCCCGAATTCTCCCTCGGCCCCTTCACCCCTCAAATTATTCAGCGTCACGTAGTTGAGGAGAAATTAAACTTACTCAAAGACGAGTTCAGCCCTGGGCCTGATGAACTCCCGGCTGTATTTTTAAAGAAATGTTCCACTTCTCTTTCCCTCCCGATATCCAAGATATTCAATCTATCCCTTTCACAAGGGATCTTCCCTAGTATTTGGAAATCCTCTTATGTAGCCCCCATACATAAAAAGGGACCTAAAAACGATATAAGCAACTACCGCCCCATCGCCAAACTGTCTCATATATCCAAACAGTTCGAAGGAATTCTTTACAACGCATTATCTTTCCGTTGTAAATCCATCATATCATCCCACCAGCATGGTTTCCTTTCGGGTAGGTCGATCACAACGAATCTGATCGAGTTCTCATCCCATACACTCCGTGCCTTAGAGAATGGCAACGAAGTCGATGTAATCACCACCGATTTCAGCAAGGCTTTTGCCAAATCTCCCATAATCTTATCCTTTTTAAGCTGCCCTCCCTTTGTTGGTTATCCTCTTATCTGAAAGATCGATCCTACCGTGTCAAATTCAGATACTCCCTGTCCAATCCTTCTCTTCCCACGTCAGGGGTTCCGCAGGGCAGCCATCTAGGTCCCCACCTATTTATCCTTACCATCAATAATGTTGACTCCATTATTAAATACTCATCCATCTCCCTCTATGTGGACGACGCCAAACTCTACAAAACGATCACCTATCCTCTCGAATCCACACTTCCCCAAACGGACCTCGACAGCTTCTCAACTTGGTGTCGTAATAACTGCCTCGAACTCAACGTTGTCAAATGTCACTCCATCACCTTCTCCCGCAAACACCGCCCCCTACTTGAATACGCCAGTCAGGTTTGGTTTCCACACTACTCGTCCCATGTACGCAGAATCGAAAGCGTGCAACGTCGTTTTCTCCGTTCTGCCCGCCGCGGACTGAACTGGGCGAATCCTAGGACCCCCCCCCCCCACCTACACAAGCCGGCTCCATCTAATCAACTTCAACACACTTGGGGAGCGCAGAACTCATGCCGATATCCTTTTCGTCCACCGTCTCCTTTCAGGCACAATCAACTGCCCAAGCTTGCTCTCCATTATTCCACTTCACACTAACCCGCGTAACCTGCGAAACCCTCATCTCTTCTATCAGCCCACCCACCACACTTCTTACGGCTCTAATGAACCCATTTCGCGAATGCTGCGGCGGGCAAACTTCTACCCTACTTCTTCGATTTCAACTTTACCTCGACTGCTCTCAAACTTCATCTCCTCTCTTTCCCCTCCTGACCACGCCCACTCCCCGTCTACAGATAAACCCAGTAACCAATCCGCCAAACACACCCCCCCCCCTCTTTTTGTTTTTTTCTTTTTAACCATAGTTTATATTCTTATATATAGTTTTAAGATAGTTGTTAAGTTTTATCGCTTGTACTAAGCTGAATATATGAGGGTTCTGCCCTCACTAAACTAAACTAAATACTGGCGAGAATATTCTATATACTGAAGATATACTGGGAGACTGCCAGTGTGGATTCCGCAGGAACCGTTCACTAAACGCACAAATATTTGCAACAAGGTAATTGCTAGAAAAGATGTGGGAATAGTCCCATCAACTTGTTATTGACTTCAAAAAGCCCACAACTCTATCACAAGACAAATGCTATACCAATTGTAGTCATGTTGGGAATCCTGAAAAATTATACCACTCTCATTCAAATCTACATAAACGAAATAAACGACAAATTACAATAGAAAAGAAAACCACCTGCCAGAACCATTCGAAATTCGTGACAGATTAAAACAGCGGATGTCCACCCACCATTCCTTTCGAACCTTGTGTCGTCAGAAAGGTACAAGACGACAACATGGCCGGAGTTTTCCTTAATTGCTGTTTTGGGCACTCATCTGGATATTGTAAATAAATAACAACAGTGAAACCATTATGGAAACAGCAAAAGATATAGGCCTGGAAATCAGCGAAGAAAAGACAAAATATATGGTTAAGGCGAAGGTAGGTGAACCTCAGGGAACACACATAAACGTCAGGGGAAAGATATTTGAGAACGTTAAAGAATTTAAATATCTGAGAACAGTACTGACTGCTTGTAACGAAATATCAAAAGAAATCAACAAAAGACTGCATTCCGGTAGCGCAAGTTGGTACGCAATTAACAAAATGCTAAAATCGACACTGGCGTCACGTAATACAATATAAGGCTCCGTATTTATAAAACAATAATCATGCCGATTTTATACGATTGCGAGAAATGGGCGATTACAGATTCGAGAAGAGAACAGATTCGGCGTATCCCAGAATAAAGTTTTAAAAAGTATATTTGGCGCTAAATATTCTGAGGACATGGAACAATGGAGGTAGCCCCATAATCGTGAATTCAATGTTCTTCTTCTTCTAGCTATAACTCCCACCTTCAATAGTCAGAATCCTCCAGTCACAAGGATTAAGGTGGTCCAGGTATGTAACAAAAACGGCCAACGACAGAACCGTCAGTCGAATTTTCGAAGGTAGATCTATAGAAAGAAGAAAGAACAAAAACGGAGGCCACGATGGAAATGGGAAGACAATGTAAAGCGTGCCCTTGAATACGTTAGGAGGGTAAATGTACAAGACAGGGAACGGTAGCATAATCAAGGTCGTGAAGTTTCGGGTTCCTAGAGACCAATGAAGAAGAAAAAATCTGCTCGAATATGAAAGGTGTTGTTGACTAAAGTCTTTGATTGGCGTGAAGCGGGGCACTCCGGCCTCCTTCCGGAGATATGAACAGTGAATAAGGAGTATTATTTGAATGTTTTGAGGCGTTTGAGCGAGAATGTACGTCCGAAGATAATGCATACTCTCACAGAGTAGAGAGAATTTCCACCGAATACGGAGCCGAATACAATCGACTATCAACGGTATGTGCCGGATTCATCGTGCTTCCAAAACTGAAATTGCCACTTCATCCCGATTGAAAACGAAATTTGAGGGGCCACCGAAGGTTATTTCACTTTCGGTGTGTGAGAGCTACATGGAAGGAGAGGTTCGGCGTTATCACAATTGTATTGCAAAAAATAGGGATTATTTTGAAGATGACAAAAAGCGTTGATGAAGAAAATTTCAATTATGTATTTTCTAAGCAATTCGAGGTAGTTTTTATACAAGAGGTATTTGTTGTAATTTCTCTATGCCAATAAGAAGCAGCGCTGGCTTTTAGAGGTACTGAATTCTACTTGGTTAGAGAATCACCGTGAGGGCAGAATTTAAAGAATAGAGCATATCCTACTATTCGATAATCAGATTTGAAGAGGTTGGGCGAATGAGTTTGGAAAACTGATAGTGCTCTTATAGCGTTTAGTCTTGATGGTGAAGAACGGGATTCGAATGCACGTGTTATATATATTATATATATTATATATATATTAACTTGAATTAATTATCACCCCCCCCCCCCCTCCGCCCAACCTTAAAATCCACCCGAAACTTCCTATTCATATCCTCTGCGCATTACATTTTGAGCCCGAAAATAACATGCCCGCCGTGAAATAGTATTATTACCCCCTTAAAATACAAAATCCCATTCCAAATACTTTATATTTTGTGGCCAAAACTTCCATTGCAGTTCGATACAAAACCTTCTCAATTCCCTACATTAAATCGCACCTGTCCAACAACCCTAATCTGTACGATTTGCCCCAAATACCATTTAGAAGGAAAAACAACAACACTTCCCCCAACTTGTTTTTAGTTTACCGTTAACATTGTCCCTAACATAAGATGGAAAATGGCAAAGGCGATTGATTTCTATACACATGCAGGTAGTCAATTAACGATGAATTTAGAACAAATTGGAATCGAAAAAGGATTATGAGTTGGTAAGGAGTTGAAATGGTAGTACAAAAAGAGAGTAAGATTTGAGCGCGCAGCCCATGAAGTTCGTTCGTGAAAGTGTGTGGGGTACGAGGTCAATGTGCCGGCGTACGACACGGGGTTCTACCTCGTCCCACTAACAGATTTCGCCGAAGTTGTTGAACAAAAGTTAATCACCATTGCACCAAAGAAGGATCACCACTAAGACGAAGTTCAGCGGAAATGTAAACTGTTCCCTCGAAAGAAGAATAAACAGTCCGTTTGTTTCGGTTTACAAGGTTCTTTTATTTATTTTAACTGTTGCAACTGGTTTACAATTATTTAACTTGAGAACGGATTCTAATTACGCTGACGATGACACGGATGCACCAAAAAAAGAATGTAAGACAGAGTACTCTACTTGAATGGCCTTATACTGGGTGGCACAAGAAAAATTATTTTTTTATTTTTAACGCGCTCGACTCGAACTCTTCGCTTCACACCGTACCGGCGCCGGTACGGTGGATGGCGGAGCGACCCGACCGCCTTGCTGGATGAATTACGACTCAACAATATTTACTCGTTTTGGGGTGAGTTTACCCAAGAAAGAAAGTCTTTCTCTGTGGTGGAAACAAGGAAGAAAGACTTGGCAATGTATGTGTATGTGTGAGTGAAGATCACATAGGTTTTTTTCATACACACGGCCATGGGAATAAACCTGAAACAAGGAAAGGGAAAATGTGCATTGCAGTTGAATAAATAACCGGCTAGTCATCCGGGAAATGGTGCTAAAAGCAAATTGGATGTTTATGGCATCTCTGTCTGCAGTAGAAACCGGGTTCGTGTTTGCATTAGGAATTGCTAGAAAATTTGGTTTCGTTGATAATGCCTAAGATGCGGTGATTGTTTGTCGATTGTACAAACGAATCGCGGGTCGGTTTATTACAGCTGTACAAACAAGCTGTCCGACATAGGAATTTAACACAGACAATGGGTGCCGACTGGCTTGGGATACATGGCGCCATATACACTTTAAAGAATTATATCTAGGAATTTTAGATAATGTGTTGTATGCATTAAATGTCCTTGTAAAGAAATGTTTCACGTATGCTGGGTGGAGAATGCGGTGCAGGTGTGTTGAAATTTGCCTGGGGTTCTTGAAAAGGCAATGAAGAATTCTTACAGAGAATTGTATGCGAAGAGATGCATGATGATAAGTTTTCTTTTACAGAAGCTTTGAAATAAATAAATTCGGTAAGCTTGATACTTCATGATGCCATATGCACTTTAAAGAATTATTTCCAGGAACCTTATCGAACGCATTGTATGCATTAATGTCCTTGCAAAAGGAAATGTTTCAGGTATGCTGGGTGGAGATTGCGGTGCAGGTATGGGAAATTGAAATTTGCCAAGGATTCTTGAAGGTAGAAAGAAATTCTTACAGGAAATTATATGCGAAGAGATGCATGAAGGTAAGTTTTCTTTCACAGGCACTTTTTAGATTATAGATTTGATCTATATAATGTGTGAAGCATTTACAGGTGCTAATGCTGTTGCATTAGCGAAGTTAGGAGATTGGCTGAATGTTATGGGGGTTTTACGGTAAGTAGACAGTGGGGTTTGGCGGGACCGCCACAAGTGTTCCTTGGTTGTCCCGTGTAGATGTCTAGCTGAACTAAAGATTTGTTAATTATAAATGAAAAAAAAGAAGAAACGAAGGACACATTCTACGAGACACTAGAGGAAGCATTTGATGGGATCTCATCATTCGATGTTAAAATCCTCCTCGGCGACCTCAATGCGAAAATTGGAGAGGAAGATATCTTCCAACCAACAATAGATAAAGAAAGCCTACATGACGTTTCAAATGATAATGGTATTCGAATTATCACGTTCGCAGCGTCAAAAGATCTGGTAGTGAAGAGCACGAAGTTTCATGCACAAGCAAATCCATAAAGCCACATGGATATCACCCGACGGCGTAACGCGTAACCAAATAGACCACTTCCTCATAGACAAAAGACACCACTCGAATATCCTTGACGTAAGATCATATAGAGGAGCAGAATGCGACTCCGACCACCTTCTAGTGATGGGCAAAATTAGAAGTCGGCTTGCAGCAAACCCACATGGACAGTCACGGGAGACGAGCAAAAAGTTCGAGATTGATAAACTAAAAGACCTACGTAAAAGGGCGGAATACCAAGATGAACTAACGAATAGATTTAGCATCCTAGAGAATGACAGCAGTGAGGAAGAGGAAGCCAATAGTGTGGACACCAAATGGGCATTGATCAGAGACACAATCAAACAAACAACCCAAAAGGTATTAGGATTTAAGAAAACAACTAAGTCCAAACCTTGGTTTGACGATGAGTGCAGGGCAAACATCGAAAAACGTAAGCGCCTCAGAATGATCCACTTAGAACCATATGATGAAGTCAACGCAGTAAGATACGCGACAATTCGGAAAGAAACAACGAGACTTTTCAAACGCAAAAAACGCGAATGGGAGAAGACTCGGATCGAAAAAATCATAGAAAATGCTAGAGCAAAGAACAGCAGAGGTATGTATGCCGGCATAAATTCAATTAGAAATGGCTACCGAGGGAGAGTCAAAATAATCCGAGACACAAACGGCTGTTTGGTGCCAGAAACAAAAAATATCGTGACAAGGTGGAAGCAGTACTTTGAAAACCTGCTCAATGTGCGCACCCATCAACCACAAATAAACGCACCAGACGTACATACAGCCGAGCCCCAGATCCCAGAGCCCTCTTTCGACGAAGTTGTAGACACGATAAATCGACTGAAAAACAACAAGGCCCCCGGAATCGATTGCATACCGGCAGAGCTTGTGAAGCATGGAGGAGGGGCAACCGCTCGAAAGATCCACCAACTGTTTAAAATAATATGGGACAAGGAAGTCACTCCGGAAGAATGGAAAACCTCAATAGTCATCCCCATTTTCAAAACGGGCGACAGATCTGACTGCGAAAATCACAGAGGAATATCATTAGAAATACCAGCAGATATTAATGCGGATTCCGTCGGCACCGGTCCACAAGCGACCAGATGTTCACAATAAGGCAACTGCTGGGAAAGATGTGGGAATACGGAGAGACGGTTCACCAACTGTTCGTGGACTTCAAAAAAGCCTATGACTCAGTCGCAATGCAAAGACTCTTCCACATTGTGGTTGAGCTGGGGATCCCGAAAAAATATGCCGCCCTCATTCAAATCTGCATGAACGAAAACAAAGGGCGAGTTAGAATAGAAAACCACCTCTCAGAACCATTTGAAATCCGGGACGGACTAAAACAAGGGGACGGCCTCTCACCATGCCTTTTTAACGTTGTCCTCGAGTATGTTATCAGAAAGATACAAGACGACAACACGGCCGGATCATCCCTGAACGGGGTCACACAAGTGCTGGCGTATGCGGATGACATCGCCGTTCTGGGCGATAATCTAGAAACTATAAGTAAAAACTGTGAAATCATCATGCAAGCAGCAGAAGAGGGGGGCCTAGAAATAAATGAAGACAAAACGAAATACATGATTACAACGAGAGCAGAGAACACATATAAACGTCAGGGGCAAGATATTTGAAAATGTCAAAAAATTTAAATATCTGGGAACGATACTGACGACCAGAAACGAAACGTCAAAGGAAATTAACAAAAGACTACATTCCGGCAACGCTATTTGGCATGCAGCCAGTAATCAATTAAAATGTAAACTACTATCACGTAATACTCGTATAAAGCTCCGTGTCTATAGAACCATAATCATGCCGATTGCTCTATACGGATGCGAAACATGGGCTCTCACAAAACGGGAAGAGAACAAATTCCGCGTATTCGAGAATAAAGTTTTAAGGGGTATATTTGGCGGCAAATATGACGAGGAGTCAGGACAATGGAGGAAACTCCATAACCACGAATTGGAAGAGCTATACCGCAAACCTACAAGAGTGAGAGTGATCAAGTCGCGAAGATTAAGATGGGCCGGACACGTAGCGCGAATGGGCGATGATAGGACCGTGCATAGAATTCTTGACGGTAAACTAACGGGGAAGAGACCGACAGGACGGCCGCGACGGAGATGGGAGGACAATGTTAGATTGGACCTCGAGGAGATCGGGTCGGATGATCGAACGTGGAAGGAGAGCGCACAGGACAGGGAACAATGGCGGAGCCGAGTCGGCGCGGTCATGAACTTCCGGGTTACTACAGGCCAGTAAATAATAATTATAAAATAATAAATGAAAAAAAAGATGTATTGCTGAACTAAAGATTTGTTAATTATAATCGAAAAAAAACATGTGTTGCTGAACTAAACATTTGTTAATTATAATCGAAAAAAAACATGTGTTGCTGAACTAAAGATTTGTTAATTATAAATGAAAAAACAAGATGTATTGCTGAACTAAAGATTTGTTAATTATAAATTGATTCTCTGTTATAGAAGAAGGTTCACGAAAATTATTAATAGTATATAAATTGTGGAATAAATAAATAAGATGTAACTGTAAAATAGATTGGCAATCTTAATTCGCGACATAGAAGAAGAAGAAGAAGAAACGAAACCTCAACGTAGTCCCAGATTCGATCGGGGTAAGTAACAAAAGCAACATTTTAAAAATATGTATATAAATTTGGCGCATATAGCTGTAATAAATTGGCGCAGCCGGTAGGATCTATTTGGTAGTGTACCGGTAAAGAAATGTTGCCACCTTAATTCCGAGATTAAAACCTCGGAGGTACAAAGCCAATAGTGAGGAGAGCCTTGGGGCCCTTACGAACCTTCGCCAACCACAGCAAGAAAGTAAAGCCTAGTTTTGCTTGGGGTTAGGTTAGAAAACGAAAAATTATTCAAAAACTTAATAAATGTTATCAAAAAAAAAACCAAATTTTAACAAAAAAGAAAAAAAACAACCAACCAAAAAATTTTTTCAAAAAGTAAAAATCCAAAATAAAACAAAATTTAAACAAAATAAAAGAGAAAGTACAAAAAGTCTAAGGAGCGCCCGGGAGCTGAGTGACAAAGCTGACAGAAAACAACAAGACTCTGGTGGACTAAGAAAACCCATCTTCAGAAAGAAGACAGCATCCAGACAACACCACAAAGAAGCCAGAAGAAACAATTCACCACGTCATCTACATTTTAATATTTTTAATTTTTTTTTCGTTTTATTATTAATAATATTTGTGTTATTTAGGGAAAACAATAGAGTAAATTTATCAATTAAACAAATTAACCAACCATTCATATCAATATTTGGCAGCTTCGTGGATCACCATTTTGGTTTTAGCCTTTCGATTATTTCAAAAATTATAGTTAGTTCGTTTCTGGTTTTCTCTATTGTTCTTACTTATCAGGTACAATCTGTTCTTTGTTGTCCAACTGTTGGTCTTTGGTTCATGTTCACATCGTGGCAATTCAGCAATCCAATAGATCTATTTCAGAAAAACAATACTCTGGTTTCTCTTCACTTTTTAATTGGTATAGTATTCGCTGTCTATTGTTTTCTTTTGACTCGGTAATTAATAATTTTACACTGCGAGTTTTTAGGGCCAATCCACTTATTAATAGTCACGTTCTTTCGGTAGAAGGAAACATTATGTTGTCATACGAACACACCTTTCGGTTAGGTTCTACTTCCACAAGCATTGCGGTTTGGTTCGGTTTTTAATATAAGGTCCTCGTAAATGAAGACAAGGCAGAAAAAGAAGGAAGATCAGACCCCATCCTCCTCTGAGATGTCCCGAGAGAGATCAACTCTTAGATCGAAAGGCCGGACACCAGGGAAGAGAGAAACTGTTCCTCTTCCGCTGGGAATTAGCCAAATTATGGAACTGGTCCGAAAATCAGTGCCAGTATATAATGGTCAACAAGGTCCTACAGCCGCTATGGAACTGGAACAGTTCATAGACACCTGTAAAAGGACCCTCAGATGTTTGTCACAAGAAGAGGAAAAGAGGTTCATGCAGTGGTTGTCCATGTGGTTAGACGGAGAAGCTTATCGGATCTACAATGAGGCAACCCCAGCGTTGTTCAGTGAGTATGAACAACAACTCCGGAACACGCTGTTACTGCAACCATCATACGAAGATGTGTATGAGCAACTCTCCGAGTTGCGACAATTCCGAGCAATTCCCGGGTGAAACAAGCTGTGGTGCTCTGCAAGGAAGCTGCCAAACGTTCGTACGGAAAGGCATGTAGTGCCACATTCGCCGCACAAATAGAAAAGCTGGCGAAATCCGTACTGATGCGCGGGATTCGGGAGGAACCCTTCCGAAACCAATTACTGGCAATTGAGGAAGAAACACTTCCGAAGGCACTATGTCGCAGCTCCTCAAAATGGTCAAGAGACATAGGGAGTTGCAAGAGAAAAAGGATCCCTATGGTATGAGGAACATGTCCAGTGCTGTGGACTCCCCAACATCGTCCAGTAGAGAGACAAGTTTCAGCCAAGGATATTACCCTACCATGGACACAACACCAGCTATGTACACCACCAATCCTTTTTCAGCGGTGCAAAATATGGAGAGTCTGATGAGAAAAGACAGAAGGCGAGGCCACACAGGGCGTAGCTCGCCTCGCCATTCACAGGGAGAAGAAAATATAGATGACCGCCCTGTGAATAGACAAAATGATTTTGACTGTCCTATACCTAGTAGACGAAGCATCACATGATGTAGCCCGCCTCGTCATTCACAGGGAGAAGAAAATATAGATGACCACCCTGTGAATAGACAAAATGATTTTGACCGTCCTGTACCCAGTAGACGGAGCCTAACAGGACGAAGCCCACCTCGTCATTCACAGGAAGAGGACTATATAGAGGACCCCCCTGTCAATAGACAAAATGAATTAGATCGTCCTGTGCCCAGTAGACGAAGTCTAACATGGCGGAGCCCGCCTCGTCATTCACAGTGGGAGGAAGATATAGAAGACCACCCTTTGAATCGACGAAGTGACTTTGACCGTCCTGTGCCCAGTAGACGAGGC
This sequence comes from Microdon myrmicae, assembly GCA_963931805.1. Lineage (NCBI taxonomy): Eukaryota > Metazoa > Arthropoda > Insecta > Diptera > Syrphidae > Microdon > Microdon myrmicae. The sequence continues at coordinate 111,318,233 of OZ007496.1, forward strand.
CTAACGTGGCGGACCCTTGTCCAGAGTACTCGCGACAAATTAATTATAAATGAAGAAATAACCGGGAACAGACGTATGGGGAATACTTAGTTCAACTACACATCTACACCGGGCAACCAAGGAACACTTTCACGAACGAACCTCATCGGCTGCGCGCTCAAATCTTACTCTCTTTTGGTACTACTATTTCAACCCCTTACCAACGCATAATCATTTTTTCGATTCCAATTTGTCCCAAATTCGTCGTTAATTGACTACCTGCATGTGTATGGAAAACAATCGCCTTTGCCATTTTCCATCCTATGTTGGGGTCAATGTTAACGGTAAACCAAAAACAAAGTGGGGGAAGTGTTGTTGTTTTTGCTTGTAAATGGTATTTTGGGCAAACCTTACAGATTAGGGTTGTTCGACAGGTGCTATTTAATGTAGGAAATTGAGAAGGTTTTGCACCGAACTGTAATGGAAGTTTTGGCCAGAAAATATCAAGTATTTGAAATGGGATGTTGTATTTTAAGGGGATAATAATCTTCTAAAATGTGTCTATTTCATGGTAGAATGTTATTTTCGGGCTTAAAATGTATTGTGCAGAGGATATGAATAGGAAGAGTCTCGGCTGGATTTTATGGGGGGGTGATAATTAACTCAAGTTAATTATATAACACACGATGTAAAAAGGTTAAAACCAGGGTACCAACGTATCAGACCACGTTCGCGTGTATATGAGCATATTTCATCAATAACATAAATTGTGGATTGTTACATTAGTTCTCTAGTATAGTGTAAAGGTTTTTTTTTTTTTTGATATTTAATTTGATTCCTTGCCCGGGTTGGGGGAGACGGTGTCGCTCCGCTTCGCTGTTGTCGGATTGTGGGACCGGTGCTGATGTGGGTGCCCGACCCAGCTGGGGTGTGGGGGCAGCGTAAAGGGGTGCGTTTAACCTCTGTAGCGGGAGCCTCCCTGACCAAGTAACGGGCGCTTCCTTCAGGGGCTCGTTGTTCCAAGCGTTAGCCCCCGGCAGGTGATGGATGTCAATGGTGGTGGAATGTTAAATAATATAAGACGGTTCCACTTTATTGTTTATTACGATCTCTTGCGCAGATTTTGGCAAGTCCATAAGCGTAGTCAACCGATTGTCCTTGGATAGGCTGCCGCAGGTCTGGTCTCTGGAAAGTGACATCAACGAAACTTAGTTATTGTATATTTGGTGTATTTGGCGTGTGGCCGTCTTCTAGATTCGAATTTCTGCTTCGCCCATAGGTTCGGCCTCTGAATGAAAACGCGTTTTGTATTTGTCTATTTACTTTATTGATTAATGATATTTAACTATTGTTTATTTGTGGCATTTAACTTGTGGTAGTCTACAAGATTTGAATTCCTGCTTTGGCCATAGGTTCGGCCTCTGGAACTTTACTGATCGCGAAATAGAAATGTGCCGCCCTTTTATGCTTTTAGTCATTGAGATTCGTCAAACCTTTTATTGTAAACATTCCAAGAAGCACAAGCAAGGTTTCGTGTGCTTCAATTGGAATAGGGTTCTGGGCAGTGACTAGGAATTTATTTGAATAAATTCCCGGAAGGAGAAATCATGAAATGCATTTAGAGTTAAGCATTTCATGATGTCGGGGTTATTAGGAATTGAATCTATGTATGACAAACGGACTTTTGGTTAATTTTGTCGTGCATATGATTCAGTTGGGGAAACATGATTTGGACTATAGGTAAGGGTGAGGTAATTAGAAATTGGATCAATGTGCGACAAATTAACTTTTGGTTTAATTCGTCGCTCAATGGTTCATTTTGGGATGGATTGGATGGGAGTAGTGATTTAGGATCACTACAATAGCATCCTCTAGTATTTTTTTTTTCCTTTTACTGCTTTTGACTACGATTACCTATGCTTGCTATAGCTATCTAATGAAATCGTCACACTCTCATCGACAAACAAGAGAATTGAGTTGTTAGTAATGTATAAATAATTATTTGCAGAAATGCGGAATAGAATGGGTAAGAATCCTGAGGAACGCTGCATTCATTAAATCAAATAAAAAGTTCCAACCATTCGCTAGCCATTTCCCAACTTCCTCGAAATCCCTGAAGTGCTGCTCTGCGAGCGCGTGCCCCATTGATGCGAAGAGGTGATAGTCAGATGGCGCCAAGTCCGGGGAGTACGGCGGGTGCAGAAGGATGTCCCACCCAAACGATTTCAAGTTGTCTTTCACTAGTTTTTCTGTGTGCTGCGTACTTTTCGCTGGCGCCATCTCTAAGTAAAACCGAAAAAAACATCTGCATACACCTGGTATTGATCTCCCCATTGCTCGTAAACATTTGTTGATTGTTTCTTGTGACACATGTAATACTTCTGCTAATTGCCGTTGAATTTGAGTCGGGTCATAAGCCAATAACTCCTGCAGTTCCTCGTCTTCACATTTTTGTGGTCTGCCAGTCTTTCACATTGAAATCACCACTTTTAAATTGTCGAAACCATGTGTCACATGTTCTAATTGATGGAGCGTATTCACCATATGTTTCTACCAGCAAACGATGACTTTCAATAGCCTTCTTCTTTTGATTAAATAAGAAAAGCAATGCGTGCCGCAAATGTTCTTTTTCAGGCACAAAACTCGACATAATCACTGAACGATAGAACAAAGACGCTAGTTTTTAGCGGACTCAACTTGTGTGTGTTTGTAGTTAAATCTCAGACGGACAAAATGACGTATGTGTCAAAATAATACGATGTGTACTTTTCGATGGCGCCATCTCTTAGTTAAACCGGAAAAAACGTATGTATACACCTGGTAAATGTCAGCGAACAAGTATTCAGTTCCTAAAAAGGTCTTCTCATCATTGTTTTTTTTATTTTTCTTCTATCATAGCACTAACCAATATCCAAATTCAAATCCTGTCGTAGCACTAACTAATATTCAAATTTTTTTCCGGCTAAGGTTGTAAACCAATTATGAAATCACTGATTAACTTTCACACTATCTGTAAATAAACAAGCACCTTAGCAACCGCCAATATGTGTTTCGTAGCAACAGATCCACAGCAAATCTGCTGGGATGCTTCACCGAAAAAGTGAATCACTGAACTAAATCAGTGAATGCACTGCACATCTCCAAACATGGGAATTAATATATATTAAAAAATGATTTCAGATGTACAACACAAGGTTTAGTTCTTTAGCCAAGCCACACCAATGGAAAATATTCCACCTGCTCATGTATTCCTTCTGTTAAATAATTTGCGTCTCGTTTCCAGCGGCGAAGAGGTCCAACCGCGACATATTTGTATGCTATTCGGTGATTTACGTTTTCTTCTTTGCGTTTTTAATAAACACTGAGACACCAAGCCTCAAATGACCACATCATATCTTTGTCCATGGGATTTACAAAGTCAGCAACCTTCGTCATGTTGTTCCCTATTTACATAACCAAAGCCAACTGCAACAATCCGGTGGCAATTCCGGGTCATCATCACCAATCTTCCAGCAAAAAAGGTTCTATATAATACCAGCGACACTGGGAAGTGGTGTAAAATGAACAAACCGCGGACTGGTGGATGATTGTTTACTTAAAGAGCTAAGTCTATGACTCCCAGGAGAAAAGTTTGTCGTCATTCTAGACAAAGTGTGTCACGCTCTGAAGTATGATAAATTGGTCCCGGGTCGAAATAGTTATCGGTATAATCATTTGAGACACAAAACTGACCATATGCTCTGCAAGAAATAATGGTGGTTTACATCTTTTGGTAGTGTTGTTTTCTGCCCGCGAAAGGGTAATTGTAAGTGACATGGCCATTGATTGGACTGGATTATATAGTTATGAGTTATTCTATCTTGCAGCACTTGCCTTGTCTGATATTCGATTATTTGATTCAGTGGCAACCAAACGAGACTCATATTCTGCCAAAAAAGTCCCGAAAATAATTCATTTAAAAAGCCCGCTTGCAGGGATTGTCAAAATTCGGCGGCTAAGTTCGCACAACTGTCCTCTAACTTTGAGCTCGATCTATTATTTAGTTTGTTTACAGTGCTCGATTTTGTCAATTCATTTCAAGTGTATTTTGCGATTTTTCCTGAATTCTGAAAACTTAATGGCGTAAAGGTCAGTGAAGACACGCTAGAGTTATTTCCAACTCCACATTCATAAAAAGCATTATAACTGAAGATGAGACATGGGTTTAGGAGTTTAATAAGCAAACCCAGCCGAAACCGAAAAAAACCAAGTCAAAGTCGAACGATTGTCGATTTAACCTAATTCATCATCATCATCGGCACTACAACCGGGATCCGGTCTTGGTCTTATTTATCAAGTCTCTCCAGCGGTATCCGGTCCATATCCGAGACTTGTTAAATTGTTCATAATAATTCCATTTCCCGGGCAAGGTTATTAGCCTTCCGCCAACCTTTCTCAGGATGTCGCTGCATGCATTGGTTCACTACTTGGAGGGCCCCAAAGTAACTATCCAGGGGTGTCACGTGGAGACTGCATGTCAACTTGGGTTGAACAGGGACAAAGATCGTCCTGAACTTCGCCGGGTTGAAAGCAGAGACTTTGCCCTGTATGTTCGCTCCCACCCCCATAACCCAATTCTACAGAAAAATATAATTGATTGCGCTTCTGATAACAATGGAAGTCAGGTGGAGGCCGCCAAATTTAATAACAACACTTGGAAACCAATCGATCGATAGAGCATCGGGCAACGTACGCAAAGGCCTTGATGACAACCCGAAATTCTTTGTGAATAAGGTATTTTACCAGACGGTATTTACAAAGATAACAGTCGGGAACCAGTAATTTTTACCACTCACAGAAACCACAAGTCAAAGCGTCATTTAATTCACGAAGGTTAACGAAGTGTCCATTCTGCCCCTGTGTCACCTTCTCGTGGTTTCGAAAACTATCGACGTGGGGCCAAGAAATGACGTCGAACACTACCATATGCGGTTTATGAGAAATCTTATTTCAGATATGGGGAATTGTTATGGGTGGGACTTGTTAATGCAGCACTCCCTTGCTTCGCATCAGGATTACATTAACACATAAACAACGCTGCCACCCATTATCTATACCACTCAGACTCTATCAATGTACGATCTCAGATTTCCTGTTATTTGCATTTGTTTGCGTATATACCCTAAAGCTTATTTTTACCATAACACGTGATAATTTAACCTACTGAGTCTCTGTGATCAATCGGCCAACAATAGGTAAATTGAGATTTACAAAATCAAGAGAATTAAGGCTGCTGAGAAAAAAGAAAGAAAACATAAACAAACTGAAAGTTTAATCTATTTATTTGTTTATTTCTCCTCGCACTGTGCTTTACCACTTAAAGCTACCCCAAAAACCCATTTTAATGCACTTTCATGTAAATAAACCTTCCTACAATATCGATCAGTCGGAGAATATGAAACGACTCACTTCAGACATTCGGATAAACACAGACAATCCGTCTATAGTCTACCTGCATAATCCAGGAGCGCTCTGCTTGATCACATTACAATCTTGAAACATTCAAAACCAACATTGTGCATCGAAACCTCCTTATCCTGCCATATCATTTTCATCTCGACTACGCTGTGCTTTGATTTCTGAGTATCACTAAAACTTATTTATAAGTGCCTATAAAAAAAATACATATATATATATATATATATATACAATCAAGTAAATTATACTAATAATAAAATCCTCATTTTACATTATTAATAAAATAACAAATATTACGATGACGTGGTCCAAACAGGAAGCACATAAAAAATATCTAAATACAAAGTGTTGCTCAAAGGAATAACATGTAAAACAAAAAAACATTTTACCATATAGTACTCACGTTAATTAAATCCTTTCTACAGGAACAATTTTTGGTGCACGATTTTTAATGGAAGTTAAAGATGCAAAATTCCATCGTGCGGCGGAACTCGAACCTTTTGTTCTAAATTGGTATCATTACCCTTGACTGATTACTCGCCAAAAGTCCAAAAACCGCGATCACACACTTGTATATATACTTGACGATGCTTCACTAACCACTTGATTTATATACTACATACACTAATAATTCATTCTTTTCTGATATTACACCTTATTCAGGACACTAAAGCACATACATCTTTTTCAAAAGATCTGTCTTCCTTTTGTATGATGCTAATTATCCACACTGTTGAGCCGCACCTCCGAAACTTAGTTGTATTCTATTGTTTCGGTTTTCTATTTCATTTTACCAGCCGTTAGAATAATTACTACTAATTACACTGCACACCATTGAGATTTGCCGTATAACCAACAACCAAGAACCAACAACCAACGTGATTCATAATATGTAATCCCGCATCACAAATGGGACCCTTGTCATCATTCAATGGGCCGATAATTGATCTCAGGTTTTCGTTTACAAGACTGCTAAAGCTCTTATTACTCACTACAGAATCCCATGTGGCCGAGAAAGGTCAAGGAGGTGTGGACAAAAATCCGGAATTCTCCCATATATTCGCGTATACATATATACCGACGATAACAAAATTTAACTGACGGAAAAGATTAACGCGAAGAATGCCTCAATAAGCTTTTAAAACCAAAAAGCCTTAGCTTTGAATAAATCCGGCAGTTGCTTTCAGGAAACTTGGGAATTTGAACGCGTCTAGACTGAGAAATCCAAAACCTCCTTTTCCTTGAAGACGAAGGAGTGACTATCCTGGGAAAACGAATTTATGCTTCCGCAAGCTGTTTCAACTTACGCAGTTAATACTGATTGACGAATTTATGCGAACCGAGTGAACGTCGTACGTAAATATCTCGAAAACGGCGAACTGGTACAATCGTACAGCATCCGAACCGTTTTTATGGGTTGCCGCGAATGAACTAAGTAGATCTACATCCTGCATAAAGTGTGTTGCTGAGAAATCTTTGCAAAAGGGTGTGAGTCGACTCTTGGGCAATGTGACTCCGAGCAAGGACTCAGCAGCCAGATGAGAAGAGATGAATGTGGAATCTGTTTAAACGGAAGTGTGCAGATTCAGGTTGTCAAGAGCGTAGGAATGAATAATATCAGTTATATATGGAACAGGCATCGTCCTTACTTAAAGTCGCCGCGATTGGCTGTGTTCTCGTCGCGAAATGTTCATTGAAGATTCAAAATAACAGGTTCAGGGTAATCAGTAGCTTTAAAGTGCCGCATTAAGTACTTTGCCCTGCCGTTCGTTGTCGTTTTTTGAACAGCATGTGTTCAGAAGTTGATTGATTTCGTATTAAAGAACGACGTGTGGCGCATTTTTTTTAAATTATGATTATAGAGTTGCCATCTTCTAGTTGGAATTACCTATACCTCACTTTTCCAAGGAATTGGGATATGTAGTTCATATTTGAAAATAATGTATTGTTCTAGCTTTAAAAAGCGTCAAACTAAATTCCAGATACTAATGACAGATATTCACTTTTGTTTAATTCTATACCTAGCTTTTTTAATACACTCTCGAGGGAGGTGATCGTGTAGTATTGAAACAGAACCCTGTGATATTAATAGGTCACTTCTGATATTATTTAGAATTAAAATTTTCGTTGACAAGAAACTAATTTCGTGCGGGAAATATAAAACTTTTGAAACGAAAACGGGATATGCCATGTGAGAAGAAATATCAAGTACACAGATAGAATGTATAGAGAAGAAGGCAAGTCGAATGTTTTGAAGAATCGAAGAATGTGATAAATTAGAATGTAGAGCGTATATGCAATTGTGAAAACTATAGATACACGGAATGAATTGCAACAAATAGTCATCTGAAACTTTTAAAACAAATAATTGGTATACCATATGAAGAAAAATATAGAGTGAAAGAATTCCAGGAAAAAAGAAAGGAAACGCTTAGATAACAAACTTAATAAAGGATTTTCCGAAAGGAACTGTGGGTAGTTCTGACCATGTCATCGTCAAGGATGCAGATTCGACCAAAACACCCACGTCACTCGAAAACCGAAAACAACATGAAGCTGACGAACACTGGCCTCTGCACTCAAGTTCCTGGGTTCTGTGCACTACGAAACAAACGTCAAATAAAAACACCGGAGAATTTTAGTTTCTTAGCTTTTTATTTAACTGGTGTTATCAACCTCTCTACTTTATAATGCATTCTTAAAGTTAACAAACATCACCGCACTGTGATACATTTAGTTCTATTTTCTAAGAAAAAAAGGCCGGCAAAGCGGTTTTCTTTTACACAATCTCAATTTGACACGCACACGAAGAAAAATGACTCAGACGTAAAGAAAGGACTCTTGGACGAACCCTCGATGACTCTCCGCGGGGATTTGTTAACGAAGGTGCGCACCCTTCAAAGGATAAAATCTGACTGGTTTCCCTTCGCAGCAATCAGAAGCAAAGAAAAACCGTAAAAGGGGAGGAGTTACACGATCAACTGGTGGCAGTCAATCGTGATTGGACCGGGAAATACGGCATACATTTTGCATTTATGTGTATGCGTCGCACACGATCATCCGGTGAACAAGGATGGATGCGAGCGTCGTAATTGCATCTCCTGGTAATGAGTATGCAAACAATGCATGGGCCTGCGGCTGTGTACACAATTGATTGTGTAATACTTGTCGGCAACCGAACCATCTGGTGAAAAAGGAAAACAAACCGAAGATCTGGTCACCCTAGGAGAGGCCATAAATCAACATTTGGTTGATGGACATGCAATTTCCCAGGTCCGCCGACGGTTGGCGGCCGTTAATAGGGAATTGCTATACCATAAACAATCCATGGTGTGAATGCGATGTTTAGGTATTGCAACGAATATAGGGTGCAGCCATTGCCAGATGTTAAAAGTTGATGGTCACATCCAATTCGTTGCTTGTTTGCGGTCCCTGATCGGTGGAGACCGATAATAGAAAACCAGCTATTGCTGGTAATTGGTGAATGTTTGCTTTGCGTCGGCCGAAACCTTGTCGGCGGTGGCAAACTGATGAGACCTGGTAGCCGCATGCTTAGTGGTGCCATGGACAAACAAACAAAAAAAACGAGTAAATTGAAACTTCGTGTTGATTTGGTTTCCATGGCGTAAAGTAATGGGAACGTGATGCACTGGGTGCTATACATGCCCGAGGGTGATATTCTCGATGCCACGGCTAGGTGATAATCCTTGCCGTGGACTTAATGTTTTCAGGAATGGATCGTGGAAAAAAGGTGTTTGGAAAAACCCCCCAAAGAAAGGTAAGCTGCCTAAGGTATTTATGTCAGTTATCCTTCGGGGTAACTGAATTAATTCCAACAATTTGGCTGGCGGTTAATGCCGTAGCAAGGTTGCGTAACCTTGCTGAAGGTTCGACTTCAAGGTAAGTCGCATCGCTGGGAATGGTGGGGATCGAGCGATGCATGGCTCTTCGGGCCCTGAAAAGCCCCACATCACTCCCTCCCCAGTGACGTAGTCACGAAACGGGTAAGGCAGATTAGGAGGAGGTTAGTTGGGTATGGGCGCGCGCTTGAGCGCGAGTGCGGGGAGGTTGTGCTGGTGGAGTAGGAGTGGTGTCAGTAGATCGGGGTGGTTCTGGAGCGGAAGCTTCCAGAAAACAGGGCTTAAGCCTTTCGACGCTGACCGTGGATCGCTTGCCTCTAATATCGATCTCGAAGACGCGGTCACTGATGCGGCGGAAGACTTTGAATGGGCCATCATAAGGTGGGTCGAGGGGTTTTTTGACCTTATCCACCTTGACAAAGACGTGCGTGCAGCTGTGCAGTTCAGGATGGACGAAAAGTTTTTTGGAGCCGTGCCTGGTTACAGGCGTTGCCCTAACCTTACGTAGCAGGTCACGGAGATGTCCCAATTCACGAAGTTGGTCACGCGGTGTTTCGCCATTCGGGAAAAGTTCTCCTGGAAGAAGGAGGTTGGTACCGTAGGTAAGCTCTGCTGCCGAAGCACCCAGGTCCTCCTTAATACTTGTCCTCAGGCCGAGGAGGACAGTTGGAAGGGCGTCAAACCATTGTGTGTCGTTATGACACATGAGTGAGGCTTTTAGAGATCTATGCCAGCGCTCTATCATCCCATTTGATTGCGGGTGGTAGGCGGTGGTACGACTTCTTTGGGAGCCGAGAAGATTTGTTAGCTGCCTAAAAATTGTCGCCTCAAATTGTGGACCTCGGTCCGAAGTTAAGGTGGTTGGTACACCGAAGCGTGTGACCCGAGTTGAATAAAAAGCCTTGGAGACTGATTCGGCAGTAACTGCCCGGAGAGGTGTCGCCTCTGGCCATCGCGTGCAGCGATCCATCATAGTGAGGATATAAGAAAATCCTCTTGATGGAGTAAGCGGTCCCACTATGTCTATGTGGACATGGGCGAAGCGTGCCGTGGGAAGCTTGAATTGCGCTGGCTCCAGTACATTATGTCGCGCTACTTTGCAGCGCTGGCACTGGAGACAAGCACGGGCCCAACCGGTGAGATCTTTGTTCATCCGGGGCCAAATGAATTTGCGACGGACAGCAGCGGCTGTTGCTCGGCCGCTGGGGTGGGCTGGGTTGTGGTAAACCTGGAACACGCCCTTACGAAGTTTCTCGGGAATGTAAGGTCTAGCGGTTCCAGTGGAGACATCACACCAGATTTCGCCCAAAGGGTCGCGAAGGGTAATTTTCTTAAGCTCTAGTGCCGTATCGGCAGTTAGGAGGGACTTGAGCTGTTCGTCCTCCTCTTGTGCTAGGGCAAGATCAGCGTTATTCAAGGCGGAACGCAAGTGAATCGTATCGATTCGAGAAAGGGCGTCCGCCGTGACATTCTGTTTACCGGAGATATGCCTGATCTCCGTAGAATATTGCCCTATGAGGTCTAATTGACGCTCTTGCCGGGGGGGGGGGCATTTCCCGACTTCTTCCGGAACGCATAGACCAATGGCTTGTGGTCTGTTAAGATGGAGAGTGAGCGACCTTCTATCATATGACGGAAGTATTTAACAGCGCTGTAGATCGCGAGTAATTCACGGTCGTAGGCGCTGTAACGTCGCTCGGTGGGATTCACCTTCCTTGAAAAGAAACCAAGTGGTTCCGGTCGGCCTTCAATGTCCTGTTCAAGGCCGGCTCCGATTGCGGTATCCGATACGTCGCATTGGATGGAAAGTGCCGCTCCCTCGAGGGGGTATCGGAGTAAGGTGGCATTTGCCAATTGTTCTTTGGACAGTTGGAATGCTCTATCAGAGACTTCTGTCCAATTAATGGGGCGCTTATCATTGCGCTTAGCTCCTTTTAAAAATTTATTTAAGGGGGCTTGAACTTGGGCAGCGTTCTTCAGCGTTGGACGATAGAAGTTAAGCATGCCCAGAAATCGACGAAGCTCACTCGCGTTAGTAGGCCGGGGATACTTCATGAGGGCCTCCACACGGTCTGGTAGTGGGCGAATGCCCTAGTTGTCAACGACATAACCCAGATAGGTGATTTGCTCCTTGGCGTATTGACACTTATCTGGGTTGATGACAAGACCGAATTCACGGAGGCGCTCTAGGACCTGACGTAAGTGGCGTTTATGTTCGGCGTGGTCTTTGGAGGCGATGAGAATATCATCAAGATATGCATGGCAGCAATTAAGACCACGTAAAGCCGTGTCGATATAACGCTGGAATGTCTGTGCGGCATTCCTGAGGCCGAAAGTCATCACTTTGAACTCGAAGAGTCCGAAAGGTGTAATGGCTGCGGTCTTGGGGATGTCTTCTGGTGCCACCAGAATTTGATGGTATGCCCTGGTGAGATCCAGGGTAGTGAAGACATTGCACCCTCGTAACTTGTACGAAAAATCGTAGAGGTGTGCAATAGGGTATCTGTCCGGGACAGTTGCTGCGTTCAACAGCCTGTAATCGCCACATGGGCGCCACTCACCAGAACGTTTCTTCACTAAGTGGAGTGGGTTTGCCCAGGGACTGTCCGACGGTTGGCAGATACCTAGTTCGATCATGTGCTCGAACTCCGCGCGCGCCGCACGTAATTTTTCAGGAGCCAGTCGACGTGGACGCTGGCTCACCGGGGGACCACGTGTTTCTATATGATGAAACACCGTGGCTTTATGTCGGCGTTGGTTAGGTAGAGGAATTGTTGTACTAACAAATTCCTGTACCATGACCTGAAACGGGTCTGTGCACTCTGTGGCCCTTGAAGTTACCGCTGAGGATGCCGACATGGGCAAGGGGGGTGCGGTTGGAGCCACTAGTCTGTTATGGGTCGAATCGACCAACAGATTATGTGCGCCTAATAGGTCGGAACCTATCAGGGGTTCATTTACGTCCGCAATGACGAAACGCCAAGTGATCGGACGACAAAGACCCAATTGCAGTGTCAGCTTTTTACGTCCGTGCGTAAGTATCGGCGTATTATTCGCGGCTGACAATTTAAGTGCGGCAGGCACGCGGTTACGCGGAGCAAACGATTGCGGGAGGACTGAAATATCGGCGCCGGTATCGACAGTAAAAGCGATATTCAGTTTAGAATCCCGGATGGTTAGGCGACTTATCGTATGGGTGCCGGCCGATTGCGCGAGGGGGTCGGTCGGCAAAATTAGTTTAAAGGGCGCCTTTGGGTGGTGGTTGGTTGTGTCCAACCACAAGGCGCCTTGCAATTAAATGCGCGATCGCCATATCGTTGGTGATTGGCGCACCAAGGGAGGGTAAGGGCATTATCAGTTATATTTGCCCTATTGGAATTGCCGTTACGTTTAGGTCGAGCTGGAGCTCGCTGAGAATTGGCCCGGTGAGGGCCATTTTGAGAAGAATTGGCCCTCTGTGGGGCATTTTGGGGGATGTAGGCCCTCTGGGGGGCATTTTGGGAGGAATTTTGCCGATTAAGAGGGCGGTTCGGCATGGCTCGATTCTGGGCGCTTCTAGGATTGTTTCTCACCTCCGCGCGAAACTGACTTATCTCGCGGAGGAGTGAGGTTTGGAGCGCCCGAAGGTCGGCAGGAGTTAATGGTGGTGGCGAACTTCTTTGATTAAATACGTTGGGGCCTGCCTCTGGATTCCCCTGTGAGAAATTGGTTGAGGCGGGTCTTCTATGAGGTAATTGGGTTTAAGGAGGAAGGTGAACTGGAGCCAATTGAGGGGCTGTAAACGGTAGACGAGGGTGCCGTGTAGGCTGGGCGGCGTGTTGAGAAACCGCCGCTACCTGGTACGCAGGAGGCTCAGAATACTGATCTGAACTTTCCATAATTGCGTCCGCAATTTTGGATAAATAGCCCAAACTCTGGTTGGGTTGGGCTATAAGGGCCGAACGGGCATGTTGGGGAAGACACCTCAAAAAGTGAGGCCTTATAAGGTCGTCCCCGATCCTGGTCCCCGCTATAGAGCGTAAATGGGTCAGGAAAAGAGATGGTCTCATCACAGAAAGGTTGGTTACAGCGGCTAAGCGTTGTTGCCGCACACTTCCGGGCTCATCCAGAGCGTCGAGCAGAGCTTGACGCATGTTGCTATAAGCGTTGCGGTCGGCCGACCTAATGATGTGGGCAACATGCGGTCGCTGGGTACGGTCAAGCACTTTCAACAGCTCGACTGCACGAAGTTGTTCGTCGTACAAGTCAGAGGCCTGGAAGATGCGGTCTGCCACTGCAAACCAAAGGCCTGGGTCCTCCTCATCGAAGGGGGGAAGCCCTATATTTGAAGGACGAGTCCCATTCCCGAGGCTGGAAGCATCGTGGAACTCTTGGGACTCTGATTGCCTATGAGCTTGTTGTGAGGTGCCGGCGCGAGATGTGGGCATTATAATGCCAGAATCCACCAATTGGCCGGCACTAGGGGTGTTAGAAGAGGTTGGGAGAGCGTTAGAAGGTTGGGGTCGGTTAACGACACTGGGGGCAACGGGTGGTGCCAGAGGAGTAGATTGTGCCGGGAAGTCTTGGTCCGCATTGACTTGCTCAGCAGGGAAATCGACGCTGGAGGCGTCGTGAAATTCAAGGGAGCCGGGTTGTTCCTGAGCCTTTTTGGCCGTGGTGTTTCGCGTGTTGACCATTATGGATTGTATGACGCGAAACTGAAATTAAGGTGTAAGAGGACGCGGAGAAATGGGAGAGATCGCCAAAGAAAAGTCGCGTAAGGCGGGTTGTATATGGGGATATTACCGCGGTTTATCTCTTAATGAGATTTCGATTTAAAAACTCAGTAAACTCCCCTAGTTGGAGTTCGTGGTTAGGAAAAGGGGCCAATGATATTAAAAAGGTCACGGGGAGTCGAGAGAAGTCTAGTGGAGTAGTTAACGAGGACAGGCAGAACTATAGTGTTGCCTTACTTAATTTCAAAATGATGAAAACGTTAATTTAATGATTAAAACGGGATTGAATTGGAAAATATTTAAGTTACTTTCGCGCGTGTGTGTCTCAAAGTGTTGAGAAACGTTAAAGTCACGTTGTGTGTGCTGCAGATATATCTTATTTATTTTATTAAAGTTTAGAACGCCAGTTATAGTACAATGATTAATTACAAATTTCGTTATTTGCAGCCATTTTAACAATATGAAATTTATTCTATGTGAATTATTTTATTTTTGTATTCTAGGGCGGTTTCTTTTTGAACAGCTATGTATGATAAATTTACAAAGTTTGGTATAGTTATATGTAAATATCGAACATCTATTTAGTTCGGGCCCTTGCTTATAAGACGGCTTGTTACTATTTTCGTTAGATGAATTATACGCAAAATTCACCTCTAACAAAGTTCTGCAATTTGGAGCTTGGTGTAGGTTATAAATTCGGTTTAGGGTAATTAGCTTGTAAAGATTGTTAAAGCTAACGACTGGTGATTTGACATTAAAAATATATCCAGTTGCCGATCCGTGAATAATGTGGTCGCACTAAATGGTTAGGGATTACGAGTATAATTCCCTCATCTTCAGTACAAAAACGTTCACGTGTTCTTGATTTATGTTCGGATTAAAGGGAATAAAATACAGGAAATAAATTTCAGTTAATACTAATGTTTTTTTCTTAGTGAAGACTGTAGAAAGTTAACGTGAAATCAGGTATTGCAAACAGTTGATTAATTGTGTAAAAGTATTTAAATTTAATACCAAACTGTCGTGAACTACTTCTATTTTCTTTTTAATAACTGTATCTATTAAGAAATCACAATATTTGATCGGGGTGCTACACCAACTAAGATTTGTGTTACATTAAATTCAAACGTCTCTTAAAAATACCTATCTATTCTACACAGTTTGCGTTAAATTGACAGTGTTGCACAAATAGTTTGGTTTACAATTTCGTTCACAAGTTTTTGTTCTGAAATCTTACGAGTAATAATATATAAGAAAAAAAACTTTTTATTAAATGATCAAATTAATGTGTAATATGGCAGAATTCCAAAAAAATTACATAAAAGGTATGTAGCAAAATTTTTTAATTTTTTTTGTCAAACAAAAAAAAACACATTCGAATAAAATAAAAAAAATAAAAAATAAAGCACTGATAAGAAGATTTACCAAGTTCCTGTTGAAGCTGCTGAATCTCTCTCGGCGTTGTGTCTGCTGTATGCTCAATAAAGTTAAGTTGGGGCTTTTGCTCCTAGCCCGTGGATGTTAAAAATGACGGCGTTGCTCTGCTGATGGTAGGCAAAACGGAGTTGGGGTAGTAGGTACCCTTTTATTGTCATTTGCTTTGAAAACAAATCCAGCACTCGTCACTGTCACTAACTGTTTTGATGGTTGGGTGAATGTTATGTGACAAAAAAGGGGTTAACACGGTAGCGCAAAAGTTCGAGAATCGCGTGTTCGCGTTTTTATATGATAGATATATAAAAAAAACGTCGCGTGTCACCAATGTGGGTAGTTCTGACCATGTCATCGTCAAGGATGCAGATTCGACCAAAACACCCACGTCACTCGAAAACCGAAAACAACATGAAGCTGACGAACACTGGCCTCTGCACTCAAGTTCCTGGGTTCTGTGCACTACGAAACAAACGTCAAATAAAAACACCGGAGAATTTTAGTTTCTTAGCTTTTTATTTAACTGGTGTTATCAACCTCTCTACTTTATAATGCATTCTTAAAGTTAACAAACATCACCGCACTGTGATACATTTAGTTCTATTTTCTAAGAAAAAAAGGCCGGCAAAGCGGTTTTCTTTTACACAATCTCAATTTGACACGCACACGAAGAAAAATGACTCAGACGTAAAGAAAGGACTCTTGGACGAACCCTCGATGACTCTCCGCGGGGATTTGTTAACGAAGGTGCGCACCCTTCAAAGGATAAAATCTGACTGGTTTCCCTTCGCAGCAATCAGAAGCAAAGAAAAACCGTAAAAGGGGAGGAGTTACACGATCAACTGGTAGCAGTCAATCGTGATTGGACCGGGAAATACGGCATACATTTTGCATGTATGTGTATGCGTCGCACACGATCATCCGGTGAACGAGGGTGGATGCGAGCGTCGTAATTGCATCTCCTGGTAATGAGTATGCAAACAATGCATGGGCCTGCGGCTGTGTACACAATTGATTGTGTAATACTTGTCGGCAACCGAACCATCTGGTGAAAAAGGAAAACAAACCGAAGATCTGGTCACCCTAGGAGAGGCCATAAATCAACATTTGGTTGATGGACATGCAATTTCCCAGGTCCGCCGACGGTTGGCGGCCGTTAATAGGGAATTGGTATACCATAAAAAATCCATGGTGTGAATGCGATGTTTAGGTATTGCAACGAATATAGGGTGCAGCCATTGCCAGATGTTAAAAGTAAACACTTGATGGCCACATCCAATTCGTTGCTTGTTTGCGGTCCCTGATCGGTGGAGACCGATAATAGAAAACCAGCTATTGCTGGTAATTGGTGAATGTTTGCTTTGCGTCGGCCGAAACCTTGTCGACGGTGGCAAACTGATGAGACCTGGTAGCCGCATGCTTAGGGGTGCCATGGACAAACAAACAAAAAAAACGAGTAAATTGAAACTTCGTGTTGATTTGGTTTCCATGGCGTAAAGTAATGGAAACGTGATACACTGGGTGCTATACATGCCCGAGGGTGAAATTTTCGATGCCACGGCTAGGTGATAATCCTTGCCGTGGACTTAATGTTTTCAGGAATGGATCGTGGAAAAAAGGTGTTTGGAAAAACCCCCCAAAGAAAGGTAAGCTGCCTAAGGTATTTATGTCAGTTATCCTTCGGGGTAACTGAATTAATTCCAACAATTTGGCTGGCGGTTAATGCCGTAGCAAGGTTGCGTAACCTTGCTGAAGGTTCGACTTCAAGGTAAGTCGCATCGCTGGGAATGGTGGGGATCGGGCCCTGAAAAGCCCCACAGAACTACTTAAAAGCAGACTCTGGGCAGCTAACAATTTCTTACAGCAATCCACACTAACAGAAAAAGAAAAAACTAAATAAACGGAATTTTTGTATTCCTTGTGGAACATCTCTGTGTAGTGATCCTAAATCACTACTCCCATCCAATACCCATTATTATCCATAATTCCAATAACCTTCCCCAGCAGCAGCTTAAACTAAAAATCCATTTGTCGCACATTGATCCAATTTCCAATAACCCTCACATTATGAAATGCCTAATTCCAAATGCATTTCATGACTTTTCCCTTCGGGAATTTGTTCAACCAAATTCCCACTCATCTCCTGGTATCCCATTGAAGCACACACAAAATCTTGCTTGTACTTCTTGGAATTTTTATGTACAATTTTAAGCAAAAATATGTAGATGCAAAGTATAAAAGAGGGGCACATTTTGGATTCGAAGTCAGACTTCAGCTCAAGCATTCAGAACAGCCAGAACCTACTTGTATGGGAGTCTTGCGTTCTTGACCCTTCTCTCTCCCGATCTCCTTAGATCAGACCACCACAATTTCTTCTTCAGTACAAAACTGAAGAAAACACACTTCCCAAAAACATTCCCCTCTATAATAAAGGATTCCTGGACCCATGCCATAGGGTATACTGCTAACATAACACACGCAGGCACAGTACAAGACAGCACAAACATACACACACACCGACCAAAGCGCAGATCATAAGACGCCAAAGACGTTTACTATCGCACTCAAGACCTACCGGTCTTGTACGATTTCTTTCCCGCCATCCATCTATCCAAGTAGTTAGAGAACACCTAAACCAACCCTGTCCACACTATGCTTAGATACCTCTTTGGCGAGTTAATGTAGCCACTTCGGTGATGCGATTAATTGTCTATGAGACTCCCGAGGAAGTACGTCACACGGTGAATATGATGCACCAGAGCGAATGCCGTCACAAATAAAACATCGGAAATCGCCTTCTACTTTAACTTTACTTTTATTATATTTTTGCACAAATCGTTAAACATACAATCATGTGTCTTGGGGACATACTAGCGATGACACACACGTTCTAACGCTTTACGTTTTTACACCGGTGAATTTCACGTAACGCGATTCAATTCCTCCTATTCGTTCCCTCCTATTCGACTGTCTGTCCTCTCCGCTCGAAAGTAGACTATGTCGTCTCGTTGACGATTGAAATCTGACTAACTATCTGCCCACATAGATATCCAGATTCAAAACTGGTATCTGTATCTACACGGAAAAATTTCCCTAATTGCTCTGCTAACAGAACTTCCGAATTTCTGTTAGCAGCATGTTATCACGTCCCAGGGGTGATTTTTCATTCCTGAAAGAAGAAACTCGCTCATCATCGAACATCATTATCACCATCCGTGGTGGTGGTCGAAATTCAGTTCGACGGTTGTCGATTGTATGCCGCCTTATTTACATAACACATCTGGCGCGAAGGCCGAAAGGTATCCTGCAATTTGCATGGATGCATGGTTCATGGGTTTTGTTTGACTTTTGTCAATACACCCGAAATCCATTAGATCTTTCTAATGGGTGTGAAATACAAACAGACACCGTGGGATCGGAGTAGTTCCCTTGTAGGTTTTCAACCTCATACAATTTGAATTATCTCGTTGAGATAATTACGGTTGCCGTTTCTTTTGTTTGCCGATAGATTTGGTGGTCTTTATGGCAGCTACCCGCACGTGCATCGTTGGTCGGCTAATTTGCTGGCGATAACAAATCCTTGTACCATCGTGTAGATGTTCAGGATTTCGGATTGTGCAGTGCTGGAGTGCGGCACATTTCAATCTTTACTAATATGATGAATGAATGCTTTTACCTTTGTTTCAGGTATGTTACAATCGACTTGTTGCTTGATATTGAAAGCTTTGGGTCGTTCAGTTCCTTGCTCCTTTTTATATCGGTTCGCATTTTGCCGCCTTCTATGACCTTTGTTAGAGGTATTGTAATGACTATTGGCCGCGTGTCTGTGGGCACGTGCGCTGCGTTATCAGGTAAGAACGTTCTTTGAAGGTAGGAACCTTACCTGCGCGGAATTGTGCGTTCATAGAACGCTACACCTCCCCCCCTTCTCTTTTTCAAATACCTCGAGACCGAGCCCAACATCCTCACGGATGTGAGTGATTCTTGTTATCCCAAGATCACCAGAAGACAGTGACAAGATGGCAATGATTTATTCAGCTTAATTCAAGCTATTTACAAAATGATCATCCTTATAAACTAACTTAAGACTAAAAAAACTAAAGTAGTAAGTAATGCAAAAAAACGAAGAAAAAAACAAAAGCAATGAAAAAAAAACAAGGGAAGAGAAGAGGACTTCGGAATGGGGGAGGTAGGAGGCTAGGGAAGAGCGAGTGTACGTGGGGGTGGCAAATGTGGCATAAGTGAGACAGCGAACAGTGTCCAATGTATTGGAATGTGTTTGGGTTTTGAGGGTATAGACAGTGTGCGGGGCAAGGTCAGGTGGGGAAAGAGAGGAGATGGCGTTTGAGTACAGTAGATGTAAGGTGGAAATCGAAGAAGGTAGGGTTAGAGTTAGCCCCCCTCAGCATTGGCGAAATGGGTTCATTAGAGCGGTAAGAAGTGTGGTGGGTGGGTCGATAGAAGAGATGAGTGTTACGCAGGTTACGGGGGCTAGTGTGAAGTGCAATGATGGCAAGCAAGCTTGGGCAGTTGATTGTGCCTGAAAGAAGACGGTGGATGAAAGGGATATGGGCATGAGTTCTGCGCTCCTCAAGTGTGTTGAGGTTAATCAGTTGGAGCCGCCTTGTGTATGGGGGGAGAATCCGAGGATTCACCCAGTTCAGCACGCGGAGAGCAAAACGCAGAAAACGACGAATAGTCTGCCTGACTGGCGTATTCAAGAAAGGGGCGGACGAAGGCTATGTAGAGAGAACGGGAAACGTAAGGATTAGAGAATTCTTTAGACCAGCGTTTCACAAACCCAAGGGCAGAGTTGGCCTTAAGAATAATATCATCGGTATGCGGGATGAAGCTAAGCTCCCTGTCAAATAAGATCCCGAGCTCCAGTATCGAGGGTACAGATGACATCTGTTGGTTTAGCAGAAAGTAGGAACCTGGTGGGGGGGGGGGGGGGGGTTTACGACAGAAAGTGATGGAGTGACATTTGACAACGTTAAGTTCAAGCCAGTTATTACGGCACCAGGTTGAGAAGCTGTCGAGATCCGTTTGGAGAAGTGAGGAGTCGAGAGGAGAGATGGTCGTTTTGTAGTGTTTGGCGTCATCCGCATAGAGGGAGATGAATGAGTATTTAATAATGGAATTAACGTCATAGATGGTAAGGATAAATAGCAGGGGACCTAGATGACTGCCTTGCGGAACCCTTGCCGTGGGAAGAAAGGGATTGGAAAGGGAGGATCTGAATTTGACACGGTAGGATCGGTCTTTCAGATAAGAAGATAACCACTTGATTAAACGGGGCTTCGAAACCTAGGGAAGACAGCTTAAAAGGATGAGATTATGGGAGATTTTGTCAAAGGCCTTGCTGAAATCTGTGGTGATTACATCGACCTTGTTGCCATTCTCTAGGGCACGGAGAGTATGGGATGAGAACTCGATCAGATTCATTGTAGTCGACCTGCCCGAAAGGAAAACATGCCGGTTGGGTGAGATGATGGATTTACAACGGAAATATAACGCGTTGTAAAGAATCCCTTCGAACAGTTTAGGGATTTGAGACAGTTTGGCGATGGGACGCTAGTTGCTTATACTCGTATCGTTTTTAGGTTCCTTTTTATGTATCGGAGTGACATAGGAGGATTTCCAAATACTAGGGAAGATACCTTGTGATAGATTGAATATCTTTGATATCGGGAGAGAAAGAGAAGAGGAACATTTCTTTAAAAATACAGCTGGGAGTCCATCAGGTCCAGGGCTGAACTCGTCTTTGAGTAACTTTAATTTCTCCTCAACTACGTGATGCTGAATAATTTGAGGGGTGAAGAAAACCTCTAACATTCTGATAGTAGACGGTTAGGGGTAGCGTATTGAGGGTATTGAGATGATAAGGGGGACGAGAGGGCGACTGATTAGGGTCAAAAGTGCTTGTCATTATTGGGAAAGGTCATCCTGTTATCGATATATTGGCGAAATGCCGAGAGATCTTTTAGAACTTTATTAGGGAGCATATCGAGATTTTTATGGAACTTAACGAACAGGCTGCGAAGGCTAGGAAAGTCGGTGGGTAGACCTTCCCGCTGCATAGAGGCCATTACGCTGGTTTTCGTTTTACCTTCATAACAGACTGAGTCAGATTTATCGTGGGGGTATGAAAGATAGAGGCGGACATTCTAGTAGATCAATTTGTTCCCAAAATTAAACAAAGCATACCGATTGTCGGAAGAATTAATGGTTTGCTGAGTGAGTTTGACAGAGGGTGGTAAGAGTGGGTCGATTAAAGGTCTAGGTGGGGGACGAGATGGATGGGAGCAAGATCTACATCTAGATGCGGGGGGGAGTGGTGCAAGAGGCGGCCTCGAGTTGGGTTTTGAGGAAGAGTGAGAGTATGTGACCTATGGAAGTTGGAATACTTCGCGCCTGTTTTGAGGTCGAAGAGGGGGGTGGAATTGGAGATAGATGCAGGGTGTGGAGTGGGGCGAGTAGGTTTGTTATTATTACGGGGGGCATTATTACGCGCCGATGAGGAGACGGGTATAGAATGAAGGTGGCCGTCGTGATTGAGGCAAGGGTGAGGAGTTTGATTATGGTTTGGCGCAGGGTATTTTGTGGATCGGCTCCACTTTGGACAGGGAGGTGGGTTGGTGTTGGGGGCATATTTAAGAGGGGGGCGGCTGAAACAATGTACTAAGAGAGTAGGAGAGGGTGCATGATGTGTTGTTGGTGAGATGGGATTGCTGTTACTTATTGACAGCGTGCCAATCCTGCAGTAACCGGTTTTATTCGGGTGGAATGAAGGACACATCTGTTCTTGTCTCCAAAGTCGGCCTCCCGCCGCCCATCTTTTTTTTGGGAATCGAACTCAGACTCAGTCATGAGCGATCTCATGAGCGACATTACATCAATAAAAAATGTCTAGGCAATTCTGGTTGTTTCAAAATTTCTGTTATTGTGAAATGTGATTAGTCAGTAAATCTATAAGCGAATTATATAATGTGATTAGTCAGTGAGCGTTCAGTGGAGTTTACGAATTCCAATAAGTGAATTTAAACGTGTAAAAAAAAAAATAGAGACAGGATTGCGCCTCTTCGTACACAGGGAGTATTGAATTTTATTTCATTTATTATAATCTAAATTTAAAGTATTTCATTTATTATAATTATATTTTAAATTGTATTCGACTTCTCTTTTTCTTCATTTAAATTTCATTTCATCCTCAATTTCAATTTCATTTAATTTTCCCTTCTTTTCATTTGAACGTCCCTCTAACACAAACTTGGAAACCGTGTTTTTAAAAAAACCATAAAATTGATAATAATTTTTCTATATCCTTTTCCAAATATTTCTATTCTAATTTACTTAGCAACTTTTTACATTTCAGTTTTGTGCTGAAATTTTGGTTGTCATTGAGGTTTCATTGGGTTTATCTTTTATCTTCCTTTTTCTTGTTCCTATCGTCTTTTCTCTGTTTCCTGCATTTCTATATGTTCTTATTCATCTGCTTCTTATCCTCCTGTTTCTCGCTCTTTGTGATTTCCCGTGTCAATCACTTTTCTTCCATTTATCCTTCGCAAAAATGGACCTCTCGTCTCGTCAGAGCTTGGGCCATCAACCGCATCAGGATTTGATGACTCTTCTTGAGAGATTGAGAAGCGAACTCGCGACCGCGGTAGCCAGGATTGCTGCTCTCGAGAGGGAGAATGGAGCATTGAAAGCTACTTCGCCCCCGATCCCCTCCAACACAAACCTGGAAAGCCTTCATTCACAGACCGAACCTGAAATGACAAGACTCGATATCTCTGCCGACGAGAATGGTCTCCGTACCCCTACTCCTAATACTTCCCCCTCCACGCCCACCTCTCTCCGCGTGGAATAGCGGAGAACACCACGACCAACACCGAACTGCGAGGAAGGTCCCTCCAGTAAACGTGTTGCCACCGGCTGTACGTCAATAATATCCCCGGCATCAGCTAATGAAATCGTGTCAAACCTCTCGGTAAACCCCACTGCACCAAAAGTCATTCCCTTGGAAAGATCGTGCACACCGAAGGCAGCATCCTCCACAACCCCAAAACCAAAGACTGTTGGGTATCAAGAAGACTCGAACAACGGCTCTATGCCCACAATCGGATGGCATGGTAGAAAGGCTTAACCGCACATTAGAAGAACATTAGCGAAAAGTAGTAGACAAATGTCAGCGCAATTGGGACAAGCACATTCAAATGTTTTTGTCGGCCTACCGATCAGCAGTCAATAACACTACCGGCCACTCACCTGCGAGGATTATTTTTGGCACAGAATTGAGACTCCCATCAGATCTAAAATTTGGAAGAAACAACGAACTTACTGAAACTGGAGGCAGCTACTGGGAAATGCTTCAGGCCGAAATGGATGACATACACCAACAAGTGAGGCAGCGAACACAGTTGATGAACAATAAAATGAAGGATAGATATGACCGAGCTATGAATTCTAATGGATTTTAAGAAGGCGACTTGGTGTTGCTGTACAATCCGCAACGGAAAAATTGTATGTCTCCAAAACTACAAACATCATGGGAAGGGTCATACAAGTCATAAAGCGACTGAACGATGTTGTGTATCGCATACAATCCTACACGCAGAGACGATGTAAAATAAAAGTCATCCATTTGGAGAGACTAGCCACATATGGATCAAGGAATTTGGTGTCTGACCGGGACGATCAGACTTATGTGGAGGGCTGTGTGATGAATTTACAATCGAAGTGAATAGCATACAAGATAAAACGCGACACCTAGCACGAGATAGGAGACATAGAGCAAGCAAGCAAAGCTGAAAGCATGAAAAGTCAGTCAATAATTGGATTGGAGAAAATAACAAGCGTGAAAAATAATAAAGAAGATTATGAATCTAGAAAAGTAAAAGGAACCAACTTTGGAATTTTAATTGGATTATTCGCAATCCAGAGACCGAATCATTAAAAGTCGATAAACGTAATTGTCAAAATTACGTAACAATATTAATACGAAATAAAGAATTATCTATCCATCTAAATATTAGTTAGTAGAGTAGAACAACACAATGCATATAACTATATATATATATATATATATATATATATATATATATATATATATATATATATATATATATATATATATATATATATATATATATATATATATATATATATATATATATATATATATATATATATATATATATTGTGACGAGTTGGCAAGACTCCAAAAAAAAACAAAGTACTGGAATATTCTGGAAAGTACTGGAAAACTGGAGACTATGAGCAAAAAGAAGCGAGAGGGAAGAACGATGTCTCCAGTGACAGAGGAGCAAAAAGTGAAAAAACGGTTGTCAAGAGCAGAAAAATAAAGATTTAATAGAAAATTGATTTCATGACTTATTTTGTGCGAATAATTAATCCAGCGAACCCTAAGCTCGCTACAATTGGTGTCAGAAGTGGGATTAATTGAAGAAATAAGTCTGTAAAAGTGCCTTGTGACGATGTCAGATCGACATTTGGAGGAATTTCGCGTTCCTGAGTTAAAGAAGGAACTTGGGGACCGGAATCTGGATAGGAGAGGACAGAAGCTAATTCTTCGACAGTGTCTGCAAGCGGCAATGAAGGAAGAGAGTATTGATGTCGACACATATGTTTTTACGATTGGGCCAGACTGTCCGGATGGAGAAGAAACAGCGAATCAGAATGGTGCTAATGTAACGGAGAAGAGTTCGCCACAGTTGGACAATTCGGAGATGTTCAGGATGATGATGACAAAAATGGACGCGCAAGCTGCAGATGTTAATGCAAAGTTGGATGCCCAAATTTCAAAATTCGACGCCCAAAATTCAAAATTCGAAGCACAAAATTCAAAATTGGACGCACAGGCTGCAGATCTGAATGCGAAACTGGATATCCTAACGCAGTGGATGAAATGTAATTTTCAACACTTTGAGGAAGAAATTCAATCCAAAATTCGAAACGAAGTAGAAAATCTGGATCTAAAAAACGAAGCTGAATTTAAGAAAGTCACTGATGAAATAACTCGAATCGTGAAGAGACTTGAGTGTGTTGAGAGAAATAAGACATCGCCTAGCAATCAACATGACTACAAAGATACAAGGATACAACCGCCAACCTTCGACGGAACGGGACCCTTCTCCGTATTTATACATCAGTTTGACGCCGCGGCAAATTATAATAAGTGGTCGGATGAGCAAAAGTCAACATCACTAATCTTGTCACTCCGTGGGGCGGCTGCAGAATTGCTACAAACCATACAAGCAGAGAAGCAAACAGATTTCCAAGCGGTAAGAGACGGCCTTGAAGCTAGGTATGGAGACAACCACATGCAGTAGGTCTACCGCATGCAACTACGGAGCAGAACGCCGAGACCTGGAGAAAATCTTCAGCAGTTGCAGGCAGACATTGAGCGATTGGCAAACTTGTCTTATTCAAATATGACTAAGGAATTTCTGAACGAGGTAGCAATGGATGAATTTATATACGCACTCCAAGATCGGGACTTGCAACAGGCCGTTCGTTTGGCGGGAAAGAAGACGACTAATGAAATACTGGCGTTCGCATTGGCTTATGAATCTGCTAAACTGGCTACCAGGAGTACATATAGAGTCCGAGAAATGTCCGTCGAGGAATGTTCCTGCCAAAGAATCGGGCATGTACAACGGAGAACCCCGAGGGCTGATATGAAGTGTTGGACATGCGTCGAAGTCGGCCAGATCTCTGTTGACTGTAGGAAACGTCGATGAATGAATGAAACATCAAGTGAGAATTGTTGTTCATGCGCTAATCATAAGAGGAGACTATCAACGGACCAACCTGAGGTCAATAGCTCGGGGAAACTTGTAAGGGCAGACTTTACGGCGCGAGAAAGTCGCCTGGTAGAATGTGCAACCCCAGCATCGTAACTGTATCACAACTCCAACGGGATAACCAAAGTTTGGTTATAACTACGATCGTTAATGCAAGGACAACAACAGTGACAATCGACACTGGAGCAACGAGATCCATAATTCGGCCGGATGTCGTGGGCAAAATAGCCCTTAATAAAAATAGAAGATACGCTTTGAAGACTGCCACAGGAGAACGTTCTACCGTCTACGGAGAAGCCGAGAGCATAATAGTGCCGGGCAATATTTCCATCTCCCACCAATTTTTGGTTGCCGATATTACGGACGAATGTATTCTTGGAATGGATTTCATGAATGAGCATCAAGTTGTTCTAGATATCGGTCAAAGAACACTGCGAATTGGTAACTTGGAGGTTGCTATTACACTGCAGGACGAACAATTGCGAAGACTGAAATGTTATGTGCGTGAGGAGGATGAGATCCCAGCTTGTTCAGACTCGGTAATTTGGACCAGTCTCGAGAGTGATCCCGGTGACAATCAATTTTACATCACCGAAGCTGTACAAAATCAGCGTAAGGGGACCATCCTGGTTGGGGAAGCCCTTATAGATGCGAAGAAGCACATCGTACCCGTCAGAGTACTAAATGCGTCCGAGGAGCCGGTCGGAATAAGAAAAGGAGAGGTAATCGTAGAATGTGCACCCGTGTCAATGATAAGCTCAATTCAGACAAGGGGAGAGGACCATTCAATTCAACAGCCCGCCGGTGCATCCTCTATAGTTAATAAGTTGATGTCCCAGAAAATCGAATTAGCAGACAGAGAAAGGGCAAGCGTTAAATCACTCCTGGCGATTTTTCCGATATTTTTGTGACAGGAAATGATAAATTTGGACGCACCGGTATAGTTAAACATCGCATTGACACGGGTGAGTCAAGACCTATAAGGCAGCCACCTCGTCGACTAGTAGGCAACATGATTCAAGAGATGGAAGTGTGGGGTTTTTTAGATCCCGAAAAACCACGCATCGCCCCAACCCCATATTAACCTGCAAATACCTGCAAGACAACTTACCTGATGCATAAATCCTCGGCAAGATTACACAACCTTGCCATTGCATCGCCTTCAACTTATGACCTGGAATGCAATTCGGTTGTTCCCTTGGATAACCGACATAAACACCCGAACATGGCTGAGAAGCATTTTCCCTAAAACATATTCGTGTCCCCTGATCGGCACCCATGTCCATTGCCAACCATTAGGAAAACTACCACGGTCCCCTTATCGACATTCATGTCAATCATGCTCACAACAATCTTTCTGTGTTTGCTTTTCTCATGCAATCGCCGATCCCACGATCAAGACATGCAAATCGATGCCTATACAGCTGCAACCAATTATTTCGGATCGGCTGCATAGGCAATCCTAATGTATTTGCATTTGCCTGTTTAAAAAAAGCCGCATCTTAGCGCTTGCTCATTTAGATCCCATTCGGTATATACAATATACCCTCTATCGTTTATGATAGAAACGTTTTCGATCTATGTTTGAACAGCTGCAGGTTTTTCTTTCTGTCCTTTCTTCAAAGCGCGTTCATTTTTCCTTCCTTCCAAGAGGAAGACATTCATTTCTAGTTGCAACGATATCTCTAAAGAACTTTCCAATGGAACGTGGATCGGTTCTCATTGGTCACAAATTGCCGAAGGATTGTTTCTCCTGCGATGGTGTGCGTTGAAACCCATCGCAGGCATAGAGGCTGGGTCAATTTCACTGAGCTACAAGGAGTCAGATTTCATCATACGGAGGGCGCGCACGAGTCGTAGAATTGGTCGAGACTTAAATCGTTGTTCCAGTAATAATCTTTGTTCCAGTATTAAATATTAATATTTTTAAAAGTGGAAAGCATAAGACTTCAATCGTTGTTCCAGTAATAAACATTAGTTTTTTTTTTAATGTGAAAAGTACAAAATTAAATCGTTGTTCCAGTAATAAATATTAGTACTATTAAACGTGAAGTTGTACAGTTCAGAATAACCTTTGTGTTAATAAAGTTACAAGCAACAACTCTAGCCTTTTTATTTTTTCCATTCTTCGTGGTAGAACTACTTAACATCGTCGATCGCTGGGTGTTTTTAGTAAACCTGTGCCGTACGCCGGCACCCCAATTATTTAACAACCCACAGAAGAGCAAGGAGTCATCGAGCCCATGGGCTTCACCGGTAGTGGTCGTCAAGAAGAAGGATGGCACAACTAGATTTTGTGTCGACTATCGCCGGTTAAACGACGCTACGAAGAAAGACAGTTACCCACTTCCTCGAATCGACGACACACTAGATACCCTTTCTGGAGCTCAGTGGTTTTCAACATTGGCCCTAAAAAGTGGTTACTGGCAAGTGGAAGTGAAGGAGGAGGACAGGGAGAAGACAGTGTTTACTACCGGAAACGGACTTTATCAATTCAACGTGATGTCTTTTGGATTGTGTAATGCTCCAGCAACGTTTGGACGATTAATGGAAAGTGTTCTATGGGGACTTACATGGAAGACGTCTCTTGTGTACTTGGACGATATCATCGTTGTTGGAAGGAATTCATCAGAATAATCTGCGCTCCGTCTTCGAACGACTAAGACAGGCCAACTTAAAGCTCAATTCGAAGAAATGTGAACTCTTCCAAAGGAGAGTAAAATTCCTGGGACACATCGTTTCATCTGTAGGAGTTCAAACCGATCCTGAAAAGATAGCAGCTGTCCAAGAGTGGCCTACTCCAGAAGATAAGCAACAGTTAAGAAGCTTTATGGGATTAGCCACATATCACCGACGGTTTGCTAAAGGTTTCGCCAATGTGGCTAAACCCCTACACGAAATCACGGGTAAAGACAAGAAATTCAATTGGACAGAAAGTGCGAGGCAGCATTCAACACATTGAAGGCCGAGTTATGTAAGACTCCAACATTGCCATTCCCAAGTTCGGATCGCCCATTTATATTGGATACTGATGGAAGTAACACCGGAATCGGAGTTCTATCTAAGCCAGAGAGAAACTACTGCGCAACAAGAAAGGAACTGCTGGCTGTCGTAGAAGCCGTTAAGAATTTCCATAAGTACCTCTAAGGACGTCGATTCCACCTTCGGACGGATCATGCCGCCCTGAAATGGTTGTTAAATTTTAAGAATCCGGAAGGACAAATAGCTCGATGGATCCAACGACTTCAAACGTACGATTTCCAAATTTCACACCATCAAGGGAAGGTGCATAATAACGCGGATGCTCTATCAAGAAGACCATGTAAGCCAGATTGTAAACATTGTCATAGAGCGGAAGAGAAAGAAGCGGCATACAACCTGCGAAATGTACAAGTAGAACTACTAGATAGATGGACGAGTGATGCAATACGCGCAGCTCAACTTCAGGATGAAGATATGTCGCTTATCCTGGAACACAAAGAAAGGAACGAGCGGCCAACTTGGGACAATATTTCCGACAAGAGTGGAACATTTAAGGCATATTGGGAACAATGGAATTCCTGGCTGGTAGAAGATGGAATTCTTAAGCTTAAACGGGAAGCCGCGGACGGAAAATCCCATCGAATGCAGATTCTAGTCCCACCATTAAAAGTGAAGGATGTACTAACAGAAATGGACGACGGGGCCTTCGGTGGACATCTGGGAGTAAGTAAGACACTTTCAAAATTACGATCTCGACTTCACATGAGGGATGACGTCGAGTCTTGGTGTAGGAAGTGCACAACTTGCACTGCGACCAAAGGACCAACAGCAAAACCAAGTCGCGTTATGAAGCAGTACAGCGTGAGTGCCCCTTTCGAGCGAATTGCTTGTGATATCTCAGGACCATTTCCAAAAACCAACGACAACAACAAATACATGTTGGTCATCATGGATTACTTCAGCAAGTGGGTGGAAGTCCTTCCAATTCCAAACCAAGACGCAACAGCCGTCATTGAGCAGCTTATCAATAATTGGATCAGCAGATATGGAGATCTCTGTGAGCTTCATTCCGATCAAGGCCGAAATTTCAAGGTATCTGTGCGGCACTGGGCGTAAGGAAAACCAGGACCACATCCTTACATCCGCAGTCATACGGAATGGTCGAAAGGTTCAAGCGAACAATGAAAGAGTATTTATCGAAGGTCGTTAGTGATCACCAACAAGATTGGGACAAATATGTACAAACCTTTCTCATGAGCTATAGGTCGGCTAATCACTATACGACGGGCCATTCTCCAGCAAGAATTATATTTGGACGAGAGATACGATTACCAGCCGATCTGCGATTCGGAATACCGCCAGACGCCATAGATAAGACCGAAGACTACGTTGCCGAATGGTGAAATCGCATCGATGAGATTCATCATTTGGTTCGAATGCAAATCAAGGTATCAAGTGACAGGATGAAAACAAGGTACGATGTTCGAGCCAACGCATCCGGATTTAATGCAGGCGATAACGTGTGGCTTTATAACGCTCATCGCAAAAAGGAAGATCTCCGAAGTTGCAGCAACATTGGGAAGGACCATATAAGATTCTCACAAGAATTAACGACGTTCTCTATAGGATTAGGGGAAGACCGAACGCCAAAATGAAAGTGGTACATCGTAACCGACTGGCGACTTTTGTTAATCCAGAATACCAGTGAACTTAGTTCGGGAGGAGCTAATCTAGGCGTAGGGTAGTGTGACGCATATGACAATCAGTACTAGAATATTCGAGAAAGTCCGAAACAGAGTGCTAGAATATTGTAGGAAGTACTGGAAAACTGGAGAGTATGAACAGTAGAAAATTCGAGGTTATGGAACGGACGGAAACGAAACGCCGAATCAGAATGAGGAAACGGTATAAATACGTCGCACGCAGTCGAAGTAAGAAGTAAGAAGTAAGCAGAGTAAGCAAGCGATAAGTACGGAAGCGATAAGTAAAGAAATCGTTAAGTGTACGGTAAAAGTAACGGTTGCTATTAACGGACTAATAAAGTGTTAGATTAATTCAAACCCGATTTAACGGCTCTTATTTATTAAAAATAATGAATCCAGCGAACCCTAAGCTCGCAACAATATATATATATATATTGTGACGCATATGACAATCAGTACTGGAATCTTGGAGAAAGTCCTAAAGAAAGTACTAGATTATTTTAGGAAGTACTGGAAAACTGGAATAGATAAAGTCGAGATTATGGAACGGACGGAAACGAAACGCCGAATCAGAATGAGAGAACGGTATAAATACGTCGCACACAGACCATGGAAGGGAGTCATAAGTAAGGCAGTGAAGCAAGCGATACGTGCGGAAGTAATAAGTAATGAGTAAGAAGTAGAAAGTGTTTACAAAGAAATCATTATGTGTACGGTAAAAAGCAACGGTAGTATTACGGACTAATAAAGTGTTGTATCGATTTAACGGCTCTTATTTATTTTAACATAATTAATCCAGCGAACCCTAAGCTCGCTACAATTGGTGTCAGAAGTGGGATTAATTATTAGTGAAGTAAATAAGTCTGTGGAAGTGTATTGTGACGATGGCAGATCGACATTCGGAGAAGAGTTCGCAACCGTTGGACATTTCGGAGATGTTCAGGATTATGATGGCAACATTAGACGCGCAAACTATCGATATTAACTCAAAATTGGACGCGCGAGCTGCAGAGTTTAAGGCAAAATTGGATGCGCGAGCTACAGACGTTAATGCAAAATTGGACGCGCGAGCTGCAGAGTTTAAGGCAAAATTGGATGCCCAAAGGCAGTGTATGAAAGAATTCTGGGACTTGGAAGCGGAAGAATCTGAGGATGAGGAGAAATTGGAGCCACATGAAAGGAAGAAACTCAGGAAGGGCAAAGCTATGCCCGACAGCAGTGAGGAGGGGGAGGAAGATGACGATGATGTGTTACGTGAAGAACTGAAGGATTTCATCGATGATAACCCGATTGAAGAGGACGGCAGTGATGATGAAAACACTGATGCTTCAGGCCGTTCCCTGAAACGGATTTACAATGATGATGACGAGCTGGACGACCGACTGGAAGACGACGACTGTGACCTTATTGAAGAGAATCTTGGTTTGAAAGTCGAAGGCAGAAAGCGTTCCAGGCGTCTGCATCGTACACAGGACGAAGAAAGTGATGGAGAGGAAGACGACGACTGTGACCTTATTGAAGAGAATCTTGGTTTGAAAGTCGAGGGCAGAAAGCGTCCCAAGCGTCTGTGTCGTACACGGGATGAAGAAAGTGATGGAGAGGAACAGCACGTCGATCAAGGTTCAGCACGTAACGCTATAGACGAACAGCTATTCGACGACGAAGACGATGTTGAACGCCGCTCTGAACGTAGTCACAGTGAAACTGAGGCGGCAAAACATTTCAATGATGAATTGGAAAGGGGTCACTTTACTGATTTGGACAATGAAATCCGTAAAACAGTTATTCCTGAGCGAATGCAATTGCGCGAAGTTCCGGTTACGCCTGTTCCAGAGGGACCCAATGAACTACAAGATGAAGCTGAATGGATTTACAAACATGCGTTTTGTAAATCAACTGTTTCCGATCAACGGATGTTGGTGGTCGAGACCGCTATTGTAAGCCACCACATACGGGGGGAAAG
Organism: Microdon myrmicae; assembly: GCA_963931805.1. Classification (NCBI taxonomy): domain Eukaryota; kingdom Metazoa; phylum Arthropoda; class Insecta; order Diptera; family Syrphidae; genus Microdon; species Microdon myrmicae. The sequence goes on from OZ007496.1 coordinate 111,351,149, forward strand.
ATCAAGCAAGCCCTAGATTGTAGGCGTAATCAACAGCTAGAGGTGCCGTTCATTGCGTTCTATAGAGAAGAACACGTGAAACCAGAATTTACGTACGACGATCTATGGAAAGTCTATTACTACGACCCAGGCTGGTGTTTACTGTCAGCTCCAAAGAACAAACTGATCCAGTTATTTGAAAAGATGCGGAACTACCAGTTGGATACGGTTATGAAATCGACAGATGCTCCAATGCCAGATGATACGCGTGTAAGTAAAGATGAAGATCTAGACCGCTTACCTGATGTACAAACTCCAGAAGAGCTTAAGGGTGTGCGCATGCATTTTCTCTTATACTATTCGCATGAGATCCCTAAAATGCAAGAGGAATTCCGTCGTCAGAAAAAGGAAAAATGGCGGCAGTCTAGAGCTGACGCGAAACGGAGAGCAGTAGAAAATTTGGAGGAAGGTCAAGAACCTCCACCGCCGAACGCCAAGATGAAAGTGGTGCATCGCGACCGGTTGGCGGCTTTTGTTGGCCCGGGAGACCAGTGAACTTAGTTCGGGACGAACTAATCTAGGCGGAGGGTAGTGTGACGCATATGACAATCAGTACTGGAATCTTCGAGAAAGTCCCAAACAAAGTACTAGATTATTTTAGGAAGTACTGGAAAACTGGAATAGAAAAGTTGAGATTATGGAACGGACGGAAACGAAACGCCGAATCAGAATGAGGGAACGGTATAAATACGTCGCACACAGACCATGGAGGAGAGTCATAAGTAAGGCAGTGAAGCAAGCGATACGTGCGGGTGTAATAAGTAATGAGTAAGAAGTAGAAAGTGTTTACAAAGAAATCATTATGTGTACGGTAAAAAGCAACGGTTGTATTACGGACTAATAAAGTGTTGTATCGATTTGACGGCTCTTATTTATTTTAACATAATTAATCCAGCGAACCCTAAGCTCGCTACAATATGTATGTATTACTTTTTAGTAATTTTTCATTAAGAACTTTTAATGACTTAAGTACTGTTTAAATATATATTTCATCGTTCTTGATACCTTAAAAATATTAAACCCAACACTACGGGTCTAGTATTTCATTAGTACCTTAATCGCGGCGTGTGTGGTGATTAAAAATATTGTGACGTTTATGACAATCGGTACTAGAATATTCTAGAAAGGACTGGGTAACTGGAGACTATGAGCAGTAGAAAATTCGAGGCTATGTAACGGACGAAAACGAAATACCCTAGAATGAGGAAACGGTATAAATACGTCGTCGCACGCAGACCAGGGAGCAACTTACAGTCGATGGAAAATTCGACTTAACCCATCTAAAGCAGTAGCTATAATTCTGAGTAGTAAACACTCCCAACCTACATCTCGATATTCACAGAATATCCGAATACAAATAGGAGGTACTACGATTAGACCACAGGACAGAATGAAATATCTTGGGGTCATCTATACCCCAAAAATGAATTTCATCAAACATGTGACCCACATTCTTCAAAGAGGCCTCGGTCGGTCTAAGCAACTGCACAACATCTTGAAGTGGAGCAACAAAGTTGACACCAAAGTTAAGCTTCTTTGCTATAAGCAGCTAATCCGATCTGGAATATCATACGCTTTTCCCATATGGTCCTGCATATCTTCGGCCCAAATGGAAAGACTTCGACTTTTCGAAAGAAAACTTCCCAGAAGATGCATCGACCACTTTAGAAGGCCTGGCGGTCGCCATTATCCCAACTCTCACGTATACGAAGGTGCCTCGATTATCCCTATCGATGAGTACTTGCTACAATTAGCATATAAGTACCTCGAAAGCATTCAGAACAGCGGGAACACACTTGTACGGGAGTCTTGCGTTCTTGACCCTTCTCTCTTTCGATCTCTTCGGATCAGACCACCACAATTTCTTCTTCAGTACAAAACAGAAGAAAGCACCCTTCCCAACAACATTCTCTTTTATAATAGAGGATTCCTGGACCCATCCCATAGGGTCTACTGCTGACACCCTACAAACGCACACGCACAGTACAAGACAGCACAAACACACACACATACATACCGACCAAAGCGCAGATTATCAAACGCCAAAGACGTGATCTGCGTTTACTATCGAAATATATATTTCATCGTTCTTGATACCTTTCCCACCATCCCCCCATCCAAGTACTTAGAGAACAATTGAACTAACCCTGTCCACACTATCCTTAGATACGTCCTTCCCCTTTCTTTTCAGATATCTTGATATCTTGAGACCGAGCCCAACATCTTCACCAGAAGCCAGAGACAAGATGAAGGACACATTTGTCCTTGTCTCCCTAAAATCGACCTCTCGCCGCCCCATATATATATATATATATATATATATATATTTTTTTTTTTTTTTTTTTTTTTTTTTTTTTTTTTTTTTTTTTTTTTTTTTGTTATCAGGGAGTAAGTAAGAAGTAAGCAGTAAGGAATAAGGAAGCGATAAGTAAAGAAGCGAAGTATCAAGGAACGGTTGTTATTAACAGACTAATAAAGTGTTTACATTAATTCAAAATGGATTTAACGGCTCTTATTTATTAAAATAATTAATCCAGCGAACCCTAAGTTCGCACAATATGAATACATACACATTTTTCTTTACCAACCGAAGCTTCACTTGTTTAATTGACTACTCCAATTCCCCATTTTCCATTCTTTCTTGCAACAAATTCATAACATAAAAACAATGCTCCAAAAAAGTTTTACTTCAAGAGCCACCGTTCCAAGTTCTGTAAAACAAAAGGAAAACACCACAATTTAAATTAAATAAAAATGTTTAGCCAAAAGCTCTAGCATTTACTACGATTTAATTTAAAATGCGAATTGTACCTTATTTCTATTATAATAAATACAAATGAAAAAAAAAATTGGCTGTTGTTTTAATGAAACATAATGTATTAAAAATGTGTACTCACTCTTGGCACACTTCCGCATATTGACATAAATATTTCCCAAGGGAAATTCCCAGCTAGTTGACGTTTAACGTCAGTTTGACATTTGTGCAGAATATTATCATTAAAGAACATGGGTCTGCGGGTGCTTATTGTAAATTTGTGTTTTGAAGTCGAGCGATAAGTGTAAGTGAATTGTGCTGATACTGACAAGCGATAGTTTAAATGATGATTTTCATAACCACTTGTATATCTTCTCGCAAATGAGCATGGCAACTACACGATAAGCATCACGGAGAGGTAAGCAAAATTACATGTATAAGTGGGCGTTCGTAATGTGTGTATTGTTTTTCGCTTAAATATTTGCAATATTTTGTTATTAAAAATGCGAAAAATATTAGAGAGTGACAAAGATAACGCTGAGGTTCAATTTGTAAAGCAGTCGAATTCTTGAAGAAACATCTGTGCATCTATTGATTGATATCGCGTCACCGAATTCCGGGTAAACAATATTGTTTGGGCAAAACTGATAAGAGGTACTCCGCCTAATTACGTAGATAAGTTCCTTGTAATTAAATAATCTTTAGTTTCAGGTAGTAATGGTCTTTTAATGAATTGCAAATCTATTTGGATAACTTAATTTTAGTTTCTTGAGTTTTAATACGTTCGGTTTATTAACGGTGTCCTTCATTTCCATAGTCTAAAAATATTTTTCTCTCTTCGACGATTATCATCAACCAGTGACAAAACATGTAGTTATTAGTTTATTTTAGGCTTCTTGTTTTTATTTCTTCCACCTCAGAAGAACTTTTTTCTTCCATTTACTGAAAGCAGAATCACACACGATCATAGAATAACATTATCAATGGGCGTGGAAGCTATCGGCGTGCATAATTCTTAAACTGATTAGCTCGGAGCAACCAAGAACATCCGTCCGAATGTATATCGTTCAGGGTCCTGGTGGGCAGTGGATGCCCGTGTTTCTTCGTGCAAAATTGGGTCGAACGATTACTTATTCAAAAATTAAGTTAATAACTTTTTAATTTCCTGTTGACGGTTTTTATAGAGTTGTTTGGAAGTGTTGTTCACGTTGTACGTGTTTATCTTTTGATCTTAGGTATTATGGATTCTGCTGAAAAGCCATAACAGAAAATGCAAATTTACTTTACCATGTTATTTAGAATAAATATCTCGGCACCTGTTTATTCGTCACTATTCTCGTGGTAATTTTTTTGATTTTACTGTTGAGTTGGAGCATATACTATAATGTGTATCATTCTTCTTCACTGTCGTGAGGAAAGATTTCCGATCATTGTTGTTCCATAAGTTTATACTTTATTAAACCTCATTTATCCATTTTTTAAATTTGTTGTTATGCTTGTGGGTTACACCCTGTACCCTTTCTATGCCAAAAAAATGAAGCGCGGGTGAAGGTGAAAAAAGATAAAATTGGAAAAAAAAGTATTAATTCAGAATCGTGATATGGCTATACAATAAGAGAGTGCTAGGTTGGGTCCCAATGCCTTGTCGCCGGTGAAATACCACCCCATCAAGCTATAGGCTCCGTGAAATGGTCGGGAGAAATCCCTGCCCATCTTTCGGATCTTGGCTGATGGGCCGGTTCGGGAAAAGGTTGGTCTATGTGGTAAGTGAGATACCGCCCCGTCACACCGTACATTCTGAGATATCGGCGGGAGAAATGTTCGATTACGTTGCGGATCTATGGCTGATGGCCCTGGCTGATACGGAAATAAGTCATGATGGTACCTTCTGAGATAAAGAATTCTGGAGGTAAATTAGTTTCCCATTCGGATCTCCGAGGGGGGACATCATGCAAATATTCTGATAAATAAACGAACTTTAGTCATCGCGTAATCGTGTTCGCTCTCGAAACTCTGTCAACGTTGGACTGATAACGGAATTTTGTAACATCAAGGGCATCGGTTTCATCAATTCGAATGTAAACGCCGTCGACTAATATTTGCAAACGGCGAAACCGGATATCCCTGGCCTAACTGAGACCCAGGCCGATTCGTTATGGCAAGGGGTGTCAGCAATAACTTCGCTTCTTCCTCTTTTCCCTCGTTAGTGATGGACAGCGTGACACTCGCGCCACAAATTCAAAAGATAAAGCTAAAGTGTTCGCGAATTCAAACCTCGATGTCGGTCTTTTGGAACCACCTGTGATCCCGTCGGTACGGTCTTCGATGCGGGGTGTGAGGTTCCGCCCACGTAGTATTCAATGCATTCTACGTGGTCTGGATTGTAAGAAGGCAACCGGCCCGGACGGAATACCAGCAGTAGTCATTGGGAATTGTCGCCCAATCTTGCCAGGCTATTCGGGTTATCTTATGCACGGAGAACATTTCCTACCTGCTGGAAGGTGGCTTGAGTTCACCCAATCCCAAAGAGGGGGGGAAAAGTGTCTCCCACAAAATTACCGGTCGTAGCATTACTGTCTATGTTATCTAAGGTGATGGAAAAGGTCATCAATGCCGAGCTAATTAAGTATTTCGAGTGCAACGGACTTCTGAATGATCGTAAATACGGATTTCGTGGCAGCCGGTCCATGGGAAACATTTTGACCCTTATAACCGATATATGAACATCGGCCGAAAAGGTGGGGGTGGGGGTAGGTTTTTGGGCGACAACTAGTTTGAGGGCGGGGGGGGGGGGGGGGGGATCAAAGGGGGTAGGGAAGCAGTTGGCTCTTCGCAGCATACGCGAAGTGGATTCGTTAAAGCTATAAGAAGTGTGATGGGCGAGCAATTAGAAGAGTCTAGGGTTGCGTAAGTTACGGGGGCTTGTGTTAAATGTTATGGAGGAGAGAAGGCTTGAGCAATTGATTGAGCCTGACAGAAGACGATGGACGAAGATAATATCGGCATGGATTCTGCGTTCTTCAAGTGTGCTAAGATTGATTAAAAGGAGCCAGCTAGTGTATGGCGGTAGGGTCAGAGGATTTTCCCAATTTAGTCCTCGGAGGGCAAAGCACAAGAAACGACATTGAACGCTCTCAACCCTGCCAATGTGAGACAAATGATACGGGGACCAGACCTGACTAGCATATTCGAGCAGAGGACGGACAGAGGTTATGTGAAAAGATCGTGTGACGTAGGGATTTACGAATTTTTCGACCAGCGTTTCACAAAGCCAAGGGCGGCGTCGGTCTTAGAGATAATGTCGTCAATATGTGCGGTGAAGTTGAGCTCCTTGTCACATAGGATGCCCTGGTCGTGAATCGATTTAATCGATTGGTTAAGTAAGAGATAGGAGCGTGGCTGGATGGGAGAGCGTTTCCGAGAGAAGGTAATTGTGTGACATTTTTCGAAATGAAGTTCTAGGCAGTTGTTTTGGCACCACATCGAAAAGCTGTCAAGATCAGATCAGAGAAGTGAGGAGTCTAGGGGAGAGCAGATTGTCTTGAAAAGTTGGGTATCATCCGCGTAAAGTGAGATAGAGGAGTGATTGATACTAGAGCCTATGTCGTTATTGGTTAGAATAAATAGAAAGGGATCGAAATGACTACCCTGGGGAACCTCTGAGATCGGAAAACAAATCGGAAAGGATAGATCTAAATCACACGCGGCAGGCTCGATAATTAAGATAGGAAGAAATTCAAGACACCAGCAGGGGTTCAAAACCGAGGGAAGATAACTTAAAGAGAATTAAGTTGTGGGGGATTTTCTCAAAAGACTTGCTGAAAGCGGTAGTGATTACAACAACTTCATCACCGTTTTCTAAGCCAAGGATAGTGTGGGATGTGAATTTCACAAGGTTGGTAGTAGTGGACCTGCCGGAGAGGAAGCCGTGCTGGTTGGGAGAGATGACTGGTTTGTAGTGGTAACATAACATAACGCGTCATTACCCGATGGCGCGAACATCTCCGCATCAGAACTCGCTCCTTTACAGAGTGGGAAAGCTGTGGAATTTCCTTCCCGTGCGCTTGTTTCCAGAGCGTTACAACCTGCAACTATGCAAAAATAACTGCAACAGCTATTTGATGGCATTTTGGAGCGCTATAGGGTCGCCTCTCCCGGGAGAAGTGTAATAAAATAAAATATTGATGACCTTTTCTATCACCTTGGATAACATAGACACTAATGCTATCGCTCGGTAATTTTGTGGGAGACACTTTTTCTCCTTCTTTGGGACTAGCTGAACTCGAGCAATTTTCGAGGAGGTTCGAAAGACCCTCTGTACATAAGATGAGCGAAAGAGTTTGCTAACGTCGACAGTTCTGGAGTTCTGTTTATAAGGACTACTGCTGTCATTCCATCCGAGCCGTTTGCGTTGCTACAGTCCAGTCCATAGAGATTGCGTTGAAAAGCTGGTGGGCGGAACTTCACATTAGACATTGAAAACTGCTCCAGCGCGATCACAGGTGGCTCCAAAAGACCACCATCGGAGGTTGAATTCACGGAAAATAAATTCGCGAATACATTGACTTCATTCTTTGAATTCATGACTAATGTCCCGCTGCCTGTCACTAACGGAGGAAGCGAAGTTATTGCTGATTCCCTTTGCCATTGACCGACGAAAAGGGACGCGAAGTAAATGGGCACTCAAGCAGTGTGTTGGTCACCTTGTCATTGTGAACATTCCTTGTGAATTTAATCGCCTGGTTGCATGCGTTTCTTATCCCGCCAAAATTCGTTCTATTAACCGGCCGTGGGATTGGAGCGCCATTGCTTAAAAGCTCTATTTTTGTCGTTGTAATCTGCTCGCATTTTTCATCAAGCCAAGGCTTATCGATGTGTTTCGTTTGATGGAATATGGAATGCAAAACTCCATCTCGAGCAGAATAATCTACGTGATTGACTCCGCGCAGGCGTTAATATCGGAGTCTTCAAAGCCCGCCTCCGACCACGAAAGATTGCAAAGAAGTAGTCCTTCATACCTGGTGAAACTGATTAGGTTGGTTATTTTTTTGAGATGTAAGTGATTGCGTAACCGACATCAAACAGTGATCTGAGTGTACCAATAGCGCAATCGTTTCCACGTTTATAAATGCCTGGCTCGGATATCAGAAGCAAATCTAGGGTGTTCGCAAAATCGCCTCTTCATCCACCACTCGCGTCGGTTCCCCCATGAGTTGAGTCATATTGCGGCTCAGAGCGAACGTCTCGGCCCGCCTCCCAGCTTTGTCTATTCTGTTAGAATGTGCCAACTACCGGAAATTGTATGCGTTGAAGTCACAAAGAGCAACAATCTCAGAAGCCGGTTGGTTGATTTGTATCCAGTCGACGGTGCATGAAAGATGGTCGAAAAGTGTCGGTGGTCGGTCATCACTTGGTGAGTGGTAGAGACAGCAAATACATTTCACAGACCCCTTCAACACGATATTCATCCAAACGACGCCCAAGTCATTGGGATGTAATGCTTCTTCTCTTTGGCAAGCTAAATCGGATTGGGTGAATAAGCAGATTCCACCCTTAAAACAAAATCCCTAATGTATATCGTATCCCGAGCAACAAGGATATGTCGAGGCTGTTAATGAGTCGACCTGGGTCTCGATTAGAGTTAGAATATCAGGTTTTACTGTTGCAAATATTGGTGGACGTGGCTTACATTCCTATTTGTGAAACCGATGCCCTTTATATTCATGCGGTTACTAGTTCAACGTCGACAGCGTTTCGGGAGCGAACCCGACTAGCGGAGACGAATTGCTCAAGGGGTAATATCACTGCACCCCGCTTGGTAGAAACCTTGACGTGCTGTGGGGGCTTAAATTACAATGAATCACTCAGGCTATGCTGACGGAAGCATATGCTTCCAGTAGGGACACCCATTTCAGACAGTCTAGCGAGGAGTAACACAAAGATCTACCAGCTCTAATCCAGAGTGTTACGCGTCACCGTTCCCATTGCATGGTTTGCAGCCAGGGGTATACCGGCTATGTTATAACGGCGCCTCTCTGGCACCGGGTCGAATCAGAGCAGTAAGCAGACCTTACCATATCAAAGAGGGGCTCTGACATGACCGACTATTTGAAACCCCAAGACTCGGGGAACAAACACGAATAATCAATATACAAAAAATAATCCCACGAAAAAACCGGTAGGCGTAGGTGTGATGAGCCGACACTACCATAAGGGAAGAAATCATCAAGAAAACACCAACTCAGCAAAAAGAAGGCGTAGGCATGTGGAATATTCGAACGTTATACCTGCGGAAAAGGGCTGAATATGAAAACGAACTAACGAATAGATTTAGCATCCTAGAGAAGGGGAGCAGTGAGGAAGAGGAAGCCAATAGTGTGGACACTAAATGGACATCGATCAGAGACACAATCAAACAAACAGCCCAAAAGGTATAAGGATTTAAGAAAACAATTAAGTCCAAACCTTGGTTTGACGATGAGAGCAGGGAGAAGATCACAGAACGCAAACGCCTCAGAGTGATCCACTTAGAAAGATATGATGACGTCAACGCAGAATGATACGCGACGGTTCGGAAAGAGACAATGAAACTCTTCAAATGCAAAAAACGCGAATGGGAGAAGACTCGGATCGAAAAAATCCTAGAAAATGCCAAAGCAAAGAACATCAGAGGTATGTAAGCCGGCATAAACTTAATTAGAAATGGCTGCCGAGGGAGAGCCAAAATAATCCGAGACACAAACGGCTGTCTGGTCGCAGAAACAAACAATATCATGACAAGATGGAAGCAGTAATTTGAAAACCTGCTCAATGTACGCACCCATCAACTACAAATAAACGCACCAGACGTACATACAGCCGAGCCTCAGATCCCAGAGCCCTCTTTCGACGAAGTTATAGACGCAATAAATCGATTGAAAAACATCAAAGCACCCGGAGTCGACTGCATACCGGTAGAGCTTGTGCAGTATGGAGGAGAGGCAACCGCTTGAAAGATCCACCAGCTCATCCAAACAATATGGGATAAAGAAGTCACTCGGAAGAATAGAAAACCTCAATTGTCGTCCCCATTTTCAAAAAAGGTGACAGAACTGACTGCTAAAATTGTCGAGGAATATCATTGCTCTCAACCGCATACAAAATATTAACAAATGCCATTTTGGCGGGAATCACACCGTACGCAGAAGAAATACTGGGAGACTACCAGTACGGATTCCGTAGGAACCGGCCAACAATCGACCAAATGTTCACAATAAATCAACTGGTGGAAAAGGAGTGGGAATACGGAGAGACGGTTCACCAACTGTTCGTTGACTTCAAAAAAGCCTACGACTCAGTAGCAAGGCAAATACTCTACCATATTGTAGTTGAGCTGGGAATCCCGAAAAAATATGCCACCCTCATTCAAATTTGCATAAACGAAAACAAAGGGCGAGTTAGAGTAGAAAACCACCTCTCAGACCAATTTGAAATCCGGTACGGACTAAAACAGGGAGATGGTCTATCACCGTGTCTTTTTAACCTTGTGCTCGAGTATGTCATCAGAAAGGTACAAGACGACAACATGGCCGGCTTATCCTTAAACGGGGTCACACAAGTGTTTGCATATACGGATGACATCGCCATTTTGGGCGATAATCTAGAAACTATAAGTAAAAACTGTGAAATCATCATCCAAGCGGCAGAAGAGGTGGGACTAAAAATAAATGAAGACAAAACCAAATATATGATTACGGCGAGAGCAGGTGGACCTCAGAGAACACATATAAACGTCAGAGGTAAAATATTCGAAAAATTTAAAGAATTTAAATATCTGGGAACAATATTTGACGGCCAGTAACGAAATGTCGAAGGAAATTAACAGAAGATTACATTCCGGCAACGCTAATTGGCATGCAGTCAGTAAACTCCATGTCTATAGAACCATAATCATGCCGACGGGAAGAAAACAAATTCCGCGTATTCGAGAATAAAGTTTTGAAGGGTATCTTTGGCGGTAAATATGGCGAGGAGGCAGGACAATGAAGGAAACTCCATAACCACGAATTGGAAGAGATATACCGCAAACCTACAATGGTGAGTAATCAAGTCGCGAAGAGTAAGATGGGCCGGACACGTGGCGCGAATGGGCGATGATAGGAACGTGCATAGAATTCTTGACGGTAGACCAACGGGAAATAGATCGGTAGGACGGCCGCGAAGGAGATGGGAGGACAATGTTAGGTTTGACCTTGAGGAGATCGGATCAGATGGTCGGGCGTGGAAGGAGAGTGCACAGGACAGGGAACGATGACGGAGTGGAGTCAGTGAGGTCATGAACTTCCGGGTTCCTACAGGCCAATAAATAATGAAAATAATAAAAAAAAAATTTTAAATCTAGACATCGTCCCGCGAATGACATTCTAAATGAACATCTGATATGTACATATTTTATGTTGGAATACAATGAGCAATTAGTTGGTGGAGATAGCCCCATGAGTTTTTGTATTAAACGTAAAAAGGATTAAAAATAATCTGGGAGTATTAAGAAATACGAACGGAGCACAATTATATCAACAACGAATATCGGTTAAAAGATTTGCTTGAGTAATCTTTTCAATATTATCATAGCTAAAATATAAATATGAATACCAATGTATTATATATCAATGGCGACGAATCCTATCTGTTGAGCTCCTTGGGCCAACTACCCACAGACCACACAAACAATGGGCAAACCACTGAGTAGTTTGTTTAATGCAAACAACGCTCAACTTTATAGTAATGCGTACTCAGAATCATTGAACTGCTTAGAGAGATAATACACACAATGTCCGAGCCAAAATAATCCCCGCCGTAATGATAAAGTACGCAAATGAAAATTTTCCACGAATGACTAAAAACGAGCAAAACTATCAACAAAATTTTTCCTACATTTGTTTTCCTTTACAAATTGTCTTAGACAGTGTGGTCAGACAAATACAATGGGGACATTTTATATAAATTTACGACAACACGAACATCTACAGTAGGTAGTTTTATTATTCCTTCTTAATAACTATTTACGACGAAAACCGAAGCTTGGTACATTTGACGTATTCCTGACGTATATTGACAATTAAAAAGGTTATAAATGTTTTTGATTTATTTATTTTTGCTAACACTCCATACTGCTCGGTATTTTTTTGAGAAAAAAAACCCTTATTTTGCCTCAGCCACTGTATTCACCTCAACATGGTCCTATAACCACTTTCTATTCTCGAGGCTAATAGAATCATGATGGAAAGGGGCTATTGCCATCGTTGATGAAGAATACCGAAAAATGACTAGCAGAATGTTTCCTACATGAGAAAAACTCTCTGGCACTAGTTTATTATATTTAAGTGTCATTACTTCGAAGGAGACATCATTAACTCTCCATTGAAGATAAAGATTCTTTAAGGAAAATATAATTTATTGATCACAACCCGTATTACATAATATAACTAGAGATATTATTTGGTTATTCTCAGTCGATTGTCACCCAATTTTTTATATTTATATTTTAGATCCTAACAAGGTCGAGAGGACCTCACCGAATAGAAACATACCAGACGAATAACTAATCAGTATTTTTAATGAAATTTTAACGCACCAGAGTTTAAAGAAAAGAAGACGCACAAAATGCAAAGTAAAACGCAAAGAATCATTCTAGGTATAATTATTTTAATACTCGTTGATGTTATCTGGGTAACATCCGGTGAACTAACAAAGGTAACCCAGCTGCATATTATTTAACTTTGTAAACACATTCATCATTTTCTCTTTCAGTATTTATACAAAGATGAAGAATACATCAAACCCTTTTTTTGCACGTACTTTAAAACATCAATGTTCACTGTGTATCTAATTGTAATAGGATTGATAGCTCCTTGGAGGGAGCTCTGTGAACAAAATATGGCCCCACCGGTAAGTGTTAATAATAATAATAAATGTAAAAAATTGAACCCTTAATGTATCTCTATGTAGTGTCATTGTATACTCTTGAAGCTCCTCAGAATTCTCGAGTTATCAGTGCCTGAACTTGCAGTCAGAAAAGAACTACTTCCTTTTAGCGGGCGTCATCAACGCCAAACCTTCTACTTAGGGTAACTTTCTACTTAGGGTAACTTTACCTCTAATACGACAGGTAATGCTTTGTACATTTGTGGCAAGCAAACACTATCGAACACAATATAGAAATTTACGCCACCATGGATCCTTCTTACCCAAGAGGGGACTCCTTTTTTGAACCTCTTTCTAATAGTAGGCCGAATGCAAATTTCAAATGTAGATCCTAGCAACCGAAACTGTCTTCGGACAGTCGACTATGATAGAGACCATTACGGTCTAGTGGCTACAATCGATATTCCAAACGGACAAACTCTGATCGATCAGTGTGATGAACTTTAATCCTTCAATTTTCATAAAGCACATTGGTCACGGTTTGGTTGTTTTATCCAAAAAAGAAAACCGTCCTATCGAAATAGTTCCACCCGTTAATAGAAATGTGCAATATGGAGTGATTGACCTAACAATGGATGACATTGTTAAGAAATCAATGTATCTCTCTATTCCGAAAGTAAACCGATCGAAGGAACACACACGGCAATAGAGAATCTCAACAATCGACACTGCGTACAGAAAAAAATTCTCTGCTATCCAGGCTCAAAACGCTCTCCCGACTGTTCACTGATCAGCATACCCGGAAATATAGCTATTAAAGTCCCTGATCCGGATTCTGCAAAAAGTGATCAGTCAAAACTACAGATCAGCCATAAATGCAGAATGGAAGAGGAAGGTCCGACCCATTAAGACGAACTGCTCGAACATCTTTCTACAAAAACTATTTCGAACGAAGAATTGGAACGACATCCCTTGTCTGGACATGCCATGAACTCCAGAGAACTATCAACTGCTGCTGAACGCAGGTTATATCCTTGAAAACATTATTTCTGACGACGAATTTTCGTTGATAGAAGACTCGCAGAGAAAGCGAACGATATGGATAACTGTTTTGAGACCGTTCATTGCATAAACGATCACTCCCGCTCCAACGAAGACTTAAAAAAACAGAGCACTTCAAAACGACATTGCACTCCGAAACGCAATTAGCATTTGGCGTTCCGAAAAGCACAATTTCACAAACTTTAGCGATATTAAAAACCCGATTCAACCCGTCATTATCATCATCGCCACTACAACCGGGAACCGGTCTTGGCCTTATTTAGCAAGTCCTGAGGCTTGTTAAATTTTCCATAATGATTTGTTTTTTTCCGGGCAAGGTCATTAGTCTTGCGCCAGAGAGAGATTTAACCCATCGCAGGTCAAGAAAATAACTTGTTTGTAAACAAGGATAAATTCTCCAATATTTTTAAGTTAAGCAAAATAAGAAATCTGCCAGAATTGATGAAATTCTAAATTTTATGCTTATACATCTAAAGCATTTGCGACGAAAGTGAAAAGAGTACGCTATGCTCTTAAATATATTAGTTGTATATACATTCTGCGATTGTCTACCCAGACTTTCTCAAAAAAAAAAAAAAAAAAAAAATTGAATTAACCATCGGAATTTATTTGATCGCCTTCAAGGCAATGCACTTATGCTAACGATTAGTACAAACATCCTTTATCATCATCATCGGAACTACAAGTGGGATCCGGTCTTGGCCTTATTTAACAAATCTCTCCACCGGTCCCGATTTCGAGCCGATGTCATCCAGTTTGGCACTCCCAGGCTCTGGGCGTCCTGGTCTACGCCATCCCTCCATCGCAGACAAGGTCTGCCCCGCTGTCTCTTTCCATACATCCTGCCACAAAGGGCTTTTCGGATAGGCTCCTCTTCGCTCATTCGATCTAGGTGTCCCGCCCCCCGGAGTCTACCGAGCTTGATTTTTCTTACAATATTAGCTTCAAGGTAGATCGCGTACAACTCATGGCTGTACCATCTCCGGAATCGTCCTCCCTCACATACAGGGCCAACAATTCTCCTTAAGACCTTTCTCTCGAACGCGGCTAAGAGTTCAGAGTGCCTTTTATTGAGCACCCAGGGCTCGGATCTATACATGAGTACTGGTAAGACCATGGTCTTGTACAGTAGTAGCTTGGATGTTCTGGATAAATTTCGGGATTTAAAGAGTCTTGATAGACTTTGTTGGACAGTAGTAGCTTGGATGTTCTGGATAAATTTCGGGATTTATAGAGTCTTGATAGACCATAGTAGGCTTTATTGGATTTGATTAGCTGTTCGCGTATTTCCTCTTCCATACTGTTATCGGCTGATACTATTGACTCAAGGTAGTTAAAGGATTGCGCTACTTCAAATTCGTGCTCCACTACCCTGATAGTTTGACCAACGTTGGGTCTTCTCCCCACAGAACTTGCCACCATGTACTTAGTTTTCCCCTCATTAATGTGCAGTTCCAGTTTTTGTGCCGCCTGTTCGATCTGGGTGAAAAAGTCCTTTACAGCCGAATCGGATCTACCGATGATGTCGATGTCATCTGCGTAGGCAAGTATCTGGCTGGACTTGGTGACAATAGTCCCACTGGTTGTAACGCCAGAGTCGCAGATTGCTTTCTCCAACTCCAGGTTGAAGAGAAGGCAGGCCAGACCGTCCCCTTGTCGGAGTCCATTAAAGATGTTTATTGGTTTGGACAGCAACCCCGCTATTTTTACTTGACTAGTTACGTTGATCCTCGATAGTATAGTGGTTAGTATACCCGCCTGTTTACGCAAAAGACCGGGGTTCGATTCCCCGTCGGGGAGCCTCTGGCGCAAGACTAATGACCTTGCCCGGAAAAAACAAATCATTGTGGAAAATTTAACAAGCCTCAGGACTTGCTAAATAAGGCCAAGACCGGTTCCCGGTTGTAGTGCCGATGATGATGATGAATGCCGAACTCTATGGCATTATATAGTTCTACCATGGCTATGCTGTCGTAAGCGGCCTTAAAGTCTATAAATGATGAATGCCGAACTCTATGGCATTATAGTTCTACCATGGCTATGCTGTCGTAAGCGGCCTTAAAGTCTATAAATAGAAGATTCCATTATATCTTAAATTCCAGACATTTTTCCATCGCCCGCCAAAGGGTGAATATCTGATCAACCGTTGATTTGCCTAGGATGAAGCCACACTGATATTGACCAATGATGAATTTAGCGTATGGGGCTATCCGATCTTGTAGGATAGTGGAGAGTATCTTATAGGCGGTACTCAGCAATGTTGTACCCCTATAGTTGCTGCACAGTGATATCTCCCTTCTTATGTATAGGGCAGAGTATACTACGATGCCACTCTCCAGGCATCTCGTCTTGCTCCCATACGTGCACCACGATCTCATGAATTACGTGATGTAACGCCGACCCTCCTTGTTTGATCAGCTCAGCTGATATGCCATCACCTCCGGGGCTTTATTTGATTTGAGCTGTCTTATGGCTTTTAATGTTTCGTCAATGCTTGGTGGCGGCAGCATTTGGTCTTGATCTTGCATTAGTGGAGCCTCCAATTCTTCTGTGACCTGACCATTTAGCAATTCATTGAAGTGCGCTTCCCATCGCTCCAGAACGCCTTCAGGATCGGTGATCAGATTACCCTCTTTATCCTTGCAGTAAGTTCAGCGTAGCGTGTATCACGTCATACTGCGGATTATTTGGTAGAACTTCCGCGCCTGGTGTGGACCTCGCTCTCTACTTTTCTCTATTTCACAGACAACTTTTTTTTCCCAGGCACTTTTCTTTTGTAAGTGAAGTCTTTTTTCAGATCTGAGCTCTTTGTATTTCTCCTCGCGTATTCGCGTGCTATGAGGCTGCTGCATTGCCCGGTATACACCATTCTTACTTTCAGTCGCTAGTTTGCACTCATCATCAAAACAATCGCTCCGATCTCTACGACTACTGCCTAAGATGGAGTGGGCAATACTAATGACAGTATTCTTAAGGAGTGTCCATTTCTCTTCTAGGCCCGGCATTCTGGCCCCAGGACTTACTCTCCCCTCATCGACGTCTTCGTGGGCGAGTCTTAGCGCATGACCAAGGGTGTTACTGGTGTTCTCAATGCGTAAGGCAGCTGTGCTGATCCGAATCTGATCCGCGGATGCAATACGTCTCCGTAAAGCAATCCGCGTTAGGAAAACTATACCAACAAGATAGTGATCTGTGTCGACGTTGGCACCTCAGTACGTTCGCACCGTCATCAGGGTCGAGGAGTGGCGGCAATCTATCAACACATGGTCAATTTGGTTGCCAGTGGCTCCAACAAGTTCTTTGATGCTGCCAGTACGATGACCCGTAGTCCATTGTCATTAGTGTTCTCATGCAAACTATGGGAACCGGCCCCCGACCTATTTTCGCATTCAAATCACCAAGAACGATTTTCACATCGTATCTCGGGCAGGCATTAATGACTCGTTCGGCGTTCTCGTAGAATTCTTCTTTTTCGTCGTCACGGGACTCCTCTGTAGGTCCCTGAACGTTAATGAAGCTTATGTTCTTAAACTTGCCTCGCACGCGAAGAGTGCATAGCCTTTAGTTTATTGCATTAAGCCCGATAATGGTAGGCTTCAGTTTTTGGCAGACTAGAAAGCCTAATCCGAGCACATGGTGTTTTGCATGACAGCTGTAATAAATGTCATATTTGTTTCTTTGAATAACACCACTCGTCGTCCATCTTATTTTTTGTAATGCTGTTATGTCTGCCTTATATTCGGTCAGTACATCGACTAGCTCGAGCTCTGTATAGCGAGTGGACGTTCCATGAGAAAATTCTTAAATCGCTTAGCCATTTTCATTTCCGTGGTCGTCGTCGTGTATCCGGTCCATATCCGAGGCTTGATAAATTTGCCATAATAGTTTGTTTTTCCGGGCAAGGTTATTAGCCGCGTGCCAATCTTTATCAGGATGTCGCTGTATCCATTGGTTCACTACTTGGCGGGTGCCAAAGTAGCTATCCAAGGATGTCAAGTGGAGATTGCGTGTCAAGTTGGATTGAACAGGGACAAGGATCGTCCTAGCCTTCGCTGGCCCATCTTAATCTTCGCGACCTGATTTCTCTCACTATTGTAGGTTTGCGGTATAGCTCTTCCAATTCGTGGTTGCGGAGTTTCCTCCATTGTCCTGCCGCCCCGTCATTTTTACCGCCAAAGATGCCCCTTACTTTATCCCCGAATACGCAACAACAATTTGTTTTCTTCTCGTTTTGGGAGACTACCGAAAATTCACCACTCCGCGTAAGTCGTAAATAATCCAACTGGCTCATACACTACGAACAACAACAAAACCGACGCTATCTAAATTCCTAGAGAGTTATAAATTATTAGCATGCCTTTGTTGTGCTGCTCGCAATTTAAAACTGCCACAAGATGATATGTATGTACGAGATTCAATTGAGCAAAGACCGTAATGAGTTCATTGCCCAAACAATATGAGTCTAAAGAATATCGTCAAATTGGGTGAAATATTTATTGCATATCTTAAGCAATCCTTTACACTTAACTGCACGTTTTGCAACTCCAAGTATGCGATCGTTCTAGTCAAAAATCGTATTAGTTCAAGTATCAAGAGTTCATGGTTCGTTGACTCAGATGATCCCAGTGCGACACATCGGCAGAAGGTCTGTGGGGGTGAAGAAGTATTTGCGCCAGACACAGGCGCGCGGTTCACTTCCTTCCCCACGATGTTGCTCGAATACCTAGTTCAATAAAAGGCACTGGTACACAACATTAAAATATGAGTTTCACTTTATTTGTAAAGATAAACAAACCCTAAGCACTTTCATTGAGCATTTTATAATCACAATGGGCGGAAACATGACAGCAGACAGTCTTTTTGCTTTTCGTTGAGATATTATTTTTTTCTTGTTTCATTTAATTTTATCCGACACGAACTGGCTAAAGGAAACCGAATTGAATTTGGATATTTTCACAGCGGTGCACATTATGAAAATCCGATTTCAGCAGAGAACTGATGGTAGTATTTGTGTAGTAACCGTGGTATCTTTCGCGTAGCTCTTTTTTATTTCAAAGTACAAATGTCGTTTACGAATCAGTAAATCTTCTTCGATTGGGTAACGGGACACTTCGCGCGAGCGTGTGCACCAGCATGCACACGCTGCGGTAGTTGGGTACGTCTTACTCCGACGATGGCTGTAAATCGACTGAATCGAAAAGGAATGAAGTTGGGTAATTTAATTTTTGCACTTGACAACCAAAAGAGAACATACTTGTGCTCTCGCATTGCCACGTTTGTCGATGTGTGGTGGATTACATAGGTAAATTGATGATCGAAGAAAGTGGGAGAATGAGAGAACAGAAACACAATGTACTGTGATCTCAGGGTGGATTTGGTTGTGTGTGCATGAATCAATGTACCTTGAGGATAACCCATTGACCCAATTCGGTGAATTTGGTGATCCCAGAGCAGATTGATCTGTACGAAGACAGAACTGTGAAGAAGAGGAAAATTAAGCTGGTGCTATTCACCTGCAAAAAGTGAGCATTGATCCTCAGCGAATGAAGTGTTTGGAGAAAAGCCGAAGTGACGCCAAATTGGCTAGGGTAATTTATCATGAAAACTAATAGATATTTTGATAAATTCCCCAGCGGTTTCGCGACGATGATGCGACGGCGTCGTTTGCTTCGACTTGTTGTTGCTAACCGACATGATGTGATTTCCGATGCAAATCTCATGGGCTAGCAAAAATGGAGTTGCCGTATGACAAAAGGTAGCTGAATTTAATTCTGCATTATCTGCGTAGAATAATGAATTCAGCTATGCTCTCTTTTACAGGTAAAATAGCCGAACTGTGGGATATGGGATAATGTGACGCGCTGTTAGCGGTCGAAATAAGGTATGGAATTGTGGGTTAGTTCTCCATGTGGTATAGAGACCCCCCACAGGTCTATCTTTAGATTTTCCTTTGATGACAAGAAACATCACCGGCTTTTGGTTGCTTTCAGTTCTAGGCGGTTAGATTGATAGATACATATTTTTAAGATGGGTATTTAATGAGTTGATTGTATCTTGGTGGTTTAATAATGAACCTCGAACTTAGTCGAGTATGGTCCAATAAATGAGAAAAACTTAAGATACCTGTCATCAGCGAACGAATGAATTGGATTGGGAGTGATGGGAAATTAGGTATAGAGTAGGTAAGAGCGTTGAGTCTAGTATTCGATGGCAGGCAGTTTATCGGCAGCAGCACCAGTTGGATTGTATGGACAAAAATGTGGTATATTATCCATTGAATCAGTGTATCGTTGCTTAATTCATTTTGACGGCTTGACGACAGGGCTGGATCCTAAATTCTATCGTTTTCTAAAGGCATGAGTTCTATATCAAAATGTGTATTAACACAATCATTGCTTTTTTTTTTGAAGGTCGCGAACCATTCCCCTGAAGAAGAAGGCTATTATTCAACACAGGAGTCATTAGTAAGATATAAATTGTTAACTTAAATGCAGACGTTATTATCTCTATATAAATTTTCTAGAGCAAACCAACTTTCGTTCCAATACGAAAGTCTGGTGCGATTTCAAGCACAGAGAGTGATGATTCAAGTATACGAAGTGTAAGGTTCAATAAAATGGCCGAAGTTCGAGAAATGTCGGCACATGAAGCAACAGAGGCTCTCCTGTCACGTTTATCATATTCAGCAAGTTTAAGAATACGTAGAAGAAAGGTGCATCACAAAACAGCGAAAACCGCATTGCTTTTCTGCATTTTGGTGAGTATCGACTCAGCGATCACATAGTTCCATTTTCACATGTTCTTATTTTCATTTTAGTGGTTTATTGCAAACTATTTATACCAATTATCCTTAGAAGTAAGCGAATCCGCATTGGTGATGCTATTAAGTTCGTCATCTAGCTTTTTTGTACTAGTTTTAGCCGGAGTATTTCCATCGTCGTTTGGCGATCGGTTCACATTTTCAAAGTTACTGGCTGTTATTATGAATATTGGAGGAGTTGTAAGTTTTGTTACATACATATCAATGCTTTTGTTATTAATTTCTCATGTATATATTAGCTCACAGTTACGATATCCAGTTTATCGGATTCAGACCTGTCTCGAAACCTAATGTTGGCCTTATTGAGTGCTATTTTTTACGCAGCATATTTGGTATTTGTAAAAAGAAAAAACGACATTGAAGAAAAAATTGATATTCCACTTTTTTTCGGTAAGTGTATGCTAACCTGATTTCTGATGAATCGCAATGATTGCGGTTTTCATATGCAGGTTTCGTGGGCTTGTGGAATTTGGTGCTTATGTGGCCGATATTGTTTGTGCTGAATTTTCTTCAGATAGAGACGTTTGAACTTCCAAACCAAAACCAACTTGCTATCCTATTTCTGAATGCTATCATGGGAACTGTGGTATCAGAGGCCTTATGGCTTTGGTAGGTGCAAATACTTATTTGTTCATGACAATTTAAAATAATGCAACCAATTTTAGGGGCTGTTTTTTGACATCATCACTTATCGCAACATTGGCGATGAGTTTACAAATACCAATGTCCATCATTTTTGATATCACACTGGATAGAAAATCAAATTCTTCATTGCTCTATGTGGGCTTAGTTATAATTTTCTTGACTCTGCTCATTGTCGCATTTTTAGCTGCAAACGATGACTTTGATCCTACATTTCAGTTTGCAAGAGCTATATATCGAAAACTATGTCGCTGCCGAAGGGGAACTATTGTTAGGTAAGTTATATTGAGTCACACGTCCCGGATTTCGAATGTTTGTTAGGTGGTCGATAGCGTCCCAGCAAGCTCGGTGAAATGTCAATCATTAAGCCCTAGGCTCTGTAAAATGATTGAGCGAAATTAATCATCTTTCAGAATTTGACTGATGGACCTGTTGTAAAAAAAAAAACTGTTCAGGGCGCCGACTTAACGCTATAGACTCGACTATCCTGAAGAAAGTCTAATGACAATTGTTTCACCCAATTTGATTTAATGATTGCAAAGTAGTCACCTAATGGCTGGTCGTTTTTTCTTTTTCGCTAATATGTAATATAAAGAAGTGTGTGATACGGAATTTGCTTGTGCTACACCTCGTTTTGCAACCCCTCCCAGAACAAGCTAACAGCCAGTCTGCACACAATGCAATTCATGCCTCTCAAACAATTAACCCTCACAAGTACAATGCAAAATACTACTTCTTTCAATAAATGCAATTCACGCACCTCCAACAATTAACTCTCACAAGTATTTTGCATACAATGCAAAATACGACTTATTCCCATATCATATTATTCATAAACACCAACCGGCGCAAGGCGCCGATCATGACAAACGATCCCAAGGTCGCTCACTACGATCATTCCGCTGTGTCGTCAAAAAAACCAAGCGAGCGCCTGACAAACTCATGTTTCGACTACACGTCATTACGATGTTAAACAACTTATATGACACAAACGGTATTGTCAAAGGCCACCAACGACGAACTAATCGAGCATCGGTAAAGTGCTGAGTTCGGCGAAGTAGCGAACACAGCAGTGAGGCGCTATTAATTGTATGATACGATTAGCACACATGGGCATTGTCCTATAATTGGTTCTCCGCATGAAAGCAATTAAGTAATTGCGCAATTCATTACCGCCGCATTTTTAGCAGGACAAACTTAACAATTACTGAAAATGCAAATAACCTCTGACAGGCAAATAACCTCAAAATAGGTTACACGTTCTGATAGAGGGAAATGCATCGTCTACAGTAATTCGCCAGTAAATTGGTATATAAAGAGAAGGTTGCGAATGGGTAAAAAAATTATTATTATCATTAGTGTAGTAATATAGTAAGAAGGTTGCGGCCTAGCGCGTGTACAGTGGGCCTTCTTACTACTAACTTTAAGTACTTCATCTAAACTAAAAGTGTCCTTTTAACTAAGAATAATTGTAAAAGTGATGCTTGTAAAGTGAAGCTGTCGTTATTAAGGAAGACCAGTTAAGACTAATTGGAAAAGTGATGCGGTTGAAATTAAAAGAAGACTAACTAAGAATAATTGTAAAAGTGATGCTTGTACAGTGAAGCTGTTGTTATTAAGGAAGGCCAGCTAAGACTAATTGTAAAAGTGATGCTTGTACAGCGATGCTGTTCTTATTAAGGAAGACCAGGTAAGACGAATTGTAAAAGTGATGCGATCGAAATTAAAAGACTACTAACTAAGAATAATTGTAAAAGTGATGTTTCGCTATCGAAGAAGAATAATTGTAAAGTGAAGCTGTTTATATTAAGGAAGACCAGCTAAGACTAATTGTAAAGTGATGCTGTTGAGATCAAAGAAGACAAATTATAAAAGTGAATCTGTTGATAATAAAGGAAACTATTTGTGAAAATAAAGAACGTGCTGCTTTAATTACAACCCGCCTACACCGGAGGTAAACAAAGAGACCATAAAAGAAGCTACAACTTCGGAAGACAAGTCCCCATCAGAGCAACAGGCAAACCCGGAAGGAAGCCCCCTGACCCAAGACACGTAAGAAATCTCTAGTTAATAAATGTTAAATCCAGATACGGCACCCTTAATGAATAAACATTACAAACTTTAGTTAATAAATGTTAAATCCAGATACCGCATCAATACGGAATAAATATTGTAACCTTTAGTTAATAAATATTAAATCCAGATACGGCATCCTTAATGAATAAACATTACAAACTTTAGTTAATAAATATTAAATCCAGATACGGCATCCTTAATGAATAAATATGACAAACTTTAGTAAATAAATATTAAATCCAGATACGGCATTCTTAATGAATAAATATTACAACCCTTAATGAATAAGTACTACAATCCTTAATGAATAAATGTTAAATCTAGATACGGTATTCTTAATGAATAAATAATAAAGCTAAAACCCCATTTTACAATCTTTGATGGATAAATATTGAAACCAAATGCGGTACGAACCATAAAAACGCTATTACCCTGTGGCCCCCTATGTGATACAGGGACTAAACAAAATAAAACATTTTCAGATAACTAAAAATTAAATGTTAATGTCAGAGCTTTACACTCTGGTATTACACTTGCAATGAATATGGATGCATGTAAAAAATCAATTTAAAATGTACGAAAAAACACAAAAAATCGATCGAATCAGCCGTACATGAAACGATCTACCTTGTGATGTATTTTTTTTTCGCGATAACAATAGGGCGGGCTATAAACCCAGTGAAATGGTCGAGAAAAATCGGTGTCCATCTCTCGGATGGATCCGCTTGAGAAGAAGTAGCATATCAGGAAGGTTCCCCTATCTTGAAATGAAAAACGTAAATAAGAAAAATAAATAAATAAACAAATAAATAAAATAAAATAAAAATGGAAATCAACTAACACTTCTCAAACCTTCTTTTTTATTTTAGGGTAAACGACGATGAACAGCAGGAATCGCTTATTGGGAATCAAGATTAGTATTTTCCACTGTGTATTAAAAGGGTTCTTTGTAATTCGCCAAGTGGTTTTTAAAAAGCATTTTTGTGTCGAATTTATGTATATTGTAAAACTCAAAATAAGAAGACTAAATAGTTTTGTTCTTTCTGTCTGCTACCATATATGAAAAATGAATCTTAATTGTATTATATTATATTTCATTCGAACAAAACATGTTTATTTGTATAATTATATACACATATATTATATTTATTTGCTATAATCCTTAAGGGCGTACTATGTCTAATAAAAATATTTTAAAGTATTATAACCTAATTAATCGAGCAACTGATTGACATTATGTTATAACTATTTTTCTGAAACTCAAGTGTTTTTATTTTCTGTCTTCCATTTTGTAAATTATGAACAAAACAACGCAAGTTTGATAATTTTCTGATGGCTGCGATGTTTCTACCAAAATAAACAGTTATTTATTGTTAACTTCTTTGTCAGGTTATGTTACTGTCTCTAAAGCTTATGACATTTAACAGTTGCAAAAATGGATATTTTTCCTAGAATGCAACAATTAATTATAACATTTACAACGTCATACGCAAATGGCGTCTTACAGTAATGACGAAACGCAAACCTTTAATTTACTCTTGATTTTACTCACCTACTGGCCTAAAAATATCTGTTCCGCTCATTTATTTTACCATACATGTATATTTTTTTATATTTTGTCTACTAAATTTGTTTGAAGATAAAAGAAAGAGTTTCCTTTCCGAGTTTACCTACGGAACTGACTCAATTTTATGTAGGCCTGTAGCACTTTCCTCGTCCTGTACTTTGCCTGTATATATATTCCTTTCCTTGTACATAACTGCATGGTGACGCTTCGGTAACATATAGACGTAGAACGTAATTTGTGATTTATTAGCACTCCACGAAGCCCTACCATTTTCCTCCCACATTCCCTTTTCCACCATATACCAAAATAACTATATCCCCATTAAATAAAAAGCACGATAAAACAAACCAAATGATCAATTGTCACACATTTGATCCAATTTTTCAAAAAATACTAAAATCGAATTAATTGCGTGGACCAGATGTTCACGCATAGCCTCATCTCCCAATTTTATCTAAGATCATAAAATGCGCGTCTGCATTTTCACGATCTTCCAGGATGTTACGTCCAAAACCAACCACCCATAAATACATACCTCTTTGGAGCCAGTCTCCACCAATTAATTGCGGTACACAAGCCCCAGCATTGCCCCATACACTAAACGGGCTAAATAATCATAAAATCCCAATATCAAACAAATTGAACTAAACGTTCAATTTGCCCATATCAAATTCAATGTCAAACAAATTGAACTAAACGTTCAATTTGTCCATATTGAATTCCACATAGATTTAATACGTGATATACGAACTAGATGTTCAACACGTAAATTCCCCTGGTTCCAAATCTGCGGACCAGATGACCAACTCTCAAGTAAAGTTGGTAAGAATCATAAAATGCACGGCGGCAATTTTATGACTCTGTAAAGGATGGTTTACCCAAACCAATTCCCACAGAACCCCTCCTTTCCTTTCCAACAAAACCAAGGTAACCAAGCAATTAGCACAATAAAAACGAACTACACGCTCGTTTCATTATAGCACCCACAAAAAGGATCATAAATGCACATTTGTAAGATCCTTGGCTGATTGTCCCTTTGTGTTTCCGTATTGAACCGACGCCGAATTGATAATGAAAGGAAACGGACTGGGAAAAGGGCCATGCAGAACAAAGGAGATATCCTTCGATCTGCAGGACGAAAGATGAAAGTTTTCGTTCAGGGGGGAAAAGAAAAACTAAGTTGAGTTGGTTTTTAATACTTGTCCGAGGCAGTCATAAAAAAACAGTGAGTGTGTACAAAGTTAATGTTTGAAACTGTTGTGTGCTATGTGTGGTTAGCACAGGTTTAGTGTTCTAATAAAAACAAAAAACAAAACAAACAAAAGGTTGGTTTACTTCTTGTTCCCGAAGCGCAACCAGTTGGAGCGGACCCCCACACACCAGGTAAGGTAATTATATAAAACAAATACCGTCGGCCCACGACGGAGGGTATATATATATATATAATGTATATATATATATCTATATATATATATATATATATATATATATATATATATATATATATATATATATATATATATATATATAATAAGATAAAACAAGGAATGTGTTTTCACAAATACCTATTCATTCCTTTAAAAAATTCCCTCAACATATATTCCATTCCATTGACACGAAATTGTGTCTCGTGCACTTTACCCAGATCTGACAAATTCAAAGGAAATGCTAAGAAGCAAGCCACATGTTCTTTTGTCGTGCACCTTAGCCATTGTTTTCCAGTTATAATTGAAGGTTCCTTTTTATCCCAATCCCAAAATACATAAATGGATTGTGCACTTTAGTCAGAGGCTTTTTCGGGTTGAACGATGGAAGGTTAAAGACGTGTTCATGGTTCCGAGTTACTGTCAGTTGTAGAGACAACAGTGTTTTCAGTTTTGCATATCTACAGTTTAAAAATAAACATATCTTAAAACGAAAACAAGTCTACGGACCATTTTCTTTTTCATTTTCAAACAAATAAGGTACAATCATCATCATCATCATCATCGGCACTACAAGCGGGAGCCGGTCTTGGCCTTATTTAGCAAGTCCTGAGGCTTGTTAAATTTTCCATAATGATTTTTTTTCCGGGCAAGGTTATTAGTCTTCCGCCAGAGGCTCGCCGATTGGGGAATCGAACCCCGGTCCCCCGCGTGACAGGCGGGTATAGTAACCACTATACTATCGAGGAACCAAGGTACAATCACTTCCCTCCAAAAGAGAAAGCACGATGATGTGCACAGTGGTGTGCAAATGTGAGTAGGGCGTTAGAATATACTCACATATATACTCGGCTTCTCGTAAGAGGTGACTAAAGGCCGAATGGTAGCCAGCGTCCCAACGCCCTGTCGCCCGGTGAAATACCACCCCATCAAGCTTTAGGCTCCGTGAAATGGTCGCGAGAAATCCCTGACCATCTTTCAGAGCTTGGCTGATGAACCGGTTCGAGAAATGGTTGGTTAGGTGGTAGTCGGTCCCAAGGTGAGATACCACCCCGTCACGCTGTACAATCCGCGATATCGCCAAGAGAAATCTTCGACGGTGTTTCGGATGTGTGGGTGATGGCCCGGACTGACACGGAGATAAGTCATGATGGTACCTTCCGATATAAAGAATTCCCGAGGTAAACTAGTCTCCCATTCGGATCATAATAAATAATGGAACTTTAAGAGGTTCGTTATCACATAACCGGGCTCGCTCTCGAGGCTCTGCCCACGCTCGACTGGTGACGGCATTTTGTAACATCAGGGGCATCGGTTTCACCAATACGAATGTAAACGCTGTCCACCAATATTTGCAAACAACGAAACCTGATATCCTTGCCCTAAATGAGACCCAGGTCGATTCGTCAACTGTTTCGACATATCTTCGTTGCTCAGGATACGACTTACATTCGAGATTCCGTTTTAAGGGCGGAGGCGTTGGAACCCAATAATATGGACATCATATGGTTGAGGGCCGTGCTGAGGAATTCCGTTAAATTTCTTTGTTGTCTTTACCGCTCCCCGAAAGACGATCGACCGACATTTTTCGAAAATCTTTCACATACCGTCGACTGGATACAGATCAACTACCCAGCTTCTGAAATTGTTGTCCTTGGCAATTTTAATGTGCACAATTCCGGCTGGTTGTTACATTCTACCAGAACCAAGGAGGCTGGGAGGCTGGCGGAGATGTTTGCTGTAAGCCACAACTTGACTCAACTCGTGGAGGACCCGACGCGAGTGCCGGATGCCCGAGGCGATTGTACGAACACCATAGATCTGTTTTTGACATCCGAACCGAGTAGTTATACCGTAGAGGTTTCTGCGCCACTAGGCAACTCAGATCACTGCTTGGTATCTATCGCGCAAGCACTTGCATATCAGGCGAATAACCGGCCTAAGCAGCTTCGCCATGTATGGATGTATGGGGCTGCTAACTGGGACGATTTGCGAGATTTCTTCGCATCCTTTCCATGGTCGGAGGTGTGCTTCGGAGACTCCGATGTCAACGCTTGCGCGGAGTCGGTATCAGAGATTATTCTTCTGGGGATGGAGATGTATATTCCACATTCCATCAAACGAAGTTCGTCTGATAAACCTTGGTTTGATAAGAAATGCGAGCAGATACAGCGGCAAAAAATAGAGCTTTTAAACAATGGCGCTCCAATCCACCGATGTTAGCAGAACGAATTTTGTTACAATCAGAAACGCGTACAACCAGGCGATTGATACAGCGAAGAAAGCTCACAACGACAGGGTGATCAATAAGCTCTTTCGGTGTCCGACTGGTTCGCGCTCCTTCTGGTCAATGGCAAAAGCTGTCAGCGGTAACTTCGCATCCTCCTCCTTCCCTCCGTTGGTGACAGACAGCCGGACATTAGTCACGAATCCAAAGGATAAAGGTGATGTGTTCGCGAATTCAAACCTCGATCCCGGCCTTTTGGAGCCACCTGTGATCACGCCGGTACGGTCTTCCATGCGAGATGTGAGATTCCGTCCGCGCACTATTCAACGCTTTCTAAGTGAACTGGCCCGGACGGAATACCAACAATAGTCTTTAAGAACTGTGCTTCAGAACTAACACCGGTTCTTGGCAGACTCTTCCGCTTATCTTATGCACGGAAGACCTTTCCTGCCTGCTGGAAAATCGCTCGAGTTCAACCAATCTCAAAGACGGGAAAAAAGTGTCTCCCACAAAATTACCGTCCGATAACATTACTGTCTATTTTATCTAAGGTGATGGAAAAAGTCATCAATACTGAGTTAATTAAATATTTGGAGTGCAGCGGACTTCTGAATGACCGTCAATTCCGTGACAGGCGGTCCACGGGAGACCTTTTTGACACTTATAACCGATATATGGACATCTGTGATTAAGCGGCATGGTGAGTCAAAAGCGGTCGGATTGGATATCTGCAAGGCTTTTGACCGCGTCTAGCACGGGGCATTGCGGAGCAAACTTCGTTCATATGAACTTTCCCAACAGCTTTGCGACTGGATGAGGAGCTTCCTTGAGACTCGATCGATCCGGGTTGTTGTTGACGGCGAGTGTTCGGATCTGTATCCTGTTAATTCGGGGGTGCCCCAAGGTGATATTTTTGCTCTAACCTTGTTTTCACTTCACATAAATGATTTGTTGGAGACCACGGATAGCAAAGTGTTCAGTTTTGCGGATGATAGTATGCTTGTTTCCTCCTTTTCGAGTGTTCGGCCAATTGGTGCATCTGCGTCGCATCAGCTGAGATGTAGACAGATTGACTCTCTGAATCAAGATCTAGATAAGGTCCTGCAGTGGGGAAGGGCCAATCTCGTCGACTTCAGTGCAGCGAAGACACAATACACAACATTCACAAAGAAAAGTGGATCATCGGTTCCACAGCTGATGATGAATGGCCGGGCCGTCGAGGGTGGGGAAAGTTTGAAATTGCTCGGCGTCACGGTCTGTGGGAATGTATCGTGGTATAAACACGTGTGGAGCATCGCCAGGTCAGCCTCAGGAAAACTGAGTTATCTTTTTAGAGCCAAGAAATATTTTACTCCGGCCCAACTTCTTCTCCTATATAAAGCCCAAACTAGACCCGCGCTCGAATATTGCTCTCATGTTTGGAGCTCGGCTCCTAAACATATCCTCGACCTATTTGAGAGCATACAGAGACGAGCGATCCGCCTGATCGGGGACTCGGCGCTGACGTCGGGACTACAGTCTCTATCACATCGAAGGCGCGTAGCCGACCTCAGTCTGTTTTACAGATATTATCACGGGCACTGTTCTTCAGAGATTCGTGGTATTGTTCCACGCAATTCGGTTTATATGCGTTCCACAAGACAATCCAACGGATCGCACCCGTTTGTGGTTCATCTCCCGACGGCGCGAACATTCCTGCATCAGAACTCGTTCCGTTACAGAGCGGGGAAGCTGTGGAACTCCCTTCCCACGCGAGGGTTCCCAACAGTTATTTGGTGGCATCTCGGGGCGCTCGTTCGGCGCTATAGATACCTCCTACACTACCCCACTACAAAGAATCAGTATAGATAACTCACCCCCCTTTCGGATATCCCAAGATCGAGCCTAATATTCTCGTGGGTGGTGAAGGACAGTCAAAAGGCCAGGACGACGACTGAGGACATAGTTGACTTTGCCACATAAGCCGGTCTTCCTGCCAGGCTTTGTTTTTTTTTTTTTTTTGCTTTGCTAACAGTGTCATCCGCAATACAGAACTCTCTATCATGGGGACGCGTTCGCAGCTATCAAGACGATGGGTCGGAACGGTAATCCTCGCAGTGTTCCACGATTTCTTACTCTGTAATGTTATGCCCAGAGACTTGCCTTTTGTTGTCTATTCACGCTTTTCTTTCCACTCATTACGAATATCTTCCAGGCAGCAATTTTCAGTCTCTCTGTGCCGGCATAGTTAATCTTCTTCGCGCTTCCGCTGCTTTCCTCCTCTTTAATTTCTCTTAGGCGCTCCTGAAAGCAGCAACTTTACTCATAACTTTTTTTTCTATTTCTTATCATCTTCGCTTCATCCACTTTGTTATTCCTCCCAAGATTTTGTACGTTATTTCTTCTTCGCCATGACTTGTAGTAGAAAGTCACATTCAGATCCCTGCTCTATGGTCTTTGGTAAATCAGTATTACCGTAGTTCTCGACTATAAGTTAATCGAATTCTGGCTTCTTAGCTACCTTCTCATGTATACTTTTCCAAATTTCCTCATCTTATAACGCTTCTTTGCACGTTTTGTTATTCCAGTGACATAGCTGCACTCTTGTGACTTCGATTTGGACGTGGTGGATTGGGAGCGCCGTTGTCTAGTCTTCTTTCAAGCTGTTGTGGTTCAAAAATTTCACTGGAAAACCATCTGGTGTTGAACTTGTGAAGGACCCAACCCAAACTTGTAAGCGAGATGTTTGGTTTTGAGGCTTTAACGTTCCTTAGTGTTCTTGTAATCCACTTCATCAACCCTACCTTAGGTATAGGTGCAGCTCTTGGATATACATGTGTTAATCTTGCATCGTCTGCAGTTGGTTCTTATTTCCTCCTTCACGTCGTCTATAGTCTCAAGTTATCAATGGTTTTTAGCGAACATGCAGGCAAAGTCTCTGATTGATCTCAACACGGCGAAGGCTACGACGATCCTTGTCCCCGTTCAATCCAACTTGACATGCAATCTCCATTTGACACCCCTGGATAGCTACTTTGGCACTCGCCAAGTAGTGAACCAATGGATGCAGCGACATCCTGAGAAAGATTGGCACAAGGCTAATAACCTCGCCAGGAAAAACAAACTATTATGGCAAATTTAACAAGCCTCGGATATGGACCGGATACATGACGACAACCACGGAAACGAAAATCGCTAAATGATTTGAAAATTTTCTCGTGGATCGGCCGCTCACTATAAAGAGCTCGAGCCAGCCGATGCCCTGACCGAATATAAGGCTGACATAACAGCATTACAAAAAATAAGATGGACGGGGAGCGGTGTTATTCAAAGAAATGGGTATGACACTTATTACAGCTGCCATGCAAAATACCATGTGCTCGGGTTAGGCTTTCTAGTCAGCCAAAAACTGAAGCCTGCCATTATCGGCTTTAATGCAGTAAACGAAAGGCTATGCACTCTTCGCGTGCGAGGCAAGTTTAAGAAGTTTAAGCTTCATAAACGTTCACGGACCTACAGAGGAGTCCCCTGACGGCGAAAAAGAAGAATTCTACGAGAACGCCGAACGAGTCATCAATGCCTGGCCGAGATACGATGTGAAAATCGTTCTTGGTGATTTGAATGCGAAAATAGGTCGGGAGCCGGTTTTCAGGCACTACGCAGGTTCCCATAGGTTGCATGAGAACACTAATAACAATGGACCACGAGTCATCGAACTGGTAGCATCAAAGAACTTGTTCGTTGCGAGTACCAGGTTTCTGCGTAAAGATATCCACAAAGCCACCTGGGCATCACCTAATGGAGCCACTGGCAACCAAATTGACCACGTGTTGATAGATTGCCGCCACTCCTCGCGCCTGAAGGCGGTACGAACGTACTGAGGTGCCAACATCGACTCAGATCACTATCTTGTTGGTATAGTTTTCCTAGCGCGGATTGCCTTACGGAGATATATTGCATCTGCGGATCAGATTCGGATCAACACGACTACCTTTCGCATTGAGAGCACCAGTAACACCTTTGGTCATGCGATAAGACTCACCCTCGAAGAGCTCAATGGAGGGAGAGTAAGTCCTGGGGCCGGAATGTCGGGCGTAGAAGATAAATGGAGACGCCTTAAGAATACTGTCATTAGTACTGCCAACTGCGTCTTATGCAGTAGTCCTAGGGCTCGGAGCAACTGGTTTGATGATGAGTGCAAACTAGCGACTTAGCGGAAGAATGCTGCATACCGGGCAATGCAGCAGTCTCATAGGACGCGGGTTTTTTTTTCGGTTTCGGTAGAAAGGTGGAAATCGTCAAAAGATACCTCTTGACGGATCCAGAGGCATGCCGGGCTTTTACCGACTAAACCCGCCTCCCGCCAGGCTCATATTCGCGTTGATCCCCGCGGAACTTTCTTTTAGATATTCCATCGCGGGGCGGGACGGAGTTTACCTGTTACTCCGCTCGTCGCGTCGCAACTGCTGCATCATTTCACAGAGAATACCATTTGTTACGGACCATGCCTGTTTTGAACTAAGCATGTATTCTATTACTCCTCCCGGAGTAACTGTCCGTCTCATATGTATCTCCAAAATCGTTCGCGCGGTTTCGAATCTCACGGACTCTGTGAGTGCGGGTACGCGAGGATAAATGCAAAGAGCTCAGAAGATCTGAAAAAGGTTTCACAGACAAAAGAAAAGCACCTGGGAAAAAACTTGTCTGTGAAATAGAGAAAAGTAGAGAGCGAGATCCATAGCAGGCGCCAGAAGTTCTACCAAATAATCCAAATAATATGACGTGGTACACACCACGCTGCACTTACTGCAAGGATAAAGGAGGTAATCTGATCACCGATCCTGAAGGCATTCTAGAGCGATGGGAGGTGCACTTCAATGAATTGCTAAATGGTCAGCTCACAGAAGAATTGGAGGCTCACACTAAAATCAAGACCAAATGCTGCCGCCACCAAGCATTGAGGAAACAACAAAAGCTATAAGACAGCCCAGTTGAAATTAAGCCCCGGAGCTGATGGTATACCAGTTGAGCTGATCAAACAAGGAGGGATAGCGTTACATCACGCAATTCATGAGATCAGGGTGCACGTATGGGAGCAAGAGGATACGCCAGAAAATTGGCGTCGCGGAATAATTCGCCACATACATAAGAAGGGAGATATCACAATATGCAGCAACTTTAAGGGTATAACATATCTGGGTACCGCCTATAAGATACTCTCCTCTATCCTACAAGATCGGATAGCCCCATACGCTAAAGTCATCATTGGTCAATATCAGTGTGGCTTCATCCCAGGCAGATCAGCAATTGATCAGATATTCAACCTTAGGCAGGCGATGGAAAAATGCCTGGAATTTAAGATCCCATTATATCACCTATTTACGAGGGTGGGCTGAAAAGTTTCCGACCTAACAAAGAGACAAGATATTTTTTCTTAAAATTTATTTTTATTTTTCTACATAGTGTCTTTGTAAGTCTACACACTTCTCCCAGCGATGTTCTCATCTCTTTAACCCGTTCAAAGAGAACTCGGCGTTTTTCTCTGGAAAATAATTGTTCACGAAAATGATTGCCTCCTTATTTGACGAAAATCTCTGTCCTCCGAGCGCAATTTTTAGATTAGGGAACAAGAAGAAGTCGCTTGGGGCTAGATCCGGTGAGTAAGCATTTAAGCAGTTATGGCAAATGGTTAAGCAGTTTAAACTGTAATTCGTGGATTTTCGCCATGGCAACCGCTGAGGTGTAAGGCGGCGCATTGTCTTGGTGAAACCAGATTTTATTTTTCTGCAAATTTGACCGTTTTTCCGCAATTTCTGCCTTCAGTTGGTTACGTAATGATGCGTAGTAAGCTCCTGTAATAGTTTTTCGTTTTTGAAGATAATCTATTAAGATGATTCCATGACTGTCTCAAAAAACAGTCGCCACCACTTTCCCAGTCGAAAAAACAGTTTTTGCTTTTTTTTGGAGCCGATTCCCTCTTTGCAGTCCATTGTTTTGAGTGTATTTTTGTTTTGGGCGTATAATGGTGTATCCAAGTTTCATCGATAGTACTTAATCGGCGCGAAAACTCTGATTTATTGCGCCTAAACTGAGCGTTGGAAATGTTCATTCCAACACGTTTGTGTTCTAACGTGAGCAACCGCGGCACCCAACGCGCGCACAGCTTTCTCATGCCTAAATCTTGATGTAATAAAATGTGACAAACATGTTCTTTTGACATTTTCATAGCCTTTGCTATCTCTCTCACTTCAATTCAGCGGTCGTCTAGCACCATTTGGTGAAATTTAGCGATGTTATCGTCAGTTGTTGCAGTTTTTGGGCGTCCGGAACGTTTATCGTCTCCCAAGCTCTCACGGCCACGTCTAAATTCAGCTGCCCAAAATTTCGCGGTGGTAAATGATGGTGCTGAATACCCATACGAGTCCAACTCATCTTTGATATGCGTAGGTGTATTGCCTTTCAAAAACGATACTCAATTTTGTCCATTTTCACAAAAACACTCACATCGACTAACTCAAACGACTGTCAAATAAAAACGACGTGTCCGAAATGGCAAACATTTTGGTAAGTAACTGTCAAAAGATCCACAACTACATTCACTAGCTTTTATTGACGAGTGCTTGAGAACTTTTAAACCCACCCATGTATTGTTAAATAAACAGAGGAAATAAAACAACAATCGGTGGCATCACAACAGAACCCGAACCTCTTGAAGTTCATTCCAAATCCTGTAATTTGCACACTATTAGAGTAACAAATAACAGAAATGCAATAATAGTACCACATTACAGTCACCATAGTTTACATTATCTATAACTTGTTTCTTAACATATATAAACTTAGCTATTGCCTAAAATGCAACAATATCCTTTGACTACGTATCCAATAGGGTTCCGGTATCCATATAATGATTACTGGGGCCAAAGAATGGCAAATTATGTGCCTCAACATTCTATTATAATTGCATTGCCTCCATCCATACTTTCTACAACCGTCGAACGGCGTGACGCCAAGCAATGCAAAGCCATCCAGTCAAATTCCTACTAACAATCAATCAAGTGCCTTAAGTAATAATAACCCTGTAATAAATGGAGGTAGTGTCGGATCTCGGGGTAGAGGAGCAACGCCACTGCAACACCAACAAAATAGCATTCAAGGCAATAATCATTCGCTAGGTCCAGGAAATCCTGCTTATCAAGTAGGAAGTGGGGTTCCTTTAGCTCTGTCATCTGATATAAAAGGTTCAACAATGTACACCATCGCTCAGCCAGCAGTGTTTTCTTCAAATATTCTTCCACAGGTACACCAACATCTACAAATGCACCGGGAGCAGCTGGTGTATTAACTCCACTGTCCCGTCAACCAAATACTGTGATCGGTTCTATATTTAATCATCCGCCTTTACGCGGAAATAATAGATACATACCACCAAACCAATCAACGAAACCAGCGACGCCAGCAAGTTACACTGTCCATAGAAATAGTGGTTCGAATCATCCACGTCGCCCAAACCGGACTCCACAATCAGCACCAAGTACACCACATGGCCTGCCGCACCACAATCAAAGAAATCCTCCTTTATTCACCACTCCAATATATCCAACTAAACATCAACAGTCATGCTCCAGCATGACCACATCTTTATGGCTATGGTGTATGAAGCTGTCAAACGGCTGCGACCCTCGTCAAGCCGTTTCATGTCCATGCAACCCGAAGCCACTACAATCAGTCACCAACTAATCCACGAACCCTCCGTGTGTCACCCCAGGAATCGGTTTCTTGGCAATCACGCGTTCACTGTGTTTGTTTTTCCTCAGACAGAGCATCGGATCTACGTCGTCCAGCCTTATCTCAAACCCTGAGTTTTGTCCTGAATTTTGAGGGGAGTTAAGCGACGTACTTCAATGAGTCAAGTTGACTCTAATTATCTCATGGAAACTAACGTCGACGTATTTCTTAGTTTTTTTTTAGTTCGTGCCATGAAATGTAAGCGAGTAGGTACGTTGTTCTCTACGGAAAGTAATCCCAACAGCATAGGTTTGAATCCATAGGGTCTGATGTTTTCAATAATGAAAGTTTAATGCGACAGTTTTGTGAATCAATCTGGTTGATGTAGTTTTCTTCTTTCGAGTAAATAAACAGACATGTGAATAACTTTCTGGTTGATGCCTACGAAAGAGTGTCTTTTGGTTTGTCACAAGTCATGAAGTGATCCACAGTTCGAGGAAGCAGCAAGCTTCAAAACATTTGTGGGCCCCTCAGTTAATTGCCCTGTCCCAGTGAAGCAGTGTTTTACGCGGTCTACCTTCGTTGTCACGTTATACTAGGAGACTTTTTTCGTAACACAATTGAAGTCTGAAATATGATAACCCTCCAGTGTGATGGCAATCACCGGAACCAAATCACTGTTCCGGGTATTATCGACGTCAGCATTCTCACTGACCGGAAGAGGAGATTTAAGGTTTTAGTAGTCACCTGTTCCACACGCTAGCTAACATCCGGAATCCAGACTGGTTCCAACCCCTCCATCCTCTGGCAAGCTAGATCGGACCGCGCGAAGACGCAGACTCCCCCTTAAAACGAAATCTCCAATGTAAGTCGTATCCTGAGTAAGGAAGATATGTCGAATCAGTTGAAGAATCGACCTGGGTCTCGGTTAGGGCAAGGATATCAGGTTTCGTTGTTTGCCAATATTGGTGGACGGCGTTTACATTCGTATTGGTGAAAACGATGCCCCTGATGTTACAAAATGTCGTTACCAGTCGAGCGTGGACAGAGCCCGATTATGCGATGACGAATTTCTTAAAGTTCGGTTATTTATAATAATATCTGCATGATGTTCCCCCTGACATAGTTCCCCCCCGGAGATCCGAATGGGACACTAATTTACCTCCGGAATTCTTTATATCAGAAGGTACCATCATGACTTATCTCCACGTCGGCGCCATCATGAAGATATGTCGAAACAGTTAACGAATCGACCTGGGTCTCAGTTAGGGCAAGGATATCAGGTTTCGTTGTTTGCCAATATTGGTGGACGGCGTTTACATTCGTATTGGTGAAAACGATGCCCCTGATGTTACAAAATGCCGTCACCAGTCGAGCGTGGGCAGAGCCTCGAAAGCGAGCCCGGTTATGTGATAACGAACCTCTTAAAGTTCCATTATTTATCATGATCCGAATGGGAGACTAGTTTACCTCAGGAATTCTTTATATCAGAAGGTACCATCATGACTTATCTCCGTGTCAGTCCGGGCCATCACCCACACATCCGAAACACCGTGGAAGATTTCTCTCGACGGTATCGCGGAATATACAGCGTGTCGGGGTGGTATCTCACCTTGGGACCGACTACCACCCAAACCAACCTTTTCTCGAACCGGTCCATCAGCCAAGCTCTGAAAGATGGCCAGGGATTTCTTCCGACCATTTCACGGAGCCTATAGCTTGCTGGGGTGGTGGTTCACCGGGCGAAAGGACGTTGGGATTCCATCTACCACTCCGTTGACAAGTGCACTTCACACGCGTTTAATGACACGTGCAGTTCACTCACTTTCACTAACACAGTTAAGTTAAGCCTAGTTAAGATAGTTCTTCAGCTCTCTAGTTTGTAACTTAGATAATGTTTAAATGTAGGTAATTATGTTGCTTGATTAAGAATTAAGGGTGGTTGCCCCACTAAACATAAACAATAAATGGGGTGTGTGGGGGTTTGTGGGATTTTTCAGGGCCCGAAGAACCGCGCATCGCTCTTGCCCCATATTCCACTGCAAATACCGTCAATCATCTCACCTGCATAAGAGTATCTTTCTCCTGAAATCATTAAGCCTGGCCGTGGCATCAAAAACTTTCGCCTTTAGGTATGCATTGCACCCAGAGCATCACGTCCCTATAAGCTTATGCCTACCCACGTCATGCCATGAAAACTAAATCAACCATAGTTCCCAATGTGCTTGTTTTGTTTGCCCATGTCACCCCTAATCGTGCGGCTACCCAGTCTCACCAGTTTGCCACCGTCGACAAGGTTTCGGCCGACGCAAGCAAACATTTCCCACATGTTTAGCAGCAGCTAATTTTCCATTATCGGTTTCCACCGATCATGGACCGCAAACAAGCAACGAATTGGGTGTGGCCATCAAGTGTTTACCTTTAACAACTGGCAACGGTCGCATCCTATATTCGTTTGCAAAATCTAAACGTCGCATCCATATCTTCAGGATTGTTTATGGTATGTCGAAATTTCCTAGTAACGGCCGCCAACCGTCCGCGGACCTGGGAAACGGCATGTCCATCAGCTAAATGTTGATTTATGGCCTCTCCTTGGGCGAACAGATCTTCGGTGGGTTTCTCACCCCAGAAGGGTCTGTTGCCGGCAAGCATTACACAATCAATTGTGTACACAGCCGCCGACCCATGCAATGTTGGTGAACGCAAACAATGCATATCCATCATTCGATCATGGAAATAGCGTTTCTGTTGACATAAGATCGCAGAGACCTATTCCTTCACCTAATGATCATCACGATGAGATGCAATAACGACGACTGCATCTATCTATGTTCGTCCACTGATGATATTATGTGATGCACCACACATACATGCAAAATGTAACCCATGTCTTTCAACCCAATCACGATTGACTGCCTCGAGTTGATCGTGTAGTTCCTCCCCTTTTGAAGCTATTCGTTGCCATATCATTCTGATGGTGGCGAATGGAGTCAGTCAGATTTTGCCGACTACGGAGTCACCCGCATCACTGTCGTTGCAATAGATTCGTGTTTTACACAGAGTGGAGTATTTGCAAATTAATAACTTTGTAACATATCTAATTAATAACTTTGTAACATATCCAGTGCAGATTAATAACGCCATACATATTAAGTGCAGATTAATAACTTTTTAACATATTAAGTGCAGATTAATAACTTCATAACATATCAAGTGCAGATTAATAACGTCATACATATTAAGTGCAGATTAATAACTTTTTAACATATTAAGTGCAGATTAATAACTTCATAACATATCAAGTGCAGATTAATAACTTTGTAACATATCTAATTAATAACTTTGTAACATATCAAGTGCAGATTAATAAAGCTTAATGATGAGATTTGAGATCTTTTATTTCGTAATAATATTTTCAAAAAAAAGTCTGTGACCGCACATTTTACAATTCAGAGATTTGATAAGTTATATCTTACAACTGAAACATTATCTTGGATAAAGAAAAGAAAAATATGTATAATTAATAATTAAAAGAATAAATCGAAGGAAAATACGAAAAAGAAAAACCTTCATTTAAAATAAAAAAAAAAAATAATAAAAAAATAAAAAAAAATAAAACCAATAATAAATAATATAAAATGTAAATATTTACATGAAATTATGACAAATTAAGCAAGAAGCTGGGTTATGAGAGGATTTTCAGAACTTTCACAGCTGATGTTGAAGTTATATACTAGTTTACGAATTCTTTCAGAAATCAATTCAACATCCGCCCTTCCGTGGAGACTTAAGGTTGAATAGTGCCAAGGGAGGTCTAGCATCATTTTCAAAACTTTGTTTTGTGATACCTGTAACTTCTTTAAATGGCACCTTGCAGCGTTACCCCATACTGGACACCCATATAACAGTATAGCTTGGAAAATAACTTTATGAATAATAATCTTATTTTCATTTGTGAGTAAAGACTTGCGATTAATAAAAGGGTAAAGCATCTTAATAGCAATACTCATTTTATTAAGAGTACTTTGAATATGTTGTTTAAATGTGAGTCTTGTATCGAGATGAACTCCGAGATACTTTACGGATTGCTCCCATGCAATCGTGGTACCATTTATTTGCAGCTGACTGCTGGGAAGATAGCAAGCTTTTCTCTTTCGGGTAAAAAAGATGGCTTGTGTCTTCCCAACATTTAGCTTGATTTTCCATTTCATATAATATTTTTCAAGTATCTCGATCGCATGCTTTAGATTTGTCTCAACGTTGAGAGAAAATTCATGCGACGCAAATACTGCAGTGTCGTCAGCGAAGATAGCTGATTCACACTGCGGTAGATTTGGAAAATCCGAAGTGTAGATATTGTACAAAGCTGGACCAAGTACTGAGCCTTGGGGGACGCCACAATCAAAAAATATCAATCTAGAAACATCACAATTGACATGAACCTGAAAACATCTATTGGATAAGAAACTCTGGACGACCTTACACAAATACAAAGGAAAGTCGAACTGTATCATTTTATATATTATCCCATTGTGCCATACGGAATCAAAAGCTTTTTCAATGTCTAACAATATCATGCCCGTTGATTGACCACGTGAACGATGGTCTAGAACATGGCTGCAAATTCGTTTAACCTGGTGCGAGGTGCTGTGAAAGCGTCGAAATCCAAATTGGATATCGGGGAAAATATCTTTATCTGAAACAACTTTTAAAATATGTTGTTTCAGGATTTTTTCAAAAACTTTACTTATGTTGCTAAGTAAACTAATTGGCCTGTAACTTTCAGGTTTATCTGGGGCTTTTCCAGCCTTAAGGATAGGTACAACCATTGCTTTTTTCCAACATTGAGGAAAGTATTGACATTTAAGGCATGCATTGATTATAAATGTTAAGTATTTAATTCCAATATGAGGCAATTGTTTTAGATAGGCATTCTTAACTTTGTCTAGTCCTCCTATTTTTCGTGTTTGCAAGCACTTGATTACATTTCTTACGTTTTCTTCTTCTACAAATGCATTTAGAGGAGTTAATTCGTTTGTGGTGTCGAATCTTTCGATTCTGTTACCGACAAGTTCATTAGTTTCAAATTCACCCAAATGCTGAGAGACCAAGTGATTTTTTGAAAAACTTGTTCCAAATAGGTTTGCTTGTTCAAAACCTGTAAAAAAAGTAGTAGAAGAATCCTTCAGAAATGGTATTTTACGGTTTTTATTCTTGATTAACTTCACCACATTCCAGAACGGTTTAGCATTTTTATCCATAACGCTCAGTTTTTTGTTCCATTCTCTATTACGATGGATTTGTATCTGGTCAGTAATGCGCTCATTAAAATGGGAAACCATTGATCGAGAAAAGGGCTGACGGTAATTCTGCCAGTTTCTTCGATGAATGTTTCTCACTTTAATAAGCTCTAAGATATGGATTGGAAGTTTTTTAAAAATATCTTTTTTTACTCTTTTGGGAATACTTTCATCAACCGAAGAAATTATAGCTTGTGTAAAGTTTTGTACAATAAGGTCAACATCATCTTTACAAGACACTCTTTCA
The DNA here is from genome assembly GCA_963931805.1 of Microdon myrmicae. NCBI lineage: Eukaryota > Metazoa > Arthropoda > Insecta > Diptera > Syrphidae > Microdon > Microdon myrmicae. Next base: position 111,392,918 of record OZ007496.1, read on the forward strand.
AGATTTGTAGTACTATTTTGAAGGCTCATTTTAATCTTTGATTTGAATGAATTCCAATTAGCATTCTTCATGTCCAGGAAATATTGAATCTTTCTTTCACCCAACCAAGAAAGGTTACAAAAAACAGGATTATGATCTGAACTGAGAGCACTTAACGAAACGGGTTCTGTTATAAGACCAGGGACATTTGACACAAACAAGTCAAGGACAGAGGGGATGCCACGAGAACCTGCGGGAAAATAAGTTGGACAAGGTGGATAAAAAATATTAATTGGTAGTGCCAATGGAAGGGCAGCCAATATATTGCCCCAAGCATTTGCTCTTACACACCCCCAATCTCTATGCCGGCAGTTAAAATCACCACCTAATAGAAATTCACCATTCATTGTGAATAACTTTTTTAAATCTTGCTTGAGCCATTTTCTTTTAATATCCGACGAAGATCCACCAGGGAAATAAACAGAATAGATTTTTACTGTCTTATGGTTTCTTAACTTAATCATTACACCTACATTCTCCACAAGCCTAGTTGGAATTACAGGTAAAAGCGAATATTGAATTGACTTCCTGATAAGAATCGCCACTCCCCCACCCCTTTGGTCTACTCTATCAATGCGATAGCAGTTAAAGTCAGATGATGGGAGTCTTATATCAAAATTAAGCCATGTTTCTGTTACTAGAGCAACATCAACTTTATAGCTATTTAAAAAGTTTAAAAAGTCATGAAATTTATTACGTATGCCTTTAGCATTCCAAGTAATTATTTTTATATGTGTATCTGCCATTTTACTTAACATTATTAGTGTATAAAAACTTAGTGGCTAAATGCGCGATCACATTAAATTGTTCTATTTTCGTTTTACAAACTGATAAATTTGAGATCATTTCCATGCACAAGGAATTTAGTTCCTCGATTGTGAAGAGTGCTGAATTGTTGTTGGGTAAATTATTGTTATTGTTTGATGAAGAAGCGCCGCGTGAGTCATTTTCCCATGCATTAATTGTTGGTGGTAAACTTTGAATTTGCGGGCTTGAATTTGGAAAGCTTTTGCTCGGAGCATTGGTCAGTCCCAGTCGTCGCTGTGGCTGTGGAAGCGTAGGAAAATCACTCATAGAGGCAAACGAAATCGGTTTTTGGCAAGCTTGATGATTAGAAATTTGAGTTGATGCAGCGAAATGAGTTCTTGGATGGATCTTGGATCTTCCAGATGATCTTTCTTTTATTTCTAAGTATTTAGATCTACTGGTGCATGTGACGTCAGTAGCTTTATGATTGCCGTTGCAGTTGGCACATTTATTTACCGAAGCGTTATTACATTCGCTTGTTTTGTGTGAACCAGCGCAAGTAGCACAATATGTTTTTATGTGACAATTTCTCTCACCATGTCCAAACATTTGACAATTAAAGCATTGTGTCACCTTACCTTTGATTTTCCTTTGGAAGTTCCAGCTCACTTGGGTATGAAAAATTGAGCGATAATTTTTTTTAAGTTCACTTAATTTAATTGTTCCATTTTCAAAGTGAATGAGATAAAAAAAGTCAGTAAATTTATCATGTTTTTTTTCAATTTTTTTAACATCAGAACATTTTAAGCCAAGCGAAATGAGTTCAGCTTTGAGTTCATTAGTTTTTATATCATCCAGTCCATACAAAATAACTTTGAAAGTTTTAGCACTTTTAATATCATGAGAAAAATATTGACAGTTATCCTCTTTTAGTTTTTCTAACACAATATTAAATGATTCAATAGTTCCGAACATTATTTTTATACCAATTGTTAATTTTTTTATTGAATAACTGGATATTTTAAGCTTTTTCATGAGGCTATGCACATATTCTGGTGATTTTTGCAGCACTTTGATTGGTGGCACATACACTTTTCTGATTATTGGCGAATCAGTTTCGTCCATTTCAGAATTATCTGTATCTGGATGGCATTGTAGGGGAGTGAATTTATTACGGTAGGGGTTTTTACCAAGCCCACTTGTTGGATACATAGTGGAACGAAGTTTTTTATCCGAGGACAAGCAATTGTCCCCGGTATCAGGCGATCTATCGCGTTTGGGAATGGTTGTAATGAGAACTCGCGACCGAGATGAACACGTCAAACGCAGTCGAAAGCTCCGGGTGAACTGAGATTAATAAAGCTATGTTCAACAAAGCGTGTTTGTTTTGTTACTCTCTTCCCTCGTGGTGCTTCTTACCTAGTCAGTGCGATTTGTTAGTGACAATCCGTGGAGGTTTAGTTAACTCAGCTTCCGTGCCGGGGCATCGACTAAACCAAACCCACAGGTTCTTTAAGGCTCGCCGAAGAACCACCAATTTTCCTAACCCAACTCCCCATTCCCAACCTGAAAGAAATCGGTTCTCCATTACCGAATACATCAATGCATCTCAGCATTGATCTGAAACGAAAAACATTTCGGCTGCCGTACTAGGTAACTGCAATAAACTATGGAAACAATCATCGGAACCCCTGCCTGCCTACGTTTTCTGTCCCACACGTGCGCGGCAGATTTTCATAGTTTATCTGTACCCACGGCGGTTTCTATCCAACCATCAAAGTATAGCGCAACTCGCGCCTAGCTGCCAAAAGCCGAATTCTCTGTAAGTGTAAATATTCACACTGGAATTCGACCCTTGAGGCGCTATGGAGGCCGAATACAACCGACGTAGTTGTATACACAACCGCGATCGTGTACCCATCCTATGTTCCCTGTTACATCGAATTTTCAGCAGCCGCAGCCAATTATCCCCGACTGGTTGCATAAGCGATAAACGTGCAACACATTGGACGCGACCCTAATGTGTTTACCCCAAACAACTTGCACTGGTCTCGTCCCATGTTCGTTCGCTAATACAAACAAATGTCCATTTCAGCACTTGCCTGTGGGATTGTTTATCCAATATATCCTCTATCGTTTACGATAACAATTCTTTCAGCCTCTACGCATGTTCATTTGTTTGAACAGCTGCATGATTGATCTCTCTTCTTTCACATCCAACCTCCGATGCATTATCGTTTGTCCCCACTTCCAGTGTATGAACATCCAACCAGATCTGCACGATCACATGGGAAATCCTTCCAATTAAACCAAACTGATTTTTCATTGGTCGCCACCAGAAAGAAATATTTGTTTCGCTTTCACCACAGCGGTGAAAATCCACTCGAGTTGCGACTGGTGATGCGATTGACTCAACGTCTCGAGGAGTCAAATTTTACGGGTCTTGGAGCGAAGTCGAGGTTGCTGCGTCGTAGGAGTTATCCGGGGTAGGAGTAAGTGTGTCGCACGGACATTGGATCGCTCCTATCCCCAGCGTCGATTTGTTCATTTGGACGCTGTTTACCCAACGCCAGTGAAGGACAGTACACCGATCACACCAGGGAAAATAGTAGAAATAAAACACGCTGTTACTCTCGATCCAAATGATTTTTATTTTAATGTATTTCAAGCCTAATATTTTGAGAGTTCACAATTGGTAATTTAAAACTTCGATAATTCATTTCGCAATACTTTTTGTTATGTTTACTAAGTTGGATTCGACGCAGATTGTTAAGCCATTGTACAGTGGAATTAAGCATTATGGTATGAAACCAACCACGGACACTGAATACATTTCTGTTGTCACCGCGGGTTTCACATTGATCTTTCATTAAGGAACAATTGCACGGTGCTAGTGTTAATGTTTGTTAAGAGGACTCTTTGACGCGCGTTTAACAGAAAATTTGTGTGGAGTCGGGGAATTGACAAGTAGGGAATTCACCAGTACGGGATTAACGGGTTAGGAGGACTCGCGTAGCTACTTGTGGGTACGCACCGTACCGTGCACACGTCACGGTGGATGGTGGGCACGATCGACCCCTTCGGTTGTTGGGAAGCGACTAATAATGATGAAGGCGAGAATCCATTCAGGGTGTCGTGGCAGTTGAGTCATAGCGAAGTAAGCTCGCTGCCACTTACCGGGAACACGAAGAAGGGTTGCTATGTCTGCATAGGGAGTTTGTTTCCGGGAATTCCTGCCGTACGGGCTGGATTGGATTCTTTGGTTGTGTGTACCGGGAAATTGGTTTCGGAGGCATAGCCAAGTATGGTCACGGGTCTTGATCGTTGCGATGGTCGTTTCGTGGGTGGGCGACGCATCATGCTGGTGGCTTGCCAGTAAGGGGGAATTAGTGTGGCTCGACATGGTTTAGGTGGAATGGGAACCGAAATGGTTTTCGGGGGAAATTAACTGCTGCTTGGTTGCAAGCGTGAAATATAGTTTAAAGAGGAAATGAACTGAAGTGGTTTTTGGGGAAAATGCATGCGGTTTGATTGTAGGGAATTGATGTGGTTTTACATCTTTTAGGTAGAATAGGAACCGAAATGGTTTTCGGGGAAAATTAAATGCGGTTGGCTGTAGATGAGGGAGATGATTTAGAATGTATTCTGTTGAATTGTATTCTGTTGCGTGTTTTGGAGTGTGTTTTATTGCAGAGTTTGGTATGTATGCAATTGCGGATTTGGGAATGTATGCTTTGTGGGTTTTGAATGGGGAGTTGGGTTAAGGTGACGCGTTGTTAGCGGTCAGGGTTGGTTGGATTTGTGGGTTGGTTCTCCATGTAGTGTAGAGAACACCTACAGTTATTTGAATTAACCGATCTATCTATTTGATTTGGTCGAGTTGCCTATTTGAATTAAGCGAGTTGCCTGTTTGAACCGTGTATAAATACAACCCCGTTGCGGGGATTCCGACTTAAAAAATTGAAATCTTATAAAACAGTGATTGCCGTTTGTTAATGTTCTGTTACGTGCGGTTTCCACCACCCCATCAATTAATTGTTTTTAATATAATTTGTTTTAATGTAGTTTGATGGTAAGGTGGTGGAAGAATTGCGCGATCCACAGGTGAGTGTTCGAACAAGCCCCGATTCGAGCGTGGATCGTGGGCGAGTTTGAATTCTGTTTTCGGAGTGGACGTTGAGGGAGAGCGAGAGAGAGGAACGGCAAGAAATTTTTTGATTCCTTTGTTGACGGTTTTAGAAGAAAGAGAGTTGGTTGTCAGTAAACAGTTCGTGAACAGAAAAAGTTAAAGGAAAAAGTAGAGGAATGTGACGGTTTCTTTTTGTTCCGTTGTGGTTACCAAGAAAAAAGACAAGAGAGGCGCGTTTTTGCTTTCTTTTTGCAAAAAGTTTTGTCAATTAAAAATTAATAAAGTTAAGCGAATCAAATTGTTGTGTTCTTCTTTCGTTTGTAATTTGTTCCAACCAAGATATTGGAGGGTGGCAGTTTTGTGGGTAGATGCCAGGAAGCCCTCAAAATGAGCTGCACGGACGAGGACGTTTTGGTTTGCGGCGGAGGATCCAGAGGCGTCCGCTCGAGCGAGCTGAAGAACCCGGACGATTCAGTGCAGAAGAGTTGTTTCTTCAAGTCTTCCAGCACTATGACACCTTTACTCATGCTCAATAAGCAATTTCTGTGAGAACTGGTTCGGTAACCCCCATCGAGTATTGCTGACAGGCGAAATTCCTAAAGGACGACATTCAACAGTGGAAGGAATTGTGCGTAGAAGAACGATTTGATCTGACAAAAACTGCTGGATCTGTGTACGATTTCGAAACGTTTGAAGAAGTGAAACCAGGATTTATATCGTCATCACCTTAACGACAGGTAAGCGTTTATATATATATATATATATATCCAAATTTCTGTGGCAAGAAAATACACCACAGTTCGCCGGGTCATTGTGCACCGACATACTTAGTGTATCAAGCGGCCTATATTTACAAACTCCATGGAAGTCCCTTTCAAATGAGAATTGTGTGTTCAAAGCTTTCACCCTTTTGTGAACAGTAATTTAATGTATTTAGTTTATAAACAGAACCAAGATACCAAGTGATCCGTGTAAAGTTTATAGTAAGAAGAACTACCAGCAGTGCATACAGACAAGATTTACCTTTGTATTGCTTCCAAGTGTATAACCGGAATAACATTTGTTTGTTTTGTTTAATAAAGATTCGAACAACAACTCCTGTGTTTCATTTAGTTATTCTTCAATCGTGCACAGTTCTTGGTGAACTTTAGAGTGGAGATCAGCGTGCACCGAAGCAATCTTTGTGAAGGTTTCGACGGTGGTGTTTCTACTGAATCCGCGCTCGTGTCAGCGCCAAATAGGAGAAAGCCCTGTAGCGTGGTGTCACTAATACGCCTTCACGGGCGTGAGTCCAGTAACACACCCACAAACGTCGCGAAAGAAAACCAAGTTCACCAAAGAAAGCAGAAAATAAATGAAACGCACTGTCCTGTTCGTAGATGATTTTACTTTATTTTAACTTGGTATAAGATGTCAAACAAAAATTAAACTGGTGAGTTTATGGTTCACAATTTTCTTGGTTTAAATTGGCGCAAGCAGGTACTAAATTGTTCAAAATTTAAAGATGTTAAATCGTTTATATTTTGTTCACAATTTACTTGGTTCGTATTGGCACAAGCAGGTACTAAATTGTACATTAACTTCAAAACTTAACTCACTTCTAACTTAGTGCACGACTTGAATAATCTAACTGCCCGGTGGTGAAATGGAGATGACAAACGAAAATGGCGCGACCCCTTGACTCGGACACTCCGGTTTGGCGATAAAAATCAGACTCAAGTCCATTCGCCAACATAAGAATGACCGGGCAGCGAATAGCCTCAAAAGGGGAGGAGCGAAACGATGAACCAGAGGCAGTCAATCGTGGTTGGGTTAGATGACATGGGGTGGATTTTCCATGTATGGGTATCCGCTACAGGAAACCAGCAACGGACGAACATAGGTGGATGCGGGCGTTGTTATTGTAACCCATCGTAATGATCATTATGGTGAAGGAATAGGTCTCTGCGATCTTATGTCAACAGAAACGCTATTTCCATGATCGAACCATGGGAAATGGATTGTTTGAGTTCGCCAACATTGCATGAGGTCGACGGCTGTGTACACAATTGATTTGTGTAACGCTTGCCGGCAACAGACCTTTCTGGTGTGAAAAACACTCCGAAGATCCGCTTGCCTAGGAGAGGCCATAAATCAACATTTAGTTGATGGACATGTTGTTTCCAGGTCCGTGGGCGGTTGGCGGCCGTTAATAGAAAATCTCAATGTAGGTAAACAATCCGGAAGACATGGATGCAACGTTTGGTTTTGCAAATGAATACAGGATACAACCGTTGCCAGTTGTTTAAAATAAACACTTGGCGGCGAAATACAATTTGATGCATGGGGTGCATGTTGTTTTAGGGATATGTTAATCCCGTTGGTGGTACCTTCAGGCGAAAGTAATCCGCTTGGGTGTCCACTTTATGTAAACGAAAACAGCTTCGATAGCCAGCGTGAGAATCGTGGCTACTCGTTGGGTAAGTAAATATTGGTGGTCATGACCGATGCTGGCGATCGTTCCAAGATACGGCAACGGATCATAAAATCGGCCATGCAGATACCAAGCAAATATGCGCGCCTCAAGGCCAATGTTTAATTTGATCATCTCCTCCTTTGGAAAGATAGATCATAGAACATGCCTTGAAAATCGATTGATGCTGGATTGATGTCATGGAAAGATGAAAATCTTGTCATGAATTATGTTTCCAGGTATGACCACTCGAAGAGGGCTTGGAACGGCCCTTAAAAAGGTAAGCTGCCTATGGGGTATTTATGTCGGTTATCCGTGGAGATAACCGAATTAATTCCAGCGAATTGGTTGGAGGTTAATGCCATAGCAAGATTGTATAACCTTGCCGAAGATTCAACTTTAAGGTGTTGTATTTGCCGGTAATGGTGGGGATCGAGCGATGCGTGGCTCTTCGGGCCCTGAAAAGCCCCACAGCCCCACACTGGCGGAACTTGCTTTTAGTGGCGATGGGAGTGGAAGGGAACCCAGTGCCGTACGCCGCCACACCTACTTCCACCCCACAGGTGCATGCCCCACTAAACAAACACGTGTTTGCGATAAGCGAACGCCCGTTCGGTCTGAAGTACTCAATAAAAATGAATAACCACCACTGCATGTCGTCTTGAGTGAGACAAGTTTTCAACCAACGCACGGCACTCTGAATACTTTATACTACACAAATGCCTTTGGTACTGATATTATAGGATCCTCGAAGGCTTTCTTTAACATTTTCAGTGTGTCCGTACTAGAAATTTTGTTCCAAACAAACAACTTCAAACAAACTGCTCAATATTTTTTCTTCCGTAGTAAAAATCGCCCATAAAACTAAGTTAAATTCGTGTATTTGGTTATTGATAACTAACTTGTGAACAGATAGCGCTAAAAATCAATGCCCAAATATCATAGATTACCAACATAGGAAAAACATCATTTTTAAGAAACGATTATCGCGGACCGTCTGAACGTCTCCTTTCTGGTTATTATTTGAACTACTTGGTACTCATTAAGTTCAATGGGGCCTGCATATATACCATCAAGTTGCCAAATTTTAACGACACAAAAAATGCGATTTTAATATGGTAGCAGTATTAGCATGGATGCATACAACAGGGTGCTTCAAAAAAGTCATAAAAAATATCAGTCTATATTGTATATTATCGATATTGAAATGCCTTAAATCTATTTAAACTTATCTGTATGTCTTGTTTTAAAACAGTAGGAATTTCACATTTGTTAATAGTTTCTTTTGTAAGATTTTTTAGCCTGCAGACCAAATACCAAATGACATTTTCCCTCAGGGTTCGTACAGGGAAGTGGATCTGCAATTGCCTGCGAGCGACAACAACCTGAGATGAGTTTTGTGAATTACGAATAAAATACGATTTGGCCTTGTAAATATTTTGGTGCTCCACTTGCAGCAATTCGCCACTATATTCATCTCGAAATAACCAAGCATGCGATCTGTACGTATTTATATCTATCGCTGCTTTCGGCTCCAGCCGATAATATAGTTTTGCTATTCCATAGTGATCAATCCAAAAGAGTAAAACAACGCGAGTTGTTACATTTAAAAATGTAACAAATGCCTCTTCACATGGATATGGGACTAATCCGACTAGATTGTTGCCTTCAATATCTTGTTCCATTTGTCTGTTGTTCTTATTTTATCCCATAGGTGGCTGGGCAGCGGTGTTTGACAGTCGACTGTGATATGAAAACATAAATAGTTGGAAATGGCAGTTTGTATTGCAATAATTGGGAAAAATGTGCGTTTTTAGTATAAATCAAATAGTAATTTTAAATGTTTTTTTACCTGTTAACACTTTAGAACTTGATGCGATAAAGTACTCTTAATGCTTGCTGTTGAAAACCGAATTATTGTTAAATAGCGTCTAATCAACGTCAAGATGTTCTTTGCACTGGGTTAATTTATTTTTCTTTGCGTTGAGTTTGACATTTATATAGCTGGCGTTGATGTCTAACGTCAAAAAATGCACTTCAATCAAAATATTTAATTTAATTTAACGTGTTTAAATGTTTAGAATGCGCCCTTGTATTTGGCGACAACTGATTTGGATAAAGAATTAGAACTCCAGTATCGGGTGCATGCAGCTCTAGATGTTGTTGAAGAGAAATGCACGTCCCAAACAAAAGCTGCCCCTGAATCGAAGGACCTTTATCTCGGTTTGCTGTATTCAACGGAAGCCCATAAAATGTAAGTTGTTAAAATTAGCAGTTTATGTAATTTGTACAATTATTCTCTTGTTATATTGGTTGAGAATTTGATGTAAAAATTTAAGTTGGATCTAGACAATATAAAACCTTAATTAATTCTATTACGCATATTCAAATGTTATATTAAAAATGACTAAACTTACAACATATCGGTACAATGATCTACAGATGGGACAGTAAATTGATTGTTTACTCCTATAAAACTGTCAGGTTTCGGAATTATTATATATTCAGAAGGTTTTTGCTCTTTAAAGGCAATTAAGTTATTGTATATTCTAAGGTTAACCAACAACAAACAAAATTGATGATTCAAACTACAAAATATACTTCCATTAATTACATTTTTTATAATAAAAAGCGATTTTAATACTTAGAAGTGTTGCTAGAAAGTGTTTCGTTTAAAGTATTGGAATTCCTGGAAGGTATTTATGTGGCTCAGTAGAGCTTTCGAACCAAACTAAAAATACTTCGTTTAAAGTTTAGAACTTTGGCAAAGGGCTCACGTGAGTCAATTTTATTCTTAAATGCCGAGTTTAATTTAAATGACGAAATTATTATATTTACCTAAAAGCTAAAATAAAAACCTAATTTGATGGAAGCCAATGCTAAGCACACAAATATGTATATGGGTCGTGTGCAGTACAGTCCACAACATGTGCCGGTAACCGAGAATTAGATTTTGTGTACAGTTATACGATTCATACGTTTAGCAGATATTCATCCATGACATCTGCCTGACATTAAATAAAACTAAATAATGGGAGACCCTAAAAAACATTCACAACGTTGGTCAATAGGGCACTCCAAGGCCTCTTCGTTCGATCCGTTAAGGACGGGTAGTGGGAGACTAGTCACTTGAAATAAAAAGTCAATATTTTCGGGGATATGCTTTCCGCGAACACAACCCTAGATTCATGACATTTAATGCCATCTGTGAACGTGCTTGTTAAGCCTTCAATGGTGGGTGTGGAGTTTCGCAATCGTGATGTTTAACGTGTCCTACGTGGTCTTGATTGCAAGAAAGATACCTGCTGCGGTTCTCAAAAATTGTGCTCCATAACTATTGCGTGTTATTAACAGAGTTTTCCACATGACTTACCCGTCTTCCCTACGTGTTGTTCGCATAAAAACTGAAAGGGAAAAGTGTTATGGCATTTGCGACTATAGTGAAGAGCGCGAGTTATGTCGGAGTCAGCGACCGCCAACACAACGATCTCCGACGTAATCTCAAGAAGCGATTTCCGGCCCGCAAGCAAACTGCAACGTAGTCTTGCGCAACTGTAAAGTGCACCTTTCCCAGGCACTGAACTTGACACGCCGTGAGGTGCAATGTTCTCCCACCGTATCAAGGTGTGGGTAACGGCATTTTTCAGTTTTAGATTTCGGAGTTGGAAGCAGTTCGTTTTTAAACTCGGGATTGAACAGACTAGATATTTTGAAAATCAAAGTCGATATAAAAGATAAAATTGTTAAGTTAATAAAGAAAAAAAAGAGAAAAAAAGGAAATATAAGTTTCATATCTATTTTTTAAAAAGGTTACGAGCTGAAGACCACTTAACTGGCGCAGTCGGTAATTCTGAAGTCTAAAGACATTAGAAGTGGAACAATAGACACTAAAGTGACAACAACAAGTGCATTAAGAAGAAACACTAAAGTGATCACAACAAGTGCACTAACAATAAAATAACAGAGTGATTTAACAAACAACAAGTGCATAAGAAAAAAAAAGTGGAAAGAGCCTAAACACTACCGAAGACTAGACACCAAAGTGAAAGTGATCAACAAAGTGCAAAGACTGAAAACTCTACCTAACACTTAACACTAAAGTGAAAGTGATCAACAAAGTGCAAAGACTTAAAACACTACCTAACACTAAACACTAAAGTGAAAGTGATCAACAAAGTGCAAAGCGACTTAAAGGACAACAGGTGCATTAATAAAGTAATCAATAAAATGCCAAACGAAAATCAACCTGGAGAACAACAGGCAGGCTTATCAATGGACGAAATCTGAAGGAATCGTCCAAAATAAAGGAATTCTGGGGTAACACTCCCTGTCCTCATTTATACGGGAAGAAGAAATTTTTCTTCCATGCTACGTGGGCGGATCACTAGAAAGATACTTTCTCCAACGACACGTTATCAACAGGATTCAAGGACCAGCGTTGCAGACAATTAGGACCGTAGGACAAAATCCAACGTGGGAACAGATCAAGAAGGAACTGATCCGGAACTACGGAGTAAAGGAAAACTATTACTCCCTATATCATCAGGCATTGGAACAGAGAAACAACAATGTAAGTCAATCATCATCATCATCATCATCGGCACTACAACCTGGAACCGGTCTTGGCCTTATTTAGTAAGTCCTGAGGTTTGTTAAATTTTCCAAAATGATTTGTTTTTTCCGGGCAAGGTCATTAGTCTTGCGCCAGAGGCTCAGTAAACAGCAGTCGACTGTCTGGGTGTTTCAAGATGAGCCAAATCCAACAAAAGTTGTTCGCGCACGAAGCACTTCCAAGCAAATGGTCGCCTGTTTTTTCGGAAAAACTGGACATGTCGCAACCGTACCACTAGAACAACGCAGAACAGTCAATTCTGAGTGGTACACAACCATTTGTTTGCCGGTTGTCTTCCAAGAAATCAGGAAAACCAACCGCCGAAGACGGATCACTCTTCACCACGACAATGCGAGCTCTCACACATCGGCTGCGACAACTGCATTTTTGAGCACTCAAAACATCGATTTGATGGGTCATCCGCCGTATAGTCCTGACTTGGCACCGAATGACTTCTTTTTATTCCCGTACGTAAAAACCAAACTGAGAGGTCAACGTTTTTCGACACCTGAAGAAGCGGTTGCTGCATTCAGAATGCATGTGTTGGAGATACCTCAATCAGAGTGGCAAAAGTGCTTCGACAATTGGTTCAAACGCATGCAAAAGTGTATAGATCTTCATGAGGAATATTTTGAAAAACAATAAAGTGATTTTCGATGATCAATATTTGTTTTTGTTCTCTAATCCCGAAATATAAAAGGCAACCCTCGTATAGCTTTTCCAATTCGTGGTTATGGAGTTTCCTCCATGTCCTGCCTCCTCGTCATATTTACCCCAAAGATACCCCTCAAAACTTTATTCTCGAATACGCGGAATTTGTTTTCTTCCCGTTTTGTGAGAGCCCATGTTTCGCATCCGTATAGAGCAATCGGCATGATTATGGTTCTATGGACACGGAGCTTTATATTCCGTGATAGCAGTTTGGATTTCAGCAGTTTACTGACTGCATGCCAACTAGCGTTGCCGGAGTGTAGTCTTTTGTTAATTTCCTTCGACATTTAGTTACTGGCCGTCAGTATCGTTCCCAGATATTTAAATTCTTTAATTTTTTCAAATATTTTGCGTCTGACGTTTATATGTGTTCCCTGATGTCCACCTGCTCTCGCCGTAATCATGTATTTTGTTTTGACTTCATTTATTTCTAGGCCCACCTCATCTGCCACTTGCGTGATGATTTCACTGTTTTTACTTACGCCGATGTCATCCGCATATGCGACCGCTTGTGTGACCCCGTTCAGGGAGGATCCGGCCATGTTGTCGTCTTGTACCTTTCTGATGACATACTCGAGCACAAGGTTAAAAAAATGGTTGTCTGGGCGCAAGGCGCTCGGACATTATATTCGTGACAACGTATCCTAAATATGTAACATTGAATATACAAGTTATTAAATCAAAATTAAAGTGTTTTTTTCCGAATGCCTCCAGGTGTAGGCATTAATTTTGGTTTGCTTAACGAAATTTTACAAGTAGTGCAAACTACTGTGTATTCGTCAGGACACAGTTGTCGATTTTCTTTTGTGTGCCAGTCCGAAATTACGTTCATCTGTTGTACTGTGATCGGTTTTAAATCGCGTTCAAACCAAAGTCTACCGTAAACAGAGCAAGCATACCCAAAGTCATTGTCAAGAAACATCAATTTAAATCTTTATATCGATTTGTTCCATTTCATGTCCCATACCTCTTGCGCCGATATAACTGGTTGTATTGTAAAATACACGGGCTCTGCTGCTGAAGGCTGTTGTAGGTTTACAACCTGTAGTTCTTGAACGTTGTTTGAACTTGCCGCTGCGAAACCACTATGAACAGACAATTTTCTCTTAGCTATATCCGATTTATTTAATGCTGCAAGGCGCTGCCTGTATTCGCGTTGTCTCTGTGTATTTTTTGTCTTTACACTTTCAACCTGTACAGCTGTTCTCGACAGTGCAAGGCGCTGTCTGTATTCCCGTTGTCTCTCTGCATTTGACTTAGGAGCAATTAAGAGAGTCGCGCTCTCGCTCACTGCGGCTCGTGCGTTATCGGTTATCGTTATCGTAACGCTACAAACTTTTTTCCGAATGCCTCCCAAGGTATACCGATTTATAAGACGTTGTCACGTCAAAAGACATGGTGAGAGGCCATCCCCCTGTTTTAGTCCGTCGTGGATTTCAAATGGTTCTGATAGGTGGTTTTATATTCTAGCTCGCCCTTTAAGAAAAAAATTAAGTCCAAAACCTGGTTTGACCATGAGTCCCGGGCGAAGATCGAACAGCGTAAACGCGTCAGAGTGATCAACTTAGAAAGATATGATTAAGTCAACGCAGAAAGATACGCGACAATTCGGAAAGAGACAATGAGACTTTTCAAACGCAAAAAAAAAAAACGCGAATGGGAGCAGACTCGGATCGAAAAAATCCTAGAAAATGCCAGAGCAAGGAACATCCGAGGTATGTATGCAGATATAAGTTCAATTAGAAATGTTTACCGACGGCGAGCCAAAATAATTCGAGACGGAAACGGCTGTCTGGTCACAGAAACAAACAATATCGTTACGAGATGGAAGCAGTACTTTGAAAACTAGCTCAATGTGGGTGCGCAACCATCATGAAGCATGGAGGGGAGGCAACCGCTCGATAGATCCGCCAACTGATTAAAACAATATGGGATAAGGAAGTCATTTCGGAAGAATAGAAAACTTCAATAGTCGTTCCCATTTTCAAAAAAGGTGACATATCTGACTGCGAAAATTGCAGTGGAATATCATTGCTCCCAACCACATACAAAATACTATACTGGTGAGAATCATACCGTACGCAGAAGAAATACTGGGAGACTACCAGTGCGGATTCCGTAGGAACCGATCAACGACCGACCAAATATTCACAGTAAGGCAATTGGTGGAAAAGAAGTCCGAATATGGAGAGACGGTTCACCAACTTTTCATTGACTTCAAAATGGCCTACGACTCAGTCGCAAGGCATAGGCATTACCATATTGTAGTAGAGCTGGAGTCCCGAAAAAATATGCCGCCCTCATTCAAATCTGCATGAACGAAAATAAAGGGCGAGTTAGAATAGAAAACCACCTCAGAACCATTTGAAATCCGCGACGGACTAAAACAGGGGGATCTATCTCTCTATTCCGTTTTACCTTGTGCTCGAGTACGTCATCAGAAAGGTACAAGACGACAACATGGCCGGATCATCCCTGAACGGGGTCACACAAGTGCTCGCATATGCGGATAACATCGCCGATCTGGGCGATAATCTAGAAACTGTAAGTAAAAACAGTGAAATCATCAAACAAGCGACAGAAGAGGTGGGCCTAGAAATAAATGAAGAAAAAACAAAATATTTGATTACAGCGTGAGCAGGTGGACATTCGGGGACACACGTAAACGTCGGGGGCAAGATATTTGAAGAAGTTAAAGAATTTAAATATCTGGGAACAATACTGACGGCCAGTAACGAAATGTCGAAGGAAATTAACAAAAGACTGCATTCCGGCAACGCTAGTTGGGACGCAGTCAGCAAACTGCTGAAATCCAAACTGCTATCACGTAACATAAAGCTCCGTGTCTATAGAACCATAATCATGTCAATTGCTCTATACGGATGCGAAACATGGACTCTCACAAAACGGGAAGAAAACAAATTCCGCGTATACGAGAATAAAGTTTTAATGGTTATCTTTGGAGGTAAATACGACGAGGAGGCAGGACATTGGAGGAACGCTAGTTGGACGAGGAGGCAGGATCATGGAAGAAACTCCATAACCACGAATTGGAAGAGCTATACCGCAAACCTACGATAAAGAGAGTAATCTGGTCGCGAAGATTGAGATGGGCCGTACATGTGCCGCGAATGGGCAACGATAGGACCGTCCGTAGAATTCTTGACGGAAAACCAAAGAGAAAGGGACCGGTAGGGCGGCCGCGACGGTATGGGAGGACAATGTAAGGCTTGACCCTGAGGTGATCGGATCAGATGGTCGGGCGTGGATGGAGAGGACAGCGAGCGTTGGCTCAACCGAGACAAAGAGGTCATGAACTTCCGGGTTCCTATAGCCCAATAAATAGTAAATAGTTTATTGGTAAATTAAATTTATTAAATTTCCTTTATTTTTCTAATAGCAATTTATAATCAATGAAAATAGGCTTACATTCTATAAAATGGCATATCATAACTCCACAAAGAGCTGTTAATTCTCTTATCCTTTTAACATTTACCCTAGTGACTAAGTGGGCTCTGTCACTCAAGTTATTACGTATGCCGACGACATAGTTGTGTACAGATCCAATGATAAAAAAAATCAAAATTAAAATTAACAATATCAACAGACTCTTACGGAATGATTTAAACAAAGACAAAGTTTACTGTTATAACTGGAAGTTAAAAATTAACTTCCAAAAAAAAAATTGGAACAATCCTTTTCAGGGCGCCCCTTATCAGAGCCTCGTTTAACACAAACAGTATTGGAAAAAGTTTTCCATTATACAAAATCTTCGCCCTGTACTCATCGTCAAACCAAGGTTTGTACTTAATTGTTTTTTTTAAATCTTAATACCTTTTCGGCTGTTTATTTGATTGCGTCTCTGATCGATGTCCATTGGCTTCCTCTTCCTCACTAACCCCATTCTCTAGGATACTAAATCTATTCGTTAGTTCGTCTTGATATCAGTCCTTTTGCGAAGGTCTTTTAGTTTATCAGTGTCGAACTTTTTGCTCGTCTCCCGTGACTGCCCATGTGGGATTGCTGCGAGGCGACTCCTGATTTTGCGCATCACTAAAAGATGATCGGAGTCGCAATCTGCTCCCCTATATGATCTTACGTCAAGGATATTCGAGTGGTGTCTTTTGTCTATGAGGAAGTGGTCTATTTGGTTACGCGTTACGCCGTCAGGTGATATCCATGTGGCTTTATGAATTTCCTTGTGCTTGAACATCGTGCTTTTCACTACCAGATCTTTGGACGCTGCGAACGTGATAATTTGAATTCCGTTATAATTTGAAACTTCGTGTAGGCTTTCTTTGTTAGTTGGAAGATATCTTCATTTCCAATTTTTGCATTGGGGTCCCCGAGGAGGATTTTAATATCGAATGATGAGACCCCATCAAATATCTCCTCTAGGGTCTCGTAGAACGTGTCCTTCGTTTCTTCGTCGGTAGATTCTGTTGGGGCATTATGTTTATAAATACATACATGTACATCAATCGTGTAAGCGAATCATTTTGAAATACTAGTGTCAACCCACAGCTCAATTCCTTCAATCGGTGGTTGACGCCTCGAGCGTCAACCACAGACGTCAATACTGGATCAATTTCGCAGCGAAATTGACATATCTCTTGCTTCTTCGTTTCAAACAACATGTGTGTTTTGATTAGACTCGCTTTTCATTTAATTTTTGTGAAAATTTAGTTTAAAAATATTTATTTTCTGGTGGCTTTGAAGATAATAAGGAATTGTTCGACGCTAGTGTTCAATTTTCTGCTGTGATGATGTACTAAAACAACGAAACAACAGTTTAACAAGCAACAGAATAAAAAAAAATTATACAATTCCAAAGCAAAGCCCAAAATCACTATTTCATTCCCGTCTGACGATCTGCTTCTTCTGATCACCTCAGTCGAATTGCATCCAAGCATATGGGATTTTTCTTTGCCGATCCCACCACAACCCAATTCACTCGTTTGCTGACGATAACACGTTGAGTTTCTCATACTCATACGAACACTCCCGTCCAAACTCTTCGAACGTCGTTACTAAACAGCAGGTTATGCTTAATACATTGAATTCCAACCTCAACAAGAAATATCAATGGGGATTATCTAACCGAGTAGAAGTCAATGCCCAAAAAACTCAGTGCTGCTTCTTGTCGTCAAAGGCGGCCCCCAAAGTAAATATACTGTCGACGAACGCCACTTGAATTCACGAAGCCAAGGAACTATCGATCTTTAGCAATCGAATTATTTCGACTCTTAATTGGAATGACCATATATTTGAAGCTGCGAAAAGTGCAGCCAAATGTATGGGGTTCCTCATGAGATGCAAAAAATACTTCATTTCATCCAACCTGGTCTCTATTTAGAAGGAATACATTTGTCCTAAAATGGAGTTCATTTCCATATTTGATCAGGCGCGTCTAAACTCCACTACACGTGCTCTATATGATGCAAAAACGATGGGTGAAACTTACTGGGGACCCAGCCGTAGGCAAGTCGGCCCAAGAAGATCATCATCATCGGCACTACAACCGGGAGCCGGTCTTGGCCTTATTTAGCAAGTCCTGGGGCTTGTTAAATTTTCCATAATGATTTTTTCCCGGGCAAGGTCATTAGTCTTGCGCCAGAGGCTCCCCGACGGGGAATCGAACCCCGGTCTCCCGCGTGACAGGCGGGTATACTAACCACTATACTATCGAGGAGCCCTTTTGGCTCAACTAGCTGCCATTAAAAGGCCCAAGAAGATGGATTCAATTAAAAGACTGGGATTGGATCCCTTCACTCAAGCGACTAGCGTCTTTGGGCGCCCGTAACTAAAATGAGACTGGACCTTTATTTCATATACTTTATTATAATTTAAATGATTGCTATTTAATGAATTTAATTGATTTATGTTTTTAAATACTGGATTCATTGGCGTCCTTACACTTCAGACGCCAACTGAGACTGATCCCAGAATCAGAAATCCATCGCCCTTTTTTACAAATCTTCATTGAGATTTGTGTGGGAGATACTACGAAAAAGGATGGGAATTTAAGTATATTTTTAGATAATAAACATCTGGATAAAATGCATACGGAGATAAGGAATATAGGAATTTTGATATATTTAAAGAAACTGTGTGTGTGTATGTGAACCGAATGAACATTTGATTCGTTTAACGCGTCTTTGATTTGGTAGGGTTTTGGGGATTGTGCCTATGAGTGATTAATAGACATACAATGCATGTGAAAATATGCGTTGTGTTGTTGGATTATAAGTGATTTCTGGATATTGCGAGAATTATGGATTGGGTTAAGGATGCTTTGTTTGATAGGATATGGTTTGTGAATATGCATGGGGTATGAAGTTATATTTTATATATTTGGGTAGACGGTAGTAGGGCTTTGCAAAGCACCACACCACACCACATTAAATGAGTTAAATACTTCCATTGTATTGTATAATTGGGTTGTAAAATCGGTTTCACTTTTTCTTAATTTATTTCACATTAGTACCGTATTGACAATGTTAGGTTTGACCTGAGGAAATCGGATCGGCTGGTAAAGCGTGGAAGGAGAGTGCATAGGACAGGGAACGATGCCGGAGTCGAGTCGGTGAGGTCATGAACCTCCGGGTTCCTACAGGCCAATAAATAGTAGCAAAATAATACCGTATTGAAATATAAACAAATTAAGCTCGGGACATGATTTCCTCAGACGCTATATTTAAAGACATTAATATATCCATTTATAATTTGGACATTTCCCTTCTATTTTCAGCTATGGATTCGTAACGAATACGCGAATTAAATTTGTCATCGTCGTCGACTCAGGAAATATTGCCTTAAGAGAAACTGAAGTGAGATCGGTAAGAGTATTTAATCCTAAAATGTCTTTCCCTTTTTTTTTTCTTTAATTTACGATGGGCCTGGCTATGTTGCTAAAATTCGAGTATTGAGTATAGCAGAGCCCGCTTGTCTGTGGATAAGGTGTCCATCTCTCATACCATGGTTGAGAATTCTTATAGGTTTTGTTTTCAAGTGTGGTTAGGCTGAAGAATGATATTCTATGTCTTTGCCTGTCAGTCTTAAATTGGCCTTCAGTGTGAACCGATGTGGACTTTCTGAACAACGGCGATACACAAACAATCTCCAAGTTCACCTGAGTAATGCTTGTGGTAATATTTTCAGATCAGGAAGAGGCAGGGTAAATGTGAAATGAATTCTAGTTTTATTGTTTGCGTATCGCAGTGTTTTTGTTGACTCTATTTAAATATCGAAATTTAATTCCTGCTTTGGATTAATATAAGACTTATTTTTTATACAATTATTTATTTTACTTAAATACTATTACATTTTTTTGTTTCTTAGTATAAATAAACATAAAACTATAATCTCTTGTTGTTGCTGTATAAGGCCGTAGAGGCACGCAATACTTATCATTTTTTTCCTTATCCTTACAAATCGTTTATACAATGTATTGCATGAAGTTATTTTTTAAATATTATTTGAGGAAAAAGTAACAAAAAAATAACCTACTTAATTGTCGTATATATATTTTTTATTTATAATAAAACTATTTATGCGCTTTTGCCTCGTGATCCGTACCATCGGATCTATTGTGTAATCCGTTTTGGGAATCTTAAATACACATAAGATACCCAATTGCACTATCGGTTTGAGCGCGAAGTCTTACTGTGGGATCGTAAACAAACAAACGGATATTCACACACGCGTCCGAGTGCAGTGCAAAGTTTTCTGTGCGATCCTATGAAAATAAACGGATCTCCACACACGCATCTTAGTGCTGTGAAAAGTGCGAGAATATACACGCGAGTGATGTGCAGTGCGGGAAAACTCTCTACCCTTTCCATCTCTTGTGCCTGTTTTCATTTTTTTCGTACCTCTGTTTGCGTCCCTCGGGCATCGATACTCTCGATTGATTTATAATCTTTGGAGAGTTATTTGTGTCTGAGTGGGATAATGTTCATCATGGAAGGGATGTGAGCTAGATTTCGGCACGGATATAGTGGGGCACCTACTACAAGGGCATAACACCTGTAGTGGTTGCTTTCGCCTATCTATTGCTAGTCCCAACTTGCATCCTTTCCCGAGGCAGTACTGGTTTTCTGTGTAGGGCCATTTCAATGGAGCGGGAATTTCGCGTTGATTTGTGTAACATTCGCGGCTTGAGATGCAATTTCTCTTCTGTATCTGCCCATGTTTCTAAGCAGAAACCAACTATCCTTGCACTTAGCGAAACCCAGGTAATTACTAATACAGATATTTCCGATTTTAATCTACCTGGATATAACCTAGTTTCACTGTAATTTCCACATCGTGGTGCAGCCACATACATACGAAATGATATTGCTTATCAGCTTCTGCCACAATAGGGGCTCTGTTCCAACCCAGAATTTAATTTCTCTTGGCTAAAACTACACGTTCGTACGCATATCATACATTACTGCTTTTTTTACAGAAGCCGAAACTTGGATAGAAACGCATCCTTTAACGAATTTGGTGCTCTGTCTGATTCTAATGATATGATCTTGACTCTATATCCGCACACTGAAATCGTTATTGCGGGTGATTTTAATGTGCATGAATCTCAGTGGCTTCGTCACTCCGGACACACAACACCTGTAGGTCAATATGTCCAGCTTTTTGCTGATTCAAATAGTTTAACTCAACTTGTCAATGAGCCAACACGGGTACCAGATATATATGGTCATTTCGCCAACACACTGGACCTGTTTCTCACCTCCCACCCAAACAAATACACAATTGAAGTTTCTTCGCCCTTGGTCACTTCAGACCACTGTGTCGTGTCAGCTAAACTTGCCCTAACCAACAGTAACGTTAATGAGAAAGCTCCCAAAAGAACAGTATGGTTCTACAAAAAAGCCAACTGGGAAGGTCTGAACGACTTTTTTGGGAGTTTAAATTGGTCGTTATTTTTCCTCAATAACGATGTTGACTCTATATCGCACACATTGACAAGCACGATTCTACTTGGCATGCGGACCTACATTCCACATAGAGTAAAGAGTATCAAATCCAAGAGAAATGTGTGGTTCGATTCTGGGTGCAGAGAAGCCATTAAGGCAAAAGAGTTGAGCTTCCGGCTATATAAATCAAACAATACTGAGGAAAACCGGAAAAGATTTAAGAGAGCTAGAAATGACTGCAATGCGTATATTCAACGCGCCAAGTTCTTGCATGATCAGAGAGTGAGACCAAAAATACTACACTCTCCCACAGGTAGTAGAAACTTCCGGGCATTCGTGAAAAACATTCAAAACTCAGTCTCCTCATCCATTCCATCGCTTATAGTCGACGACAAACCAGTCACCACTGCAATAGAGAAGACGGATCTATTTGCTGCATTTTGCAGCCAACTCAACGCTGCCTGATACCACATCAGTTCCACCTCAACTTGAGCATAAGCAGCACACCATCAGCCAGATTCGCTTCCGAACACGTCTGTTGCCCGTGCACTCAAGGAGCTAAACGCAGACAAATCCCCTGGTCGGGATGGCATTCCCCCAATCCTCGTGAAGAGATGTTCATTTGTCTTATTCTACTGGTCGTTTCGCAAATAGATGAAAGTCAGCCAATTCCCAAAAAGGGTGACAAATCATCCCTTTTTTTTTATCGACCCATAGCACTAACTTCTATTCTCTCCAAGGTAATGGAATCACTTATCAACCGTCAACTTTCGAAATATCTGATCAAATGACCTCCTCAATGACCGGCAATATGCCTTTCGTAGCAACAGATCCACAGGAGATCTGATGGCGTACCTTACCGAAAATTGGAGCCATTCCATCCACTACCTCGGTGAAAGCAAGGTAGTCGCATTGGATTTTTTTAAAAGCCTTCGACAGAGTTTGGCATCCAGCCCTTTTGTCAAAATTGCTTTCATATGGAGTGGGCAATTCCCTGATCCAATGGATAAGAGACTATCTTTCTGGCCGTTCAATCCAAGTGGTTCGTGATGGTGTCAAATCTGTCTCCCATTAATTGAATGCATGTGTTCCCCAGGGTTCTGTACTCTCACCCACTCTCTTCCTGATCTATATAAATGATCTCTTGTCAATTACTCACAACCCAATTCACTCGTTTGCTGATGACAGCACGTTGAGTTTCTCATACTCATACGAACACTCCCGTCCAAACTCTTCGTACGTCACTACCAACCAGCAACTTATGCTTGATACATTGAATTCAGACCTCAACAAGATATATCAGTGAGTATTATCTAACCGAGTAGAATTCAATGCCCTAAAAACTCAGTGGTGCCTCTTGTCGTCAAAGGTGAACCCCAAAGTGAATATACTGTCTATGAACGGCACTTGCATCGACGAAGCCGAGGAACTATCAATCTTCGGCACTCGAATTAATTCGAATCTTAACTGGAGTGACCACATATTTGAAGCTGCGAAAAGTGCAGCATGCAAGGGGTTTCTTAAGAGATCCAAAAACCTGGCCACTATTTACAAGACGTATATTCATCCAAAAATGGAGTTCAACCCAATAACCACCCCTATCCACTGACACGACTCCCACGCCACCGGCACAACCTCCCCGCACCCGCGCCCAGACGCGCGCCCATGTCCAACTAACCTCCCCCTAATCTGCCTTACCTGTTTCGTGACTACGTCACAGGGGAGGGAGTGAAGTGAGGCTTTTCAGGGCCCGAAGAGCCACGCATCGCTTGATCCCCACCATTACCAGCAATACAAGTTACCTTAAAGTTGAAATTTCGGCAAGATTGTACAATCTTGCTAGGGCATTAACCGCCACCCAATTAGCTGGAATCATTTCGGTTATCCCTACGGGTAACCGACATAAATACATATTAGGCAGTTTACCTTTTTTGGGGGCTTTTCCAAACCTCTTCCCCACGGTCATTCCTAAAAGCATAACTCATGGCAAGATTATCATCTTGCCATGACATCAATTCATCAACCGAGCTTCCGCGGCCGAACATTGATGGCACATATCCGCCAACACACGCTAATCTTTCCGTGTGTTATCTTTGTACCCATCCATTGTCCTAGAAGTCATTTCGGGTTGCTTGCACATCTGCAAGCCAGATTTTCAACGGCATGTTCTATGATCTATCTTTCCTAAAGTAGAGAAGATCAAATTAAACATTGGCCCCTCAGGCGCGCATATTTGCTTGGTTATCAGCATGACCGATTTTATGATCCGTTGCCGTTTCTTGGAACGATCACCAGCATCGGTCATGACCACCAATTTTAGTTTACACAAAGTAAACACTCAAGCGGATACTATCGACCGACAGTACCTTCAACGGGATTAACATATCCCTAAGACAACATGCATCGAATCATACATGACCGAAATATGTTTATTTTAAATGATCTAGCAACGGCCATACCCAATGCTGGATTCATTATCCCAAAATAGATTCCTGCCTTCGGCAAGGGTTTTATTGACTCACGTCAATCAAAGAATCTATTCCTTGCGGATGGCGGCAGTTTATCTTGCCCAAACATGTAGCAGCAGATTCGATCTGCTACATGAGTTTTTCTCTGTTTCCTTTTGTTTTTGACCTTCGCCATTGACCGCCCTTCGTCGGCGAATCCCTTAGGTTCGTTTTTGTTGGATGTCTGTAAAGAGGCATCCAATAGTGAGTCAAATTCCTATTACCGCAGCGGACAGTCGCATCCGCTTAGGGTTCCGCCTTTTACCGGCCCCGCTACTGAGTAGTCAGTTTTGTATTGTTTCATCGTTTAAATATTCGAGTTGGAGTGCCGTCTTTCCTTTCGGTCAATAAGTCAAGGAATTCGTTTTGTTCCTTTTAAGCGAACTTTCCGTTGTTCTTTTTAAGTAAACTTTGTGTCAAAACTTCCCAATGAACTGGAAGGACTGCAGGCGTCACCGCAAAGGATTAAGTGATTGTGAAGTCCCAGTTGTATGAGCAAGTGTCGATGCCATATTAAAAATAGAAATAGAGAACACCAATCAACTAAATAACTTGTGTGCATTTTTATTTTTTTCTGCTTGCTTGAAGTGAATTTTATTCGTGGACAATTTACAGTGAAACTAATGGTAAGTGATGGGTGTTGAGTTGAACTAGTGCCCATGACCGGTACGATAACTACCACCCAACAAGTCCACTTGTTGACAGTAGCGGTTCGAATTTAATGGACGAATTTAATTGTTGGTTGATCTTCAGATAAGGTCCATTGAAGATGAGGAAGGTTAAAGTCGCCAAAAACGACGGTATCGTCCTGAACACGGCATATATTTATTATGTAGTCAATAGCATCAGTCGTTACTTTATACGATTCAATGGGCTTGGAAGGTAGAATATTGAAGCAGACGACGTATAAAGGTTTTTGGGGTAGCTTTATTTCGACATATACAAAATCAACTTTGAGTGTAGAAAATGAGGCGATAAGCGTTGAGTTCAAGGCGTATTGGGGCTAATTGAACATTGCAACACGAGGAATCATCACTAGGCCGATTGCCGTCGTCACAGAGCAAACGGCGAAGGATGAAAGGAATGATTCCTGATTGTTGATGCTAAGAATTAAGATTGGTTCAGCCAGGGCGTAAATATTATAAGGAAGAGAGAGAGAGTGTTTTTGCATTACCATTTAAATCTTGTAGCGAAGGCCTTTCACATTCTAGTAATAGAATGTGAGTGGGAGATAATGAACGTTTGAGGGCTGAGATGCATCGGGTTGCATATTAGGGTCGAAAGAGTTTCTTTTGGTTCGCTCGCGTGATGCTACAGTCAGAACTGTTTACGTGACTGTGATTGTTTATGATACCTGAGGCTGTTGCTTAATATAAATCCTATTTGGAAATGGCAAAGTCAAAAATTCGACAAATTGCGATATACATTTTCTTTTAAGAATATCGGAGATTCAGAAAGTTGTTGCAAATATTAAGTTGCACACAATTAATATAATATCTAATATAAAAATGGTACTCACGTTGCTGTAGTGGTGGCGATTTACGTCGTCCTTCGATTTTCTTATGTTTATTTGAATAACTATGTCTTTTCACTTTTGGCTAATTCACTCACAGAAAAAGGTTTGAATTGTATATTATTAAAAGATGTATATATTATTAAAGTGTTTTCTACGCCGTCCTTCGATTTTCTTATGTTCGCTTGAACAACTATGTTTTTTTCACTTTTGTCTAATTTTTGTAAGTAACTGTCAAAAGACCATACATAAGAAGGAAGATATCACACTGTGCAGCAACTATAGGAGTATAGCATTGCTGAATAACGCCTATAAGATACTCTCCTCTATCCTACAAGATCGGATAGCCCCAACGCTAAAGCCATCATTGGTCAATATCAGTGTGGCTTCATCCCAGGCAAATCAGCGATTGATCAGATATTCACCATTAGGCAGGCGATGGAAAAATGTCAGGAATTTAAGATTCCATTATATCATCTATTTATAGACTTTAAGGCCGCCTACGACACCATAGCCAGGGTAGAACTATATAATGCCATGAGAGAGTTCGGCATTCCAACATTGTATCTGCATCTGTATCTGAGCACAGTCGGCTTCTCTAGCATCATCATCATTGTATCTGCATCTGTATCTGAGCACAGTTGTGAAAGTGTAATTCAAAGGGCCGTACATGCTGTGCAGTAATGCACCAGCCCACGAATTCTTAATAAAGCGAAAAAGGAAGGCTATCGACCTTTTTTCGCAACCCCCCTAAAAAGACGGCAGCTATCTTAAATACCTCGTCCACCAGCTCGGAAAATATGCCTTTTACACTGGATCAAAGACTCCAGCAGGCCCTGGATCACATCAAGGCCCAGGAGAAGTTTATCAAAGACTTAACCAAAAGAATCGACGAATTGGAAAGCAGCTCTGCAAATATTCCTGAAATGTCGGACGAGTCTGACATGGAGGAGCAACCGTCTCATCTATCAGCACCAGCTACCCAGCCAACACTAAAAATCTCCAGTATCCAAAAAATGTCTGGAAGTCAACACCAACCGAAACCCCAAATAAATAACGCCGCTTCCAATTGAAGAGTTCCAAAGAACGAGAGGCCACCACAAATCAACATCAAAAAGGTTAATAACATCAAACAAGTTATTCAGCTTCTGGAGAGCGCCCTGGGGCACCGGAATTTTACCACCAGATCGAGAGGTGACAACGTGTCCGTAACACTCTCCTCTTTAAAAGACCACGCGCTAGCTGAAAAAGCGCTTATCTCAAATAAATTGGAGTTCTTCACCTTCCTCAGGGCAGATCTCAAGCCGAAAACGTTTATAATACGGCACATCGACCCTGCTTGGACTAATGAAGAAATAAGCGCTGAATTGTCTAGACTAAGTCCTGACTTGAAAATATCCAATGTCGACTACTATCAAACTCCTCACATGAGGGTGAGCAACATATTCAACCTACGGATCATCCAATTGGCACCAACCGAAGACACTAACAAGCTAAAACAGATTAAATATCTCTTCACCCACAAAATTCATATAGAGGTACCTTACAAGCAGGAGCTTCTCCACTGCAAGCGGTGCCAGCTATCAGGCCATCTCTCATCTTCGTGTCACCTACCAAGACGATGCGTAAAATGTGCGCAGGAACATGAGCCTAACCAGTGTAAAGTAAAAGCACCGGGGGAGGTCCCAGAACGAATACACACGGAAAACTCTGATGGCTCCATCTCCATGAAGGAACTATCAGTCGAATGCTGCAACAATGGACCGCATCCTGCCAACTACACAAAATGTCCGCACAAGCTCCGTTTGCTTAAGCAGAGAGTGCCATCATCTAAAACCAATACTGGCCAACTAACGCAGCCAACAGCAGCAGTTACTACAGCGAAGACTTATCAAACAACCTACGCGAAAATTGCCAGAGGGAATAAGGCACCCACATCACCGCCAGGAATGAACCTAGGACTCGACATCTTGGGGTACATCCGGGACTTGCACGCTCTCTTACCAACTCTAAACGGTCTAAACGGATTCGAAAAAAAAGGTCAGATTCTTTCACTTATAACCTCACATATTTTATCTGAAAATGTCTAAGTTAAGTATAATTGCCCTCAATGTAGATTCAATTTTGTCAAATATACAGAGGCACCACCTCCGACTGCTTGTGAAGGTGTTCACTCTTGACGTCCTCTTTCTTTGTGAAACCGGGCTCAAACCAAACTCTCGCATCTCTATCCGTAATTACACACTTATTTCAACTCCTCGACTTGCTGGTGCAAAAGGAGGTACAGGTATTTTTATCCATAAAAGATTTCAATTCAGTGAAGTGAAGTTTAATAACATTTCCCATGCTGAATACACTGCTGTCAAACTGCTCTGCGACAATAATAAGTTCCTGGTTCTAGTAGCCATCTATCTACAACCCAACAGGTACCCTAATTTCCCATCTTCAGATTTTAATGAAATCTTCCGCCAATCCCATCCCCACTCATTCATCATTGGAGGCGATTGGAATGCGCGTCATACTCCCTTCAACGATATCGCTTGCAATAAATTTGGTAAACAATGGCTTGCTTTTCTTCCTCTCCACCCTTACGTTTATATCGACTCCCCGACCGAACCCAAGCACTGCTCCAACTCTACTCATTCAACTATTGACTTCTTCTTAAAATCCGCAAACTTACGCTCTGCATCTCCACCCACTGTGTCGCACTTCTTCCCTTCGGACCATGCCTCCATCCACTCGGTAATAAATCTCGGCTTTTTAAATCCGCTCCATTCTCTCAGCCCAATACCAAATTTCACCCGAACCAACTGGAGAAAGATCAACAAAGCCGTCGGCGATATGTTTAATACGCTTCCCATTACAGAGACGAACAACCTGAATCCTAACGAAATTGAAGAAGCAGCAAGTAAGGTGGAACTGACCTTACAGCAAGCACTGTATTCTAACACCCTGACAAGGAGGCCACACTCTTTTGTCGGCAAACCTCTTCCAAATCTCATCTCATTAAAAAAGAAACTCCGTCGAAAACTATTTCGAAGATTCTGTCCCTTCCTAAAAGTCCAGGTTCAACTATTGACTACCCTCATTAACCAACAGTTAAATGCTTTCGCAGACCAAAACTACATCTCCACTTTGAATAGTATAAAGCCTGATCGTGATCTTTATAAGAATATCAACCGTCTCACAGGGCGAAAAATACAAACCTGTACAGACAAACTAATCGGTCCTAGTAATAACATTCTGTATTCTGATCTTGAAATAGCAAACTGCTTAGCGGAACACTTCTCTGAAGTGCATAACCAAAATGACAACCTAGGCAACTCTGATTTTGAGGAAGTGGTCAACCACTACATATCCCATGAACTAACTTCCTCATTTACTCCTTTCATAACCGAATTTAATGAGATCAATAAAGCATCTCAACCTACCGACACAAATTTCTTTGTACAACCACAGGAATTTAACCAAATGATCTCCTCTCGTAGCAATAAGAAATCAACTAGTGTAGACAAAGTTCCGCATGTTCTTTTCAAGAACCTCAACTCTTCAAATCGTCTTCACATCCTCATTCTGCTAAACCACATAATAAATGCTAGTCATATACCTGAGTCCTGGAAAACGGCCATAGTCGTCCCAATTAAAAAATCAGGGCCATCCGAGGTTGTGGCTAACAATCGACCCATCTCATTACTTAATAATCTAAGCAAATTACTAGAATTAAAAATTCACCGCAACCTACTCTCCTTTGCGGAAACAAACTCATTAATCCCTGACTTCCAATTCGGTTTTCGTGCCCAACACTCAACCTGCCACGCTCTCCTTAAGTTTACACATGACATCACCACGGCTCTTAATGACCAGTGCCCTACAGTGTGTATTTCCCTCGACATATCCAAAGCTTTCGACTGTCTATGGGTTGCAGGTCTCCTGTACAAATTACATTTCACGTATGGTCTCAACAATCACACCTCCAAGTTTCTCTACTCGTACCTATCAAATAGAAAATTCAAGGTCAAGATAAATTCCACCCTTTCCCAGACGTACTCAATAACAGCAGGAGTCCCCCAAGGATCCATTCTGGGTCCCCTCTTATACTTACTATACACATCTGATATTCCTCAACCCCTCTCACCGAATACTCGAATCCTCAACTACGCAGACGATACCCTTGTCTACTCCAGCAGCAGGCTCGTATTATCTGCCAGAAACTGCGTAAATGAATTCTTCCAAATTCTTTCTTCCTACTTCCTTAAATGGAAGATCCGCATAAACCCCAACAAAACTCAACTGATTGTATTTAAAGGTAGAAACGTTCACTGTACCAATAACACGGTACGTAACCATGCAAAAATCCAACTGAACCTCTGCAACACCCTCATAAAACCATCTAAAACACTAAAATACTTGGGCATTGCTTTCGAAAATAATCTCTCTTTCACGACTCACATAAACAATGTCATCCGCAAAGCGGGGATACAGCTGAATCTTTGTCGGAAAGTAATGTGGAAGGCAGATGGTCTCTCTCAGCAAGTCAAACTTCTACTTTATAAACAAATCATCAGGCCCACACTTACTTACGCTTGTCCCATCTGGTTCCATATCTCTCCCTCTCAAATGGAAAAACTTCGTATCTTCGAAAGGAAGTGTTTCAGACTAATCACAGGGCTACGTCGACAGCGCGACTCCCACAAATATATCAGAAGCCTTACGCTATACCACTCCGTCGGCCTGGAGAGATTGGATAGAAGGTTCCTGGAATTGTCGATAAGATTCATTGAAAATCTGTCAGCCAATCCAAATCCTCTCATCTACTCCCTTGGTACCCCCAGCCACAATGCATCGAATCCGTATCTCCATACGCTCCACATAAAAACTCTCTCCCACGCAGAAAGACTAGTAAACAATGGGAACGAAGTCATCTACCACAACAGAGTAACCGGTCCTAACCAATTCAAATACTGCAACACCCAACCCTTTTCTCGTGTTCTTTCCTTTAACGAACAGCCTCCCTATGCCGCTCCCTTCCCACCTTAGTCTTATATATAACCTATGTAACTTCTACTCTAGTTTAAGACCTAGGCTAACTTCTCTGCTAGGAGCGCAGTTGCTTAATTTGTTTAATTTTATTAGTTTTAAGTAATTTTTAAGCATATTTATTTCTATACATTGTAATCCATCCTGGTTTTCATGACCTTTCCAGGAGTCTTGCTAGCCAATTGTAACTACAATAAGCTCTGTAAACAAAACCTCAAATAAATTTTTACTTGAAAAAATGTCCGAGATATTGTAAGTAAAAAAATTGTCATAACTTAGCTAAGTTAGCTGTAAACTTATGTAACATACTCTATATTGGTCAATAAAGTCAGCATTTAATAAAAATAAAAAAATCGGCATTCCAAACAAATTGATACCACTTTGTAGGTTGACCATGACCGCCCTAACTAGTCAAGTAAAAATAGCGGGATTGACTCACGGAAAAGCGTGGTGCTAGCTAAAAAAATTAGATGATTTTACGCTTAGCAGATGTTGACATAGTTAATTATGTAACAAAGTTAATGATACTTATCGAGTTAGAGTTTAACTTTCAATACGAGGGATTCCGCTTTCATTTGATACCCCCAGTTTTGGTTCCCAAAATACGCTATTATGTATTCTAACTATTCACCATATTTTCTTTTATGATTTTCGAAACGAATTGAATTGAATGCGAAACTTCGCGATAAAAAGAATAATCCAAATCTGGTCTAAACAAAAAATTGTTTCTCTATTTCCAGATGTTCCGCAATTTACACATTCTATATACTGATGCTGTATGCAATCCATTTTATTCTCCCGGCGAGTCGTTGACTTCGAGGTAATAATTCAATATTTAGAATAAATTTACAGTGCAGATAATATATGGTAAATGCTTTTACTTTTCCAGGAAATTCGACAAGGTCGTTAGAAATATTATGAGTGGTAACTCGTAAGGATGGAATCCTGACTTTCATAAATTATTCGCAAAATCGTTTTCCTCGGTTCACGAGTGTCGGAATAATCGTTAAGTTAATGTATTTTATATCTAAAAATGAAAATAAATTTTGTTCTTGCTTATTTGAGCTAAAAACTTGATATGATACACTGTAGCAATGTATTTTTTTTATTATTGAATCTGTTGTTTCGCCTATTGGTCGGAAGATTTGTGGCTTTTCATCTAAAAAATGAAAATAATTTGAGAAAATGCAGTACCATATAGTAAGTACGAATTAAGAATGAAACTTCAGCGAAAATATGAAAATATTAGGCGCCATTCACAAACTACGTAACCCTCTTTCTTGGCCACCTTATATATTATCCGGTCACCCAGAACAGAACGTTCGTATAGTTATAGAAAAAATAGCATCAAAAACAATGCGTTTATAACCGTCTTCCATCTATTTTCAAACTTATGGATACCAATTTTGAAGAAATCTTTTTGCCGGTAATCAAAAAACCATGCTACGGCATTTTCCAAGTTCAGAAGAACCTACTATTATAGTAAGAAATAAGTGTTGGTTGTAACGTTGTAAAGATTTTTAATAAGAGAATAGCTAAGTGACTACTAAGAAGAACCTATTTTAAAAGTGAACTAAGTGTTGGTTGTAACGTTCTAAGGATTTTTAATACGAGAGTAGCTAAGTGACTACTAAGAAGAACCTATTATTATAGTATTAAATAAGTGTTGGTTGTAACGTTGTAAAGATTTTTAATACGAGAGTAGCTAAGTGACTACTAAGAAGAAACTATTATTTTGGAAGGGATGTGACCTGGATTTCGGCACGGATCTAGTGGGGCACCTAATACAAGGGCATAACACCTGGAGTGGTTGCTTTCGCCTATCTATTGCTGGTCCCGACTTGCATCCTTTCCCGAGGCTGTATTGGTTTTCTGTGTAGGGCCATTTCAATGGAGCGGGAATTTCGCGTTGATTTGTGTAACATTCGCGGCTTGAGATGCAATTTCTCTTCTGTATCTGCCCATGTTCCTAACCAGAAACCAACTATCCTTGCACTTAACGAAACCCAGGTAATTACTAATACAGATATTTCCGATTTTAATCTACCTGGATATAACCTAGTTTCACTGTAATTTCCACATCGTGGTGGAGCCACATACATACGAAATGATATTGCTTATCAGCTTCTGCCACAATAGGGGCTCTGTTCCAACCCAGAATTTAATTTCTCTTGGCTAAAACTACACGTTCGTACGCATATCATACATTACTGCTTT
Organism: Microdon myrmicae; assembly: GCA_963931805.1. Lineage (NCBI taxonomy): Eukaryota > Metazoa > Arthropoda > Insecta > Diptera > Syrphidae > Microdon > Microdon myrmicae. Next base: position 111,425,803 of record OZ007496.1, read on the forward strand.
TTTTACAGAAGCTGAAACTTGGATAGAAACGCATCCTTTAACGAATTTGGTGCTCTGTCTGATTCTATCGATAGGATCTTGACTATATCCGCACACTGAAATCGTTATTGCGGGTGAGTTTAATGTGCATGAATCTCAGTGGCTTCGTCACTCCGGACACACAACACCTGAAGGTCAATATATCCAGCTTTTTGCTGATTCAAATAGTTCAACTCAACTTGTCAATGAGCCAACACGGGTACTAGATATGTATGGTCATTTCGCCAACACACTGGACCTGTTTCTCACCTCCCACCCAAACAAATACACAATTGAAGTTTCTCCGCCCTTGGGCACTTCAGACGACTGTGTTGTGTCAGCTAAACTTGCTCTAACCAACAGTAACGTTAATGAGAAAGCTCCCAAAAGAACAGTATGGTTCTACAAAAAAGCCAACTGGGAAGGTCTGAACGACTTTTTTGGAAGGTTAAATTGGTCGTTATTTTTCCTCAATAACGATGTTGACTCTATATCGCACACATTGACAAACACGATTCTACTTGGCATGCGGACCTACATTCCACATAGAGTAAAGAGTATCAAATCCAAGAGAAATATGTGGTTTGATTGTGGGTGCAGAGAAGCCATTAAGGCAAAAGAGTTGAGCTTCCGGCTATATAAATCAAACAATACTGAGGAAAACCGGAAAAGATTTTAAGAGAGCTAGAAATGACTGCAATGCGTATATTCAACGCGCCAAGTTCTTGCATGATCAGAGAGTGAGACCAAAAATACTACACTCTCCCACAGGTAGTAGAAACTTCCGGGCATTCGTGAAAAACATTCAAAACTCAGTCTCCTCATCCATTCCATCGCTTATAGTCGACGACAAACCAGTCACCACTGCAATAGAGAAGGCAGATCTATTTGCTGCACATTTTGCAGCCAACTCAACGCTGCCTGATACCACATTAGTTCCACCTCAACTTGAGCATAAGCAGCACACCATCAGCCAGATTCGCTTCCGAACACGTCTGTTGCCCGTGCACTCAAGGAGCTAAACGCAGACAAATTCGCTGGTCCGGATGGCATTCCCCCAATCCTCGTGAAGAGATGTTCATTTGTCTTATTCTACTGGCCGTTTCCCAAATAGATGAAAGTCAGCCAACATTCAGCCAATTCCCAAAAAGGGTGACAAATCATCCCTTTTTTTTGTATCGACCCATAGCACTAACTTCTATTCTCTCATTTATCAACCGCCAACTTTCGAAATATCTGATCAAATGACCACCTCAATGACCGCCAATATGGCTTTCGTAGCAACAGATCCACAGGAGATCTGATGGCGTACCTTACCGAAAAGTGGAGCCATTCCATCCACTACCTCGGTGAAAGCAAGGTAGTCGCATTGGATATTTCAAAAGCCTTCGACAGAGTTTGGCATCCAGCCCTTTTGTCAAAATTGCATTCATATGGAGTGGGCAATTCCCTGATCCAATGGATAAGAGACTATCTTTCTGGCCGTTCAATCCAAGTGGTTCGTGATGGTGTCAAATCTGTCTTTCATCAAATTAATGCAGGTGTTTCCCAGGGTTCTGTACTCTCACCCACTCTCTTCCTGATCTATATAAATGATCTCTTGTCAATTCCTCACAACCCAATTCACTCGTTTGCTGATGACAGCACGTCGAGTTTCTCATACTCATACGAACACTCCCGTCCAAACTCTTCGCACGTCACTACCAACCAGCAACTTATGCTTATGATACATTGAATTCCAACCTCAACATGATATATCAATGGGGATTATTTAACCGAGTAGAATTCAATGCCCCAAAAACTCAGTGCTGCCTCTTGTCGTCAAAGGCGAGCCCCAAAGTAAATATACTATCTATGAACGGCACTTGCATCGACGAAGCCATGGAACTATCAATCCTCGGCACTCGAATTAATTCGACTCTTAACTGGAATGACCACATATTTGAAGCTGCGAAAAGTGCAGCCAAACGTAAGGGGTTCCTTAAGAGATGCAAAAGATACTGTGGGGGACGAAGTCGTGGTGCTGGCGTACGGCACAGGGTTCTACTTCGCCCTCACCGACGTCACGATAAGTTCGTCGAACGTTCAGCCGCAAATTGTTGAGAAATCGTCACCAAGGCACGAAACAAAAAAAACAAAAAAAGCACAGGTAGTAGTCGCCAGAAATAAAAACGCACAGGATATTGTTAGTTGTCAATAATTTTTATTTATAAATCCTTCGTTAACTTTAACACGATTGCCAACACGTCTGCTAGTTGTCATACGTTCACCACTTTACGAAAGTACTTACAAACATAAAATGTGAACTAAGAAGGATGGGCCTTAGTTTTCTTCACGATTTAATTTGACGACTCGACTATAGTCCCGCACCGGTGAGCGGGAGATCGCGTGACCGTGGCGGTCAGTGGATGGAAAACGACTCAGCGATAATCATCTCGTGCAGAGATGATTCGCTTACGGGGTGAGTTTGTGGTGTCGTGGTAGATATCCTCTCCACTAAGGATATCGTTTTTACCTACCATCAGAGAAACGTAAAGTCTCTCTTGGTAGAATAGGAAACCAGATCTTGTAATGAAGATCATGGTGGTATGTGTGCGATCAAATCTGATGTTGTTTACACGTGCTCAAAGGTAATGTAACAACGACGCAGACAGGTGGCAAAGACAAAGGAAGAAGCCACAAAATGCTTCGTCCGGTAATGAGGGTCATGTTTACGCTGTGTATCGTCGCTATAATAGACGTTGGGAAAAATAGGGAATAATGGGATTGGTGGCAGAAACGAATCCCTTGCCTGCACTTGTATATGCAGGGAAATTCGTTTGTGGCGACGTACGAAATTGATGATTGTTTGTCTATTGAACAACGAATCGCTGGTCGGCTTGCTGCAGCTGTAAAAACAAGCCCTCCGTCGTTGCATTTCAATTGATAACAATGGGTGCCGAATGTTTTGTATTTATGGTGCATATGCACATTAAGGAACTATTTTTAGGGATTTTATCTAGCGCGTTGAAAGCATTAAATGTCCTTGTAAAAGGAAATGTTTCAGGTATGCGGTGGAGATTGCGGTCCAGGTGTGGGAAATTGAAATTTGCCTGGGAGCCGAAGGTACCGAATAGGTTTTGGGAATCCTGAAAAGGTAGAAAAGAAATCTTACAGGAAATTATATGCGAAGAGATGCATGAAGGTAAGTTTTCTTTTACAGGGACTTTTTAGATTATACCTTAAATAATCCTAGTTGCGTAAAGCATTTAAGGTGCTAATGCGATTGCATTAGCGAAATTAGGAGATAGGTGGAAGTTATGGGGGTTTTTTAGGAAAGCGAACCGTGGGGTTTGGCGGAACTGCCACAATACTTCACTCGTATATTCCAAAAATGGAGTTTAACTTCCATATCTGGTCAGGCGCATCCAAAACTGCACTACACGTGCTCGACAGGATGCAAAAACGAGCAGTGAAACTTATTGGGGACTCAGTCGTAAGTCGATCAATTCCGCCCTTAGAACACAAGCGCAACGTATCATGCTTATCTCTTTTCTATAGGTATTACCACGCTCTTTGCCCAACTGAACTTGCTGAATGTGTTCCGCCCCTTCAGACATTTTCCCGCGATACCCATCAATCTGTGAATGGGCATCAGTTCACATTGAAAGTGGACTTCAGGCGCACAAATAAACATAGAGAGTCATTCTTTAGCCAAACCACATGAATGTGGAATGTTCTGCCTGATCATGTGTTTCCTGGCCGTTGTGATGTCCAGACATTCAAGACCAATATACATCGACACCTCTTTTCCTTATCCACTTCCTCTCCATCCGTTCGCACTGTGCTCTGATATTTAAGGGTACTCCAAAATCCTCCTTTGTAGTGTAAAAAAAAAACTTGTTTTAAGTCCACTGAAGACAAAAGAAAAATCGCTAAGGGAACTGAAGGCGATTCGGGAACTGGGGTAATAACCACAAATTTGCCTATTGGAACATTTTATTTCTTCAAATGGAGACTATTTTGAAAGAGATAAAACAAATTCTGATGATTAGATGATTTATTGATTGAATCCAGGTTATTATTTATCAAAGTGTACCAAAATTGGAACGACGAAAAGAATGTTTGATTCCCTTAAACCCGAATGCACAGTTCGATAAAAATAGGAAGGAGAGGACATGAAAAGCCTCAATGGATTTACACAGTTTTAGAAAGACGAAATCCACAATAAGTTACATTAAAAAAGTACTATAAGATTTATTTATGTATACATTGGTGGTAGTTAGATGTAGAACTTTTATAACAGTTTTAGACGAAAAAAAAAAACAAAACAGTTTACGTATTTGAAATCTCACACTGCAATAAAAGCCGAGTTAAAGTTATAACAATAAATTTGTAATAAATTATAACAAAAGATTAAATCTAAAATAAAAACATGCTCCCATAACAATGGCGCTATACAAGATTGCCTCCCCGAAGAGGCTTGATTGATGAGACCGTCTATAATCTCCAACTTTCATAAGAAGAAGTCCAGGATGCAGCATACACCCATTTAGGAAAGCTCTTCAAAAAATCTCTGAAAATGTTAGTGTGGTGAATATCATGGTGTACTAAGTGCCCAATAACTGCCAAATCAAATGTAGGTCCAGTCCAGTAAGGACTATTTCTCTAGAATTAAAAACAAAAAAAAAAATAGACAATAGAAAACTTCGATGCGAATATAAATAAGTACAGTACAACTTACCTCAAATTCTAGAGTAAACCGTAATGGTGTGTTATCGGTACCATAGGAAAAATAAATAAAATATGGTGGCGAGATTTTCCTTTCTAATGGTTCTTTATTGAACGACCAATCAACGAGATTTGTGTATTCTAAGGGTTGAATGAAGAGACCCATGTGATCAGGTCCTGAGATCTCAATGATAAATTGAATTCGCGTCGACGACTGAGCGCGCTTCGATAGTATTTTCATGGTAGGAATACCAACTGGCAAAGGAGCTGGTGCGGGTAACCAAAAACTGTGATTCCTAAAGAAATTTAATTAACAATATCATCAATAAAGTGCTATGTATCTGACGTTGCCAAAAAGAAAATGTTCATCATAAGTTAACTAAAGCGATTTCGGCCATATATACAATATTATTTTAAACTTACATCCATCCAAGCCATCTTGCGTTGTAGATAGGATAGCCGCACATTAACTCCGATAAACAATCGGTGTTCTTGCTCTTAGTGAGATTCCTTTGTGATAGAAATTCTAAAATAATATAAAACGTGTGAGTATGTGCTGTGAGTTTTCTGATAGAATCAATTTACTAGACTGTACCTGTTAGAGAGTCGTACCTTCTGTCGACCGGTACGACATAAAATCCAGATCCTTCTTTTCTAACAGACATATCAGTGCTGTGGAACTTCTGAGTGGTATGCTACAAAATAAGATTTTATTAAAACTAGGTACGTTTTTTATCGCGCGGAATACATACGACGACGTAAAACCTTTGTGGTGCAGTCTCAGCAACATACGGGAAGCCCACTGGTGTGGCAGCAAGAATAAAAAATAAGAGGAATATTCCGGCAAATATTGAAATAAGGGTTTTAGTTTTCCGGAATAGACATAGTACGGGTATCTAAAAGGGAAATAAGTTTAGTTTAGAAAATAAGGTTAATTTTTTTTTATTATTATTATTAGTATTATTATTATAGTTCTCTCAGGAGGGGCGAACCTACGCGGTTGCAGCATCGTGCAACGGCTTGGGTAATTACCGAATTACTTAGCGTGTTTCCCACGGTAATATTTCCCTAGCCGATTTAGCGTCCCTTTGACTTCCCCCAGACACTCTATTCGAAGGGGATCAATGATCTGTTTTTGCAGGAGAATAGCACAAACCATTTTCCTCTCCTTCCCATTTTCATCTTCCCGTAGTTCATTGCACTCTGAGATCACCACAGTCACTGAACTAGGTCAGTGAGCCATCCTCAGAGTCTGCATTGGTACACGCACACAAGCCAAGTCAACCCCGAAGTTATTGCACTCTCTCTTTTGTTCTTTTCTTCCTTCGCATGCCCAGCGACTGTCGAATGGATGCGCAAGTGTTTATTCACCTCGCTGAGACATGAAACTTAATGGATTCATGAGAGAGCGCGATGATGATTGGCTAATAGCCGTGCAAAGCCCAAATTCCGAATTCCATCCCTAATTCCGATCAGTTAGTATCCATCTTCCGAAGTGTGATCACACACAACGTTAAAAAGGTCGATATACAGCCACAACCGCAACCTGCAGACCGGTGTCGAGAGTGGTAAAACGGAGCGTGACAGTTTTCATTTGTGCTGTGTTAGAGTTGAGTGTTTGCGAAATGATCATTTTTGTATAAGGCGGACACAAAAAAATAAAATCTGAGATATAATCGACAAAATAAAATTCGAGACATTTTGCTGATACGATTCGCGCGTGTTCTGCAGTGTCGCAAATATACCTCAGTTAAGGGTCAAAACAGTACCTGTGTTGCTGGACAATAAACCAAACTCTTTAGTGTTAAGAACAGCCGAGAACAACAAGAATATCAATAAATCCATTGGAATAGGTGTCTAAGTGCTGGCCACAGTTTGTAAATTGATTATATTTTCTTTATTTTGTGATGCGTAAAATTACAACATTTGTGTTTTAAATTATTAAGATCTACAATAAGTTGGTGTATTCATAAAATTAACCGGAGAGACTTGCAATAAAAATAATAATTGTCACCAGCAGCCATAAGTGTTTTATTTGTCTTGATGATTGATTTCCTGCTACCGGTTGTCGGCGCCTCTATAGATCGTTGGGGATAATAGTGAACCGCCTTCCCCTGTTTGGCATCCAAACTTATACCCCCACAAACTACAGCGTGGCGCAAAATTAATCACCCTATCGAAAGATGTTATAATTTTTGCAAATGGCATCGTACGTCAATCATATTTGATATTTCTGAACTACACATTTGACATGTGTGAAGTAGAAAAAATTGTAAGTCCCAAATAACGATTTCCATCACTCAAAATCATTTTTTTTTATTCAGTAAAAAAGTAATTCTAAAACAAAATTGGATGATTAATTTTGCGCCACCATGTGTAAGTTAATCCCATGCTCACTGGTTATCATCAATTTTCTGGTGGATTTGGATGCTAAGACAGATCAGCCTTTATACACACAGCACAACTATATCACCCATACTGCTTGTATTGCAAAGGCAAAAAAGAAAATGCGGAACACGTACTCACAGAGTGCGTGAGATTCGAGGTCGCACGAACGATTTTGGAGAGACATATGAGACGGACAGTTACTCCGGCTGGAGTAATAGAATACATGGTGAGTTCAAAACAGGCATGGTCCGTAACAAATGATATTCTCGGTGAAATAATGCAGCAGTTGCGGCGAGACGAGCGGAGTAACAGGTAAACTCCGTCCCACCCCGCGATGGAATATCTAAAAAAAGTTCCGCGGGGATCAACGGGAATATGAGCCTGGCGGGAGGCGGTTTTAGTCGGTAAAAACCCGGTATGTCTCTGGATCGGTCTAGAGGTATCTTTTGAAAATTTCCACCTTCCTACCAAAAAAAAAAAAAAAAAAAAACACAATAAATCATCTATAACTTGCAAGAGAACAATCTGCTCCCAAAAACGTGTCAAAATATCTCTTTTCGTCAATATATTCACAAGAAAATTACCTCTTCCAATAATGGCGTCTTTTTTTACACTAATCAACATCCCCCACACTTTCCTAAGACTCTCAATACTCTCTCCCTAACCACCTACTATCAAAATGTCTCCGCTCTAAAATGCAATGGATTCTGCAAAATGCTCATACCATCCCTTTCGACATATACCCACTAACCGAAACCAACCTTATGCCCAGTACTCACAGTCAAGAACTATTGCCCTCCACCTTTAATGTTTTTCGTGATGACGATGGTATGTGTGTGGATTCACCTTGCCGTGGTGTGCTGCTTGCCATCCAAACTAAAAGCTCGCCTCATCTCTTATAGCCATCTCTTCTTCTCCCAATCTTGCCTATGTCGCAATAAAAAAAAATCGTTATACATCATATGCTTCTATAGACGTCCTTCGCAACCAATCGTGTCATACGAACTGGCAATAGCAGCGCTTGATCACCCAACCGAGTTAAGTACTTCCCTTGACGATATCGTTTTTGTTGGCGATTTCAACCTCCCCCATCTCCAATGGACGCTGTCAGACGATCAATCCTTTTACACCTCAAACCCTACTAGTACCAAGGAATGTCTCTTTATATACGGTCTCACTGACTCATCATCATCATCATCGGCACTACAACCGGTATCCGGTCTTGGCCTCCTGAATCAAGACTCCGTCAAATAAGTAATGTCCCAAATCATATAAAAAGGCAACTTGGTCTTGTGTTTACAACAGACTCTTATAATACCTCAGTTGCCCTTAGTCCTCACGCCATCTCAACCATCGACAATTACCATCCCCGCTTCTCGTATCGCTTTATGGTGGCTGCTTAGCCCGACCCTGACCACCCCATGTCAACTTTTCCTACTACTTCCGCAAAGCTAACTTTCGCCTATTAAATGAGTATGTTAGCAGAATCGCATTTCATCTGCGGTCGAATCTAGAGGTAGAAGAAGCTACTGCCACTCTCTCTACAATGTCATTTCCCTAAATGTCCCTTATTCTTGACATTGGCTATCGGTATCATCGCTTCCATGGTACAACCGCTAACTCGTCACTCTTCGGAACAAGAGGAATAATTTGTGGAACATTTTACTAAGAACACGTTCCTCCCTGGACTACTCCAACTATCTCGGTTCCTTTTATAAATTCACCGAGCTTTCCAACTCCCTCTACTACAATGATCTCACAAAAACACAAGAGAACCTGATCAATGTCTCCATCTCTTTTTTCCTCTTTATTAATTATAAACGTAAATCTGACGCCTATTCCAACTCCCTTTCCAATGACATGATTACTTCAACAGAACCCCAAACTATTTCCAATCTTTTGACTTCTGTAGCGATCCTAAATCGCTACCCCTATCCAAATCCCCAATAGTATCAATTCCTAAATTTCCTAATTTCATATTGAATCATATGAGCAATAAATTAACCCAAAGTTAATTTATCACTCATTGATTCAATTCCACATAAAAAACCCAAATCCCAAATTTTCCATTGCTCCCATATTGAGTCACATGTACAACGAATTTAACCAAAAGTTAATTCATCGTACATTGACTCAATTCCTAAAAAATCATGAAATGCTAAATTCAAAACGCATTTCATGATTCCCCTTCCTAGAACCCATCCAACTAAAACCTCTAACAAATTCCCAGAACACAACTCAAATTGAAACACAAACTCTTATGTGTGTTTCTGGGAATTTTGACCCTAAAATAGTTGACAATTCTCAACTAAAAATTCTATAAAAGGGGAGTAAATTTCAATTTCGTGATCAGTCAAGCTTCAGAGGCCGAACCGCTGATCAACCAAACATCAGTTAAAGTTCCGAGGCCGAATCTATGACAAACAAAAATATAAATCAATTTAGTAGTTCTCCAGAGGCCAAACCCCTGGTCGCGCGCAATGTAACCAAATCTCAGAAAAATAAAATAAACACTAATTAATAAAAGGATTGTCCTTTCGTCTTTTGCGTTGTTTGACTTTCGGCCCAGCCTTCCCTTCCGCTTGAAACTGCATTGCCCTCGATATCCGACTACAGTCTCTTGGGCTAATTTGGCTTCGGGATTTCACCAACTCTTGCAGTGACGTGTTTGTGTAACTGATCCACCCAGTGCTAGTGACGCCAACGGATGAAAACTGATCCGACGCACCAACCCTTGCAGTGACGTGTTTGTGTAACTGATCCACCCAGTGCTAGTGACGCCAACCGGTGAAAACTGATCCGACGCACCAACCCTTGCAGTGACGTGTTGGTATAATTGATCCACCCCGTGCCAGTGATGTCAACTGATGAGAATCGATCCGACGCACCAACTATATCGAAACGTTCCGCAGCCGAGTATTGGGGAATTTCCTAAAAAGAGGCAAGGCACAGTTACTACGCCGCCTCCTAAAATATCACACACAACACTTCGTTCTTTAAAAAGTCTTTCACAGATAACTGTTTCGAACCGAACACATCTTACTTCAAAGACCTACCCGAATTCTCAATTAACCCATTCATCTCTCAACTTATTCAGCATCGCCTAGTCGAAGATAAATTAAACTTACTTAAATACGAATTCAGCCCTTGCCCTGATGGACTCCCTGCCGTCCTTTTAAAAAGTGTTCTTCTTCTCTTTCTCTGCCAGTCTCAAAGATCTTCAATAAATCCCTGACACAAGGTGTCTTCCCAAGTAATTGGAAATCCTCTTTTGTCATCCCATCAAAAGAGTAACTAACCCCTCTACAACTCTCAATAATCTCTCCGCAACTGTCTACTATCAGAATGTTAGAGGTCCTATCGCCAGACCGTTACATATTCCAAAACTGTTCGAAGGCATTCTTTACAACGCGTTTTGTTTCCGCTGCAAATCCATCATCTCACCCAACCATCATGGTTTCCTTGCGGGCAGGTCGACCTCCGCCAATCTAGTTGAGTTCTCATCTAACACTCTTCGTGGCTTAGAGAATGGCAGCGAAGTCGATGTAATTACAACCGATTTCAACAAGGCCTTCGACAAAATCTCCCACAATCTCATCCTTTTTAAACTATCCTCTCTTGGTTTCGAACCTCGACTGATTAAATGTATTTCTTCCTATCTTAACGATCGAACCTACCGTGTCAGTTTTATATCCACCCTTTCCAATCCTTTTGTTCCCACGTCAGGGGTCCACCAGGGTAGTGATCTTGAAACCCCCTCCTATTTATTCTCTCTATTAACGACATAGACTCTAGTCTCAACCACTCCTCCATCTCTCTTACGCGGACGACACTAAAATCTTCAAGACGATCCGATCTCCTCTCGACTCCTCAACAATTATACTCGACAGCTTTTCAACTTGGTGCCAAAACAACTGCCTCGAATTAAATATTGACAAACGTCACTCGATCGCCTTCTCCCATAAACCCCCCCCCCCCCCCCCCCTCTCCACGGTGACGTACCTATTTCTTTCTCAACCAGCAGATATCACCTGTATAATCGATTCGTGTCCTAGGCATATTATGTGATAGAGAGCTTAACTTCATCCCACACATTAATGACAATATCCTCAAGGCCAGCCCGGTCTTGGGGTTTTGCGAAACTTATCTTATGTGATAGGGACCTTAACTTCATCCCACATATTGGATGATATTATCCTCAAGGCCAGCTTTGCCCTCGGTTTTGTGAAACGTTGGTCTAAGGAACTCTCTAATCCCTAAATTTACCGTTCGCTCTACATAGCCTTTGTCCGTTCCATTCTTGAATATGCTAGTCAGGTATGGTCTCCTTACTACTCGTCTCATATTCGCAGGTTCGAAAGCCTGCAACGTCGTTTTTTTTTCCACTTTGCGCTCCGAGGATTGGATTGGGATAATCCTCGGGTTCTACCCCGATACACAAACCGTCTCCATTTAAGTAACCTTAACTTGAATAACGCAGAGTTCATGCCGACATTCTCTTCATCCACCGTCTCCTCTCAGGTTCAAACATATGTTCTAGCCTACTCTCCCCCATCACATTTCACACAAACCCCGTATCCTGCGAAAGCCTCGTCTCTTCTACTTGCCTGCCCACCAAACTTCTTACGGCTCTAACGAACCCATTTCGCGAATGCTGCGTTGGGCAAACTTTTACCCCGCCTTCTTTGATTTCAATCTCACTTCTCCCACTCTTAAACTTCGTCCCCCCTCATACCGCGCCCAACTCACCGCCTACACTCTCGCAATATATATATACCCGCACTTATACTCGTACCCTAGCTTCCGGCCCATCCTTCCCTGTCCTTACACGTACACTATCTATAAAGCCGTCTAAGTATACTCCGATGGATCTACTCGCTGCCAAGTAGAGTATATGTTGGTTGACGGGCTTCACACATTCAATGTTAAGAAAGCGCGAACGCATTTGAGTGGCAACATCGACTGAAATCACCATGTTGTTAATATGATGCTTTAAAGGCGGATTAAAATGTCGGCGCCTGCAGAGCAACAAAGCTGACTTAAATAGGGAAACAGTTGTAGCCGAGTTTCAAATATCTGAATGGTGGGAGAATAAGTCCTAGCTAAAACATGCTGATAATTACATATATTTTGGTAAGGGTGTCATTAGTATTGCATCTCCAACTCCCTCTCCTCCTGTAAAATACTAGAAGACCCGACTATAGATTCAGCAGTATGGTTGGGAGGAATTTGTGAATGTTTCAAAATCTGGCGCATAGCCCGTTCCGTTTTGGAAAAAATAGCATAATACCTTGAAGGTTCCAAATTACACGGCGTGTACATTTCAAATTATTGCGCCATAATTTAACACCACCGTATAAAATTTCAGAGTTCACTTCCTAAACAGTACTCGCTGGTTTCGGCTACTTACAGAGGATGGTGTGTGGTTTAAAAAAAAAATTGTTATCATTTGAGGCAATGTCGAATTTCACATCGCAACATTGTTAAATGTCGTGCGCAGCTCTTCATAAGTGATGTTAACTCCCACAAAACACAATATTTTATCGCATTTCGTTGTTCATATATCGCAGAGACCTCCAAATTTTAGAGATGAAATTTTACTCGTGCACTGACTGATGGTGCTGTTGTAGTGCTCTAAGAAGCCCTACCACTTCTCTTCCATATACATACATATCACCCACTAATCGAATTCTCATCCAATATCATCCGTTCATAGCCCAAATCAACGTTGAATTCAATGTCAATCACATTGAACCAAACGTTCAATTGTCGAACATTGAATCAAGTCCTTAAAATTAAAACATCACGATGCATATCTTCCCATGCATCGTTTGTACAAACAAACACATGCGAAACGAATCAATTATCCATTTGCTTCGTATACACAAAATTCGTACAAATCCTTATCTCCATCTGCATTGTATCCAGATGTGTATATTCTAAAAATAGATATCCCATTCCTTTTCTCCATTTTATTACATACAAATCTCAATGAAGGTTTGTATAAAAGAGCGATGGATTTTGGATTCGAGGTAAGACTCCAGCAGGCCCTGGATCACATCAAGGCCCAGGAGAAGCTCATCAAGGAATTAACCAAGAGAATCGACGAATTGGAAAGCAGCTCTGCAAATTTTCCTGAAATGCTGGACGAGTCTGACATGGAGGAGCAACCGTCTCATCTATCAGCACCAGCAGCCAAGCCAACACCAAATATCTCCAGTATCCAAAAAATGTCTGGAAGTCAACAACAACCGAAACCCCAAATAAATAACGCCGCTGCCAATGGAAGAGTTCCAAAGAACGAAAGGCCCCCACAAATCAACATCAAAAAGGTAAATAACATCAAGCAAGTTATTCAGCTTCTGGAGAGCGCCCTGGGGCACCGGAATTTTACCACCAGATCGAGAGGTGACAACGTGTCCGTAACACTCTCCTCTTTAAAAGACCACGCGCTAGCTGAAAAAGCACTTATCTCGAATAAACTGGAGTTCTTCACCTTCCTCAGGGCGGATCTCAAACCGAAAACGTTTATAATACGGCACATCGACCCTGCTTGGACTAATGAAGAAATAAGCGCGGAATTGACGAGACTAAGTCCTGACTTGAAAATATCCAAAGTCGACTACTACCAAACTCCTCACATGAGGGCGAGCAACATATTCAACCTACGGATCATCCAATTGGCACCAACCGAAGACACTAACAAACTAAAACAGATCAAATATCTGTTCACCCACAAAATTCAGATAGAGATACCTCACAAGCAGGAGCTTCTCCACTGCAAGCGCTGTCAGCAGTCAAGTCATCTTTCATCTTCGTGTCATCTACCAAGACGATGCGTAAAATGTGCGCAGGAGCATGAACCAAACCAATGCAAAGTCAAGCCACCGGGTGAGGACCCAGAACGTATACACACGGAAAATCCGGATGGCTCCATTTCTGTAAAGGAAGTGTCAGTTGAATGCTGCAATTGTGGTGGACCGCATCCTGCAAACTTCACAAAATGCCCGCACAAGCTACGCTTACTGAAGCAGAGAGTGCCTCCAACCAAAAACATCACTGGCCAACTTAAGCAACCAACAGCAACAGTTACTACAACAACGAAATCGAAATCCTATGCGGAAATTACCAGAGGAAACAACGCACCCTCATCACAACCAGGAACAAACCTAGGACTCGACATCATGGGATACATCCGAGAGTTGCAAGCTCTCTTACCGACGCTAAATGGATTAAGTAACTTCGAAAAACAAGGTCAGATACTTTCTCTTATAACCTCACATATATTATCCCAAAATGTCTAAGTTAAGTGTAGTTGCCCTCAATGTAGATTCCATTTCGTCAAACATACGGAGGCATCACCTCCGACTGCTAGTGAAGGAGTTTTCTCCAGACGTCCTCCTTCTTTGTGAAACCTGGCTCAAACCCAACTCTCGCATTTCTATTCCAAATTACCAACTTGTTTCAACTCCTCGAATTGACGGTGCAAGAGGAGGTACCGGTATCCTTATTCATAAAAGATTCCAATTCAGTGAAGTCAAATTTAGGAACATCTCCTGTGTCGAATACACCGCTGTCAAACTGCTTTGTGACAACAACAAAGTCTTGGTTCTAGTAGCCATCTATTTACAACCCAAGAGGTACCCTAACTTCCCATCTTCAGACTTCGATGAAATATTCCGTCAATCCCACCCCCACTCATTCATCATCGGAGGCGACTGGAATGCCCGTCATACCGCCTTCAACGACACCGCTTGCAATAAATTTGGCAAACAATTGCTTGCTTTCCTACCTCTCCACCCCTACGTCTATATCGACTCCCCTACGGAACCTACTCATTGCTCCAGCTCTACTCAATCAACTATAGACTTCTTCTTAAAATCTGCGATCCTACGCTCTGTATCTCCCCCTACTGTGTCGCACTTCTTCCCCTCTGATCATGCCTCCATCCACTCGGTAATTCACCTTGGCCCCTTAAATCCGCTTCAATCTCTCAACCCAGTCCATAATTTCTCCAGAACTAACTGGAGAAAGGTCAACAAATCCGTTGGCGATATGTTTCAAACGCTTCCCATCACAGAGACGAATAACTTGGATCCTAACGAAATTGAAGAAGCAGCTTGTAAGATGGAAGGGATCTTACAGCAAGCCCTGTATGCTAATACCCCTTCAAGGATGCCACACTCCTTCGTAGGTAAACCACTTCCATATCTCACCCTCAAACTCATCTCATTAAAAAAAAAGCTCCGCCGAAAACTATTTCGAAGATTTTGTCCCCTCCTGAAAGTACAGGTTCAATTATTGTCTACCCTCATTAACCAGCAGTTAAATGCTTTCGTAGAGCAGAACTACATCTCCACTTTAAATAGTATCAGACCCGACCGTAATCTTTACAAAAACATCAATCGCCTTACAGGACGAAAAATACACACCTCAATAGACAGACTAATTGGTCCCAGAAATAATATTCTGTACTCTGATTCTGAAATAGCAAACTATTTAGCGGAACACTTCTCCCAAGTGCATAGGCAAAATGATAGCCTAGGCAACTCCGAGTTTGAGGAAGTGGTCAACCGTTATACATCCCATGAACTAATCTCCTCATTCACTCCATTCATAACTGAATTTAATAATGACAATAGAGCATCTCAACCCACCGATACAAACTTCTTTTTGCAACCGCAGGAATTTAACCAAATGATATCTTCTCGTGGCAATAAAAACTCAACCGGCTTGGACAAAATTCCACAAGTGCTTTTCAAAAACCTCAACCCTTCAAATCGACTATACATCATGACCCTGCTAAACCACATAATAAATGCTGGTCACATACCGGAGTCTTGGAAAACTGCCATAGTCATCCCCATTAAAAAATCAGGCGCATCCCTGATGGCGGCCAATTTTCGACCCATCTCACTACTTAATAATTTAAGCAAATTACTTGAATTAAAAATTCACCATTACCTACTCTCCTTCGCGGAAACTAACTCATTACTCCCTGATTTTCAATTCGGTTTTCGTGCACAGCACTCAACATGTCACGCTCTCCTCAAGTTTACTCACGACATCACTATGGCTCTTAACGACCAGTGCCCCACTGTGTGTATCTCCCTTGACATATCCAAGGCTTTCGACTGCGTGTGGACTGCGGGTCTTCTGTACAAATTACATTCCACGTATCGTCTCAACAATCACACTTCCAAGTTTCTCTACTCGTACCTATCAAATAGGAAATTCATGGTCAAGATAAATTCCACCCTTTCCCAGACGTACTCAATAACAGCAGGAGTCCCCCAAGGATCCATTCTGGGCCCCCTCTTATATTTACTATACACATCTGATATTCCTCAACCCGTCTCACCGAATACTCGAATCCTCAACTACGCAGACGATACCCTTGTCTACTCCAGCAGCAGGCTCGTATTATCTGCCAGAAACCGCGTAAATGAATTCCTCCAAATTCTTTCCTCCTACTTCCTTAAATGGAAGATCCGCTTAAACCCCAACAAAACTCAGATGACTGTATTTAAAGGTAGAAACGTTCACTGTACCAATAACACGGTACGTAACCATTCAAAAATCCAACTGAACCTCTGCAACACCCTCATAAAACCATCTAAATCACTAAAATACTTGGGCATTACTTTCGAAAATAATCTCTCTTTCACGACTCACATAAACAATGTCATCCGCAAAGCGGGGATACAGCTGAACCTTTGTCGGAAAGTAATGTGGAAGGCAGATGGTCTCTCTCAACAAGTCAAACTTCTACTTTATAAACAAATCATCAGGCCCACACTTACTTACGCTTGTCCCATCTGGTTCCATATATCTCCCTCTCAAATGGAAAAACTTCGTATCTTCGAAAGGAAGTGTTTCAGACTAATCACAGGGCTACGTCGACAGCGCGACTCCCACAAATATATCGGAAGTTTTACGCTATACCACTCCGTCGGCCTGGAGAGATTGGATAGAAGGTTCCTGGAATTGTCGATAAGATTCATTGAAAACCTGTCAGCCAATCCAAACCCTCTCATCAATTCCCTTAGCCTCCCCAGCCACAATGCATCAAATCCCTATCTTCATGCACTCCATTTAAAGGCTCTCTTCTACGCAGGAAGATTAGTAAATGATGCGAACGAAATCATCTACCATAACAGGGTAACCGATCCTAACCACTTCAAATACTCAAACATTCAACCCTTTTCTCGGGTTCTTTCCTTTAACGAGCAGTCGGTGGAGAGACCTCCCTCTGCCGCTCCCTTCCCTCCATAGGGTATGTACAGTACGAAATCTCAACTTAAGCTTAAGACAAGGCTAATTTGTTCTAAATGACTATATGTGAATTTATTTAACTACCTTAGATATAAGCTAGATTTAAATAGAGATAAGTAGTTTTAAGAATATTTATTGTAAACATTGACAATCCATCCTGGTTTTCATGACCTTTCCAGGAGTCCTGCTAATAAATTGTATCTTATAGATCTCCTTAGACGTAAGACCTCAAATTAAATATTACTTGGAAAAATGTTCTAGACATTGTAAGTAAATTTGTCACAACTTAGTTAAGTTAGCTGTAAACTTATGTAACTAAACTTTTAATGGTCAATAAAGACAGCGTTTTATAAAAAAAAAAAAAAAAAAAATGGATTCGAGGATCAGTCTCGATGGGCGTCCTAGGCGCAGGGACGCCAATAAACTAAATAAAATTATAAAGTCGAAATTATAAATAAAATTAGTAAATTTAAATTAACATTTAAATATTTGTGATTGAATTTATTATTGGGCCCGGCCGATTCCCAGGACCCTATGCAACAGTCGGTCATCACTCTTCCCGGAGGCCCCGGAAGCACGGTGGCGACCGCAACGAACAACTAGGGAGCGGTCTAACAAAGATTCCCTCGTACTTTTAAAGACAAGGAAACGCCCTCCCTAAGATTTGCTACCACACTGCCATCATCAAAATTGATATGTTTACAGTAAATTCGTCTCCCCTTCAGGCGCATATCACAAGATAGCACTAAGGGTGCGTATTCTGTGGCGGCTCCGTCTTCCAAAATCATCTAAGCGACCGGAACTCCAGATTCAGATTGGATTATGAAACATTCTCATCCATACACTCAAAGAAAACAGCGTTGGCATCAGAAGATCCTTCAAGCTAACAGCCAGTTAAGCATTTGGACGTGAAATATTAATCAATCTCAACGGACTGTTCACATGGAAGAAAATAAATAATGGTCAAAAAAAAAGGGAGTGGCGAGAGGCCGACTTAGGCGAGACAAGGACAGATGTGTCCTTCATCTTGTCTCTGGCTTCTGGTCATCTTGCGATAACCATAATCACCCACATCCGTGAGGATGTTGAGCTTGGTTTCGAGATATTTGGAAAAAAAGGAGGGGATGTATCTAAGGATAGTATCCACAGGCTTAGTTCAAATGTTCTCTAACTACTTGGATGGAGGGATGCTGGGAAAGAAATCATACAAGAACTATAGGTCTTGAGTGTGGTAGTAAACGCAGGTCACGTCTTCGGCGTCTTATAATCTGTGCAATGTGTTGTCAGCAGACCCTATGGGATGGGTCCAGGAAGCTTCTATTATAGAGGGGAATGCTGTTGGTAAGGGTGCTTTTTTCAGTTTTGTACTGAAGAAGAAATTGTGGTGGTCAGATCCGAAGAGATCGAAAGATAGAAGGGTCAAGAACGCAAGGCTCCCGTACAAGTAGGCTCTCACTGTTCTGAATCCTTTCTAGGTAGTTGTATGTTAATTCTAGCAAGTACTCGTTGATAGGGGTAATAGGGGCACCTTCGTATAGGTGAGAGTTGGGGTAATGGCGACCATCAGGCCTTCTAGAGTGGTTGGTTCTCAGGAGTTTCCTTTCGAAAACTCGAAGTCTTTGCATTTGACTCGAAGATATGCAAGGCCATATGGGAAAGGCGTACGATATTCCAGATCGAATTAGCTGCTTATAGCAGAGAAGCTTAAGTTTGGTGTCAACTTTGTTGCTTCACTTCAAGATGTTGTGCAGTTGCTTAGACCGACCGAAGTCCCTTTGAAGAATGTGAGTCACATGTTTGACGAAATTCATTTTTGGGGTATACTAGGGTGGACTGAAAAGTTTCCGTGAAGATAGCAGCACTTATCAATAAGACCTAGTGTATGTAGTTGTGCATCTTTTGACAGTTACTCACCAAAATTTGAGCCATTTTGGATGCGTAGTTTTTATTTGACAGTCGTTGTGAGTGTTTTTGTGAAAATGGATTTAATTGAGTATCGGGCTGTCATTAATTTTTTGTTTTTGAAAGGCAATACGTCTACGCAAACCAAAGATAAGTTGTACTCTGTGTATGGGGACTCCGCACCATCAGTTACCATAGTGAAATTTCGGGCAGCTGAATTTCAACGTGGCCGAGAGAGCTTGGGAGACGATGAACCACAGATTTAAAGTGAGAGAGATAGCAGAGGCTATGAAAATGCCCAAAGAACGTGTTTGTCACACATTAAATCAAGATTAAGACATGAGAAAGCTGTCCGCTCGTTGGGTGCCGCGTTTGCTCACGTTAGAGCAAAACCGTGTTCGAATGAACATTTCCAATGCTCTGTTGGCGCAGTTTAGGCGCAATAAATCCAAGTTTTGAATAATTACTGTCGATGAAACTTGGATACAGCATTATACGTCCGAAACAAAAATACAGTCATAACAGTGGACTGCAAAGGGGGAATCGGCTCCAAAAAAAAAAGCAAAAACTGTTTTTTTTCGGCTGGGAAAGTGATGGCGACTGTTTTTTGTGATAGTCATGGAGTTACCTTAATCGATTATCTTCAGAATGTAAAAACCATTACAGGAGCATACTTCGCACCATTACTTGACCAACTGAAGGCAGAAATTGCGCCAAAACGGCCACATTTGCAGAAAATTCGCCGTCTCACACCCGTGGGGGACGAGATCCCGACGCCAGCATGGGCGCAGTGTTCTACCTCGTCTCCATCGTCACTAGGAGATTTGGCAAAAGAGAACACCAACAAGGAACGACGATCACGCACCGAACAGCGCAGCAAAATGTTCGCCAAGAGAATAATAAAACACGATTTTCACTAGTTAAAACTTTTAGTTTTGAGTACTCTATTGTTATTGTAATCTCACATATGGCATTCTAATTTTACTGCAGGCTTACTCCTTAACAACACAACTCAACAACTCAACTTAATAAAACACCGCACTTAGCAAACGCTAGTTGGAAACACGTTCGTAAAATGGGCTAACGCCAGCTCGAACTCGACTTGGTAATGTATACGCGTCCCTGTGGTGGGCTACGGTGAGCGGAAGTCGGCGCGACCAGTGACGGTCGTCGGATGAAATTAGACTCAGCGATATCTTGCTCGTGCAGAGCTCACTCGCTAATCATGATCATGGTGGTATGTGTGCATGGTTCTTTCATGGATGAGAACGAACCTAGAACAAAGAAAGGGCATAAAGTGCATTCATGGGATACGATTTCGGTAAAGCAAATAAAACCGAACTCGTCGGGTGCTAATGGGATCTTTGTTGGAAATGTGCGTCGCGGCTAAACAAAGAGACGACGATGCGATGTGGAAATGTGCTAATGGGTTTTAGCTAGGTTACTGGGAAATGGTGTTTATGGCATCGCTAGTAAGGGTAGGTATTGAATTCCTATTTGCATTTGTTTATGCTGTAGGATTTAATTGATGCCAAGAGACATGGAATGCGTATTTGCTTTGGTCCCTTGGGTGTAAATCGCCAGCCAATGAGTATGTATTGAACATTGTTGTACACATGGGGCGGCTGGGAAAATAGACGGCGCAATATTTATGGTCCCTGTCATGACGGTGACGTTGTATGCAAACCGAATCATTTTGTTTACAGGAATTTGTCTGGTACTGAAGGTGCCGAATTGGTTTGGAATTCCAGATAAGTAAAGAAAGAAATCTTACGGAAAATTGTATGCGAAGAGATGCATGAAAAGGTAAGTTTTCTTTACAGGGACTTTAAGATTATAGATTTGATCTATATAATGCGTGAAGCATTTACTGGTGCTAATGCTGTTGCATTAGCAGAAACTGATGTAGATTGGGTTGTAATAATAGGGGTTCTGCCTGATAAGGTAAAGAAAGAAATCTTACGGGAAATTGTATGCGAAGAGAATACATGAAAAGTAAGTTTTCTTTGACAGGGACTTTTTAAGATCATAGATTTGATATATATGATGCGTGAAGCATTTTCAGGTACTAATGCGATTGAATTAGGGAAGTTAGGAAATTGGCTGAATGTTATGGGGGTTTTACGGTAAGTAGACAGTGGGGTTTGGCGGAACCGCCACACACCTTAGCGGGTACCATGGTGAAAATCCACAAATTACGGTTTGAACTGCTTGACCATCCGCCTTACTCACCAGATCTAGCCCCAAGCGACTTCTTTTTGTTCCCTAATCTAAAAATTGCGCACGGAGGACAGAGATTTTCGTCAATTGAGGAGGCAATCACCTTCGTGAACAGTTATTTTGCCAAGTACTATTTGGACGGGTTAGATGGGAGCATCGCTGGGAGAAGTGTGTAGAGTTACAAGGAGACTATGTAGAAAAATAAAAATAAATTTTAAGAAAAAATGTCTTGTATCTTTGTTAGGTCGGAAATTTTTCACCGCACCCTCGTAGATGACTCCTGTGGTCTAATCGTAGTACCTCCTTTTGTATTGGGATATCGAGAAGGGGGTTGGAAGTGATTACTGCTCAGAATTATAGCTACAGTCTTGGATGGATTAAGTCAAATTCGCCATCGACTGTAATACTGATATATTTCGTCCAGGTGACGGTTGAGTCGATTTGTTGCGAGTTTAGAGCTTTTGGATGACGTGTGCACTAGGACGTCATCCGCATAGCAAATCTGGTTTACTCTCCCGTCCACAGGGCGAGGAATATCTGAGGTGTACTTATTAAATAAGATGGGACCTAGGATGAAGCCCTGTGGTACGCATGCAGCAGCGTTGATAGTTCGGGATAGTCGAACTTGGAAGGTTCTGTTTAGAACGAACTGGTAGAATAAATAATGGTCATGGTGCACTGATAATTATAATCGTGGTTCAACGTCTGTGAAATAAAGTTACTATAGACAATATAACGAGTGTTTATTATTCAAGAACACCATAATTCGCCTACAACAATAGTAGGGTCAGTCTTTATTGAACAACACTCGTAGTTAGTGAGTTTTTTTTTAATTCTGTAAAATTAAAGCAATACCGTTTTAATTTAATTAAATAAATGGGCTTTGTTTCGTCTTTGGTGACGACCGCAGTAAAAATCGCTAAAATGCTACATGTGACAATCGTAGAAATCAGAAGGACTAACTGTTTGGATGTGACGAAAATATCATCACCAAAGGCATCGCTATTTCAGTATAAGTTTTCGTGGAAAAATACCCAAATAGCCACCCGAATGCCATTTGATAGACCCACTTACATGAAGTTATTTTCAATAAAATAACATATTAATCGGCGCCGATCGGTGACGTTATCTCCCGAAGTGCCATTACCTATTTAAGTCGATAACATCAAGCAACGATGGCGTTTTGTAAGCAGGCAATCGAAAATTGTGTAGAGGTTCAAAACTTCAGTACCTAAGATTTTAAATTCCTCTATAATAGTAAAGATAAACCAAACTTGATATAAACTCACACCACCGTGTGACTTTATATCAATGCGACCGTGACCAATGTCAGAAGGCAAATGAACGTATCAGGAACACTGCCCAAACATTTCAATACCATTATCGTGTTTTAAAATACTCATGTTCGACGACCTCGCATGTGGATATGAGAGCATTAACAATAATATTAGTCAATTAGTACTCACCAAAAATGGTGCGAATAATAGATTTAACAGTATGGTCGCTCCACTAATTAGCAGTTCTGGATTCTCATCAGCACCGTCACGTCCTTGCAAGGGTATAAAAGTTGTATAGAAGGCATAGCATAGATATGTGAAAAAGATGTACGGCGCGATTTGGAACAACAGATGTGGAATAACCCACAGGAAAGCTGAAAAGAAAGAGTCTATGAAGAAGGGAAACTTTTCAAGAAATACTAACTTACATTTCCTGTGAAACGAAGTTATTAGATTAATCAGCACAGATACCGAATAAAATAGGATACTTATCATAATTGCAAAACAGGAACGTATATTAAATGCCATCATTATAATTAAAACTACGGTTAATATTAAACAGTGAGCATGCATGAACAGCTGAATTGCGTTTCCGAGAGGAATACCATACTGAAAAAAATGCAAACATACTAATATATTATTGAGAAAATATACTTTAGATATGAAGTCTTACCTCTTTCGTCCTTTGCAAATATATAGCGGGAAGAATCCCTAACCAGAAGAAAATTGGACAAAAGTACAGTCCAAAGACAAGCCATGTGTTGTAGAACCATGTCATAGACAAGCCAATTGCATCCAAGAGTACTGCGATACCAATCGTGAATCCAATGGCAATTATAATAGATAGCAATTGAATCCCGAAAATGATTCCAAAGTGCAGGAATGTACGCGATCGTCTAATCCCAATGTATTTTGGAAGTAGCCATAAATACAACGCAATGACTATCAATGCGAATACCGAAACACTGATGTTTAAAATAAAGCCAATATCCTCGGTGTAGTAAATTATACCCAGGCCTAGAACATCGAAGAATATTGTGTGACCAACGCTATGTTGCTGTGAATAGTCGCATGTTTAGTAACTGGCAGCAAAAAAAAAAAATAGACTACTCACTGATGGATCTTCTAATTCAGGAGCATTTGCGAGAGCCTTGGTGAGCTCTAAAATGTTATCTCCAGTCAATTGGTAAGTATCTCTTGGGATGCGGTTAAATTTGTCATATCTCGTGTGGTAAACGTAGCCGTTAAATGAATGAGCCAAATCAAAACCTGAAATATAAAACACAAATATTATTATAAGCTGGTCCTGAGAACACGGTTTTGCAACACATTGGTGTGGAGACGTGTTGGAAGGATGGACATTTTTGTTGCTATTTGCATTACTACTTTTTTCCTTTTCTACTGAATTACTTGCTTATCAGTTAAAATGGAATCCGAAAAATCGGTATGGTTTACTGACTACCTTTGTTGTGAATATATTGCACTGTTCAATTGATAACTTATCCTCCCCAATTGTCAGAATGACTTACTTCAAATAACCTGTAATAATCACGGTGATATCAAGATAAAAGCATAACTTACCAGGAATATGGCCATAATCTCGAAATATCCTAAAATCCGTGTCTGATGGGATGAATTTGTGTTGGAAGAGTTCCTCCGCCATGGTCATTGCATATGGATGCTGTATATGCCTGCCGTAGTACTGAGTTATAAAAATACAATTAATAACTACCAACATTTAATTTGTATGAACTTTACTTTCATGAGCCAAGGATGATCGGGACCAGATTGAAATAAAATTTCCCGTCCACCGGTTCCAGCTGAATCCAAATTAATTAATGCTCTGAAAATAAATGACAACAGATTATAAAGTCAACATTTTTGTTAGTGATAATTTAAAAGAAAAAAAAAAACGGATAATTTAAGGTATTAGTAACTCACGACTTCCGTCGTTACTACATACTGGGCCAATCCCCATTATACTTCGTGATGTATACTGAGCATAAACTGTACATACACATAAGCACATGTCTTCATGTACTAGGAATAAGTTGTCGCGTAGCCGCAGCAGAGACCCTTTCATCATCATCATGATCGGCACTACAACTGGGATCCGGTCTTGGGCTTATTTAACAAATCTCTCCACCGGTCCCGATTGCGAGCCGATGTCATCCAGTTTGGCACTCCCAGGCTCTGGACGTCCTGGCCTACGCCATCCCTCCATCGCAGACGAGGTCTGCCATGCTGTCTTCTTCCATACATCCTGCCACAAAGGACTTTCCGGGCAGGCTTATGGGGGTTAGAAGTATTGCACCAAGCAATACCGATTCACTTCTTCCCCACTAGCACTGTTACTCCTTACACAAGAATTGTTCCACAGGAAGACAGGAAAACACTTTTAATTTGTTTAACTCAAAGAAGAATTTTAATTCTATTATCACTCTATAATTTCAATACACAATTGCTTCACAGACAAATAATAAACTTCTTCTATACTTAGAAACTTTTGGCAATAGAGACGAAATTTTGCAGTTTTTGCTTTTATTACAACGACGAGCGGCGACGCGACTGACCGTTGCAATGATTCAATAGTGACTCTTTAATAAACGTGTATTTAAATTTTGATGGAACGGCAGCGTGACTGCAGGCGATCGCAGTTGAGATGTGTCTCTTTAACGCGGTGCAGCGTGGCCAACCGCGGTGATGATTGAATAGCGACTGGTGTTAATTAGGGTTGAAATTCATATTTCATTCCACACACAGGACAATCAAAAGAGACCACGCCTCTGCTCTCTCAACCTCACACCCGTCAAAATGTGAGTAACTTTTGTTAATAGGGTAATTGACCGACATGAAGAATGAGAGAACAGAAAACATGATATGCTGTGATCTCGGGGTAGCTTTGGTTGTGTGTGTTGGTATCAGATGCAGCTATTGACATGACCTGGTAACCCAGTGGTACGGCTATGGTGTAGTCGGAGCACATTGAACCGTGGAAAGAAATACGAATGAGAGGGAAACCTAGCTGATGTTACTCCCCTGCAAAAAGAGATCATTGATCCCAAGCGAATGGGTGATCTGAGGGAAAGCCGATAGGACGCCGCTGATGCTAGGGAAATAATCCGCGTGAGAACTAGACTCTAAGACGCCGAAATAAACCCAGCTATTTTGCTAGGATGCAACAGCGTCGTTCGTTTAGACTTGTTGTTGCTAACCGACATTATGAGATTTCCGATGGGAAACTCGTGGTTAGCAAGAATGGAGTTGCCGTGTGACTAGAACGTAGCTAAACTCAATTATGCATTATCTGCAAAGGATAATGAGTTTAGCTATACGTCCGTGTGAAATGTTTTACAGGGGAATACATATAAAGGAAATGGGTAGGTATGACGCGCTGAAAGCGGTCGAAATTAGGTGGAAATGTTGGTTGAGATTGTGGGTTGGTTCTCATGTAGAATAGAGAAACCCTCACAGTACTCCCCCGCCAGTGACGTAGTCACGAAATAATGGTAGGACGGAAGGAGTAGAACGGTTGAAGGAGCGCTAGGTGAAGTATCGGAAGGAGAGTCGTGTGTTTGGAGTATGGCTGGTTTGGATTAACCCAGTAGTCGCGGTGAGGTTATTCACCTGCAAAAAGAGATCATTGATCCCAAGCGCATGGGTGATCTGAGGGAAAGTCGATAGGACGCCGCTGATGCTAGGGAAATAATCCGCGTGAGAACCAGACTCTAAGACGCTGAAATAACCCCAGCTATTTTGCTATGGTGCAACAGCGTCGTTCGTTTAGACTTCGAAATTAGGTGGAAATTTTAGTTGAGATTGTGGGTTGGTTCTCATGTAGAATAGGGAAACCCCCACAGGCTCCTCTTAGCTCATTCGAGCTAGGTGTCCCGCCCACCGGAGTCTACTGAGTTTGATTTTCTTACAACATTAGCTTCAAGGTAGATTGCGTACAACTCATGGTTGTAGCGTCTCCGGAATCGTCCTCCCTCACAATGGGGCCAACAATTCTTTGTAAGACCTTTGTGGGGGTACGAGATCGCGACGCCAGCATGGATGAGAGTTCTACCTCGTCCCCACAAATCACTAAAGGTTCCGAGGAACACCGTTTGAGACTCCGAAATATCCACACCACGATCGCCGAATTGCGTTTACCAAATAAGAAAAACTCCATAACAACCGTCCGCAAGAAGTAATTGAAACACGAGATTTGGTGGAAAGTGTTCCTCTCCTGGTGAAAACAAGGAAGAAAGACTTGGCAATATATGCGTACGCGTGAGAGAAGATCACATTGGCTTTTTTTTCATACACAAGGCCATAGGAATGAACCTGAAACAAAGAAAGAAAAAAGCGATCGCGGAGAACTTTGTTTATGTGAGAAGGTTACTGGGAAACGAATCCAGAACGTAGGATAAAAGGAATCTATGACCTGAGAGTTCAACTGAGTAAACAAGTTGCAACTCATTAGATGGTAGGCGCATTTGGGATACTAGAATGATTGAATTATTTGCGTATCGCCAGAATGCCTGATGAAGGACAGCGGTCTTTTGTTTACTCATGGCGCTAGTTAGTGATATAATCTCAACGTGGATGGTGCCAATTACATGCAGCTGGTGCTGGACTATTTATCGCTGGCTTAAAGGGTCGACAGCCGATGTGTGCATAGACAGTTTTTATGTACACATATTGAGGCTGGAATTAGCCAACTCAAGGGTAAGATTCCCTGATATGCGGTCGTATGATATGCGAACCGATGAATTTTATTACAGGGAATTTATGATAAGGTAAGAAAGAACTCTTACAGGAATTGTATGCGAAGAGATGCAAGAAAAGATAAGAATTCTTTTACTGAAGCTTTTTAGATTATACCTTAGATAATCCTAGATGCGTAAAGCATTTACGGTGCTAATGCGATTGCATTAGCGAAATTATGTGATTGGATGGGAGTTATGGGGTTTTGTTTTAGTTAAGTGAACCGGGTCACACCATTGTTGTATTCCAGAATACTACCCTTTATTAAATTTAACACTGAATCTCCTTACACATCCTTAAAAACTTCCCTTAACATATATTACATTCTCACTTAATACATACCATTCATAAACATTCACAATATTGCCAGTTACAGCACATTTAATAGCATGCCCCTTTTCATAACTTGCCCCTTCTTATTTCAAAACAGAGCACTTTGATTTTCGTTCAAATTTTATTCAATTTAAAAGTCACAGAAACTAAAGGAATATTTTGAGAAAATTTGTTTTGTTCATATTATAATTTACAGTAAATTAGAACACAATGTTCCATAAGTAGAGAGAAATTCTAATTGTAAAATCAGTTTGAGTTTAGCTATTGATGTAGGAGTTTGAGATTCGAGTTTTAATAAGTTGAGTTTCAGTTAAGTTTTTGAAAGTTAAGCATTGAGGAAGTATTGTGGATTTGAGAGTTTAAAATAAATATATCGAAGAGACGGAATAATTTCTTTCTTTGATAATGGATTATCAATGGCAATAAATTACTCAAACAAACGGAGCGAATAAACATTGCAACGCGAATTGATGAAAGAATATTACATAAAGAAATAATAAAAGGTCCCCGCTCTTCCCTCATCCGAGGAAGCACGGCGCCGGACTGTGACACCATCCTCTCGAACGCGGCTAAGAGTTCAGAGTGCCTTTTATTGAGCACCCAGGTCCCGGGTCCATATGTGAGTACTGGTAAGACCATGGCCTTGTACAGTAGTATCTTAGATGTTCTGGATAAATTTCTGGATTTGAAGAGCCTTAAAAGACCATAGTAGGCTTTGTTGGATTTGATCAGCCGTTCGCGTATTTCTCTTCCATACTGTTATCGGCTGATACTATTGACCAAAGGTAGTTAAAGGATTGCACTACTTCAAATTCGTGCTCCACCACCCTGATAGTTTGGTCAACGTTAGGTCTTTTCTTCGCAAGAAGTTGCCACCATGTACTTAGTTTTTCCCTCATTAATGTGCAGTCCCAGTTTTTGTGCCACCTCCTCGATCTGGGTGAAGGAGCCCTGTACAGCCGAATCGTATCTACCGATGATGTCGATGTCATCCGCGTAGAGAAGTATCTAGCTGGGCTTGGTGATAATAGTCCCTCTAGTTGTGACGCCAGAGTCACTGATTGCTTTCTCCAACGCGAGGTTGAAGAGAAGGCAGGCCAGACCGCCCCCTTGTCGGAGTCCATTAAACAACAATCCCACTATTTTTACTTGAGTAGTTACACTGGTCAGGGTTAACCTACAAAGTCGTGTCAAGTTGTTTGGAATGCCGAACTCTCTCATGGCATTATATAGTTCTACCCTGGCTATGGTGTCGTAGGCGGCCTTAAAGTCTATAAATAGATGATATAATTGAATCTTAAATTCCTGACATTTTTCCATCGCCAGCCTACTGGTGAATAACTGATCAATCGATTTATCTGGGATGAAGCCACACTGATATTGACCAATGATGACTTTATCGTATTGGGCTATCCGATCTTGTAGGATAGTGGAGAGTATCTTATAGGCGGTACTGAGCAATGTTATACCCCTATAGTTGCTGCATACTGTGATTTCTCCCTTCTTATGTATGGGGCAAATTATACCACGACGCCAATCTTTCGGCATCTCCTCTTGCTCCCATACGTGCACCACGATCTCACCAATTGCATGATGTAACGCTGTCCCTCCTTGTTTAAGCAGCTCAGCTGGTATGCCATCAGCTCCAGGGGCTTTATTTGATTTGAGCTGTCTAATGGCTTTTAATGTTTGCTCAATGCTTGTCGGCGGCAGCATTTGGTCTTGATATTGAGCCTCCAATTCTTCTGTGAGCTGACCATTTATCAATTCATTGAAGTGCACTTCCCATCGCTCCAGAATGCCTTCAGGATCGGTGATCAGATTACCTTCTTTCTCCTTGCAGTAAGTGCAGCGTGGTGTGTACCGGGCCATGCTGCGGATTATTTGGCAGAACTTCCGCGCCTGATGCGGACCTCGCTCTCTACTTTTCTCTATTTCACAGACAAGGTTTTTTTCCCAGGCACTTTTCTTTTGTCTGTGAAACCTTTTTTTCATATCTTCTGAGCTCTTTGTATTTCTGCTCGCACACCCGCGTCGTGTGAGACTGCTGCATTGCCCAGTATGCAGCATTCTTACGTTCAGTCGCTAGTTTGCACTCATCATCAAACCAGTCGCTCCGATCTCTACGACTACTGTCTAGAATGGAGTTGGCAGTACTAATGACAGTATTCTTAAGGCGTGACCATTTCTCTTCTACGCCCGGCATTAATCCCCTCCCCGGAGTTCAAACACATGACCAAAGGTGTTACTGGTATTCTCATTGCGTAAGGCAGCCGTGTTGACTCGAACCTGATCCGCGGATGCATTATGTCTCCGTAAGGCAATCCGCGGTCGGAAAACTGTACCAACAAGATAGTGATCGTACCGTCATCAAGACAGAGGAGTGGCGGCGATCTATCAACACGTGGTCAATTTGGTTGCGAGTGGCTTGATCAGATGATACCCAGGTGGCTTTGTGAGTATCTTTATGTGGAAACCTGGTACTCGCAACGACCAAGTTTGTTGATGCTGCCAGTTCGATGACTCGTAGGCCGTTGTCATTAGTGTTCTCATGCAAACTATGGGAACCTGCGTGGTGCCGGAAAACCGGCTCCCGACCTATTTTAGCTTTCAAATCGCCAAGAACGATTTTCACATCGTATCTTGGGCAGGCATTGAGGGCCCGTTCGACGTCCTCGTAGTATTCTTCTTTTTCCTTGTCAGGGGACTTCTCTGTAGGTCCGTGAACGTTTATGAGGCTTATGTTTTTATACTTGCCTCGCACGCGAAGAGTGCATAGCCTTTTGTTTACTGCATTAAAGCCGATAATGTCAAACTTCAGTTTTTGGCTGACTAGAAAGCCTACCCCGAGCACATGGTGTTTTGCATGACAGCTGTAATAAATGTCATACTCGTTTCTTTGAATAGCACCACTCCCCGTCCATCTTATTTTTTGTAATGCTGTTATGTCAGCCTTATATTCGGACAGGGCATCGTCTAGCTGCCGTGCAACTCGAGCTCTGTATAGTGAGCGGACGTTCCATGAAAAAATTCTTAAATCGTTTAGCCATTTTCGTTTCCGTGGTCGTCGTCGTGTATTTGGTCCATATCCGAGGCTTGTTAAATTTGCCATAATAATTCATTTTTACGGGCATGGTTATTAGCCTTGCGCCAATCTTTCTCAGGATGTCGCTGCATGCACCCGCCAAGTAGTGAACCAGTAGTGTCACGTGGGGACTGCATGTCAACTTGGAATGAGCAGGGGCAAGGATCGTCCTGGCCTTCGCCGGGTTGAAAGCAATCAGTAATTTTGCCCTGTATGTTCGCTCCCACCCCCCCAGAGACCCTTCGCTCGCCTCTTATACTGATAACATGAGTTGTACACACATCTCAACTATCCACTAATATATTGTAATTATTAAACTTACACAGTACTTTTTTCATTTATAATGTTAACCTGATTAAGATGGGAAACGATAGGACTGTGCCTAGAATTCTTGACGGAAGACCAACGGGAAAGAGACCGGTAGGACGGCCGCGACGGAGAAGGGAGGACAATATAAGGTTTGACCTTGTGGAGATCGGATGAGATGGTCAACCGTGGAAGGAGAGTGCACAGGACGGGGAGCGATGTCAGTGAGTCAGTGAGGTCATGAACTTCCGGGTTCCTATAGGTCCCCAATATTTGCAAACAGTGAAAACTGATATTCTTGCCCTAGCTAAGACCCAGTTCGATTCGTCAACTGATTCGATATATCTTCGTTGCTCAACACACGACTTACATTCGAGATTCCGTTTTAAGTCTATGTATGGTATTTACGCGGTCCGACCTGGCTTACCAGAGGTTGGAGGCGTTGGAACCCAATAACTTGGACATCATGTGGTTGAAGGTCATGCTGAGGAATTCTGTTAAATTTCCTTATTGTGTTCACCTCTCCCCGAATGACAATCGACTAGAGACATTTTTCAAACATCTTTCATGTACCGTCGACTGGATACAAATTAACCACCAGACTTCTGAAATTGTCGTCCTTGGCGATTTTAATGTACTTAATTCCGGGTGGTTGGTGCACTCTAACAGACGAGGCTAGGAGGCTGTCGGAGGTGTTCGCTGCTAGCCACAATTTGAGTCAACTCGTGGAGGAACCTACCGGAGTGCCGGATACCTGAGGTGATTATGGGAACACCCTGGTTCTGTTTTCGGCGTTTATACCGTGAAGGTTGCTGCGCCACTGGGAAACTTAGATCACTTGGTATCGGCCGCGCACCCACTTGCATTTCAAGCGCATAACCAACCTAAACTGTTTCGCCATGTATAGAGGTATAGGGGTTCTAACTGGGATGATTTGCAGGATTTCTTCGCATCCTTTCCGTGGTCGGGGGTGTGCTTTGGAGACTCCGATGTTAACGCGTGTGCGGAGTCAGCCACAGAGATCATTCTTCTCGGAATGGAGATCTACATTCTGCATTCCATCAAAAGGAATTCATCTATAAGCCTTGGTTTGATAAAAAATGCGAGCAGATTACAGCGACAAAAAAAGAGCTGTTAAACGATGGCGCTCCAAACCCCCGATGTTAACAGAACGAGTTTTGCTAGAATCAGAAACCAGTGCAACCAGGCGAGTGATACTGCGAAGAAGGCCTACAACGAAAGAGGTAAAAATAAACTCCTTGAGTGCCCAACTGGTTCGCGTCCCATCTGGTCAATGACAAGGGATGTCGGCGGTAACCTGGCCTCCTTCTCTTTTCCGCCGTTGGCAACGAGCAACAGGACACTAATCTTAAATCCAAAGGCTAAAACTGATATGATCGCGAATTTGTTTTCCGCGCATTGGAACCTCAATGCCGGTCTTTTGGAGACACCATTGATCGCGCCGATACGATCTTCGATGCGGGATGTGAGGTTCCGCCCCCGTACTATTCAACGCATTCTACGTGGTCTGGACTGTA
The DNA here is from genome assembly GCA_963931805.1 of Microdon myrmicae. Lineage (NCBI taxonomy): Eukaryota > Metazoa > Arthropoda > Insecta > Diptera > Syrphidae > Microdon > Microdon myrmicae. Next base: position 111,458,607 of record OZ007496.1, read on the forward strand.
GGAAGGTAACCGACCCGGACGGAATACCAGCAGTAGCCCTTAGGAACTGTGCTCCAGAACTGGCGCCAGTTGTTGACACACTATTCCGCTTATCTTATGCACGGTGGACATTGCGTTCCTGCTGGAAGGTGGCTCGAGTTCAGCCAATCCCAAAGAGGGAAAAAGTGTCTTCCACAAAATTACCGACCGATACTATTACTGTCTATGTTATCTAAGGTAATGTTAAAGGTCAACAATGCCGAATTAATTAAGGAGTGCAACGGACTTCTAAATAATCGTCAATACGGATTGCGTGGCAGGCGGTCCGCTGGAGATCTATTGACCATTATAACCGATATATGGACATGTCCAATTGAGGGGCGTGGTGAGTCAATTGCGGCTTTTGATCGCGTCTGGCTCGGGGCATTGGTGAGCAAGCTTCGTTCATACGGACTTTCCCAGCAGCTTTGTGACTGGACAAAGAGCTTTCTCGAAAATCGATCGATCCGGGTTGTTCTAGACGAGTGTTCGATTCTTTAGCCTGTTAATTCCGGTGTGCCTCAATGTTCTGTTTTGGCTCCAGCCTTGTTTTGCTTCGCATAAATGATTTGTTGGAGACAACGGATAACAAAGTGTTCAGTTTCGCGGATGATATTAGGTTGTACCACATGAAATGTTCGATTTTATACTAAAAATTTAAAAGCCAATATTATTTTTCCGTAAATTTTTATTTAATCAAAATAGGATCCATTGGCATCTATGACATTCTTCCAATGTGATACAAGGTCAAATATTCCTTTTTCGTAGAAGTGCTGACTTTTTTAGGCAATGCAATCTTCAAAGGCTTTTATGACCTCTGCTCGGTTCCGGAAGACTTTCTGCCGGTAAAATGAATCCAGATTGCAGAAAAGATGGTAGTCCTTTGTGTAATTTAAGAGTGTACGATGGATGTGGAAGAATTTCAAATCCCAACTGCAACAGTTTTCGCGCCGTTACTTGTGAGGTATGGGGTCTAGCATTGTAATGCAAGAGGATCGGGACGTGCCTATTGACCAACACAGGTTGCTTTTCAGCCAATTTGGCATGCAATATGTCGATTTCCTCACAATATTTCTCCTGGCCCAAGAAATGAAAAGAGTGGTCCTTTCGATGTCTACCAAATTGTTACCATAATCTTTTTTGGGTGAAGATCGGGCTTGGGGTGTGTTTTGGTTTTTCACCTGCATCCAACCACCGCCCAAGTCTTTTACGGTTATCATTCAGAATCCACTTTTCATCACTGGTGACTATCCGGTGCAAAAACGGTTCAGTTCGGTTTCTTAATCTAAACGATGCGTAGATTTCCAGGTCCCGTAGTTTATGCGACTCGTTCAGTTCATGGGGTACCCACTTATCGAGTGTTTTTTACCTTTCCTATGAGAGAAAGGTGTCCTATTGTCATTGGGGATACTCCGATGGTGTGTGCAATCGCCCGCATTGATTTCGTTGGGTCCGCATCCACCATTGCTCTTAGAACATCGTCGTCAACTAAGGTTTCCGGCTTCCCACGTGGTTCATTTTCGAGGCTGAAATCTCCCGAATGGAACTTTCCAAACCAACGTCGTATAGTGCGTTCGTTTACCGCTATATCGTCAAATGCGTCATTCATGTTTTTCATTGCCAATGACCCATTATGTGCCATTTTAAATTCATAAGGAAGGTGGTTCGAATTTAAAGTGCCGACCGAATAAACGTATAATAAAAAACGTTACTTGTAACGAACCCTGAAATTCTCACACTTCAAGCACACGTACCACTTTACTTTATAAAAAAAGAAAATTTAACTTTCTAGCGCAGATGTTCACTCAACAACTTCTTATTTCCGACTGAGCGAAACTCGGACATTTAACGTCGTACAACCCAATAGTAGGCTTGTTTCTTCTTTTTCCAGTGATCGGCCGATTAGTGCATCCACCTCGCACCAGCTGAGGTGTGGCCAGAACGCCTCTCTGAATCGGGATCTGGATTAGGTCCTACAGTGGGGAAATGCCATTTTCGTCGACTTCACTCCAACGAAGACACAATATACAACATTCATAAAGAAAAGTGGATTATCGGCTCCACAGCTGACGATGAATGGCCGGGCCCTCGAATCTGGGGAAAGCATGAGATTGCTCGGTGTCACCGTCTGACAGAATGTGTCGTGGCATAAACGCGCGTCGAACATAGACAGGTCGGTCTATGGAAAACGGAGTTATATTTTTAGAGCCAAGAAATATTTTACCACGGCCCAACTTATTCACCTGTATAAATCCGATATTACACGCGGGGTCGAATATTGCTCTCATGTTTGGAGTTCCGCTTTTAAGCATATCCTCAACCAACCTAAGAGCATACAGAGACCAGCGATCCGCCTAATCGGGGGCACGGAATTGACATCCGGACTACAGTCGCTATCATATCGAGGGCGTGTAGCTGACCTCTGTCTGTTTTAGAGATATTATCACGAGTACTGTTCTTCGGAGATTCGTGGTATTGTTCCGCGCAATTCGGTTTATATACGCTGCACGAGACCACCCGGCCGATCGCACCACTTTGCGGTTCATCCCTCGACGGCGCGAACATCTCTGCATCAGAACTCGATCCGTTACAGAGCGGGAATGCTGTGGAATTTCACCCCGTTGTTTCCGGACCGTTACAACCTGCAAGCGTTTGTGGCGGTTCCGCCAAACCCCACTGTTACTTACCTGGAGAACCCCCATAACTTCGACCCAACCTTATAAGTTTCGCGAATGCAATCGCATTAGCACCTTAAATGCTTTACGCATCTAGGTTATCTAAGGTATAACCTAAAAGTCCCGTATACAAATTCCCTACAAGAATTCTTTCCATTATACAGGAGCATAAAACCAAAACCTATTCGGTACCTTCGGCTGCCAGGCAAACTCCAACCTTCCCACACTTGCACCGCAATCTCCCCACAGCAAAAACATTTCTTTCCCAAGGATAATTAATGCTTTCAATGCATTATCTGGAAATGCCTGTAAAGAATTTTTCCTACAAAGGCATTCATACATGTATCAATGCATCTCTGCATTAGCGACCAAGAACCGAATTCCCAATTAGTGTAGATATTCACACTAGATTTCGACCCCGGCGTCGCCATAGATGCTATGCACAATTGACACAGATGGTATACACAACCGTCATTGTGTAACCGTCTAAAATACTTTCCAAAGACTTGCAGCTATTGACTCAGCTGCAAGCACTTCTCTCGGAAATACTTCTTTGTTTGAATCTTGAAACTATCACCAACGTCGCCCTTAGCCGCCCAATTGGATTCAATAGCATAACCATATGTAAACAAAAGAATCCAATTCTTCCAGTCGGCAGAGATACGCTATACGATCTCCATTGTATAAAGTATCGCAATCCCTTTTAGCATTTAATGAGTGGCTGCTATTTACTCAGCTGACCCCCGTTACCGAACGGTGCCTTAGGTTGCTTCTTACTTTGCTCTGCATCCCTTGTGTAGGTTTCGTTTCTCTTTGACCTGCGAGTGTTAGTAAACAATCTGATCTCAACGATCGTCTTCACGCACACCACTACAGGACCTCGCCAGTAAGATCCTCTTTCCTCGTTTTCGCCACGAGAGGAACACTTTCTCTCTCGGGGAAACTCACCCCATTAGCGAGTCGGATATGCACGAGCCGTTTATCGCGAAGTCCTTTTCCATCACCAGACCGAGCCGGTCGGGTCTCCACTACGCTACCGTAGCGCTGCCGGACACGTAAATACGATGGGCCGCATTTTAACCATCGAGGGGTGCGATCGGAGCTCGCACCCCTGTGAGTCGTGAGTGTGCAAAATGGATCGTCCAGCCTGTTGAATTTGACATTCAGATCGCATACAGTTAAACCATTTAAATCGCATAAAGTAAAACAACTCCCAATTATGCGCAAAGTGTTCTTTTAGTAATAAGTTTGATGTGTAGTCTGATAAAGTGTGATGTCTGCGTTAGCGGGGACATTAATTGTGCTTATCTTTAAAGTAGTTTGTATTGCGCCAGTCATTAAAGGAACAAATAAAGTGATGATCTAATTAATAACTTAAATCAGTGCGTTCGACTTTCTTTCCCGCGGAACTTTGTCTTGGTTAAGCTGGTGGAAGGAAGTGAACCTGTAGCGTTCTACGAACGCACAATTCCGCGCAGGTAAGGTTCCTACCTTCAAAGAGCTTACTTACCTGAGAACGTTGCACGCGCCCACCGACGCGTGTCCCAAAGTCCCACCATAGGGCCTGCAACTCGCAGCCAACGTTGAGACCGACACCAAAAAGCAAGGAACTGAACGTCCCCAAGGCTTTTAAGGTCAAGCTCAACAATTATAATTCATCATCCCTGAAACAAAGGTATAAACATCCATGAGTTCTATTCCTAAAAAGAACAATTCCCAAAATGCCATACATGCTGCCTGCGCCCAGGAACATCTCATCGAACCAGCAATTCCGAAATTCGATACAAAAGAATTGCTATCATCAAAGAATGAGCCGATCAACGGATGCAGGTGCGGGTAATTTAATGCAAGGACCACCCAAATCCGTTGAACAACAGAAGGCAGCCACGACCTATCGCAATCAAAAATATCTCAACGAGATATGCGATGATTTATGAGGAGTTAAGCCAACAAAGGCAATACTTCGGTCCCACGGCCACGCTAGAATTTCACATCTTTATAAAGATCTAATAGATTTCGATTCCGGGTACCAAGTTCAAATAAGACCCACGGACTGTACGTCAAAACAATCGCCGAATATCTCTGGTCTGGGCGCCAGATGTTCTGTGCAAACCGAAGGCCGTGGAAATGAAATTCTATCACCAATGATAATGATGTATGCAAGGAATGACTTTCTCCTTTCAGGAAAATAGGAAATTACCCCTGAGATAAAATAGCATGCTGCTAACAGAGATTTCCGGAATTCTGTTAGCAGATCGAATAGAAAATTTTTTCCGTACAGATACGGATACCAGTTTGGAATCTGGATATCTGTGTGTGCAGACAGGCAGTCTAATTTCGATCGTCGACGAGACGACTGGCTATATCGAACAGCCATATCGCGAAGTCTGTTTGAGAGCACTCGAGGAGGTCGAGAGGAAGTTACGAGGACTAGAGGGCGTACGTGCGTTACAAGTTTAGAATCGGTGGCAATTTATCACCACAGCATAACTAAAAGAGAAATCCGAGTACCGTCAGTGTGTTGTCGAGCCTCGAGTTCACACAAACTAGAGTGATTTGTTAATTCAAGGTAAGCGACTTAATAAACCAAAAGAAACAATAAAAATAAAAATCGAGATAATAAACATAATCCTTCTGAGTTTAATTCGTGACAGCATTCGCTTCGGTGTTTTCAGTTGTTTCGTGGACAATTCTGGCAGAGCACAGCATTCGCTCTGGGTGTTAAAATCATCCGCGATACACAGTGTTCGGCGGGACACTCGGACCAACACCAATATCGACAAAGAAATAACCAACCTTTACTACCGCCAAAAACCTAATGCCCGTGTTTTGGCACAATGTCCCCCCCCCCCCCCCCCCCCGCCCCCGCGCCCCACACGTTCAACAAAAGAACTGCAACAATTATTTGGTGGCATCCCGAGGCGCCGTGTTGGCGCTATAGGTTCCCCATTCTTGAGAGAAGTATAAAAGAAAAAAAAAACCGCAAACACCAAACGTCGGGTTAAAAACGTCATGTCACTGTGTAACGCCATATTAGAGACGGTGACCGTCATAGTAAGGAAGTCGCTTTTTTCCTTTGTGACCTAGAGATTTTTAAAAGATACAAGTTACTAAGGACACTTGCATGTCCCATTCGCTCTTATATTACGGAATAAATCCATATTCCTAGGATCTTCTCTTGACATTTTTCCGAGGACACGGTGTTGAAATTTACATGCATCTGTTCAATGCAAGTTCAACTAATGACTCAAGTTTACAAATTATACTTGTAAAATTACGGCAATTTTCAGTACTTGACATTTAATTTTTTTATATTCCTCTGTCCATCCCTGATATAGAGTACTATCTAAAAGAGAATCTCTTTGTTTTTCAGACGATCCTATCTCGACATACCATGTACACGAGAAATCACTTTTTTAAGACTCGAGCAATCATTTTTAATAATTTTTGTTATTAATAATATATTGTTTATAACAAAATAACTAGTTATCCCCCAAATGACAATGAGCATCATACAATAATTTTTAATTAAAAATGTAATTCCCCAAAATATAAAACTCGAGTAAAAGCTCCATTTTTTCTCCCTATTGGATTCATATGCAGTCTTAATATTGTGACGCATATGACAATCAGTACTAGAATATTCTAGAGAGTCCGAAACAGAGTACTAGGATATTCTATAAAGTAATGGAAAACTGGAGACTAGGAACAGTAGAACATTCAAGGCAATGGAACGGACGGAAACGAAACGCTGAAACAGTATAAATACGTCGCACACAGAGCATAGTGAGGCCAAAACAGTCGAGATCTCGTGCAGTGCGGACGTTCACAGAAACGTGTTTACACGTGTTTATGTTTACGTGTGTTAAGTGCACTATTAAATTGTGTAGTGCAAAAGCCAACAAAAAATAAAAAAAAATAAAAAATAATAGTATATATATATATATAAGAACACAAAAAAACAAAAGAGGAAATTTTAACTATACAAACACAAGCAAATTAATTTTCGCTGGATGCCGTAGTCGAAATCTGTCTTCACAGATGCCAGACAACGACCCGAGCGCTACCCGGGAATATCTTTTGGAACGGAAGAGAAGAGCCATTGAAACTCTTCAAAACTCATCTAAGAAGACTACAAAAATGGAAAATCCAGTAAAACACATGGACTACGAACAAAAATTCCACGAAGCCGTGGAATACATCAAACAGCTTTCAGCAGAGGTGAAGCAACTCCGGGAGGAAATTCACTCCCTAAAGCAACCCACCCAAAACAGCGACGATGCCAGTATGGAGACGACGCCTTCTCCCAACTTAAGCAATAAAACATCTCCACCCAAACAACAATCATCAGCCCGTAAGGAAACCATCAAACAAGCCAAGCCAGCACCGAGTCCCCTGCCCGCCCAGCACAAAAACGAAAGACCACCGCCAATCTACATCAGAAACCCGACCAGCAGCAAAGCACTAATTCAAACCCTGCAAAATGCCTTGGGTCACCGGAATTTTAGCACCAATGCAAAAGGATCGAGGACTTCCATAGCAGTCAGATCATTAGTCGATCATGACAGGGCAGTTAAAAAACTGTTAGAGGAACAGTATCAGTTCTTCACCTTCCAGCATCCGAACAGCAAACCAGCTACCTTTATTATAAGGCACATCGATCCCGAATGGACCAACGAAGAAGTGGGACTGGAAATCGCTAGGATATGTCCACAAATAAAAATCAATAAGCTGGACTACTTCCAAACACCGTACATGAGGACAAACAACGTAAAAAACCTCCGGATCATACAAATCCCACCTAATCAGGACATCAAGCAACTTAAACAAATTAAATATTTGTTTACCCAAAAAATCGCAATCGAAGAGCCCCACAAACAAGAAATTCTTCATTGTAAGCGATGTCAAGAATCAGGACACTTGGCGGTCTCATGCCACCAGCAAAGACGTTGCGGCAGATGCGCAGAGGAACACGAGCTCGAGGAATGCAAAGTAAATCCACAAGGCCTGGAACCTGAAACAATACAAACCGTCAACGCTGATGGATCCGGCAAATTTTTCCCAATGCCCTCAGAAGCTAAAACTTCTGGAAAGACGGAAATTAGCAACAACTATAAAATCAACAACAACAACAACAACAACAACAACGAAACCAACAGTATTGCAGGAAACGAAGTCAACCCGACCCGGAATATCGTACGCGGATGCAGCAAGAGGAAACCTCAACACTACCACTCCCCCTAACAACAATACTGAAAACTTCAATCTGGACATCATGGGATACATCCAAAGCTTACAAGCCATGCTACCTTCGCTGAGGAAGATGTCAGAAATAGAGAAAAAAGGTCAGATTCTTTCACTAATAACTTCCCATATTCTTTCCAGCTCTCTCTAAACTAACCATTATCTCCCTCAACACAGAATCCATTTACTCTAACATACGTAAGCAACACCTCCGGTTGTTTGTTGAAAAGTTTTCCCCAGATATCCTCTTCCTTTCAGAGACCTGGCTCAAACCAAATTCCCGAGTTTCAATTCCCAATTACACTTTAGTTTCTAACCCCAGAACTAATGGATCTCATGGAGGTACCGGCATCTTAATTCACAAAAAATTTCAATTCAGTGAAATTAGATTCACCGGTATATCCAGCATTGAATACACAGCAGCAAAACTTTTCTGTGAGAACAATAAAGTGCTCGTCTTAGCATCCATTTATATTCACCCTTCACGACAACCAGATTTCCCAGATACTGACATTTCGCAGATTATCCAACAGTCCGTTCCCGCTCCATTTATAATCGGAGGAGACTGGAATGCTCGTCACACAGCATTCAATGATAATAAATGCAACAAATATGGTCGCCAATTGCTAGCCCTCCTCCAGTCTTATCCATATACTTACATTGACTCCCCATTACAGCCAACTCGTGTCTCTAGCTCAGCCAGGTCAACAATCGACTTCTTCCTCAAGTCCGACGATGTTTATTCAGCGGGTCCACCTACAGTCTCCTTTATATTTCCTTCTGATCATGGTTCCGTTCACACCACGATCCAAATCCCCTCTTTCGATCCACTATACTCGTCAAACCCTGTCCCAAACTTCACCAAAACAAATTGGAGAAAAGTCAATAGGGACATAGCGATAAGTTTCTCTGACTTGTATATCCCTGAAGCATCTAACTTACTCCCTACTGAAATCGATCAAGCATCTTTAAGAATAGAGCAAATTCTTAAGGAGGCTCTCAGCAAAAACACCCCGACAACCATTCCTCATAACTATTTAGGAAAGCCTTTGCCCAGCGTCCTAACCAAATTATTGCGCCTTAAAAAGCAGCTCCGCCGTAAACTTCATACAAGATACTGCCCCTTTATTAAAAGCCAAATCCAACTCCTATCCACTCTGATAAATGAGCAGTTGAAAAAGTTCGCAGATGAAAACTACGTCTCCACACTTAAAAATATCAAACCAAATCGGGATCTTTTCAAAAACATCAACCAATTAACTGGTCGTAAATATAAACCCCGAATTGATCATCTCATTAACCCGATCAGCAATAATATTGCCCAGTCCGATACGGACATAGCAAATTGCCTCGCAGAACACTTTGCAAAGATTCATGAGCAAAATAATTCTCTATCAACTCCCGGCTTCGAGAATACAGTAAACGAATACATCTCAAACAGATTATTACCATCTTTTACTCCTTTCATCGGTGAATTCAACAACACAAACATAGCTTCACACCCCTTAGACACTACAAATTTTCTAACTGCAGACGAATTATCCGAGATCGTAAGATCAGGAAATAACAAAAAGTCAGCTGGAATAGATGGAATCCCACGCCTTCTATTTAAAAGGCTACGCCCACAGAATCTACTTCCCATCCTCATTCTTCTTAATCATATAATTAATGCATCGCACTTCCCAGAGAACTGGAAAACTGCGGTAGTAATTCCTATTAAGAAGCCCGGTAGTAGTAATAGCCCTTTCAATTATCGTCCAATATCCCTATTAAGTACATTAAGTAAGATACTGGAACGCAAGATCTACCAAAATCTTCTCTCATTTGCCAATGAGAATGCCCTCATCCCTAACTGTCAGTTCGGATTTCGTAAGCGACAATCCACATGTCATGCTCTACTAAAACTCACACACGATGTTACAACTGGTCTCCAAAACCAAAGCCCTACTGTGTGTATATCTCTCGATATTTCTAAGGCGTTTGATTGCGTCTGGATCTCAGGACTTCTGTACAAACTGCACTCCATATTTAATCTAAACTCTCACACAACAAAGCTCTTAGCCTCATATCTTTCTGCCAGAAAATTCGTTGTGAGAATAAATTCTTCTGTCTCAGAAACCCACACCATAACCGCGGGTGTTCCCCAAGGCTCCATTTTAGGGCCAATTTTATATCTGTTATATACCTCAGATATTCCTCAACCCGTATCTCCTAATGTTGTGATGCTGAATTATGCTGATGATACATTAATTTACTCTAGCAGCAAATTTGTTAAGGCTGCAAGAAACCGCATTAACAACTTCCTCCCTAACCTATCATCATACTTTAATAAGTGGAAAATTCACCTTAATCCAAATAAAACGCAGCTCATAGTGTTCAAGGGCAAAAACGAGCACTGTACAAACAACACTAGACGTTGCCACAACAAAATTAAGATTCAACTGAACAATACTCTGATAAAACCCTCCAAAACCCTAAAATATCTGGGAATCACTTTTTCTAATAACTGGTCTTTTTCCTCCCACATTAAAAATTCCCTTCAAAAAGCCACAATTCAGCTTAATCTCTGTAGAAGAGTAATGTGGAAACCTAATAGTCTCTCTCACAAAGTCAAACTGCTCATTTACAAACAAATTATCAGGCCCACACTCACGTACGCGTGCCCATTGTGGTACCATATCACTCCCTCCCAAATGGAGAAATTACGAGTATTCGAAAGAAAATGCTTTAGGTATGTCTCTGGGTTACATCGTCGTCCTAACTCCGATAAGTACTATAGTAACGTCGAACTCTACAATACCGCTGGTATCGAGCGCCTCGATAGACGATTCCTCGAACTGTCTATCAAATTCATCGAAAACCTACAAAATAATCCCAATCCCATAATAACCTCGCTCTTAGAGAACCCTCTAGATATCAGAACTAACTATCCCAACTGTCTCCACACCAGAGCTATCTTCGCCTCAGGCAGACTGGTAAATGATTCAAATGAGATCATATACCACAACACCGAAGTTACCCCTAACCAGTTCAAATACTGTAACGTCCAACCATTTTCCAACATCCTACGCTTTTCCAACGAACAACCGGAGAGAAATACTCTACCACTAACCCATAACTGACCTCATTCCACATTCTTTAATTCATAAATCCCATTAATTATAAAACTTTGTTTTGTTTATAGCTCATTTTATAATAATCAGACTAAGTTAGGTTAAGTTATATTTATATTTATATTTAGGGTTAAGTTTAGATTAAGTAAAGTAAAAATAAGAAATTCCTGGTTTTCTGACCTTTTCCAGGAAGACAAAACCCTACTAAATGTATAAACACACATCTAGCCTGTAACTCTTAAAACATTGTTTGGAAAATGTATTATAATAATAATTACATGTAAGCAATTGTCACGAATTTAATTTTAAGTCACTGTATTACTTAAATGTACAAATTTTAATTATGGTTAATAAATACAGTTTAAAAAAAAAAAAAAAAAAGCATAGTGAGGAGTATGAAGTAGGAAGTGAAACAAGCGATTGCTGAGGAGTATGAAGTAGGAAGTGAAACAAGCGATTGCTAAGGAGTAAGAAGTAGAACGTGAAACAAGCGATAAGTCTCGAGCGAGAAGTAAGCAGTAAAATACGCGATAATTAAGAAAGTGTTTACAAAGAAAACGTTAAGTGTACGGTAAAAAGTAATAATTGTTATTACGGATTAATAAAATGTCACAATCGATTTAACGGCTCTTATTTATTCAAAAATAATTAATCCAGCGAACCCTAAGCTCGCTACAATATCATAAGGTTTTGCACATTCATTGACTGTGGTATCAGAGAGGATTTTGCCACTCGGATATTTGCATAAGCGGATGGGATTCACACCATTGCCTGAACGAAACAAGCTGTCTGCGCTGGATTTAAGAATGATTCAACAGAAGTGTTACAAAGACGTAAGAGAAAACATGTAATATGCTGTCAACCAGAAAGTGCACACAACACCCACAAATGAACTGAATGGCACAATAAACAACAACGAGGGGTGCTTGATAAGTTAATGATTTCCATAAGAGAGGACGCTCCAATGGCCGATTATTTCTCGCGGCGACATGGCAGCCCAATCCGTCACTTTAAGCAAATGAAGTGATTTTCATGGGAACTTTTGGATGCAATTCACCCCAGTATCGGAACTTGTGTTTATTTGCATGACCAATAAGACGAAAATGTGTCTCATCTGAAAACACAAAGTTGGGATTGATGAACTTAAACCGATTAAACATCTGGTGACCGAGTTCGAGCCCCTGGGAAGCATTAGTTCGATTGAGTTCTTGTGCCAAGTGTATCTTATGTGGATGAAGGCACATTTCTTTATGCTTTATGAAATACTATTATCATACTCGTATATGTTTGGAATTTTTAGGAACATTGACGATACTTGCATTTTTACCAACAAAGAAATCGGGGGTCTCGCATTTCGACTGGTGCTCATACCCCATGTTTTCCTCTTTTCTTGATGATCTAGATCGCCGCCTTCGTGGTTTGTTCACTCGATTCAAACTGCTATACCAATGCTTTGTACAGATTGGAAAACTTTCGTCGCAAATATCAGCAACTATTGTTTTGTAAAACTTGTGCATTATTGTGCAATTGAATTCCCTATAATGGGACTAGTTATCGGCATATGTCCCGCGCGTACCCTAACGATAACTAATAATATAAATTGAAAAAGACTTTTGGGACACCCCGCATGTACATCTTAATATTTTATATGAGCATTGCGGTACGTGGAGGCTGTTAGCTAGGTGTGTGCTGCGTTTACTTACAGGCGATCAAAAAAATGAATCGCGTGAACATATCAAAACAGTCTTTCGGCATGTTAAAGAGTAGACTTAGTGTATTTTTACAAAACAACGTGACGGAGGATCAAACCTGGATCCATTGCTACACTTGAGAACTTTAAACTTAATAAAAATGTTGGATATGAAAGCATTCTCAAAAAAGCAAAAACCGTTCTGTTCGAAACATATTGGTTTTTTTTTATACTCAAGGGTTAATCTGCATTATATTGATCATTTGGAAAAAGGAAAGACCGATTTCACTTTATGCTGATTTCGATATTTGATTTCCATTTAAAACATTCAGCCTCATATGTCTTAAATAATGGACCGTATAGCTTATTTCTTTTAATAAAACACAGACTCTTATTCCGTCCATAGAATTCTTGACGGAAGAACAACGTCAAAGACATCACGCAAGACCGGGGCGGGGATGGGAGAAAAATGTCAGACTTGACCTTGAGGAAATTGGATCAGACGGTGAAGCATGGGAGGAATATGTAGAACAAGGAATAGTGGCGTAACCGAAGTAGTGAGGTCATGAACGTTCGGATTCCTCCCGACCATTCTACGGAATAGAATAATAATGGTTAGATTTTTCAAAAGCACTGGGGAACTTCTATGGAACACCCTTACCATCCCTGTCATGCTCTGTGGGACAGCTGCATAATCAATTACAAAATTTGACCATTTCGAATACATTTTTTGTGCAGCATTCGATTCCTTTTGTATTAATGCAATTTGGAAAATGAGGTATGGGCATGGACACCAACTATGACGAGGAACATAGCACTAAAAAATAAGTCATCGGGGCCGTTTACTATCGTAATTAACATGACAATCCCACAACTCAAATAGTAGCAGGAAAAAATACACCCTTATCTACACTCGGCCGGGTTCTGATGTATTGATGCTGCGGTTTTAACCTTTTTCTATGGTGATAACAAGAAAGTAGAGACTATCTGCTTGAGAGCGCCAGATAAGATTTCAGGGCTCTAGTTCGATGGACTTTCACCTCAAACTCTATGGATATCGAGACCACCCCTCATGTGGCGGCGCATACCAGTTGAAGTAACCAACTTGGGTTGCGAAACCGCAGGGATTGTTTTTTTTTTATTTGTTGGCAGACTAAAAGAGGGCCGATTGGGAAGGGATATATCCATATATTTGGTATTGAATGGTTATAGATTAACACGGTGAAAACACATGATCTGGCAGAGCATTCCTAATTTGACTGAATGGCGGTTCTGCTCATCCACATTGACCTTTTGGGAACAGGTTTGCACTCTCTAAAGGATGGCAGTCACAGCCGAATTCTTGAGAAAGAGAAAAACAATTTTCGAGTTCACTTAAGAAAATAAAGTTCACTTAACAAATTGTTGCAATATGTGTATATGTGTATATGTCGCCTGTGTCCTAATGGCGGAATTGTACATGTAGAGCCTGGGTTTTTTAAGAGCTTCATTTTTACGTTACGTGTGTTACTATTCTTTGGTGCTCCGAATCAAATACGGGAATTGAACTCGATCTTTATATCGGGTTTTCCAATAGGGACTTGACAACTTTTTTTCTAAAATAAAACGCAAACCATTTGAGATATTTCAAAAACTTTATTATCGGCTTGAAGTACAATCAAAACATCTATGAATGAAACTCGACTTCGTTCATATGGCCACCGGGGCACGTTTGCAGCGGTCGATTCATTGAACCCAATTTTCGATGACTCGGCCACACATTTCGGCCGAAACGGCCGCTATTTCGTGTTCAATGTTGGCTCTGAGCTCTTCCAACGTCGTCGGCTTGTTGGCATAGACCAATGACTGAAAATAGTCTAGAGGCATTAAATCGTACGAACTAGGCGGCCAACCGACTGTCCCATTTCTTGAGATAACACGCTCTTCAATAAAACGATTGTATCGTGTGCTGTGGGGCTTGTGGCACCGTCCTGTTGAAACTGTGGGGGTTGATGTGTTGATGCCGACGTACGGCAAGTATCCCATTAACTTCCCCAACGATATTGGTCCTTCGAAAATTGTTGCACAAAGAGCACGAATAAATAAAAAAGAAACACACTGCTTTGTTGAATTTATAATGTCTCCGTTTTTTTATTGATTTTCTTTTTTTACTACACTTATGACTTCGTATTAATGTAATTAAACTTATTTCGTTAAACTTTATACAGGTTGGGGTTTTTCTTTCACGACTCTGTGACTGCGGTAATGAAAATTTAGACACGACTTATGCGTGGACGCTCGAAGTAGCGCGTACTCGTGACGGTGGATATTTAACGACTCCTTAATATTGGCGAAATTACTTTTTGCCTGAGCGGCAGCACCTCTGTAAACTTTAACGATTGAGATCTGACTGATTTGAATTAGGGTGGAAATCGTGATTTCTGCTTTTACACATCGATCCGCCAATGGTAATCATGCTCTCTTGTGCGTTCCCCAACTCACCACACTCATCGAGGTAGAAACCTACTTGTGTATTCGTTCGACGTCGATGGGCGTAGCCAGAATGGAGAAATCAAAAGGGGAAGCATAATAACCCAGGGTTGATCTGGCTTAGTGTGTGTGCATCAGTGCCGCGTATGCGACTGGTCTACTGACCTAGTGATGGTCTCATAGGTCATCGCACTATAGCAAGGCAGAAATACGAGAGAGAGGAAAACCTAGCTGAGGTTATTCACCTGCAAAAAGAGATCAAGCGAATGGGTGATCTGGGAAAAGTCAATAGGACGCTGCGTCGGCTGGGGATATAATACTATGGGGAAAACACTGTGGAATGTTGGTAAATACCCAAGCCAATGGACGATGATGCAACCGCGTCGCTTGGTTTGACTTGGTTGTTGCTAACCAATACCAATGGAATTTCCGGTGGAAATCCCATGGTTAGAGCAATAGTGTTGCCGTATGGCGAAGATTCTAGCTAAACTCAATTATGCAATATCTGCATAGAATAATGAGTTTAGCTATGCGTCCTTTAGAGGTGTTTTACAGGGTAATAACTTATAAAGAAAATGGGTAGGTATTGTGGTTGGAATTGTGGGTTGTTTCTCCTATAGAATAGAGAAACCCCCACAGTACTCTCCCGCCAGTGACGTAGTCAGGAAATAATGGTAGGGCGGAAGGAGTAGTTTGATGGGTCTCGGAAGTTAGGTTGGTGATGGGTTGGAAGGATTTTTTTTTGATTGCCTAAGGAGACGTGCTCGGCTTCGGGTGAGTGGAGGTTGAGGTGGTTGGCGAATGTTGGCAGAGTCGGTTGCTGACTGAGGATCTGGAGCTGACGCCTCGAAGAAAGAAGGTTTGAGTCTCTCAACACTGACCGTGGATCGTTTACCTCGGATATCGATCTTAAAGACACGGTCGCTGATGCGGTTGGAGACTCTGAAGGGACCGTCATATAGGGGGTCCAAAGGTTTTTTAACCTTATCCACCCTGACAAAGACGTGCGTGCAGCTGTGCAGTTCAGGGTGGACGAAAAAATTTTCAGAACCATGCCTGGTCACGGGCGATGCTCTAACCTTACGAAGAAGGTCGCGGAGGTGGCCCACATCCACGAAAAGTTCGCCTGGTAGTAGGAGGTTGGTGCCATAGGTGAGTTCCGCAGCGGAAGCACCTAGGTCCTCCTTAAAACTAGTTCTCAGTCCGAGGAGCACGGTAGGAAGAGCGTCAAACCATTTAGTGTTGTTATGACACATGAGGGAAGCCTTGAGAGACCGATGCCACTGTTCGATCATCCCGTTGGATTCGACTTCGTTGGCAGCCAAGGAGATCCGTCAGCTGCCCGAAGATCGTTGCCTCGAATTGCGACCCTCGGTCTGTAGTAATGGTGACAGGTACCCCGAAACGTGTGACCCAGGTCGAATAGAAAGCCTTGGCGACTGATTCAGCAGTTACTGCTCTGAGAGGAGTCGCCTCTGGCCATCGCGTGTAGCGATCCATCATAGTGAGGATGTACGAAAATCCTCTTGATGGAGTAAGCGGCCCCACTATGTCAATATGGACATGGTGTGCCGTGGGTAGCTTAAATTGTGCAGGTTCTAATACGTTATGCCGCGCCACTTTGCAGCGCTGGCATTGGAGGCAAGCGCGGGCCCAGGTGGTGAGGTCTTTGCTCATTTGGGGGCCAAATGAATTTCTTACGGACGGCAGCAGCGGTCGCACGGCCGCTGGGGTGGGCTGGGTCGTGGTAGACCTGGAACACGCCCCTACGGAGCTTCTCGGGGGCGTGCTCTAACCATGGGATTTCCACCGGAAATTCCATTCGTATTGGTTAGCAACAACAAGTCGAAGCAAACGACGCCGTCGCATCATAGCGAAACCGCTGGGGAATTTATCAAAATATATAATTAGTTGTCATGATAAATTTCCCTAGCCAATTTGGCGTCACTTCGGCTTTTCATCAGATCACCTATTCGCTTGGGATCGATGATCTCTTTTTGCAGGTGAATAATATCAGCTAAGTTTTCCTCTCTCTTGTATTTCTGTCTTTCCACGGTTCAATGTGCTCCGACTACACCATAGCCGTACCACTGGGTCAGTAGGTCGTGTCAGTAGCTGCATCTGATACCAACACACACAACCAAAGCTACCCCGAGATTACAGCATATCATGTTTCTGTTCTCTCATTCTCAATGTCCGTCAATTACCCTATTAACAAAAGTTACTCACACTTTGACGGGCGTGAGGTTGAGAGAGCATAGGCGTGGTCTCTTTTGGTTGTCCTGTGTGGAATGAAATATGAATTTCACCCCTAAGTAGAGTTAGTCACTATTCAACCACCAAGGAGCAGGTCACGCGCACGGAGTTAAGTTTAATTATCCGATTTCTCACCAGTCGAATCTTGTCGTTGCGCGAATATTGCCTAAACATCAAAGTTAAGGCGAAACGTGAAATTTGTTATTTAAATTCGTTGCTTATGGAACAACCGGTAACGTTGCAATAAAATAATAAGTGTATTAATATAAGTTAAACCAAATTAAATTAAAATAAAGAACATTAAAATAAACAACAAAACTTTTCTTTGAGTTAAATAAACAAAATGTGTTTTCCATTTCCTTCGGAGGAATCTTTGCTAGTGGGGAAGAAGACGTGTGCCCGTGCTTGGTGCAATACTTCTTACCCCCCACAAATCCATATGTCGCCCAAGTCCATATCTTCCAATTCGAGCCAAAAATAATCGGAAATCATGGCGCGATAACGATGGCCATTCACAGTAACGTGACGATCGTTATCGTCGACCAAAAAATATGGCCCAATGACGCCGCCGGCCAGTTATTTTTTGTGGATGAAGTGGTGATTCATGAAGCACATGTGGGTTTTCACCCGACCAGTAACGCATGTTTTGCTTATTGACGAACCCATTGAACCAAAAATGAGCTTCGTCACTGAAGATGATTTTGTGATGAAATTCATCATCTTGGCGCATCTTTTCCAGGCCCCAATCGGAACATACGTCGCTTCAAATGGTCCATCGGCTCCAATTCTTGAGTCAGCTTGACCTTGTATGGGTGTAAACCAAGATCCTTACGCAAAATTCGCCATTAGGTGATCAGGGCGATGCCTAATTCTTGAGAAAGCCGTCGGTTTGATTTGGATCGTTTGCTACGGACACCTGAACGGCAGCGATATTTTCGACACTTCGACCAACCCGTTATCTCACTGGCACGGCAACATGACACAACGAATATGTAGACTCAAATTTTTGGACTAAAGTTGTTATTGCCTGTCTGGTAGGGCGAGAATTACGACCGAAAATTGGAGTTAACGCTCTTAAAGTTGCGGCCACCGACTCCAAATTTCGGTAGTAAATTATTATAATTTGCAGACGTTGTTCGTTCATGTACTTAACCATTATGAAAATGTTGAGTTTACTTAATAAATCGACAGTGACAGTTCGATGATTAGTGAAAGATGCGTTCACAAACTAAATTCAAAGTTGTCAAGTCCGTATTGTAAAACCCGATATATACCCCACAGGTTGGGCTGGCCAATGAGCGAGTGAGTCCACAGGATAGTGACTGACGAAGAAGAATCCACAATCGATGTCGAGGTACTGATTGATGCCGATGAGGTGATCCGCTAGTGGTCGGTGACGGGGTAGGTGTGGTTGGTTTGGCTGGGATGGGGGAGCTTCCCGCGAGATGGGTGGGGTCGCAGATGGTCCGAGGAGGAGTGGTTGTTGGATGGCTGATGATTGGTTTGGGATTTAGGAGACAGAGTGCGACGAGCAGTTACTGGAGAAGGCCGCCCACCACGAGGTGCACTGAAGGGTACTGTTTTCTCTTTATTTCGTTCGGTGGTGGTTTGTTCTATGAACCTCATGCATGGCCCATGGAATCTATGGTGACGAAAACTTCTCTCGATCCGCTGGGATCCATCGCGATCTATGGTCGTAGAGCCAACCAATTTATCTAGGTTGGAGTTATAGATTCGCAACACACGGTCAATGGCCATGTGATTTCTGGTGAAGGATCTCGTCACAACAGGGCTGGATGACGTGGTGGGTACTGCGCTTGTTAGCACCCATCCCAAGTGAGTAGCCTGTGCGATGGGGTCTGAGGTTTCGAACTTCTTTACCCCTTCCATGATGGGGGAAGGGTATAGATCAGCCCCGATGATGAGTTCCACCCTGTCCGTAGATGGGATGTTCGGTTCTGCGAGTTTCAAGTCTACCACGATGGAGAGATCTTCGGGCAGGAGTCGTGGGGACGGCACGTGATCCAAGAGGTGGATCAGGATGAGGGCGTTGATGGTCCAACTTCGGGAGCAGTCACGGCGAGGCAGTATCGTGATTGAGGATTGCGCCCTCGTCATCTGGCAGTGGGCGCTTCCGATCCCATAAACTGGAATGAACGACGCCTGGCGCCGGAGGTGCAGACGTTGGGCGAGGGATTCCGAGATGAGTCCACTGGGGCATGAACCTTGATCCCGCGTTGACGTTTCGATTGGATGAGGACGCGTGCGTGATGATAAATGAGGTGTTAGGGTTGAGGCTGTACCAGCGCGGAGTAGGGTCTTGGTGGAGCGAGAGTCGCGAAACAGGTGCCTCCACAGGCAGTTTCCCTTGACCTGCATGTGATTTCCGTTGTTCCAGACTGAGCACTTTGAATGCCTCGCAGGAGATGATTGAGTGCAGTGGTCCACAGAGCGAGAAGGAAGATTGTAGGTTCGGGGCGGGGGTGAGGCCGTGTGCACAGAGAGGCCTGACCTCGGGTTTGGGTCCGGGTGGTCATTCCTTAGATTCCTTTGGGAGTGATCGATGGTAACTCTAGGCAGCTCGCCTCGATCCTGGTTTTTAGGAGGGCGATGTGCTGCTGGTGGGCTCTTAGATAGTATAGTGGTTAGTATACTCGCCTGTCTGGCGGGAGATGGGGGTTCGATTCCCCGCCGGCAAGCCCCTGGCGCAAAACTAATGACCTTGCCCGAAAAAAAAAAATCATTATGGAAAATTTAGCAAGCCTCAGGACTTGCTAAATAAGGGCAAGACCGGTTCCCGGTTGTAGTGCCGATGATGATGATGATGATGATGTGCTGCTGGTATGTGGGCCACCTTGGTATTTCCTTGCGCTGTCTGTCAACAACATCCCGTGCGTGGATCTAGGGGCTGGCTGGACAGGTAGACGAGTAGGTCGGCCCAGACGTTTACGGGACGGCCGAATGCATACAGGGTCTCGGCAACCTCATTGGTGGAGTCGCGGAGTTGACGAGTGATTCCTTGGATATATCCTTTCCCTGGAGGAGAGCGCTCAAGGCAGACTAGATCAGGGCACGAGTATTATCGTAATGCTCTACAAGTTTGTCCCAAGCCAAATTTATAGTTTTTCTATGTGACGGCGAAGTTTTTGATGGTCCTAGCGGTGTCGTCGCGGAGGCTAGACTTTAGGTCGTCGAATCGTGACACATTCGTGAGATCTGGGTGGTCCGCTAGTACCACCTGGAACAAGTTTTTGAATGGCCTCCATTCTGAGCATCGACGAAGTTCTCCTGGTAAAAAAAAAACGTAAATTTCCTCATTCGAGTCGATGAATTCCTACGCGAAGTAGTGGTGACCCTTAATTTCTGGAGTTGCCAGGGGTATGATCTCCTCGTGCCGCTTCCGGATGTCCTCCAATTTCACTCTAAGGCTCTGCTGGCGAGTTTCCGCTCAGCACAACGTTGGTTGCCCCTTTTCTTTAGGTTGTAGAACGCGCGAGACATTTGGTCTTGTGCGGGGAACTGAAGGGCGATAAGTTCCTCAATCTGGGACATTGTGGGCATTTGAAGGCGAGCGAACCGTCAGCGAAAGTGCCCCGAGTCCTGGTCAACGATGTTTTGGATCGCGGTTCAGTTTAAAGCGATGTAGGCGATAATTATCCGACTCGAAGGAATAATAATATTCGGAGATGCGGAGTTGATGAGGCGGGCCCACGGGCAGGTTGACCAACGAACGAGTGAATCCACAGGATGGTGACTACACCTATGTAGCGAGAATGGGCAACAACAGAACCATGCATAGAATTCTTGACGGAATACCAACGAGAAAGAAACCGGTGGGGCGTCCCCGACGGAGATGGTAGGACGAGGAAATCGAATCAGGGGACGTTTTCAGTCGTTGATTGAGCTTTGAGTGGTGTTGACTGTGAAATTTTCATTTGAGAATACTGGAAATAAACATTTCTTTGAATACCAAAATATTCAAAAATATATTGTAAGTATATTCTAAGTAAGAAAACTAAATACAGAGATAAATATTACCCTATTATTTATTATTTTCAATTTTATTTTTATAATAATCGCCAGGCCCCAGAAATGTCAAAACGAAAGTTTTTGGAAAATATCACCGATATACCTATGGAATGCTCGGATGTTGAAAACACTGAGCTTTATGATATCGAAGACAAATTATCAAATTCACAAAGTAATTCACACATCAGGAACAATAAGCGTGTTGATATTGAGAGTAGTGATTGTGGTATTTCTGATAAGAGCTATGAAGATGAGTCCAGCGACAGTGAATACGAAAATATTCCAAACATAACAGGTCAATTGAAAAGTCCCCATTTTTTTGGCAAAATTCGTTTTTTTTATTCAACATAATTCCCTTCGAGGGTGATACACTGATTATAGCGACCCTCCAACTTTTCGATACCTTTTTTGTAGTACGATTTGTCCTTTGCTTCAAAATAGGCCTCAGTTTCGGCGATCACCTCTTCATTCGACGAAAATTTCCTCCCAGCGAGCATTCTTTTGAGATCTGAGAACAGGAAATAGTCGGTGGGGGCCAGATCTGGAGAATACGGTGGATGCGGAAGCGATTCGAAGCCCAATTCATGGATTTTTGCCATCGTTTTCACTGACTTGTGACACGGTGCATTGTCTTGGTGAAGCAGCACTTTCTTTTTCTTCAAATGCGGTCGTTTTTCGGCGATTTCGTCCTTCAAACGGCCCAATAACGCTGTGTAATAGTCGCTGTTGGTGGTCCTTCCTTTTTCAAGATAGTCAATGAAAATTATTCCGCGCGCATCCCAAAATATAGACGCCATAACCTTGCCAGCCGACAGTTGCGTTTTTCCACGCTTTGGGGCGGGTTCATCGTGTGCAGTCCACTCGGATGACTGTCGATTGGACTTCGGAGTGAAATGGTGGAGCCATGTTTCATCCATTGTCACATATCGACGCAAAAACTCGGGTTTATTACGCTTGATCATCTCCAAACACTGCTCCGAATCAACAACTCGTCGTTGTTTTTGGTCAAAAGTGAGCTCGCGCGGCACCCACTTTGCACAGAGCTTTCCCATACCCAAATATTCGTGAATGATATGATGTACACGTCTTTACATGTACATGTCTTTAGAGTGCCTGCTATTTCATTCAATTTCAATTTACGGTCATTCAAAATCATTTTGTGGATTTTTCTAATGTTTTCGTCGGTAACAACCTCTTTTGGGCGTGCACTGCGTTCACCGTCTTCGGTGCTCATTTCACCACGTCTAAACTTAGCATACCAATCCTTGATGGTTGATTTTCCTAGGGCGGCGTCTGGAAACTCGTCATCAAGCCAAGTTTTTGCTTCAACTGTATTTTTTCCCTTCAAAAAGCAATATTTTATCAACACGCGAAATTCCTTTTTATCAATTTTTTTCACAATAACAGAAGTTGCTTCACTCAAAATACTATAATTCACAAACTAATGATCCGACATCTGTTAAATTTATACACGCGTCTTTTGAAGGTTAGGGCTAACTAAAAATCATATGGATTTAATTCTAGTGCCGCCATCTATGTGTCAGGCCGGGGACTTTTCAATTGACCCGTTACGTAAAAGAAGATGTTTACCATTGCCGTTCAGTTCTAGTGACGAATATGAGAGTGAAACGGAAGTTTCTACAAACGGAACTATTTGGAAAAAAATAAAGGAAGGGGGTGTTGCGGGCAGGTCATCAGTTCACAGAATTTTCAAGGATGATTCCGAGTCTACAGCATATGCAAAAAGAAATATTCTGAAGGAAGCAGTAACTAGCGCATTCATATTACTAATTGACCAGTATATTCTAGAGCATATAAGAACTTGTACAGAGCTAGAAGCTTCGAAAAATTTTGAAGAAAGAATGGAAACTTACGAAAGCAAAATTGAAGGCGTTCATTGCGATATTTTATGCACGTGGGGCGGACGAAGCAAAAACTTTGAGACTTGAATATTTATGGAATAAGAAGTGGGGACCAAAAATTTTTTCTAAACTATGAGTAGAAATGAATTTACACAGATTCTACGTTATATTCGTTTTGACAAAAAAAAACGAGAGAAGTCAACGTTTACAAAGACAAATTTGCTTTAGTTTCAACAGTTTGGAATAAATTTATTGAAAATAGCCAAAATTGCTTCAAATCACGAGCATATATTACCGTGGATGAGCAACTCTTTCCAACGAAGGCCAGATGTAGGTTCACACAATATATGCCGAACAAGCCCGACAAATTTGGCATAAAATGTTGGCTGGCGTCAGACGTTGAAACTAAATATGTAATAAATATTTAGGAAAGGATGGTCATTATCGTGACATATCTCGTGCAGTGCGGACGTGTAAGGAAACGTGTTTACACGTGTGTGCAGTGCATTATTAAATTGTCTAGTGCAATATAAAAACAAAAAATATATAATAATAATTAAAAAGAATAACAAAAAAAATAAAATTTTTTTTTAACAACAAGAAAGCAGTTACTACACAACTCCGATGATAGGCGATGACCCAGGCAATGCACTGGAGTACATAACCGAAAGAAAAAGGAAGGCTCTGGACATCTTACGAAACGCACCAGTAAAAAAATCCACAAACATGGACAGAACAAGCAGCCCCGCAAATTACAAACAAAAGTTCGAAGAAGCGTTAGAAACCATTAACCAATTAACGGTTAAAGTGAAACAACTCCAGGAACAAATCTATAAACAAGGTTCCATCAATAACACTGATGACGTCCATATGGAAGAAACGTCCCGTCAACGCCCTAATTCGAGTCAAAGCCAGGGCGAACCACCCACCAAAGTTTACAAACAAATGAAGGCCTCATCAAATCAAATACCCACCCAAGCCAGAGCAGAAACAACAACGAAATCAACCGCGAGAAATGAAAGACCCCCGCCAATCTACGTCAAAAACCTGACCAGCACCAAAGCTATAATTCAAACCCTGCAAAATGCTCTGGGTCACCGGAATTTCAGCACAAATATAAAAGGATCTAGGACTTCCATAACAGTCAGATCATTAGACGATCATGAAAGGGCAGTTAAAAAACTGTTAGAGGAACAATATCAGTTCTTCACCTTCCAACATCCAAATAGCAAACCAACTACCTTTATTATAAGGCACATCGATCCAGAATGGACCAATGAAGAATTAGGACTGGAAATTGCTAGGATATGTCCACAAATAAAAATTAATAAGCTGGACTACTTCCAAACACCATACATGAGGACAAACAACATAAAAAGCCTCCGGATCATACAAATCCCACCAAATCAGGATATCAACCAACTTAAACAAATTAAATATTTGTTTACCCAAAAAATCGCAATCGAGGAGCCACACAAACAAGAAATTCTACATTGCAAGCGATGCCAAGACTCAGGACACTTGGCGGTCTCATGCCACCAGCAAAGACGTTGCGGCAGATGCGCAGAGGAACACGAGCTAGATGAATGCAAGGTAAATCCACAAGGCCTGGAACCAGAGACAGTCCAAACCGCCAACGCCGATGGATCCATTACCACAAAGAAGATTACAGTAAAATGTTGTAACTGTGGAGGGCCACATCCAGCAAATTTCTCTCAATGTCCTCAGAAGCTAAAAGTTCTGCAAAGACGGAAATTATCAATGTCAACAGTTAAACCAACTACAACGAAACCAACAGTATTGCAGGAAGTAAAGTTAACCCGACCCGGAATATCTTACGCGGATGCAGCAAAAGGAAGCCTCAACACTACCACTCCCTCTAACGACAATATTAAAAATTTCAATCTGGACACCTTGGGTTACATCCAAAGCCTACAGGCCATGATTCCTTCGCTGAGGCATATGTCAGAAACAGAAAAAAAGGTCAGATTCTTTCACTAATAACTTCCCATATTCTTTCCAGCTCTCTTTAAACTAACCATTATCTCCCTCAACACAGAATCCATTTACTCCAATATACGTAAGCAACACCTCCGGTTGTTTGTTGAAAAATTTTCCCCAGATATCCTCTCCTTTCAGAGACCTGGCTTAAAATCAAATTCCCGAGTTTCCATTCCCAATTATACTTTTGTTTCTAACCCCAGAACTAATGGATCCCACGGAGGTACCGGCATCTTAATACACAAAAAATTTCAATTCAGTGAAATTAGATTCACTAATATATTCAGCATTGAATACACGGCAGTTAAACTTTTTTGTGAGAACAATAAAGTGCTCGTCTTAGCATCCATTTATATTCACCCTTCACGATAACCAGATTTCCCAGATGCTGACATTTTTCAGATAATCCAACAGTCCGTTCCCGCTCCATTTATAATCGGAGGAGACTGGAATGCTCGTCATACAGCATTCAATGATAATAAATGCAACAAATATGGTCGTCAGTTGCTAGCCCTCCTCCCATCTTATCCATATACATACATTGACCCCCCATTACAGCCAACTCGTGTCACTAGCACAGCCAAGTCAACAATCGACTTCTTCCTCAAGTCCGATGATCTTCACTCAGCGGGTCCACCTACAGTCTCCTTTATATTTCCTTCTGATCATGGTTCCGTTCATACCACGATCCAAATCCCCTCTTTCGACCCACTCTACTCGTCAAACTCTGTCCCAAACTTCACCAAAACAAATTGGAGAAAAGTCAATAGGGACATAGCGATAAGTTTCTCTGACTTGTATATCCCTGAAGCATCTAACTTACTCCCTACTGAAATCGATCAAGCATCTTTAAGAATAGAGCAAATTCTTAAGGAGGCTCTCAGCAAAAACACCCCGACAACCATTCCTCATAACTATTTAGGAAAGCCTTTGCCCAGCGTCCTAACCAAATTATTGCGCCTTAAAAAGCAGCTCCGCCGTAAACTCCATACAAGATACTACCCCTTTATTAAAAGCCAAATCCAACTCCTATCCACTCTGATAAATGAGCAGTTGAAAAAGTTCGCAGATGAAAACTACATCTCCACACTTAAAAATATCAAACTAAATCGGGATCTTTTCAAAAACATCAACCAATTAACTGGTCGTAAATATAAACCCCGAATTGATCATCTCATCAACCCAATCAGCAATAATATTGCCCAGTCCGATACGGACATAGCAAATTGCCTCGCAGAACACTTTGCAAAGATTCATGAGCAAAATAATTCTCTATCAACTCCCGGCTTCGAGAACACAGTAAACGAATACATCTCAAACAGATTATTCACATCTTTTACTCCTTTCATCGGTGAATTTAACAACACGAATATAGCTTCACACCCCCTAGACACTACAAATTTTCTAACTGCAGACGAATTATCCGAGATCGTAAGATCAGGAAATAACAAAAAGTCAACTGGATTAGATGGAATCCCACGCCTTCTATTTAAAAGGCTACGCCCACAGAATCTACTTCCCATCCTCATTCTTCTTAATCATATAATTAATGCATCGCACTTCCCAGAGAACTGGAAAACTGCGGTAGTAATTCCTATTAAGAAGCCCGGTAGTAGTAATAGCCCTTTCAATTATCGTCCAATATCCCTATTAAGTACATTAAGTAAGATACTGGAACGCAAGATCTACCAAAACCTTCTCTCATTTGCCAATGAGAATGCCCTCATCCCTAACAGTCAGTTCGGATTTCGTAAGCCACAATCCACATGTCATGCTCTACTAAAACTTACACACGATGTTACAACTGGTCTCCAAAACCAAAGCCCTACTGTGTGTATATCTCTCGATATTTCTAAGGCGTTTGATTGCGTCTGGATCTCAGGGCTTCTGTACAAACTGCACTCCATATTTAATCTAAACTCTCACACAACAAAGCTCTTAGCCTCTTATCTTTCTGACAGAAAATTCGTTGTGAGAATAAATTCTTCCGTCTCAGAAACCCACAACATAACCGCGGGTGTTCCCCAAGGCTCTATTTTAGGGCCAATTTTATATCTGTTATATACCTCAGATATTCCTCAACCCGTATCTCCTAATGTTGTGATGCTAAATTATGCTGATGATACATTAATTTACTCTAGCAGCAAATTTGTTAAGGCTGCAAGAAACCGCATTAACAACTTTCTCCCTAACCTATCATCATACTTTAATAAGTGGAAAATTCACCTTAACCCAAATAAAACACAGCTCATAGGGCTCAAGGGCAAACACGAGCACTGTACAAACAACACTAGACGCTGCCACAACAAAATTAAACTTAACCTAAACAACACTCTAATAAAACCCTCCAAAACCCTAAAATATCTGGGAATCACTTTTTCTAATAACTGGTCTTTTTCCTCCCACATTAAAAATTCCCTTCATAAAGCCACAATTCAGCTTAATCTCTGTAGAAGAGTAATGTGGAAACCTAATAGTCTTTCTCACAAAGTCAAACTGCTCATTTACAAACAAATTATCAGGCCCACACTCACCTACGCGTGCCCATTGTGGTACCATATCACTCCCTCCCAAATGGAGACATTACGAGTATTCGAAAGAAAATGCTTTAGGTATGTCTCTGGGTTACATCGTCGTCCTAACTCCTATAAGTACTATAGTAACGTCGAACTCTACAATACCGCTGGTATTGAGCGCCTCGATAGACGATTCCTCGAACTGTCTATCAAATTTATCGAAAACCTACAAAATAATCCCAATCCCATAATAACCTCGCTCTTAGAGAACCCTCTAGATATCAGAACTAACTATCCCAACTGTCTCCACACCAGAGCTATCTTCGCCTCAGGCAGACTGGTAAATGATTCAAATGAGATCATATACCACAACACCGAAGTTACCCCTAACCAGTTCAAATACTGTAACGTCCAACCAATTTCCAACTTCCTACGTTTTTCCAACGAACAACCGGAAAGAAATACTCTTCCTCAAACCCATAACTGACCTCATTCCACATCCTTTAATTCTTATATCCCATTAATTATAAAACTTTGTTTTGTTTATAGCTCACTTTATAATAATCAGAATAAGTTAGGTTAAGTTATATTTATATTTAGGGTTAGGTTTAGATTAAGTAAAGTAAAAATAAGAAATTCCTGGTTTTCTGACCTTTTCTAGGAAGACGAAACCCTACTAAATGTATAAACACACATCTATCCTGTAACTCTTAAAACATTGTTTGGAAAATGTATTATAATAATAATTACATGTAAGCAATTGTCACGAATTTAATTTTAAGTCACTGTATTACTTAAATGTACAAATTCTAATTATGGTTAATAAATACAGTTTTGAAAAAAAAAAAGGAAAGGATGAAGTACGAGATTCATCAACACCCCTAAGTGAATATATTGTTCTCAAACTTATAGAACCATATACTATGAAAGGTAGAACCATAACAATGGACAATTTCTTTACAAGTTTTCCTCTGGTGTTCAAATTGCTATCAAAAAATACTACATTGGTTGGAACAATACGTGCAAATAAAAAGGAACTCCCAAAAATTTGCAAACAAAAGAAAGATAGCATGGTTCGTTTTTCGTTACGTTATTTTACGTTACTTTACGTTACTTTATGAATCAAATGTACACTTAGTATTTCATCATCATCATCATCGGCACTACAACCGGGAACTGGTCTTGGCCTTATTTAGCAAGTTCTGAGGCTTGTTAAATTTTCCATAATGATTTGTTTTTTTCCGGGCAAGGTCATTAGTCTTGCGCCAGAGGCTCCCCAACGGGGAATCGAACCTCGGTCTCCCGCGTGACAGCCGGGTATACTAACCACTATACTATCGAGGAGCCCTTACTATTTACAAGAGTAAATCAAAAAAGAAAGTACTTTTGCTTAGTACAAAGCACAAATACATCACAATTGATGAAACTAACAAGAAATTACCCGAGACTGTGTCGTTTTATAACAATACTAAGTTTGGCGTCGATGTGATTGACCAAATGGCACATATATATAGCGTCAAATCAGGTTCCAGAAGATGGCCACTTCAAGTTTTTTTCAATATTCTAGATTTAGCTGGGAGAAATGCCTGGATATTGTATAAAAACACGACAGGTGAAAATATATCAAGAAAAAAGTGTTTGTTTCTCCTAGCTGCAGAACTTGCTTCTGAATATTCGATTTCAAGAGAAAAACCACAAGAAGCTGATATCTCAGTAGCTAATATACCAAGTTCAAGTATCACACGTAAATGGTGTCAAACAGGAC
Source organism: Microdon myrmicae (assembly GCA_963931805.1). Taxonomy (NCBI): domain Eukaryota; kingdom Metazoa; phylum Arthropoda; class Insecta; order Diptera; family Syrphidae; genus Microdon; species Microdon myrmicae. Next base: position 111,488,245 of record OZ007496.1, read on the forward strand.
AGTGTAATAATAATAAGACCACGACTATTTGTAATAAAAATGTATGTGGAAAATGTACACAAAGCAAAAATGTAGGTATGTAAAAATTGTGTCAAATTCAATACTACTGCTCCTTTATAGATTTCTGATTCAGAATTGAAATAAAATTTCGAATTGCTATTTATGTTACAGGATTATGTTATAGTTACTCTTTATTATAATGTATAGTACAAAAAAAAAAGAATTAATTAATTTATGTTTGAGAATTTGAATATTATTATGTTTCAATTGATTAATAAATGAATTTATAATTAATTAATAACATTACAATTAACCTATAATTGAAGTAATTTATAATTTGTTTAAAATATATAAAGACGGAAGTCCCACTATCCATTTTTTCTAAGACCAGTCATTTTGACTGGTGTCGGTAAATATAGGTAAGTCAAATTGTCGGTATATCTAGTGTTAAAAATAATAAATACAATGTAACTATACTTTACTTGGCATATTTCGCCCATGTATGGCCCGTTATGAAAGCATGAGATCCTTGAAGTGGATTTTCCTCGGCACCATTAAATAGAAAAATTACGCAGTGTTGCAGTGGCGTGTCATTCTTCGTGATGACTCGTAAAATTTCCAACATTATTATTATCATAATGCCAGCATCACCAGCACCTAAAAAAATAAGTTATTACTTTATTTTAATAATGTCTAAATAATTTATGTGAAGTAATTTTTATAAAATACAATAGTATGAAGCAAATAATAAATATTAAATGAGGTTTGTCCTAATATGATATAATACATTCCACTAGCCAGCCGAGAGCAATAAAGCAATAAATAATAAATTGAACAAAAATTAACATTCGCCATTTGCAGTACAGTGCCGTGTAAGTTCAAATGATGAAATTGGAAAACAAATTAAATCTTAATTAATTACCAATTATCTTTGGTTTTTTTTCATAAATGTGAGTAATGTCTAAATAGGGTCATCTGTCATCCAAAAACAAATGTTTACCTTGAGCAAGTACTATTTAATAAATCAATTTAGAGTTGGTTCTTATTTTACAACTGCTCTTGCAGGAACAGTACTGGCCTGTTCATGACCTCACCTGTCCTGTGCGCTCTCCTTCCACGTTCGATCATCCGATCCGATCTCCTCGAGGTCCAATCTAACATTGTCCTCCCATCTCCGTCGCGGCCGTCCTGTCGGTCTCTTCCCCGTTAGTTTACCGTCAAGAATTCTGTGCACGGTCCTATCATCGCCCATTCGCGCTACGTGTCCGGCCCATTTTAATCTTCGCGGCTTGATCACTCTCCCTATTGTAGGTTTGCAGTATAGCTCTTCCAATTCGTGGTTGTGGAGTTTCCTCCATTGTCCTGACTCCTCGTCATATTTACCGCCAAATATACCCCTTAAAACTTTATTCTCGAATACGCGGAATTTGTTTTCTTCCCGTTTTGTGAGAGCCCATGTTTCGCATCCGTATAGAGCAATCGGCATGATTATGGTTCTATAGACACGGAGCTTTATATTACGTGATAGCAGTTTGGATTTTAATAGTTTACTGGCTGTATGCCAACTAGCGTTGCCGGAATGTAGTATTTTGTTAATTTCCTTTGACGTTTCGTTTCTGGTCGTCAGTACCGTTCCCAAGAAGGTACCAAGACAAATTAAGAAGGCTGGAGTAGGGGCGAGGGGTGGAGGCAAGTTATAGTAAAGTGTAGAAGCACCGCTTAAGATTGGGGGTGAGAATGGTTTAGGAGGCAGTGTTAAGGAGTATGGGTATAGAGGTCGAAGTTGAACAAAGTGGAATTGGAGTTGATATTTCTCAGCATCTGCGAAAGGGGTTCGTTGAGACCATAAGAGGTCCGGTGAGGGGGACTGTAGAGAAGGCGAGAATTATGCGTAGTTCGAGGGTTTGTGTTCAGAGGAATTAAGTTAAGGTGGTAGGCGCAGTCGAACGAGCCGGAGAGGACCAGATAAATGAACACTATGTCAGCCAGGACCTTGCGCTTTTCAAGGGTTGTGAGGTTGATTAAGTTGAGACGGTTAATGTATGGGGGAAGGATGAATTGGTTGTCTCATCCTAGCCCTCGGAGAGCGAACCGAGGGAAGCGACGTTGAATAGCTTCGATTCTACGGATATGGATCTTGTGATATGGAGACCATACTTGGCTAGCATATTCAAGCACTGGCCGGGCGGGTAAGGTGAAGGGACCGAATAACGTAAGGGCCCTAGATGCTCATTTCACCACGTTTAAACTTAGCATACCAATCCTTGATGGTTGATTTTCCTGGGGCGGCGTCTGGAAACTCGTCATCAAGCAAAGTTTTTGCTTCAACTGTATTTTTTCCATTCAAAAAGCAATATTTTATCAACACGCGAAATTCCTTTTTATCCATTTTTTTCACAATAACAGAAGTTGCTTCACTCAAAATTCTATAATTCACAAACTAATGATCCGACATCTGTCAAATTTATACACTCGTCTTTTGAGGGTTGAGGCTAACTAAAAATCATATGGATTTAATTCTAGTGCCGCCATCTATGTGTCAGGCCGGGGACTTTTCAATTGACTTGTTACGTAAAAGAAGATGTTTACCATTGCCGTTCAGTTCTAGTGACGAATATGAGAGTGAAACGGAAGTTTCTACAAACGGAACTATTTGAAAAAAATAAAGGAAGGGGGTGTTGCGGGCAGGCCATCAGTTCACAGAATTTTCAAGGATGATTCCGAGCCTACAGCTACATCGAATAACGTAAGGGCCCTAGAATTCCTTAGACCATCGTTCACGAATCCGAGGGCAGAATTAGCTTTCGGGGTCGTCTCATCAGTGTGAGAGAGGAAGTTAAGCTCCCTGTCGCAAAGTATCTCCAATACATTGGACAGTGGTCAGGGGTTGGTTATGAATGGAATGGGTACGTGACGATGAGTGAATGCGCTTACGGGAAAAGCTTATAGATTGGCGTTTGGCGATGTTAAGTGCAAAGGAATTTTTGTCACACCAACTGAAGAGGTTGTCAATGTCTGATTCCAGCAGTGTAGACTCAAGTGTTGACTCGGATATCTTGTATATTTTGGTATCATCAGCGTATAGGTACAAGCTGGAATTCTTAATGACCTTATCTATGTCACTACTGGCCAGTATAAATAGGAGAGGTCCAAGGGCGCCAACGAGGGGGTTGGATATCGTGGACCTGAACCGAATGGAATAAAGTCTATTCTTTAGATAGGAAGAAGTGCATTTCAGCATTTCAGGTTCGAAGCCGAGGGCGCATAATTTGAAGAGGATTAGATTGTAAAAGATTTTGTCGAATGCTTTACTGAGGTCGGTCGAGACTATATCGACCTCGTTACCGTGCTCTGGCGCCGAGAGTATTGTAGTAGTAACAATAGCCTTGCTCTCAGGTAGCGTGTCTCCTTGTCCTTAAAAGAATGAGGAATCTCTTTAGACTGCTCCTGAGAAGGCCCGTTGCAGTCGCCGCCGTGCTTCCTCAAACCTGAGGGAAGAGTGGCGACCGATTGTAGTGGACTCTAACGGCGCTAATTCCAGATGCAACAGCCACCGGCCTCCGATGGGGTTCCTCGACACGGGGAAACTAGTAAGGGTTTTTTTTTGTGGATGGACCACAGCTCTACTTACCAGTCGTCAGCCAAAACTCAGTAAATTAGTAAATAAGTTGGCAGTTTTACTTAAACGTTTTTTATTTATTCTATTGTAAAGATGTGCTCCTGTGGTACTTCCTCCAAGGAAAGAGAATCTAAAGATACTGGCAGCGGAGATCACGATGCATGCTCCTTTTAAACGGAAAGAAATCGAGATTTGTATCTTGAAATACACTGGGTGTGGTGCCCAATGTTTGTTTTGAGATAAGAATTCAGTTTTATGAATTCTCATGAAATTGTAGTGCATATGATGATATGCACTGGAATTAGGATTTTGTATGCATATGGCAAATTGAACATCTGGTTCGATTTGCCATGGGTTTGGTTTTGTTTGGATTATGATGAATTGGTGTATATGATAAACGAATATTTGATTCGTTTATCAAGGATTTTATTTTATCGGGCGAATGTATTTGTGGATTTGAGTTTAGGGTTATGGGGAGTTGGGTACAAGGGCGATAAACAAATATTTGAATGGTTTATTGCGAATTTTGAATTTAGATGACGCTTTGAGAGAGTGAGAGATTAAAGACCAGTGAGAGGGGAGCAGAGAGAATGGATGAACAAGCAGTTCGTGTGGAGGATTGCAGGGACACTATAGCGTTTGCTACAATAATGAAGAACGTCTGATTCGAACTGACGCTATGACGGTTAGAATCACTAAAAATTGAAACAATGGTCAACACATCAGGCCACTGCCGCGTGTACGAATTCGATTTATAAATTCAAGTACACTCACCTGATGTGGAATTGTTATGTTATCGCTATGGTATACAGCTCTGATGCTTTGCTTATTCGAATTTCCTTTCGGTGTTCTTCACTATTTGCTTGTATATTGTGTGTGTATCTGTTAGAAACGCCACAACACCATCCGATGTAAACCCGTCTTTGAGTTGCAGTAGCTTGGATTTAATTAAGGGCGTATCAAAGGAGGTATGGAGAAGGGGCCCGAGGGAAAAGTTAGGTAGGTAGTTGAAGTATGACGGGTCAGGAACGAAGGGGTCATTAGTAAATGACTGATTGAAATGTGAATGATCGTCAGATAAATCCCAATTGAGTTGTGGAAGATTCAAATCTCCGAAGGTGATGATGTCATTCTCGCAATTGCTCAACTCGATTATATGGTCGCTAGCATTAAGAGCTAGCTCGAAAACCTCAATAGGCTGGGATGGCAAGATATAGAAGTACATAACAAAGGTTGATTTCGAAGAAGAGTGGTTTTGACAGAACAAAAAATAGCTACAACTGTGTCATCATTGATAACTATACTTTATCAAGGTCTGCAGCAGTGACAACAGTATACATTATTATTGTTGTTCTGTATTTGCTTAATCGCCCTAACAGAGGACGAAGATGTCATATTTCAACAGGACAACGATTCTATCCATTCAGTAGTCCAGACATAAACTTCATTGAGGACCCTTGGGGGATCCTGGCAAGAACGGTTTACGTTCAGGAAAAGCCAGAAATTCAAAACGTGGAACAACTCAAAGCAAGAATTGTTGAAGCATGGTGTAATATACCGGACAACACTTTAAACAATCTTATTTCCAGTCTACCACGAAGATTGTTAACTATTATAAGAAATAACGGATAAAGCATTCCATATTAAATAAATTATTAAACAAAAAATTAAAATATAAAGGTCTTGACTTTATACTTTTTCATAGGTGAATTTTGGGTCTTTTTTTTTCAGAAAATCAATTGCTATTCTTGGTAAAAAGCAATTAAGCCATTGAAGGGTTTTCCCTGAGTTGGTGTCGATTGACAATATTTTCTCACAAAACTAGTCATAAAAGTTTATTACTCATTCTAAGAAAAAATTTATGTGTGAGTCTACAATTTTTCAAAGCATTGTATGTGTAAAATCGTATTAATATATTTTATTACATAATGATAATATAACAAACGTTATATTAACATCAGTTATTAATTTATTTAAGGAAGAAGGCACCGCTGTAAATATCCTACAACCTGGTTAGCAATTTACAAGAGAACCAAGCCGGGAAGAAGGTCCCAACCGTGGAAACTACAGTTCAATAACACACACAAGAGCCATGCTTGGCAAAATGTCAGAATATAGTACAATTCTCTTAAGATGTATTAGGTTATAGTTGACAGTATAATATACCAATTTATATATTTACCTGAACTCTCGGGAACCGAATCGTAGTGACTATTCAATAATAGACAAGCAGTTGAATTTGAATCCTTTCTCCTTATTTTTACAACCACATTCTGTATTCCTTGGTACATGTTAACCATATCCCACAGCACGTAGCTTCCTGTGGCTACTTGTACATCCTGCTCAAATTCATAGATATTCAGTTCTGCAGATCTTTTAATTTTGTTTATTTCATTTAGTAAAAAATTAACAGCAGCTTGTTCATTAGCGGCGCTGCCCACAACTTTCGGACCCAATCGGGTCATATTCAACAATGTCGCTTCAGCTCTCTGGCCAATAAATCGAGTTGGATTGCTTGGTTCATCGTCTATTGTTAATGTCTTTGGGAACAAATGGAAGCTGGGTATGACAGTAACGTAGAATAAAATAAACCAGAAAGCGACAAACACTGGTGCCCAATACCAACCAAGCTTGTGGCGGTTGTAAATAATTTTTAAATTCTCGTATTTTGACTTCATCTGAAAAAAGAGAGAAGGATATCAAATGCATAGATTAAAATGTGTCATAGAAAATTTAAACTAATATATAAAAATGTTTATTATTCAATTCAATTAGACACTTAGAGGTGATTCAAAAATGCTTAAATGCGCTTGTGGGTGTATCTCGTATAAAAGAAGATGAATAGATGTTTCCTTTCTTGATCTTCTCCCTCTTTTTCATCTCGCACTGTGCACTGACATTTAAAAATCCTTCTGGAAGACTTATTTTCAGTATAAACAGATATGTTAAGTAAAAATTATTACACATATAAAATATTTAAATCTATATAACAATGTTTAACATTAACATGGCCTTGTGAGTAGGGCATTCGAATATACTCACACTAGGCCGGCTAGTCATAGGAGGCGACTAAAGGCCGAGTGGTAGGTTGGGTCCCAACGCCCTCTCGCCCAGTGAAATGCCACTCCATCAAGCTATAAGCTCCGTGAAATGGTCGAGAGAAATCTCTGGCCATCTATCGGAGCTTGGCTGATGAACCAGTTCAAGAAACGGTTGGTTTAGGTGGTAAATCGGTCCCAAGGTAAGACACCACCCCACGCTGTACATTCCGCGATGTCGTCGGGAGAAGTTTTCGACTATGGTTCGAATGCATGGCTGATGACCTGGACTGACACGGAGATAAGTCATGATGGTACCTTCTGAGATGAACAATTCCGGAGCTTCCTATTCAGATCTCCAGGGAGACTATGTCAGGGGGAAGATCATGCAAATATTTTGATAAATAACTGAATATTTAAGAAATTCGTCATCAGGTTCGTTCTCTAAACTCTGTCGAGGTTCGACTGATAACGACGTTTTGTAACAACAGAGGCCTCGGTTTCACAGTGAAACCCGATATCCTTACCCTAACTGAGACCCAGGTCGATTTGTCAACTGATTCGACATATTTTCGTTATTTAGGATACGACTTGCATTCGAGATCCTATTTTAAGGGTGGAGGCTGAGTATGTACACGGTCCAATCTGGCAGGTCAAAGGATGGAGGCGTTAGAACCCAAAAACTTGATTGAGTATACACTCGGTACAATCTGTCTCGCCAAAGGATAGAGCCGTTAGAACCCAATAACTTGGTCATCAAGTGGTTGAAGGTCGTGCTGAGGAGTTCAGTTAAATTTATTTATTGTCTTTATCTCTCCCCGAATGACGATCACCAGGGACAATTTTTGAACAACTTTTACGTGCCGTCGACTGAATACAGATCAAACACCCGACTTCTGAAATGGTCGTTCTTGGCGATTTTAATGTACACAACTCCGGTGGGTTGGTACATTCTAACAGAACGGACGAGGCCGGTACGGTCTTCGATGCAGGATGTGAGGTTCGCCCACGTACTATTTCCTACATGCTGGAGGGTAGCACGAGTTCAACCAATCCCAAAGAATGGAAAAGAGTGTCTCCCACAAAATTACTGACCAATAGCATTACTGTCTATGTTGTCTTAAGTGATGGAAAAGGTCATCAATGCCGAGTTAATTAAGTATTTGGAGTGCAACGGACTTCTAAATGATCGCCAATACAGATTCCGTGGCAGGCGGTCCATTGGAGAGCTTTTGACCTATACGAGGGTGCCCTGAAAAGTTTCCGACCTAACAAAGATACAAGACATGTTTTCTTAAAATTTATTTTTATTTTTCTACAAGTCTCCTTGTAACTCTACACACTTCTCCCACCGATGCTCCCATCTCTTTAACCCGCCCAAATAGTACTCGGCGTTTTCTCTGCAAAATAACTGTTCACGAAGGTGATTTCCTCTCCGAGCGCAATTTTTAGATTAGGGAACAAAAAGAAGTCGCTTGCGACTAGATCTGGTGAGTAAGGTGGATGGTCAAGCAGTTCAAACCGTAATTCGTGGATTTTCGCCATAGCAACCGAATCGGCTGTACAGCATTCCTTCACCCAGATCGAGCAGGCAGCAAAAAAACTGGGACTGCACATTAATGAGGGGAAAAGTAAGTACATGGCGGCAACTTCTGCGAAGAGAAGACTTAACGTTGGTCAATATCAGCCGATAACAATATGGAAGAAGAAATACGCGAACGGCTGATCGAGTCCAATAAAGTCTACTATGGTCTATCAAGGCTCTTTAAATCCCGAAATTTATCCAGAACATCCAAGCTACTACAGTACAAGACCATGGTCTTACCAGTACTCTTGTATGGATCCGAGACCTGGGTGTTCAATAAAAGGCACTCTAAACTCTTAGTCGCGTTCAAGAGGAAGGTCTTAAGAAGAATTGTTGGCCCCATTGTGAGGGGGGACGATTCCGGAGACGCTACAACCATGAGTTGTACGCAATCTACCTTGAAGCTAATGTGGTAAGAAAAATCAAGCTCGGTAGACTCTGGTGGGCGGGACACCTAGCTCGAATGAGCGAAGAGGAGTCTGCCCGGAAAGTCCTTTGTGGCAGGATGTATGGAAGGAGACAGTGCGGCAGACTTTGTCTGCGATGGAGGGATGGCGTAGACCTGGACGCACAGAGCCTGGGAGTGCCAAACTGGATGACATCGGCTCGAAATCGGCACCGGTGGAGAGATTTGTTAAATAAGACCAAGACCGGAATCCGGTTGTAGTGCCGATAATGATGAACCGCTGAGGTGTGAGATGGCGTGTCGTCTTGGTGAAACAGGATTTTCTTTTTCTGAAAATGTGGTCGTTTTTCCGCGATGTCTGCCTTCAGTTGGTCAAGTAATGATGCGTGGTATTCTCCTGTAATGGTTTTTTCTTTTTTGAAGACAATCGATTAAGACAACTCCATGACTATCCCAGAAAACAGTCGCCATCACTTTCCCAGCCGAAAAAACAATTTTCCTTTTTTTGGAGTCGATTCCTCCTTTGCAGTCCACTGTTTTGATTGTATTTTTGTTTCGGGCGTATAATGCTGTATCCAAGTTTCATCGATAGTAATTAATCGGCGCCAAAAACTTGGATTTATTGCGCCTAAATTGCGCCAACACAGCCTTGGAAATGTTCATTCGAACACGTTTTTAGTCTAACGTGAGCAAACGTGGCACCCAACGGGCGGACAGATTTCTCATGACTAAATTTTGATTTAATATATGACAAACAGGTTCTGTGGACATTTTCATAGCCTCTGTTATCTCTCTCACTGTAATTCAGCGGTCGTCTGCCACCATTTGGTGAACTTTAGCGATGTTATTGTCAGTTATTGCAGTTTTTGGACGCCCCAAACGTTCATCTTCTCTCAAGCTCTCACTGCCACGTTTAAATTCAACTGCCCAAAATTTTACTGTGATAAATGATGGCGCAGCGTCCCCATACACAGAGTCTAACTCATCTTTGATTTGCGTAGACGTATTGCCTTTCAAAAAGAAAAATTTAATGACAGCTCGATTCTCAATTTCGTCCATTTTCACAAAAACACTCACATCGACTCACTCAAACGACTGTCAAAAAAAACTACGCATCCAAAATTGCTGAAATTTTGGTGAGTACTGTCAAAAGGTGCACAACTACATTCAGTTTTATTGACGAATGCTGCTATCTTCACGTCGAAGTAGGAAACTTTTCAGGCCACCCATGTATAACCGTTATATGGACATCTGCAATTGTGGCGCATGGTGAGTGAAGAGCGGTCGCATTGGATATCTCCAAGGCTTTTGACCACGTCTTGCATGGAACATTGTTGAGCAAGCTTCATTCATACGGACTGTCCTAGCAGCTTTGCGACTGCACGTAGAGTTTCCTCGAAAATTGATCAATCCGGGTTGTTGTAGACGGTGACTCTTCGGAACTGTATCCTGTTAATTCCGGGGTGTTTCAAGGTTCTATTTTGACTCGAACTTTGTTGTTGGTTCACATAAATGATTTGTTGAAGTCAACCGATAAGAGATTGTTCAGCTCTGCGGATGATGGTACGCTTGTTTCCTCTTTTTCGTGAGATTGGCCGATTAGTGCATTAACGTCGCACCTGTTGAGATGTAGCCAGATCGAATCTTTGAATCGGGATCTGGATACGGTTCTGCAGTGGGGAAAGGTTAATCACGTCGATTTCCATGCAACGAAGACACAATATATAACACTCACAAGGAAAAGTGGATTATCGGTTCTACAGCTGATGATGAAAGACCAGATCCTCGAATCTGGGGAAGGCATGAAATTGCTCGGCGCCACGGTATATGGGAATGTATGGTGGCATAAACACGTGCCGAACATCGCCGGATCCGCATCTGGAAAATTGAGTTATCTTTTTAGAGCCAAACAATTTTTTACCACGGCCAATTTTGTCTCCTATATAAATCCCAAATTAGACTCGCGCTCGAATATTGCTCTCATGTTTGAATCTCTGCTCCTAAGCATACCCTCAACCTACTTGAGAGCATACAGAGACGAGCGACCCGCCTGATCGGGGACACGGCGCTGGCGTCAGGACTACAGTTGCTATGATATATTATCACAGGTACTATTCTGCGGAGATTCCTGGTATTGATCCGCGCAATTCGGTATATAAGCGCTCCACGAGACAATCCGATGGATCGCACCACTTTGCGGCTCATCTCACGACGGTGCGAACATCTCTGCATCGGAACTCGTTCCGTTAGAAAGCGGGAAAGCTGTGGAATTCCTTCCTCGAACGGCTGTTTCCGGAGCATTACAACCTGCAACTGTTCAAAAAGAACTGCAACCGTTATTTGGTGGCATCTCGGGGTGCTGACTCGGCGCTATAGGTTCGCCTCTTCCGAGAGAAGTGTAATAAAAGAAATTAAGTGTTTCCGAGATTATTTAAGTTTATTATCCTCTAGTACTCGAAGTATAGGGTGGGCCATACATTTTTGCGCGGCGCAAGGCTAATAACCTTGTCCGGAAAACCAAATTTTTATGAACAATTTAACAAGTCTCGGATAAGGACCGGAGCCCGGTGGAGAGACTTGCTAAATAAGGCCAAGACCGGATTTCGGTTGTAGTGCCGATGCTGATGATAAATTTTTGCAAATGGCAACACTTCATTTCTTAAAAACCGTTAGAGGGAGAGGCGCGCGAGCGGCGGGGAATTGTGCGTCGGTTCATGCGATTTTAGTCACGATGGAGCGCTTCACGGGACAACAGCGTGCTTTTTGTGTGAAACAATTTTACAAAAACAACGATGCCTACGTTACTGTACGACGAATATTTAGAATTGAATACGGATTACGCCGTGTAAGTGAGTGTCCAAGTATTAATTTAATCAAAGCTTGGGTCAAGAAGTTCGAGCAAACGAGATCGACAACGAATATTAAACAAAGGGGCGGCTACGTTCAAGAATAAGCGATGAGAACATTCGGGAGGTTGATATGCAACATGTGTCAGTGAGTTTTCCAAAGTTTGCGTAGTCGATTGGAGGAGTGCCAGCAACGAGACGGGGCACATCTCGACGATGTAATTAAAAAAAAAAAATATCAGTAAATGTTGCGGATTCACACTGGACACAACCAGCCAATTCGCAACTGAATGCTACCCTTAGCAGCAACCTAACAAATGTCAACAATCAGCTGACGTATAAAAATTAAATTCTGTTGGTTGTCAAACAACAACCATTTTGGCCTGCTTCTTCGTTAACCTCTCGTGAGAGATTGTTGTAATCAAAAACAAATCCTGGTATTTCCTAGTGATCAATTAGAATAAACATAATTTAAAGGATAATAAATCAGCAACATAACTCGTATTATTATTATCATTCATTCTTTGGAGGATTCTTTCTTGAGGTTCCGTCGGCAGTTCATCCATTGAAGGTATTCGTTTCCCTTTTACCTTTAAATTCAATTGGTGTCAGAACAACAACAATCAACATTATTATTATTATTATTATGTTCCTGACGCCAGCAACCCAGCCCCCAACAAGATCCATTGTCAGTGGAAGGTGCGTTCAACGCTTATTGAACACACAGTAAACGTTTATTAGGTTAATAAATGATCAACGAAATAACATTTGTAGTTTTATTTCTATTCATGGTTCAAATGTGCAAAAAATGTATGGCCCACCCTATATTTAAAATTTAAGCACGCTATACACAACATGCACAACTTAAAGGAAAATGTAAGAGACCAGCGTGTGTAAGGGACTAGTAGGATTTATAATTTTTTTTATATCTCTTATTCAATTGTTTCATTATTTCGTAAATTTTTTAAAGACCACTGTAAAATTTGCAAAAAAATATATTTTTTGTTTAAATCTTTTTGAAAAGAACACAATTTTATAGTTATGAACATTTGTTTTTTCTGAATTTCCGGCTGTTTTACGATTACCTGTGGGATGAATATATCTACTGTATGAACGTAAGGTACTCAATTAGAAGAATTTGAAACGAAATTACCCTAAAAAAAAGCGTCACTACATGTACACAAAAGGCACTATTTCGTCATTGACGTACAGTAAATTTATATGAAATGAAAAAAAATTAAATTAGATATTGGACCCAAAGCATTAAAATCGAAGCAAAACATATACAATACGCCAACCGTTCGTTGATAGGTGCAAAATAACAAGCAATTTTAGACCAGAAAAGGCTAGTTTTATGCTCCTGGGATTAAGAAGTGACAGTAAAAAATGGTTCGCACTCAACTTTTTCATTTAATCATATTGTTGCGGATTGGCAATTGAATGTGCTGGAATGTACTGGAGAAATCTAGTACATTAGCAGTGTATACCAGTTGCGCAGCAGCTGGCACCAGCTGGCCGATTGTCACCAGCTATGAAGTCATGGCGTCCCTTTTTGATTTGGCAGTTATGCCCAATGAGTCAGTCGGCATTCAACCGCAAACGCGTACACACCGCCAAGAAGTCCAGCGTTCGAGATCACAACGTTGATTTTGCCTTTCCTCATCACTGTTTCCATTGACTCTTCCTTTTGTAATTTACATTAGCAGCCTTTTGCTCTCAATACATGTGTTGTGTGCGCAGTCAAATAAACAACTGATACCGAACTGTTTCTAGTGTTTGCATCACCGAGGTTTGCTTTCTATACGTGTGTTGTGTTGTGCAGCCAACCCAACAACCGACGTAGAACAAAGGAAGGATCTCGGCTATCTTCTTGAATGCAGCTCACCGCTCCTGGACGCTGCCCTCCAATACAGACCAATACACCACTCTTGGATGCCTTAACCGTGGAACGCGTTCCTCTTGGATGCAACCTCATTATCGCCCGCCACTATTAAAACATTTTCTGGTCCTTCGAGCCGGATCAGATCATGATCAAATAGGATCTCGACGGCAACATTCCTCGTCCGACATCGCGATAACTAACATTTTCTGGTCCTTCGAGCCGGATCAGTTCATCATCAAATAGGATCTCGACGGACGACATTCCTCGTCCGGCAACGCGATAACTAACATTTTCTGGTCCTTTGACCCGGATCAGATCATCATCAAATAGGATCTCACCGGACGACATTCCTCGTCCGGCATGGAGATATTACAACACACATATCAACAAATCTTGTCAAAAATTGAAATGAGGATGATGCACCCGGAAAATCCCCCCCGTAGGGACATCGAAGCCGTGACGACGAGCATTGCGGAACCACCCCAGAAGGGCAATGAACCCAACCAACCTATCAATGAACAAATCATGATTGAGGAACTCATCGCCGCCCAGTTCGCGGCACAGACTACCATCGCTCGCACCTTCCTCAACATGCGGGAAAAGGGACAACTAACGACTAGCAGCATAGAAACCACAAAACGAGACCTCCACACCGAATGGGAAGCCATCCGCAGGCGGCATAACCAAATCATATACATGGAACCCCCTGAGTGCCAACAGCATCACTACTTCGCGCAGGACTTCATCGGCGAGAGCGAAGAAATATACCTCGAAGAACAGACGAGGCTCCTCGAGGCCCAGTACGCTCTCGATTCAGCCCCCCCAACCATGGCCAACAGCGCCAATCGCCTCCACCCTAGCGAGCTGCCCCCAGTGCAGCTGCCAATGGTCGACATCAAGCCAGCGGAAAAGGAACCGCACCCCAAAACAGTGGGTGAGAGTAAGCAGGCCGCCGAGCAGAGTGACACCTGCCTAAAACTCAACCTGCCCCAGGTCCCAATGATCGACCAGCCGATGCCGCGCACGCGTTGTGGGGCACCAGATGACATGGCCGTTCCTCGTGGGTTTGCGAACTTTCAACTCCGACCCAGAGGAACTGGTTCACTTTGCACCGCTTCCAGATAAAGCAGTGGGCACGGCGCACTTAAGATCCGTGGCAGAATTAACGCCAATGCCTCTCACAAACACGCCTTCGACTGTTCCAGCAACAGCTGCCGGCCCAATGACCAAGCCAGCGGAAAAGGAACCGCACCCCAGACCAGTGAGTCCCGACCAAGAAACATGACTACCGCCATCGACGGGACAATCTCACCGCCGCCCCGGGCTAAAGGATCCGCCCCCCCCCCCCCCCCGGATCGACCGTTATGAAGGGGCCTGCGCACACACAGTCAGCATCCCTTCACAGCATTCCGCGTTGCTGCCAACAGCCAGAGTCATAGTGACGTCGGAGACCGAACGGAGGATTGAAGTCCGTGCTCTGCTGGACCCCTGCTCCAGTGGCACCTTCATTTCAACATCACTCGCCCGAAGGTTGCACCTCCGGCGCCAAGCAGCATCCGTCCCCACCTACGGTGTTGGGGGCACTTGTGGCCTTACCACCAGGACTCAGGGCGCCATCAGAATCACTTCTCGCCTCCACGGCTCGAGACAATGGACACTGAGGCCCCTCATCCTGTCAGGGCTATCGGTGTATGCACCACCACCACAATCAACGACGAGGGATCTCTCGTTCGTGGCGGATCTGGAACTTGCAGATCCAAACATTGCCTCCGCCGATAAGTTGGACATGATCATTGGGGAGGACATGTACCCCACTCTCATCCTGGAGGGTCTAAGGAAGGACCCACGTTCCGGCCTCGTCGCGCAGGCCACTGAACTGGGATGGGTGCTAACAGGCGCAGCACCTACCACACCATCCAGCCTAAAGGTGACGAGGCCTGTCACCAGCCATCATATGGCCATTCCTCGTGGGTTGCGAATTTACAACTATGACCCAGAGGAACTGACCGACCCTACGACTGATGATCGCAGCTCCCATCAGAAGACCAAAAGGGGGTCTCGCCGGCATCGGCCCCAGGGGCCACCTACGAGGCCCATGCAACTACCAGCCACCGATCACTTGCGCGACCCAACTACAAGACATACCCCCCGCCCGCTGAACCATTGCAAGGCCAAGAGGCAATCGAGGAACCAGGAGCTTACCCACTCGAACACTTCAAGGCATCCCACGACACCCAGGACACCACATGGTCAAGCTCCTGCCCGGGTCCAAAACTACCCAGGCCAACCGCTGCCACGTGCAGCCACCAAAACAGGACCAGGAGCGCGCAATGCCCCGCTTGGCGAGCGGCGCTCCCCAGCAACCAGCGGTCTCTCGAACTGCAACAAGAAAGCACGCCTCTCATGGCATCAACAGAGGCTGCACCCCAACGACTCCAGAAGGCACTTGGGCCGTGACTGCCATTCCGCCAAGCCACGCGGACAATACCAGGGACGACATCGCACCACAATCCACGCGACAGCCTCACACGCCAGCGGCCGCATCCCGCCGGCTACTAACTTCAGACGGGCGCCAACGGGCGTATCGCCGTTCACCACCACGGGCCTCGATATAGCGAGACCCATCACCAGTCATCACGTGGCCATTGATCGTGGGTTGCGACCTTACAAATCCGACCCAGATCAATTAGCCGGTCCCGTGACCACAAAGGTCACCGGATGCCTTCAGTGGAAAGGATCATCCTGTCGCCATCTACCCTACAGGCAATCTCAGGCCGCCAGGCCTTCAGCGCTCCTCAGGGCCGGCAGCCCCGTCCCAACCGACCATCCACGTGACAGTGGACAGCAAGATCCGACCATCATAGACTCAACAACCAAGACCAACCGCCACCAGCAGACCGCATACTCGCGGCCCCTAGCCACCGTCCCCTGGAACAAAATCATTCGCCAATGATTGGCGAAGGCGGGCGGAATGTTGCGGATTGGCAATTGAATGTGCTGGAATGTACTGGAGAAATCTAGTACATTAGCAGTGTATACCAGTTGCGCAGCAGCTGGCACCAGCTGGCCGATTGTCACCAACGATGACGCCATGGCGTCCCTTTTTGAGTTGGCAGTTATGCCCAATGAGTCAGTCGGCATTAAACCGCAAACGCGTACACGCCGCCAAGAAGTCCAGCGTTCGAGATCACAACGTTGATTTTGCCTTTCCTCATCACTGTTTCCACTGACTCTTCCTTTTGTAATTTACATTAGCAGCCTTTTGCTTTCGATACATGTGTTGTGTGCGCAGTCAAATAAACAACTGATACCGAACTGTTTCTAGTGACTCTTCCTCTCGTAATTTGCATCATCGAGGTTTGCTTTCGATACGTGTGTTGTGTTGCGCAGCCAACCCAACAACCGACGTAGAACAAAGGAAGGATCTCGGCTATCTTCTTGAATGCAGCTCACCGCTCCTGGACGCTGCCCTCCAATACAGACCAATACACCACTCCTGGATGCCTTAACCGTGGAACGCGTTCCTCTTGGATGCAACCTCATTATCGCCCGCCACTATTAAAACATTTTCTGGTCCTTCGAACCGGATCAGTTCATCATCAAATAGGATCTCGACGGACGACATTCCTCGTCCGGCAACGCGATAACTAACATTTTCTGGTCCTTTGAGCCGGATCAGATCATCATCAAATAGGATCTCACCGGACGACATTCCTCGTCCGGCATCGAGATATTACAACACACATATCAACAAATCTTGTCAAAAATTGAAATGAGTTTCGCTCGAAAGATGATTTGTTAAAACAGCACGCAGCATTACTCAAACATTTTTTCATTCAGTCGATAAAATTGTTGAGCACATGTTTTAAGTTATATTCCATACTATAAATATTTTATGTTTTCGATAAGTTGAAATTTGGACTTTACAACAAATGATAGTTCTTCGGAGAATTCTCATCATAAATTTGTTTCATTTAAACTGACCAAGTAAAGTAATTTCCTTTCTAGATATATAGAAATGTGAAGCACAAATGTTATCATTAAATAATATTTATTACTCATTCTTATTCATGAAGGGTTTCCAATCGCCCCTTTGTTATTATCAGTAATCGTGCGACTGCAAGTTTATCTTTCACTGCATATTAAAAATAATTTCTCCTATCGCTATCAGTCTCACTTTAAACTGCCATTTACTCTAATACCGATAACATGAATGGATTAAAGGACTTGAATACAGAGGAATTAATTGTTCCCCACATTGGCATTTTTCAATTCAATTACAATGCAATTAAAAATCAAGATTGCTGATAACAAACCAAAAATACCTCAAGTTCATGGCATTTCGAAATGTTTTGCCAACAGTCATTCAAAGAGTCTTACAAATTTTAAAATATGTGGTATCCAAAAGATGCTCAATTAAGGCGGGGGGAGACAAGACATCAATTTCCAAGCACGCGTAACTAAAGTATCAGACTTTTAATTGTCATCGTGCAACAGAATACCTTTACGATTTACCAACTCAAGCTGTTTTTATTTGATCATTTCATCCAGTTTCATCACCTTGTTAATTTTTCTCCAAGTTCCATGGCCATGTAGTTCGGTTAAAGAACGAAGAACGTGTATCTGCCCGCTTAATATTTTTATTGTTCTGACTGTGATGGAGCATGTTTAGAGTGAGTCGCCTTGTTCTGAATAGAACAAGTCTCTTTAGGGATCTCCCGTTGCGGTCAACCACCGTGCTTCCGGACTAAACCGCGAAGAGTGATGACTGTTGTTATGTGTAGATATGCTGCCTTTCCTTTATAGCGCAAGAAGACTTTGAAATTGTTTAATTTCAATTTATATCGAATTTAACAAAATTTTGTATGTGAAAAAATTTTATGTAGATATTTTATATTTTTATATTTCAAATGATTTGCGACCCCGCTGCTGGGCATCCCACTGGAGACTGATCACTGTTATATTTGCAGTATCAATGATTACTTTTTTATTTAAATTTATAAAGTTTTTGGCGTCCTTAGAGACTGACCCTCCTAAAACAAGTGTGGTAGGAGGCCGATGTAAACGAAACAAGGACAAATGTGCTCTTCATCTTGTTTCTGACATCTGGTCATCTTGCGACAACCAGAATGACCCACATCCGTGAAGAGGTCGAAGCGTTGTATTAAGTTCGGGATAGCTTTCTATTCACTCGAACTTGGAAGGTTTTGTTTAGAACGAACTGGTAAATGATACTACACAGGGTTCTACTGAGACCAGTATTTAATAATTTAAAGACGACACCTTCGATCCACGTCGTGTCAAAAGCCTTTTCAATGTCCAGGCTCACCGCAATAGTGGGTTCCTTATTAAAGAGGTGCACGCAGACGTGGGTTTTAAATATGTTGAGAGACATAATGCCGATGTGCGCTCTTCTAAATCCAAATTGGAAGTGAGGTATTAGGTCCCTGGCACTGATAAAGTTCTTTAGTTTCTCGTATATGAACTTTTCATATATTTTGCTGATGCAAGTGGGGAGCGAAATGGGGTGGAAACTTCAGAGGTGATATATCAGTTTCCAAACTTTAGCCGTTGGACAAACAATAGTATGCTTTCAAGCTTGGGGAAAGTATGCCATGTTGTAGGCGTGGTTGAACAGGACGGAGAAATTTATAATGAATAAAACCGAAAGCCTTCGCAACGAGTGGTACGAGATGTTGTCAACACAGGGTGACTTAGCGTCTGACAAAACCGTGACCACTATCACGTGTGCCCTCGAACTATGCCCAGTTAGCTGAGTTGAATACAACAATTGGCTCGTTAAAGTTGTCTAATTCGTTGTAGACCTCTGAACTAATGATTGCATTAGTATCCGGGTTGCCATCTTCAGAAGTGAGCCTGTGATTATTTTCAAAGTTCTCGCCGATGATGTTTGTTTTATTGTTGTCATTATTGAGAACAACACCGTTGCGAATGGTGGGGAAAGGAGCGAACACACAGGGTAAAGTCTCTGATTGTAAAATGTGTTTCTGATATGAGATACACATCTATATTTTCTATATCTAGGACTACTTGCAATTCGTTCTGATGATTCTGTAGTCCATTACAGTTCCAAGCAATAATTTTAGGTTTGTTAATCAATGTTGAAGGGGTGGCAGCGAACATACAGGGCAAAGTCACTGATTGGTTTTAGCCCTGCGAAGGCCAGAACGATCCGTGTCCCTGTTCAATTCAAGTTGACATGCAGTCTCCACGTGACACTTCTGGATAGCTACTTTGGCACCCGCCAACTAGTGAACTAAGAAAGGTGGGCGCAAGGATAATAACCAGGCCCGTAAAAATGAATTATTATGGAAAATTTAACAAGCCTCGGGTATGGACCGGATAAACGACAACGACCACGGACACGAAAATGGCTAAACGATTTAAGAATTTTCTCATGGAACGTCCGCTCACTATACAGAGCTCGAGCTGCACGGCATACAAAGCCTGTCCGAATACAAAGCTGACATAACAGCATTACAAGAAATAAGACGAACGGGGAGTGGTGTTATTCAAAGAAACGAGTATGACATTTATTACAGCTGTCATGCAAAACACCATGTGCTCGGGGTAGGCTCTCTAGTCAGCTAAAAACTGAAGCCTGCCATCATCGGCTTCAATGCAATAAACGAAATGCTATGCACTCTTCGCGTGCGAGGCAAGTTTAAGAACATAAGCCTCATAAACGTTCACGGACCTACAGAGGAGTCTCCTGACGACGAAATAGAACAATACTACGATAACGTCGAACCGGCCCTGAATGCCTGCCCAAGATACGATGTGAAAATCGTTCTTGGTGATTTGAATGCTAAAAAAGGTCGGAAGCCGGTTTTCAGGCACTACACAGGTTCCCATAGTTTGCATGACAACACTAATCACAATGGATTACGAGTAATCGAACTGGCAGCATCGAAAAACTTGGTCGTTGCGAGTACCAGCTTTTCGCGTAAAGATATTCACAAAGCCACCTGGGCATCACCTGATGGAGCCACTCGCAACCAAATTGACCACGTGTTGATAGATCGCCGCCAGTTCTTGAGCCTGATGACAGTACGAACGTACCGAGGTGCCAACGTCGACTCGGATCACTATCTTGTTGGTACAGTTTTTCTAGCGCGGATTGCCTTACGGAGATATATTGCATCCGCGGATCTGGTTCGGATCAATACGGCTGCCTTACGCAATGAGAAAACTAGCAGCACCGTTGGTCAGGCGTTAATACTCGCCCTCGAAGAGCTCGATGGAGCGAGAGTAAGTACTGGGGCCAGAATGCCTGGCGTAGAAGAGAAATGGATACGCCTTAAGAATACTGTCATTAGTACTGCCAACTCCATCTTAGGCAGTAATCGTAGAGATCGGAGCGACTGGTTTGATGATGAGTGCAAACTAGCGACTGAACGTAAGAATGCTGCATACCGGGCAATGCAGCAGTCTCATAGGACGCGGGTGCGCGAGGAGAAATACAAAGAGCTCAGAAGAAAAAAGACTTCACAGACAAAAGAAAATTGCCTCGGAAAAAAACCTTGTCTGTGAAATAGAGAAAAGTAGAAAGCGAGGTCCGCACCAGGCGCGGAAGTTCTACCAAATAACAGTATTACGCGGTACACACCACGCTGCACTTACTGCAAGGATAAAGAGGGTAATCTGATCACCGATACTGAAGGCATTCTGGAGCGATGGGAAGTGCACTTCAATGAATTGCTAAATGGTCAGCTCACAGAAGAATTGGAGGCTCCACCAATGCAAGATCAAGACCAAATGCTGCCGCCACCAAGCATTGAGGAAACATTAAAAGCCATTAGACAGCTCAAATCAAATAAAGCCCCTGGAGCTGATGGCATACCAGCTGAGCTGATCAAACAAGGAGGGACAGCGTTACAGCATTCAATTCATGAGATCGTGGTGCACGCATGGGAGCAAGGGGAGATGCCGGAAGATTGGCGTCGCGGTATAATTTGCCCATACATAAGAAAGGAGATATCACACTGCGCGGCAACTATAGGGGTATAACATTGCTGAGTACCGCCTATAAGAGACTCTCCACTATCCTACTAGATCGGATAGCCCCATACGCTAAAGCCATCATTGGTCAATATCACTGTGACTTCATCCCAGGCAAATCAGCAATTGATCAGATATTCAGCCTTAGGCAGGCGATGGAAAAATGTCTGGAATTTAAGATTCCATTATATCATCTGTTTATAGACTTTAAGGCCGCCTACGACAACTTAGCCAGGGTAGAACTATATAATGCCATGAGAGAATTCGACATTCTAAACAAATTGATACGACTTTCTAGGTTGATCATGACCAACGTAACTAGTCAAGTAAAAATAGCGGCATTGCTGTCCAAACCAATATACATCTATAATGGACGCCGACAAAGGGACGGTCTGGCCGGCCTCCTCTTCAACCTGGCGTTGGAGAAAGCAATCCGTGACTTTGGCGTTACAACAAGAGGGACTATTGTCACCAAGTCCAGCCAGATACTTCTCTACGCAGATGACATCGACATCATCGGTAGAACCGAATCGGCGGTACAGGAATCCTTCATCCAGATCAATCAGGCGGCACGAACGCTGGGACTGGACATTAATGTGTGGAGAACTAAGTACATGGTGGCAACTTCTGCGAAGAGAACACCCAACGTTGGTCAAACTATCAGGGTAGTGGAGCACGAATTTGAAGTAGTGCAATCTCTTAACTACCTTGGGTCAATAGTATCAGCCGATAACAATATGGAAGAAGAAATACGCGAAAGACTAATCAAATCCAACAAAGCTTACTATGGTCTATCAAGGCTCTTTAAATCCCAAAATGTATCCAGAACGTCCAAGCTACTACTGTACACGACCATGGCCTTACCAGTACGCATGTATGGATCCGAGACCTGGGTGCTCAATAAAAGGCACTCTGAACTCTTAGCCGCGTTCGAGAGGAAAGTCTTAATGAGAATTGTTGACCCCGTATGTGAGGGAGGACGATTCCGGAGACGCTACAACCATGAGTTGTACGCAATCTAACTTGAAGCTAATGTTGTAAGAAAAATCAAGCTCGGTACACTCCGGTGGGCGGGACACCTAGCTCGAATGAGCGAAGAGGAAAAATCCTTTGTGGCAGGATGTATGGAAGGAGACAGCGCGGCAGACCTTGTCTCCGATGGAGGGATGGCGTAGACCAGGACGCCCAGAGCTTGGGAGTGCCAAACTGGATGACGTCGGTCTAGAGATTTGTTAAATAAGGCCAAGTCCGGATCCCGGTTGTAGTGCCGATGATGATGATGATGATTAAATTCGAACCACTCCTGTCAACAAGTGGACTGTTTGAAGGTTGCGACTGACCAGAAACGAGCGGAGTTGGCCAATGCCCAAAATGTAATCAAAGATGTCTTCCGACAATATATAGAAATTAGCATAGCAAATCCGGATCAGTTGAGTGTACCTGAGAAAAACAATCGAGTCCGCCCTCATGGCAATTGTCTGATGTGTTGAGGCTTTGGTTCTATCTATTAGTGATTCTGCCCGTTAGTGCGCCAGATCGAATTGCCATTTTTCCCTATCGTCACAAACGCTATAATTTTATAAAACCTAGCTTAATGAGGTGGTATTTTACCGTCCGGCTTTTTCAAACAACTACGCATTATTCGACGAAGATGCATTAATAAAAGACAACACTTTAAGTTTAAAAATAATGATAAAATAACACCGATGTTAGTTACATTTTCTCCATCTTTCGGGGAATTTATAGATATGCCCCTACTAAAAGACTTCTAATTTTTCCGCTTACCACTCAACAAGCTGTTACCTCACATCATCGTACGAACCAAACTGCTACTTAGCGAAAATTATATTTTGACCATTCAAAACAAGTGGTAATTGGAAGGAGCCAAACCCAGTGAGTAAGGCGTGTGGTGTAGCACTTCCCAGTGAAGTTCTCCCACTCACGAATTAACATTGTTATGGTTAAAAATTACTTTGTGTTGCCCTTTGTGGTGGCTTCCCAGTGAGTAAGGCGTGTGGTGTAGCACTTCCCAGTTGAGTTTTTCCTCTCACGAATTAACATTGTTATGGTTAAAAATTACTTTGTGTTGCCTTTTGTGGTGGCTTCTCAAGTAGCAAACTTTCAAATCCATTATTTTTTGTTGGAAGTATTTAGAAGTAATCATTTTACTAGACTTAAGCAGCTCATAATAGACTGTACTACTCGAATTCCACCAAACACCGTCCTACAAAAGTGATTCTTTCTTGCGGTCGGTGTGGATGATGTGCTTGGGCCCATAATGACTTTTTGCACTTAGGATTCTCAAAATACCTGGTGTACCGGTGTGAAGTGAGCGTCAAGACACGAATGTATCGATGGGGAACGTTTATTGTGAATGAGCCCTTATATTTTTTTTATTTGGTTGCTATGACATCTGTCAAACAACATCATTTTTTTAATCCTGTTAAAAATGTCGAATTTTGTACCAGAAAATGATGATTTGCGGAAAGCATTAAGTTTTTGTTTGCATTTGAAGAAAAGTGCTGCAGAGTCGCATCGAATGCTTGTCGAGGCTTATGGTGATCATGCTCTATCGGAAACAACATGCAAAAAATGGTTTAAGCGGTTCAGATATAATGATTTTGATGTGCGAAATGAAGAACGTGGAAGACCACCAAAAAAGTTTGAAGACGCCGAATTGCAAGCAATATTGGATCAAGATGACACTTTAAGTTAAAAATAAATGGCACAAATGTTAAATTTTGCACAACAAACAATTTCTGTCAGTTTAAAAGCTATGGGGAAGATACAAAAGTGTGGAAACTGGGTGCTACATGAATTGAATGACAGGCAGATGGAAAAGCGAAACACCACATGTGAAACGTTGCTTCTACGACCCGAAAGGAAGTCAATATTGCATCGAATTTTGACTGGTGACGAAAAATTGATTTATTTTAAAAATAAATGGGTACATCCAGGAGAAGCGTCAACGTAGACTGCAAAGCCTGATCGGTTCGGAAAAAAGACAATGCTCTGGTTTGGTGGGACCAGAAGGGGGTGGTGTATTATGAACTTCCAAAACGTAGCGAAACTGTGGATGCGCAACGCTACCGACAACAAATTATCAATTTCAACCACGTATTGATCGAAAACCGACCAGAATGGGCCACAAGACACGGAAAGGTAATTTTGTTGCATGATAATGATAATTCATACAACAAAACCCGTCAAAGAAACAATAGAAGCTCTCGGCAGGGAAGTGTTACCCCACCCGCCGTATTCACCAGACTTGACTCCTTCCGACTACCATTTGTTTTCATCGATAGGACACGCATTGGCTGAGCAGCATTTCAATTCCTACGAAGAAGTCGAAAGTTGGGTCTCCGAATGGTTTGCCTCAAAAGACGACCGGTTTTATTGGCATGGTATCCACAAATTCCCAGAAAGGTTGTCGAAATGTGTAGAAAGCAACGGCCAATACTTCGAATAAAATGTTTTTTACTTTCCCATTTAAAATTGATGTTTTTTTTTTTTTAAAACGCTCGCTTCATACCGGTACACCTGATATATGTTGCAAAAACGACTTTCTTTTATATCGTTCAAGTAGTAGTTCACATATGTGAACATGTGTTCACTGTCTAACTTCCGTTCATATTAAACAGTGTTCACTTCCCGAACCGATATGTTCGAAAACAGTTTCTTCACTAACTACATGCTTGGAATTGTGTATTTTTGTGGCTCTTTGATGATTTTCCGTCTTCCTGGTCACTAACATTGAAATCACTACTGTTGAAACACCGAAACCATCGTTTACACCTAACTTCTGATGGTATATGTTTGTAGCGTCCTACGAATGCACAATTCCGCCCAGGTAAGGTTCCAAACCTTCAAGGAACTTACTTACCTTATCCATTACACGTGCCCACAGACACGTGTCCCCAAAGCTCCTAATCATGCCTGTAACAAGGGCATAGGAAGCTGCAACAATGTTGAACCCGACATCAAAAAAACAAGGAGCTTAACGTTCAAAAACTTTCAGTATCGAGTCAACGCATCCATTCATAGTATGCAAAAACAATTCCAGATTACAGGCCATAAATCTTCCATCCGAAACATCTGCACGATGTTTCCAAGGAATTATATTTTCGGTAAATTAACCTAACCAGGGAGGCATACTCGGGTAGCTAAAGGCAATTAGCACCTCTAATTCCTTGCAAGATTCCAAAATCCAATAGCTAAAGCATCGCATACAGATCTCCCATCTTAAACATCTGCACGATGTTTGCAAGGAATTTCCATTTTCGGTAGATAGATAACAACGGATGCATACGCTGGCAGCTAAATGCAAGAAAGCATATCGCCTATCCGCTGCCAAAATTGTAAACAACCGTAATTATCGCAACAAGATAATTGGGAAGAATTACAAGACCAACGCCAACAAAGGAAATACTCCGGTCCCACGATTCCTTTGTAAAAATTTCACACCCATTAGAGGGATCTAATTGATTTCGGTTGTGTTTGCACAAAGCAAGCAACCACGGGCTGTACGCCCGAACAATCATCTTCGTCCTGGGCGCCAGATGTTCTGTGCAAACAGAAGGCCGTGGAAAAGGAAATTCTATCACCAATGAATAATGTATGCAAGATGACTTTCCCCTTCTCAGGAATCTACGAAATATCCCCGGGGATGCGATAACATGCTGCTAACAGAAATTCGGAAATTCTGTTAGCAGAGGGAATAAGAAAATTTTTCGGTACAGATACAGATACGATCTGTATCAGGGTATTTTTCAGTAGGATAGCGGGTTAGTCAAAATTTGATCGTCGATGAGACGCCTAGTCAATATCGAGGGTTTTTTTTTAGAGCGAATACCGCCGACTTTTTGGCGTGAGCTGGTAATATTAATCCGGAGATGTATCGAGTAGAAAAAGCGTTGTGTGTACCAACAGTAACCCTTATATTAAGTCATCCATAATATCGCGTGGAATAAGAAAGTCGTGTGTGCGCAATTGTAATAGTAAAACCGAAATTGCTACATAATGTTCGGTTAAAATATAAGTTAGACCAAAGAAAAAAGTCCAAAAATAAAATCAGATTTATACACGAATTTTCGCCGTGTTTTATTGGTGTGATCGTCTTCGTTTCCGGTTGTTCTAATTCCTTTCACCTGCGAACAGTGTTCGGCGGAACACTGCACCAATTTTACCCCGGCTAATTAAACCGCCAAATGTTTACCATAAACTTCTGGAAGCAGTCGGCAAGATGCAGCAGAAGTTGTCTTCAATTAAAAAGAAAGATGTAATGCTGTCGGCGTATACTCTTTTTTTAGCGCAAATTTCGACACATTGAGCGTAGCAATACAAGACTACAGTTTTTTGATTTATCGCTTATCCGCGTTTGACACTTATCGATAGTGCAACAAAATGCCATATACTTCCTACTACACACAGTATTGGTGTGTCATATATTAAAAAATCCGCACTTCTTACTTGTATACTTGATATATTACCGGGGCGATACCGAGGAAACAAAAATAATTGGTAGCATTATCGGAACCATAAACACTAATCACATATTCAACCACCTGGCTTGCATTTTCGTCTTCATCAAAGCAAACTTATAAAATATCCCAGAAATAGCCTTTGTTAACTTCCATATTTAATACTCTACAACTGACAACTGGTCCCGAAATTAACCACCATATATTACACCTTACAACTAACAACTATGTCGAGCAATCAAAAAGTTGTCAAGGAATTGTTCTTAGCTAAATTTATTTGATCAATATTTTGGAGTTCAGCCTTATGAGTAGGGCGTTAGAATATACTCACATCTAGGCCGGCTTATCGTAAGAGGCGACTAAAGGCCGAGTGGTAGGTGGGGTCATAACGCCATATCGCCCGGTAAAATACCACCCCAGCAAGCTATAGGATCCGTGAAATGGTCGGGAGAAATCCCTGGCCATCCTTCGAAGCTTGGCTGATGAATCGGCTCGAGAAAAGGTTGGTTTTTGTGGTAGTCGGTCCAAGGTGAGATACCACCCCATCACGCTGTACACTCCGCGATATCGTCGGGAGAAATCTTCGAGCATGTTTCGGATGTAGGGCTAATGGCCCGGACTGGCGTGGATATATGTCATGATGATACCTTCTGAGATAAACATTTCCGTCGGACGGAATTTTGTAACATCAGGGGCATCGATTACACCAACACGAAAGTAAACACCGTTCACCAATATTTGCAAACAGTCTAGCCGGATATCCTTGCCCAAATTGAGACATTTTTCGCAACATCTTCCACGTACCGTCGACTGGATACAGATCAACTACCCGGCTTCTAAAATGGTGGTGCTTGGCGATTTTAATGTACATAATTCTGGCTGGTTTGTTGCATCCTAACATAACCAGCGAGGCAGGGAAACTGGCGAAGATGTTCGCTGTTAGCCGCAATTTAACCCAACTCGTGGAGGAACCTATGCGAGTGCCGGATACCTGAGGTGATTATGTGAATACCCTGGATCTGTTTTTGACATCCGAGCTCAGCGTTTATACCGTGGAGGTTGCTCCATCAGATCACTGCTTGGTACCCGTCACTCAACCACTTGCATTTCAAGCGAATAACCGGCCTAGGTAGCTTCGCCATGTATGGAAGTATGGGGCTGCTAACTGGAACGATTTGCGAGATTTCTTCGCACTCGTTCCCTGGTCGCAGGTGTGCTTTGGAGACTCCAATGTTGGTTTGATAAAAAACGCGAGCAGATTACAGCGGCAAAAATAGAGCTCTTAAACAATGGCACTATAATCCCACCGATGTGAACTGAACGAATTTCGTTAGAATCCGAAACGCCGGCGAATGATACTGCGAAGAAGGCTTACAACGACAAAGTGAAAAATTAACTCCTTGAGTGCCCAAGTGGTTCGCGCAGCTTTTGGTCAATGGGAAGGGCTGTCAGTAATAATAACGCTTCCTCCTTTTTTTCCTCCGTTAATGACGGACAGAGGGACGCTTGTCACAAATTCAAAAGATAAAGCTAATGTCTTCGCAAATTTATTTTCCGCGAATTCAAATCTTAATGACGATCTTTTCGAGCCATCTGTGATTGCGCCAGTACGGTCTTCGATGCGGCATGTGAGGTTCCGTCCACGTAATATTCATCACATTCTGCGTGGACTGGACTTGAAGAAAGCAACCGGCCCGGACGGGATACCAGCAATAGTCCATAAGAACTGTGCTCCAGAACTATCGACGGTTTATTGGAAAACCTGCTTTAGGGTAGCAAAAGTTCAGCCAATCCCAAAGAATAGGAAAAAGTGTCTCCCACAAAATTACCGGCCAATATCATTAGTGTCTATGTTGTCTACGGTAATGGAAAAGGTCATCAATGCCGAGTTAATTAAATATTTTGAGTGCAGCGGACTTCTAAATGATCGCCATTACAGATTCCGTGGCAACTGGGTCGCGTCCCTTTTCGTCAATTAGAAGGGCTGTCAGCAGTAACTTTGCCTCCGTTAGTGGCGTACAGCGTGACGTTTGTCACAAATTCAAAAGGTAAAGCTAATGTGTTCGCGAATTTACTTTCCGTGATTTTTTGATTGATTGAATAACGCATTTATTGTACAATAATTTAACAAATGTTGACTTAGGACTAAAATGCTAAATCCTATTTTACAATATTTTCTATTCTTAAAATAATTTACTGACTCTACACGAGCACTCTAAATTACACGATACAATTTTGTGTAATGCCTTTCGGCGTACAATAATATTTTTATATTTTTATATTTTTATATATTTTCTATTACCCGAATATTTTAGAAGACGAAGTTCTCTCTGGTTTTTTTTTTTTTTTTTTTTTTTTTTATAAATAATATAAGGTAAAAAAGTTTATAAAAAAAATTAATAACAAAAAAACAAAAAATGTTAACATAAAGAAATTTTAAAACGAAAAGGAATCTAAATGAAAAATGGAAATGAAAAGGAAGAATAAATAAATATGAAAAGGGAAGTGAGGAATGGGAAGGGAAGGCGTAGCGTCTGAAGATGTTACTATATTTGGGGATATTAAATCCTTTCTTCATTGTCAATCCACCACCAGTTGGGATGGGATCGGTCATTTATAGATTTATCTCGATCGCCTATTGCCATGCTAAATCGCAAGAGAACTGCAGCATTTGATATATCACTGTTATAAAGAATCCGTTTGTCCCTGGCACCACGAAAAGCGTGGTAAATAATAGGGACTCCGTGCTTGTTTTGGATAAGACCTTTTCTATCCAATAGAGGGAACGCTTCTGGTGGGATAAACCCATTTTGGAATGTATTCTCCAGGTATATGTCATTGGGGTAGTATGCTCCCGAGATAAGATTATTTTCGCTGCACATTGCCCTTGCAGTGTGACCACGAATAATTTTGATAATGAAATTGTCTATCCTATTCAGTCCTGATTTGTCATACAGTGTCTTATTAGGATAGAATTTCCTGTATTGAGACTCAGGTGTTCTATGTAACCCGAGGCAGGAACGCAAGCACTGCCTCTCGAACATGCGAAACTTTTCCATGTAGGATGGGGAAACGTTGAACCATACCGGGCAACCATACACTAATATTGGACGAATAAATGCTGAATAGGAAATTATTTTAACTTTGTGATCTAGGAGACTATTTCGAAACAGACTTCTTGTCATTGCATATGCACTTTTAGCTGCGGAGAGGGCAGCTGCTATGTGCTTATCAAAGTATAGGTATTGGTCCATCCAGATACCAAGGTACCTGACAACAGTTTTCATTTGCAGCGGAAGATTATTGCTTCCTACAATGGAAAAGTTTTTCCAATTATGCCTTGTATCTCTTGAAGCTGTAGAGAGAGGTGTTCTGAAAAGGATGGTTTCTGTTTTTTGGAAGTTAATTTTCAATTTCCAATCGTCACAAAAGCGTTTGATTTTATTGAAGTCTTCTTGAAGAAGTCTGTTAATGGCATCGATATTTTTTTCTGATCTGTACACTACAATATCGTCGGCGTATGCAATAGCATGATTAAGAGACCCAACTAGATCACTGGTATAAATATTGAAGAGAATGGGAGAATTCACGGCTCCCTGCTGTAAGCCGTTTTTAATATGGAAAGTTTTATTGGAGATTTTGTCCCCACATTTTACCACAAATTGCTTATCCATTATCATATCGTAAATGATGTATAACAGATATTCGGGCAAACCTAGATTTGATAGCTTATATACAAGTCCTTCTAACCATACGGTATCGAAGGCCTTTTCAAAGTCAACCAAACATACGCCTGTGCATTGTCGTTTTGCCTTGTTCCACTGTATATCGGAAACAAGTTTTGTAGCTGCATGAACTGTGTCGTGGCCCGCTCTAAAGCCAAACTGGTTGCTCGGAATGATGTCGTTTTCATCACACCAGTTTATCAATGCCCTATTTATGATTTTCTCGAATATTTTGCTAATATTTGGAAGCAGACTAATCGAGCGAAGGTTAGCGGGATTGCTCCTGTCCTTGCCCTTTTTGGGGATGGGATGGACTAC
This sequence comes from Microdon myrmicae, assembly GCA_963931805.1. Lineage (NCBI taxonomy): Eukaryota > Metazoa > Arthropoda > Insecta > Diptera > Syrphidae > Microdon > Microdon myrmicae. Next base: position 111,519,166 of record OZ007496.1, read on the forward strand.
TGCTATTTTCCAACGTCTTGGAAAGTATGCATTATTTAGAGCGTTATTGAACAAGGTAATGTAAATTTTCACCGCTTCCGGAGGCAGATGTTTAAGAACTGCATTCGGAATACCATCTGTTCCAGAGGATTTCTTGTTTTTAATGGATCTTAGGATGTCCATGAGTTCATTCTTATTCACAAATATATTTGTGTGCAAATTTCTAAGCGGCGCATCCGCTCTATTGTTTTCACTGAAGGTGGTGAAACTTTTGTTTTCGGAATGCCAACTTTGCCGTTCATTGTGCAGCGAAATATGGTTTTGGATAGCTCTGTTTTCGATATCGAGGTTAGAATGAATGGATTCATTCACTTTGTGTACTGCCTCGAAACAGGCGCCAATGGAGTTCGCTTTCTCTTGCGGATCCTCGACTACTATTAGTTCTTCGTTGGAGTTGATTTGTTCCGGGGTGAGTCCTGCGTTCAGCAATATTTGACAATTCTCGGGAGTCTTCGGGACTCGAAGGCAGGGAATGTCATTATGATCTATTCTTCTAAATACTTTATTTATTTGCGGAAACATATTCCCACCACTGGTTTTAATGGAGAGAATTTTACGTTTCCATTCTTCATTAATTACTGATCTGTAGTTGTCACGGATCAGCTTTTGAACGTTTTTAATCAATGACTTAATTGTCTTTATTTCTTGGCTATAAGGATCGCTGAACTGTCTGTAGAGCAGTTTGAGCTGGGAGAGCAGAGCGCTTTTTTGTCTATAGAGGGCGTCAATAGTTGAGTTTCTATATCTATTAAAATTCTCCTCCATGTGCGCCGCTTTTGGAATGGAACGGTGCATTGTTTTGATGACAATGTTGTCCATCGTTGAGAGATAATGATCTATTTCCTCATTTCGAAGGTTCCTATTAGTTGGAGGGTCGATGCCATTAGAGCATAGTTCTCTTTTTATTATGCGATCAAAGCGCGACCAGTGTGCTTTTCGGAAAACGAACGAATGTATCTGGTCGTACTGCTCAAGTATTGCATGTTCGTTTGGAACATGTAAAACGGCGCCGAGGCCGTAATGGTCACTATCATACCCGATTGTGCGAAGGCAATTTCGAGTATTTAGGTCCGTGCCTAATAATTGTAGTCTGTCGTCAATCATAAGTAAGTCCAAAAAGGAGTTTCCTCTTGGATAAGATGGTGTAGTTGTAGCGTACAATTCTAGTTTATATTCTGTTGCATTTGTTTGCCACCAGTTGAACAGTGCATTACCTCTTGTGTTCGGCGTGATATCACCCCAAGCACTGTGTTTGGAGTTGAAATCTCCCGCCAGAACAAAATAATTGTTTTCCGAGTCTAACTTGAGATTACGAAAAAGGATATCCATTTCGCTGATAAATTGCGAACACTGAGGAGCTTCAGGTGCATACACGGATACCACGTATAGATGCCTTTGACTTTTCAAAGGTATATCTATAATGCAAGCTTCCAGCAGCTGAAATTTGTGTACAGCTGTGCTGTAAACGACCTTGTGGTGAAGGCCTTTCTTAATTAAGATAGCAACTCCACCCCCTTGTGTGGCGTGTGGACGATCTCGTCTAATGACTTTATAGTTTTTGTAGCCCAATTTGTGCCTCTGGTTTAGCTTGGTTTCGCTAGCTAGAAGCACATCGGGGCATTCGGCTTCAAGCAGGTTACCTAGATTATCCCTTCTTGCCACGTGGATTAGTGAATTCACATTCACAGCAATAATTTTTAGTGTTAAATTAGTTGGATAGTTCATTGTGGTATATTGGGTTGTCTGAGAACAAGGACGAGTAAATAATATCTATTCGGGCCGCTTGTTCAGTCAGTTTTTTTTCAAATCCAGCAATCTGTCCTTGTATGGCTAACAGGATTGCTCTTATATCTGAATTTGCCTCTGGAGCGGGCGCTTTTATGACGTTGCGTGAAAGTTCCGCCGCCGTTGTATTAATTGGATTACTAGCCATTTGAGAAAATGATATGCTAGGTCCGGAAGGTTTTGTGATATTACTTCCCTGTGCCGCGAAGTTTGAGTTTAATGGACTACCGGCAATTTGAGCGAATGATACACTAGGTGCAACGAAGTTATTATAAGAACGAACCTTCATTCGTTTCTCTTCTTCAAGTTGTTTTTTTTTAAATTCCAACTTGGCTTTTAGTTGTTGGAATTTCGGACAACCTCTAAAGTTGGCCGGGTGACCTGTATTTTTGCACAGGACGCAAGATAGTTTGCTTCTATCCTGAACCTGTTCTTTACCTAAGGGGCATTCTCCTACGGTATGATTGTTTTGGCACTTTACACATCTAAATTCCATACAACAGTTAGATGCAACGTGGCCGAATCGTTGGCACCGCATGCACTGCAACACACGGTCAGCCTTCCGTATTTTTTCCCAAATTATTGTTTGGTGGAAAATAACTTTAATATTCCTAAGTGCATCGACTTTGCTGTTGGGACTTAAGGAGACAATGAAGAACGGCAACTTGCGGTTGCGACTTCGGGAGAGAGAAGTGGAGAATGGCTTCACATCAATGAATTTTAAACTGTCATTTTCGACAGTTTGTAGTTCTGAGAGGAGTTCTTCCGAGGAAAAAGAAGGATCAACTCCTTTAAGTAACATGGAGATAGTTTTCTCCGATTTAGGTGTGTACGTGAAGTACTCACTACTTGCTTCCCTTAGAGCAGATTTAATTTTATGATAATCATCTAAATTATCACATAAAAAACTTATTTTATTATTATTTAAATTCTTCGTTTTAAAATTTCTACATGTTAACTTACCCAATTTAATTAGGTCCTTAGCTTCCATAAAACTGACTATGATGGGAGGCACTTTCTCCTTCTTACTGGCTGCTGTTTGTTGTTTTTCCAGCAGTTGTTGCTGCTGCTGTTGCTGTTGCTTCTGCTGCTGTCGTTGTTTCTCCTCTTGCTGTTGAATATTGTTTTCCGATAAGGCTTCTTTGATTTGTCGATCCAAATCGTTCTTCTTTTTAGAGAGCTCCTCTTTCTTTTTGTATAGCTCCGCAATAAATTCAGCACGTTCGGCATCTTTGTCATTCATTTCAGTATTGCTGGTTTTGTGGTCTTCAGTTGCCAGTTCTTTAAATTTATTCCCTTCTCCGGAATAATGTGGCTTGTCAGTAGTGGTCATTCCTTCTCTGCGAGTTTTTTCTTTGTTGGTTGGGTTAGCTTTATGCCGTTTGGCAAGGAGGTTTGGCTGGGCTTTGGGCCTCCTCTTTGAAATTACTTTCAGCATTACTTTTCTTTTTTCCATTATTTGTTTCGACCGTTAATTTAATTGTTTTATTTGTGAAGCAGCATGCAGAGAACATCTGCTTTCACACGCATACACATTAACACACGCACAGTTTTTTATTGGCCGTTCGGTATATACACAGCGGTAGACACGTCAGCACACACGTGTACGCGACAATATTGTAAATTTGTGTGGACGACCGGCGAACGAATGTTTTCAACGAGAGTTTTAGACAAGCACTTGGCGCATTGTCGTTTTATTCAAGTTACACCCTATTTTTGGGTTTAATTAATATTTATTTTATCTTTTACGCGCACCTTGCACAACACTTTGGCTACGAGTTCAATGACTATACAGCCGTTCTCAGTGACGGCCACACTTTCACACACAGGTGCACACACTAGAAAGACGCGGGATAGAACGATAGAACGATCCGTATCCTTCGAACGTTAGCTGAGTTATGTTTACTTTCCGTGAATTCAAATGCCGATGCCGATCTTTTGGAGTCACCTGCGATCTCGCCGGTACGGTCTTCGATGTGGGATGTAAGGTTCCGCCCGTGTACTATTCAACATATTCTATGTGGACTGGACTGTAGGAAGGCAACCTGACAGGAAGGAATATCAGCAGTAGTCCTTAAAAAGTGTGCTCCAGAACTATAGCCGGTTCTCGGCAGCCTCTTTCGCTTATCTTATGCACGGAGGACCTTTTCTAACTGCTGGAAAATCGTTCGAGTTCAGTCAATCCCAAAAAGAGGATAAAAGTGTTTCCCACAAAATTACGGGCCGATAGTATTACTGTCTATGTTATCTAAGGTGATGGAAAAGGTCATCATGCCCGAATTAATTATGTATTTGCAGTGTAATGGACTTCTGGATGTCGTCAATACGGATTCCGTGGCAGGCGGTCCATGGGAGACCTTTTGACCCTTATAACCGATATATGGAGATCTGTGATTGAGGGGCCAACCTAATACAGATCCCTGAGGTACACATGCTGTTATTTTATATTCCTGTGGTCCCTCATCTGTATCATAGAGCCGTCCTCGATTCGAGAGATAGTTTGCTAGTATACGTATCAAGTTGGGTGTTGTTGTTGTAGATCGCCCAACGCTTCTGGAATCCCATTCCAGTCCACAGAGTTAATACATTTTTTATCATCTAGTGTCACCACTGAATCTAGTGTCGTAGCTTTGCGACTGGACGAAGAGCTTCCTCGAAAGTCGATCGATCCGGGTTGTTGTGTACGGCGAGTTTTCGGAACTGTATCCTGTTAATTCAGGGGTACCCCAAGGTTCTATTTTGGCTCCAACCTTGTTTTTGTTTGCTTCACATAAATGATTTGTTGGAGTCAACGGATAACAACGTGTTCAGTTTTGCGGACGATAGTACGCTTGTTTCCTCTTTTCTGAGTGGTCGTCGATTGGTGCATCAACGTCGCACCAGCTGAGATGTAGCCATTTTGACGCTCTGAATCGGGATCTGGATAACGTCCTGCAGTGGGGAAAGGCTAATCTCGCCGAAGACACAGTATATAATATTCACCAAGAGAAGAGGATCATCGGTTCCTCAGCTGAGGATAAATAGACAGGCCCTCGAATCTGAGGAAAACATAAAATTGATCGGTGTCACGGTTTGGGGAAATATATTATGGCATAAAGACGTGTCGAACATCGCCAGATTCCCCTCTGGAAAACTGCATTATCTTTTTAGAGCCAAGAAATATTTTACTTTGCCTCAAGTTTTTCTTCTCTATAAATCCCAAATTAGATCCGTGCTCGAATATTGCTCTCATGTTTGGAGCTCTGCTCCTAAAAATATATGTGCTCCTCGACCTACTTGGGAGCATACAGAGACAAGTGATCCGCCTGATCGGAGACACGGTGCTGACGTCGGGACTACAGTCGCTATCACATCGAAAGCGCGTAGCTGACATCTGTCTGTTTTACAGATATTCATCATCATCGGCACTACAGCCGGGAACCGGTCTTGGCCTTATTTAGCAAGTCCTCAGGCTTGTTAAATTTTCCATAATGATTTGTTTTTTCCGGGCAAGGTCATTAGTCTTGCGCCAGAGGCTCCCGGACGGGGTTTACAGATATTATCACGGGTAATATTCTTCGGAGATTCGTGGTATTGTTCCGCGCAATTCGATTTATATACGCCCCCCAAGACACTCCGACAGATCGCGCCTTTGCAGTTTGTCTCCCAACGACGCGAACATCCCCGCATCAGAACTCGATCCGTTACAGAGCTGGGAAATCGTGGAACTCCCTCCCAGCGCGAGTGTTCCCGGAACGTTACAACCTGCAACTGTTCAAAAAGAAGTGCAACAGCTATTTAGAGGCATCTCGAGGCACCGTGTCGGCGTTAAAGGTTCGCCTCTCCTGAGAGAAGTATATTAAAAAAACGAGTTATATATTATTACAGCCATTTAGCGAGAAAGTAATGGATTTCTTTTTACCCAGCCGACTTTTTTTTCAATAAATGCGAAATAAGATGGAAATTGTGAACATTATTACGTATGCCAATATAATATGTAGAATTGTAGAGATTGAGAACAGGAGTTAAAGTCGTCCATACATTTGAGACTACACTCCGGCAACGCTAGTTGGCATGCAGTCAGTATACTGCTGAAATCCAAACTGCTATCACGGAATATAAACCCCGTGTCTATAGAACTATAATCATGCCGATTGTTCTATATGGATGCGAAACATGGGCTCTCACAAAACGGGAAGAAAACAAATTCCGCGTATTCGAGAATAAAGTCCTAAGGGGTGTCTTTGGCGGCAAATATGACGAGGAGGCAGGACAATGGAGGAAACCCCACAACCATGAATTGGAAGAGCTATACCGCATACCTACAAAAGTGAGAGTAATCAATCCGCGAAGATTAAGATGGGCCGGACACGTGGCGCGAATGGGCAACGATAGGACCGTGCATAGAATTCTTGACGGTAGACCAACGGGAAAGAGACTGGTATGGAGTACGGAGATGGGAGGACAATGGTAGGTTGGACCTTGAGGAGATCGGATCGGATGGTCGAACGTGGAAGGAGAGCGCACGGGACAGGGAACAATGGCGGAGTCGAGTCGGTGACGTCATGAACTTTCGGGTTCCTACAGGCCAATAAATAATAAATAATAATACATTTGAGCACCTATGCACCAAAAAAGTTATTAGTAAACAATTAAAACTGTTTTAAGTTGTCTGTATAAACGTGGGCGCTCGACATTTCGAATCTTCCGTATTTCAGAGGTGACAGAACGAATTCGATCCACTTCTTAAGAATGGTGACTGAGGAGAAGAATGATGACTGAGGATCGTGATTAAAGAGTGTTGATGTTGCTCAAACGGTGGCCAACCCAGGAATTACGACGAATAAGGTTCAGTGTGAATTTGGTGGGACTGGGAAGGTATCATATACTATGAGCTACTTCCACATGACGAACCACTAAATTCGAACTTCTACTGCCTACGAATGGAGCGCTTTAGCGACTCGTCAGAAATAGCCAGAATTGGCTAACAGTGAGGTGTTGTATACAATCAGAGCAACGCCAGGTCACCCACGTTTAGAATGACTCGCTAAAACCTTTGGAGGTTTGATTGAGAAGTTTTGATGGACCCACCTTATAGTCGGGATCCAACGCCAAACAATTGCCATATTTTAATATCATTGTATAACTTCTTTATTGATATTAGATTAGTATCAAGAGAAGAGACTCAAAATAAGTCTTAGAGTTTCTATTGTAGAGACGCTATGAACCTACATTAATAATGACAATAAATGATTCCACCCAAACTGGACAATTCAAACAATAAAGTTTTGTAAAAACTTAAAAATAATGGATTTATTTTTCCCTAAACTAATTTTACTCATTTCACACATACTTGCAAAACGATGGAAATTTTGATAATAGAAAATGCTCTCAAATAAATTATAATGTCACAAAATCGCTAAACCTAAGAATAAACAGAGTTTTATAGGTTACCGAAGTGCACACAATTTTTTTGGCTTTCGTCCAAAATTTTGACTGATGAAAACTACTCTGCAGCGCGAGACGATTTAAACATCATTCGAAATTTCTCGTCAACATATGTACCCTTTGCAAAGACAATCCGAAAAACATTGTAATTACCCGACCACGCCTAAATCGGGACAATTTGTTATGACTTTTTTTGTCAGTGTGTTTTTTATGATCTAAGAATAACATTGAAATATGTTTGTTTTGGTGTATACGGGGTTAAGCTCAGCGCATACCCTAAAAATAACTCTGCCTTCAAATGAATAGGGTATTTATGAACTGAATGAAAAATATAGAGAAAAAACAACGAATGCAAATTAGTAAGATGTTGCTCCACTAAATTATGAATTGAGTTCAAAAGTTATCACGTTCACAGATAATTCCTGTCAAGGAATGTAGCATTTTAATCAACTTCACAAGTCCAGTCATTTCCGTCGGATCCAACAATATATGTCTATTTGTAGGTGCTCTATATCTTTACTTACCATGGACTGGTCGTTAACACAGGCATACGTTTGTAAAGTAGCTTCCCTTTCAAAATCACTGAAGCGTTTTAAAACAAATTATTTGGCAAAGGTGACACACGGGCACACACGAGGAATCAGAAGTTTTTAGTTTTGAAAAAACGCACACGGATTTCAAACAACAGCCGCGACGAGTCATTTGTAAATACAAAACCTAACTAAAGTGTAGTGCTGGGAATGTAGAGATCGGGAATACTGCAATCGACTTGATCACCGCGGATGATAATCTGAACGGTCTTGACATGCGCCATCTCAGCATGATGACGCGCAGCTGCTCAGTTTCGAACTTCTCCTTTGGGATTAGTTGTATAGAGTTCACTGATTGAATTATATGCGTTAGTTCTTTATGTTTCTGTCCACCGTGTGTTTTACTTGATGTAATTAGTTCCAAATATATGATTTCTAGATGAAATTATGCGATCATCGAAACAGGGTGTGTTATGGAGGAAATGAATGTCAGACTGTTGAATCGGTCAATTGTTTTGAGCAACAACTTATATATACTAGTACTGCTGGGCATCTATAAAGTGCCTATAGCATAAGAATGAGCTTAATCATGCTCTAAAACGTTTATTACTCTTTATCTGGACAGGTGTACTTAACCGGATAACAATTCAATTTAGTCGAATGAAATTCCATTGTTTTGAATTTCAAGCAGATAGGCAATAGACCTGTTCGATTGCTGTCTATAAAAATTAGCAGTAATTTACTGCTAAGCGGTAATAAACCAATAAACTTAATTACCATTTAATCATCGAACAATTTTAAGATATCATTTCAATGATAACGTTTTCTGCGAGCACGCAATATGAACACATTTCCGTTCAAAGTTTAAAATGAATAAAAATACATTTTTTTACGGAGTACATTTTTATAGATCGGTGGTCAAAACAAAAACAAATTATAATATTTTTTTTGAAATTTTCGAGCTGGTTAAAGACAGCCAATATCAGACCTCATTAAAAAGTAAAGTTTCTACAGGCACTACTTCAGGATACAATTAGCAAATACGCGTTGTGCTATAAATTGAAACCAGATTGGATAATATGCTGGCTTTAATGTCATGACTTAAAAAATCCCAAACCTTTCACCGTACTTTTCATTGCTTCATATAAGTGGCTGTTCCACTTAAGGATAGAATTAATAAAAGTAGTGAGAATTGAAAGGTCATGGGTTTCGACAATGTAAGAGCCGTTGATTGGCATTGGTCCTCCGTTGAGAGTTTTCCTTGATATTTAAAACCGCACTTCGGCGCGTTGAATACAACAAAGTTACATAATATCCATTCTTGGGTGGGAAATTAAAATCCAAGGGACAGTCGCCGGTGAGATACCACCCCATTCCATTAAAGACTCTCTGTAATGTTCAGAAAAATCGTAGGCCACATTTCGAAACTGTGCTGTTGGACGGGTCGAAAAAGTGGAACGGATTGTAACTCCATCTCAACTCCCAATCTTTACAAGCAGTGAAGCTCTAACCGAGATTAGATGAAATTAAGTCAAGATTACGAGATAAAAAGGCTCTGGAGCCGCACAGGATCCCCAACAAAACCACCAAAGCTGTGCTTAGAAGGAAGCCAGAGGCTCTTCAAGCCGCAATGCAGAAATGCCTAGACAGAAGAATACTACCCAATACATTACCCAGTACTTCTACCATAAGCAAAGAATAAACCACCGGATGGGCTCATCATTCTACGAGGGTTGCCTTTTATATTTCGGGATTATTGATCATCGAAAATCACTTTATTGTTTTTCAAAATATTCCCCATGAAGATCTATACACTTTTGCATGCGTTTGAACCAATTGTCGAAGCACTTTTGCCACTCTGATTGAGGTATCTCCAACACATGCATTCTGAATGCAGCAACCGCTTCTTCAGGTGTCGAAAAACGTTGACCTCTCAGTTTGTTTTTTACGTACGGGAATAAAAAGAAGTCATTCGGTGCCAAGTCAGGACTATACGGCGGATGACCCATCAAATCGATGTTTTGGGTGCTCAAAAATGCAGTTGTCGCAGCCGATGTGTGAGAGCTCGCATTGTCGTGGTGAAGAGTGATCCGTCTTCGGCGGTTGGTTTTCCTGATTTCTTGGAAGACAACTGGCAAACAAATGGTTGTGTACCACTCAGAATTGACTGTTCTGCGTTGTTCTAGTGGTACGGTTGCGACATGTCCAGTTTTTCCGAAAAAACAGGCGACCATTTGCTTGGAAGTGCTTCGTGCGCGAACAACTTTTATTGGATTTGGCCGATCTTGAAACACCCAGACAGTCGACTGCTGTTTACTTTCGGGCTCATACGCGTAAATCCACGATTCATCACCTGTCACGATGTCATAGACGTGTTTCGAAGCACCGCGACCGTATTTTTTGAGCATTTCTTTCGGCCAATTGACACGAGCCTTTTTTTGGGCGATTGGCAAGTTGTGTGGGACCCAACGCGAACACATTTTTTTGACAGTCAAATGTTTATGCAATATTGAATGTATGCTGGTCCCACTAACGCCTAAGGTTGTCTCAATCTCACGATAGGTCACATGACGATCTTCCAATATCAGTTCGCGCACAGCATCAATGGTTTTCGGAACAACAACTGATTTTGGACGACCTTCACGAAATTCATCTTGGAGTGAACTACGACCACGATTGAATTCACCATACCATCGATAAACACTGGTCCTTGATGGAGCTTCATCGCCAAAAATTGAATTAAGTTCATCCATGCACTGTTGCTGAGTTAATCCACGCCAAAAGTTGTAAAAAATAATCGCCCGAAAATGTTGACGATTTAATTCAATTTTTGGGCCGAGATGAATCTTTTAAGTTACTGTAAACAACACAAATAGCGCTCGTATGTCAAAACGTTCTGAGTGCGTATAACCTCAAAAATGTCCAACTTTACGACAGAGCTGTCAGTTGCCGGATTGCAACACTAGGGTTGCCAAATCCCGAAACATAAGAGGCAACCCTCGTATCGTCCCGTATGCCTCTTGTATACAGGGGGTAAAATTCTGGAGAAAATCATATGTAGCAGATTGCCCATCACAGCTGAAAACAATGGATCGCTATCGCCTCGTCAATCTGGTTTCGGAAAGCCGCCATGACAGCCGAAGCAACGAAAGGAAAACCATGAAGAGAAGTAACAAGGAAATTTTGTACTGTGATAACATTGGATATAAAAAGCGCTTTTAACTCGGCCAACTGATTATCCATCAGAAGAGTCGTTAGTATATTGAGCACTCCGCTTGACTCCCAAAAAAACGTCATAAGCTACTTCAACGACAGAAATCTAATATACAATCCCGACGGGGGGATACAATTCTATGATGTTGCGACAGAAATTCCTCAAGGGTAAGTTGTTAGTCCATTCTTTCAGAATATGTATATATATATATGTATATATATCTATATAAATATATATATATATATATTTTTTTTTTTTTATTTTTCTTTAGACCTCTCTCGGGAGAGGCGAACCTATAGCGCTGAATGGGCGCCCCGAGATGCCATCAAATAATTGTTTTGAACAGTTGCAGGTTGTAATGCTCCGGGAACACGCGTGGGAAGGGAGTTCTACAGCTTCCCCGCTCTGTAACGGAACGAGTTCTGATGCAGGGATGTTCGCGCCGTCGGGAAATGAACCACAAACGGGTGCGATCCGTCGGATTGTCTTGTGGAGGGCATATAAGCCGAATTGTGTGGAACAATACCAAGAATCTCTTAAGAACAGCACCCGTGATAATATCTGTAAAACAGACAGAGGTCGCCTATGCGCTTTCGATGCGATAGCGACTGTAGTCCCGACGTCAGCGCCGAGTCCCCGATCCTCTCAAGTAGGTCGAGGGTATGTTTAGAAGGCGAGCCCCAAACATGCGGGCAATATTCGAGCGGGGGTCTGATTTGGGATTTATATAGGAGAAGAAGTTGGGCCGGAGTAAAATATTTCTTGGCTCTAAAAAGATAGTTGTCCTGAGACTGACCTGGCGATACTCGACACGTGTTTATGCCATGATACATTCCCACAGACCGTGACTCCGAGCAATTTCATGCTTTCCCCAGCATCGAGGGCCCAGCCATTCATCATCAGCTCTGGAACCCATGATCCACTTTTCTTTGTGAATGTTATATATTGTGCCTTCGCTGTACTGAAGTCGACGAGATCGCCCCATCCCCATTGGAGGACCCTATCTGTAATCCTGATTCAGAGAGTCAATCTGTCTACATCTCAGCTGATGCGAGGCAGATGCACCAATCGGCCGAACACTCGAAAAGGAGGAAACAATCGTACTATCATCCGCAAAACTGAACACTTTGTTATCCGTTGTCTCCAACAAATCATTTATGTGAAGCAAGAAGGTTGGAGCCAAAATAGAACCTTGGGGCACCCCCGAATTAACAGGATACAGATCCGAACACAAGCCGTCCACAACAACCCGGATCGTTCGATTTTCGAGGAAGCTCTTCGTCCAGTCGCAAAGCTGTTGGGAAAGTCCATATGAACGAAGTTTGCTCAGCAATGCTCCGTGCCAGACGCGGTCAAAAGCCTTGGAGATATCCAATGCGACCGCCATTGAGTCACCATGCCGTTCAGATGTCCTTATATCGGTTATAAGTGTCAAAAGGTCTCCTGTGGACCGCCTGCCACGGAATCCGTATTGACGGTCATTCAGAAGTCCGTTGCAGTCCAAATACTTAACTAACTCTGTATTGATGACTTTTTCCATTACATTCGATAAAATAGACAGTAATGCTATCGGACGGTAATTTTGTGGGAGACACTTTTTTCCCGTCTTTGGAATTGGCTGAACTCGAGCGATTTTCCAGGAGGCAGGAAAGGTCTTCCGTGCATAAGATAAGCGGAAGAGTCTGCCAAGAACCGGCGATAGTTCTGGAGCACAGTTCTTAAGGACTATTGCTGGTATTCCGTCCGGGCCGGTCGCCTTCCTACAATCCAGTTCACGTAGAATACGTTGAATAGTGCGCGGACGAAAACTCACATCCCGCATGGAAGACTGTACCGGCGAGATCACAGGTGGCTCCAAAAGGCCGGGATCGAGGTTTGAATTCGCGGAAAATACATTCGCGAACACATTAGCTTTATCCTTTGAATTCGTGGCTAACGTCCCGTTCTTACATGTTGCGCGGATCGGACCGACCTTCTAGTAGAGTTTGTGACGACTGAGACGAGTAGACTGTTCTAAAGGTTTTGGTTTATTCAATTTCCAATTCTCCTCCCCGTCTGTAAAAGAGAATTCCCATAATCTTATCTCAATCTTTATCTTCTTTCGAAGATCCGGGAGCATCGCCGGTTAGCTCGATCTTTTCATGGGGTTTGTTTGCGTTACCCATCTGGCTTAAGACAACAAGAGTTCTCGCGCGCTTCAGATGGGTAACAAAGGAACCGTGGAAATTGGGTGTCGATTTCTAGATTACATTTCCAAGTCATAAAACATCTGGCATGAGAAGATATGCATTAGGATGTTTATGATTGCGAGAATCTGGTCTTTCAATAAGCGGTTGACTCGCTGTGCCTTTGTTTGCGGGTTTTGGGATTTTGCAAGGAATTTAGAGATGCTAATTGCTTATAGCACACATGAAGGGATATGCTTTATTCTGATTGCTTTAAGAGAATTGCATTCAATTGTATGAAATTGAGTAAATGGGGGAATTGCATTGAATTGAGTTGAATTTTAGTTCGATTGGTTTTGACCACTGAATTCAATGTTGGGTATATGGAATAAATCATGCTTTAGGTATGATTTGTGTAGTTTGTAGAACCGCCACAGGTCCATTAGCCAAGCTCCGAAAGATGATCAGGGTTATCCACCGAACTATTTCATGGAGCCTATAGCTTGATGGCGTGGTATTTCACCGAGCGATGGGGCGTTTGGACCTCCACCCCCCACTCGGCCTTTAGTCGCCTCTTACAACAAACCGGCTTAGCTGTGAGTATATTCTAACGCCCTATTCACAGTTTGTTATTGTTCAACATTATCGCCGTTTTCTAAGTCATAATAGAAGTCTTATCCTACCATTTCAATATCCAGCGATTCAGTTTCATTGCTTGCGTTTACAGAATCTTTGTCGGGCGAGGGTGATCATATTTTCAATTTTAATGAATTTCATCAATTCCAATTTGTAGCTTAATCGGGCAAATTACTTATTTCCATATTCATATTATTATTATGATAGGTGTGCAAGTAGAAAATGTTTGTCAAATTCAACTTTATTGGAAAAGATACTTATACAGAAATTAATAATCGTGATATTCGCCATTGTCTTTTGCCGTTTATCGGGTAGATGATGGATACCTATGCGGTAGAAACTTCATGATTTCGAAACAAAATAGTAATCAAGCCATTTTCGCAGATCTTCAAGTTTCGTAAACCGCTGGTCTTTCAATAAGCAGACATCGCTGTGAATAAGTGATTATCAGAAGTAGCCAAGTCTGGAGAATATGCCGCATGGTGAAAAACTTCCCAGCCTAAGGAGAAGATTAGTTCCTGGGTTGGTTTTGTTGTATGTAGACGAGCATTGATATACAGCAACATCACTTTGCACCTTCCTTGGCCGGTGTTGAGGCACCATCGTTATGTCTGTGGGGGGTAATATAAACGGGAATGTATGTTTTACCTACTGGGGTGGACGTCTTCTGGTCTCCTTGGACGTTTTTGGGCAGGAGGGCCGTTTACCGCTTCGCACATTGGATGGGACCGTCTTCTCTTTCTCTTTTATATGTCCAGTCAAGTAGGGATTTGCCGATTCGCAAATCGGGTGGAACCGTCTTCAGTTTACTTCTTATTTGTCCAGTCAAAAATGGATTTATCGCCTCGCAAATGGAATGAAAATCGTTGCTCTTTGCTTTTATTAACTTTGATTTTATTCGTTTTGTTTCAACTTAGAAGGTTAGATACAAAATGTTCGGTCGTTCGACCGGCGCTCTGCCCTCTCGGAACTGTCGCCCTTTTATCTTATTTTGCGTTGAGAATTGTCAACTTTATTAATGTGAAAGTTCCAAGGTGCACACACGAGATTTTGTGTGCTTCAATTGGAATTGTGTTCTAAGAATTGATTAAAGGTTTAGTTGGATAGGTTCCTGGAAGGGGAATCTAGAAATGCGCTTTGAATTAAGCATTTCATGATGTCAGGATTTTGGGAATTGAATCACTGCACGACAAATAGATTTTGGTTTAAATTTATCGTGCATATGATTCAATTTGGATTGGGGTATAAATTGATGTGGAATTGAATCAATGTGCGACAAATTAACTTTTGGTTTAATTTATCGCTCATATGATTCAATATGAAATTAGGATTTGGGTTTTGGGAAGTATGGGGGGGGGGGGGGGGGGTGCGAACATACAGGGCAAAGTCTCTGATTGCCTTCAACCCGGCGAAGGCCAGGACGATCCTTGTCCCTGTTCAATCCAAGTTGACATGCAGTCTCCACGTGACACCCCTGGATAGCTACTTTGACACCCGCCAAGTAGTGAACCAATGCATGCGGCGACATCCTGAGAAAGGTTGGCGCAAGGCTAATAACCAGGCCCGTAAAAATGAATTATTATGGCAAATTTAACAAGCCTCGGATATAGACCGGATACACGACAACGACCACGGAAACGAAAATGGCTAAATGATTTAAGGATTTTTTCATGGAACATACGCTCACTATACAGAGCTCGAGCTGTACAGCAGCTAGCCGATGCCATGTCCGAATATAAGGCTGGCATAACAATATCACAAAAAATAAGATGGACGGGGAGTGGTGTTTTTCAAAGAAAAGAGTATGACATTTATTACAGCTGTCCTGCAAAACACCATGTGCTCGGGGTAGGCTTTCTAGTCAGCCAAAAACTGAAACCTGTCATCATCGGCTTTAGTGCAATAAATGAAAGGCAAGTTTAAGAACATAAGCCTCATAAACGTTCACGGACCTACAGAGGAGTCCCCTGACGACGAAAAAGAAGAATACTACGATAACGTCGAACCGGCCCTGAATACCTGCCCAAGATACGATGTGAAAATCGTTCTTGGTAATTTGAAAATAGGTCGGGAGCCGGTTTTCAGGCACCACGCAGGTTCCCATAGTTTGCATGAGAACACTAATGACAACAGCCTACGAGTCATCGAACTGGCAGCATCAACAAACTTGGTCGTTGCGAGTACCAGGTTTCCACATAAAGATACTCACAAAGCCACCTGGGTATCATCTGATCAAGCCACTCGCAACCAAATTGACCACGTGCTGATAGATCGCCGCCACACCTCGAGCCTGTTGACGGTACGAACGTACCGAGGTGCCAACGTCGACTCGGGTCACTATCTTGTTGGTGCAATTTTCCGAGCGCGGATTGCCTTACGGAGACGTATTGCATCCGAGGATCAGGTTTGAATCAACACGGCTGCCTTACGCAATGAGAACACCAGTAACACCTTTGGTCATGCGTTAAGACTCGCCCTCGAAGAGCTCGACGGAGGGAGAGTAAGTCCTGGGGCCAGAATGCCTGGCGTAGAAGAGAAATGGACACGCCTTAAGAATATTGTCATTAGTACTGCCAACTCCATCTTAGGCAGTTGACGTAGAGATCGGAACGACTGGTTTGATGATGAGTGCAAACTAGCGACTAAACGTAAGAATACTGCATACCGGGCAATGCAGCAGTCTCATAGGACGCGGGTACACGAGGAGAAATACAAAGAGCTCAGAAGATCTGAAAAAAGACTTGACAGACAAAAGAAATGTGCCTGGGGAAAAAACCTTGTCTGTGAAATAGAGAAAAGTAGAAAGCGAGGTCCGCACCAGGCGCGGAAGTTCTACCAAATAATCCGCAGTATGACGCGGCACACACCACGCTGCACTTACTGCAAGGATAAAGAGGGTAATCTGATCACTGATCCTGAAGACATTCTGGATCGATGGGAATGCACTTCAATGAATTGCTAAATGGTCACCTCACAAAAGAATTGGAGGCTCCACCAATGCAAGACCAAGACCAAATGCTGCCGCCTCCAAGCATTGAGGAAACATTAAAAGCCATTAGACAGCTAAAATCAAATAAAGCCCCTGGAGCTGATGGCATACCAGATGAGCTGATCAAACAAGGAGGAACAGCGTTACATCACGCAATTCGCGAGATCGTGGTGCACGTATGGGAGCAAGAGGAGATGCCGGAAGATTGGCGTCGCGGTATAATTTGCCCTATACATAAGAAAGGAGATATCACACTGTGCAGCAACTATAAGGGTATAACATTGCTGAGTACCGCCTATAAGATACTCTCCACTATCCTACAAGACCGGATATCCCCATACGCTAAAGCCATCATTGTTCACTATCAGTGTGGGTTTATCCCAGGCAAATCAGCAATTGATCAGATATTCACCCTTAGGCAGGCGATGGAAAAATGTCTGGAATTTAAGATTCCATTATATTATCTGTTTATAGACTTCAAGGCCGCCTATGACGGCATAGCCAGGGTAGAACTATATAATGCCATGAGAGAATTCGGCATTCCAAACAAATTGATAGAACTTTGTAGGTTGACCATGACCAACGTAACTAGTCAAGTAAAAGTAGCGGGATTGCTGTCGAAACCAATAAACATCTATAATGGACTCCGACAAGGGGGCGGTCTAGCCTGCCTCCTCTTCAACCTGGCGTTTGAGAAAGCAATCTGTGACTCTGGCATTACAACAAGAGGGACTATTGTCACCAAGTCCACCCAGATACTTGCCTACGCAGATGGCATCGACATCATCGGTAGAACCGAATCGGCGGTACAGGAATCCTTCACCCAGATCGAGCAGGCGGCACAAAAACTGGGACTGCACATTAATGAGGAGAAAACTAAGTACATGGTGGCAACTTCTGCGAAGAGAACACCCAACGTTGGTAAAACTATCAGGGTAGTGGAGGACGAATGTGAAGTAGTGCAATCCTTTAACTACCTTGGGTCAATAGTATCAGCCGATAACAATATGGAAGAAGAAATACGCGAACGGCTGATTAAATCCAACAAAGCCTACTATGGTCTATCGAGGCTCTTTAAATCACAAAATGTATCCAGAACACCCAAACTACTACAGTACAATACCATGGTCTTACCAGTACTCATGTATGGATCCGAGACCTGGGTGCTTAATAAAAGGCACTCTGAACTCTTAGCCGCGTTCGAGAGAAAGGTCTTACGGAGAATTGTTGGCCCCGTATGTGAGGGAGGACGATTCCGGAGACGCTACAACCATGAGTTGTACGCAATCTACCTTGAAGCTAATATTGTAAGAAAAATCAAGCTCGGTAGACTCCGGTGGGCGGGACACCCAGCTCGAATGAGCGAAGAGGAGCCTGCTCGGAAAGTCCTTTGTGGCAGGATGTATGGAAGGAGACAGCACGGCAGACCTTGTCTGCGATGGAGGGATGGCGTAGACCAGGACGCCCAGAGACTGGGAGTGCTAAACTGGATGACATCGTCTCGAAAGTGGACCGATGGAGAGATTTGTTAAATAAGGCCAAGACGGGATCCCGGTTGTAGTGCCGATGATGATGAAGTATTGGGGATTTGGATGGGATTATTTAGGTATGTTGGGTATTCGGATGGGAGTGGCGATTTAGGATCACTACACCGGTAAATGATCTTTTTTCTTCTATAGCATCATTTAATTCGATCAATTGGCCCTAATAACGTTCAACTATAATAGTTTGATCAGATTCCAGACTCCTTTTCAATCTCACCATAACGGAGTAACACTGTCTTGGCATGAATATTCTGTTTTACAACTGGTGTTGATGGCTGGCCTGGATCAATTCATGCTTTTCTGCATTTATAATTGTCGTACAAAGTCCATTTTTCATCATCCGTAACGATATCGGCCAAAAAATTCTTTCTTTGTATCGAGAAAGCAAATTCATGCAGATGCCATTCCTCGTTTTTTGTTTCCTTCCGTTAGTTTATGAGGAAGCCATTTTCCTTCTTTTTGTATCTTTCCGATTGCATGCAATCGAAATGATATTGCTTTGTGAGAAAATCCTAACTCTTCTACAAGCTCTTCTTGAGCTTGACATGGATTTTTATCCAGTAAAACCAGAAGTTCTTCGTCGTCGATTTTGTACTGCAACTGGACATGGAGTATCTTTTCCCTAACGTTTAGGTGTGCTCCCTGAGGTCCATTTGGTTTCGACATAACCATATAATAGGTCTGCAGTTAGACACGGCTTCTTTGCCAAATTCAATTTTATTGGGAATGATACTTATAGTAATCGAAGTGACATTGCTTGGTGAGAAACTCCTAACTGTTCTACAAGCTTTTCTTGAGTTTGACATTAATTTTCATCCAGTAACATTTGAAGTTCTTCGTTATCAATTGTTTTACTGCACCTGTGTTGCGGATTCGCACTGGATGCAACCAGCGAATTCGCAATTGAATACAACCATCCCAGCCATTCAACAACAGTCGGCAAACAGTTGTCATGACAACGTGTAAACAACTAAATTGCTGGCTGTCAACCATTTTCTTTCAATTATTTCCTCTTCTTCGTTAACTTCTCTTGACGGTCGGATGTCCAATAAACCCAATCCTCGTACATCAATTGTACATCGATCAAAAGCTAGTTCATCCTTTAAATAAAGTAATATTAATTTCTAATAGTATAATCATATCGATTTATTTGCCACGAAGGAGGATTATTTCAATACTGGGATTGCTGCACAACCGCATTTAGGTATTCTTTTCCTCTTTCAGCCATTTGCATTTATCAATGTTTCAGAACAACAATTAACATCGCGGCACGACAGGAGACACCACTTTTGAACATTAGAGAAATCTTCCCCGACGACATTCCTCGGTCGGCGGAGATCAAACTACGTGTTGGCCGCTCAATTGCCAACACAACCTGGACATGGAGCGTCCTCAAGACTAAAATGTTCTTCACGAAATCTTGCAAACCACTGTTTTACTGTAGAATGGCTCACAGAATGTTCACCCAAAGTCGAATTAATCAATTCCATAGGTTGAGCAGAATTTTTTTTTCATTTGGAAACAGAATATAATTCAATGGCGTAAATGTGGCTAATCAACATATATCTCTTATACAACTGATGCATACGGAATGACAGCTTGTAAATGACTAAAACTTAATAATTAAAACAGCAATGACTAAGCTACACATATCATATTCAAAATGACGAGCGAATTAGATACGTTCAAGTATGTTATTAATACAACAAACTTTATAACCGAGTTTCTACTTGCACGCCTATTACATCATTATATAAATGAAAAAATGCTACCCACCTCTATAGTTCACTTATTGAAACAAAAAACCACACGAATTACAGTTACAAAATAAATGCACGCACTATGTTGTGGCGGTTCCGCGAACCGCACAAATCACCATAGGCTGAGATGTCTTCGTTTCACCAAAGAACATACTCACCTATAACCAAACTCCACGAACCGCACAAATCACCATAGGCTGAGATGTCTTCGTTTCACCAAGGAACACACTCACCTATAACCAAACTCCACGAACCGCACAAATCACCATAGGGTGAGATGTCTTCGTTCCATCAAGGAACATACTCACCTATATCCGAACTTCACGTGCCCACGTGTTCCCAAAGTACACCTGTTCACCCGACCAAAGGAGACATTCATACTGGTGTCAACAACCCCACGTATCCACAGGTACGTGGGCCACAAATTCTGAAAAATTTTTCTACGCCTGCACGGCGATCGAAGGACACAACCCAGCATAGAAATTTTGTATCGATCCATCAACTGGATAAACACAAGCGGTCGGGACAGCTGCGCCAGATGTCGACAAACGTCACACCCATTGCCGGAAAACAATCCGTCGATAAAACTTTTTGTCCCTGCCACAATGCAGTTCGCCTAAACAAAGGCCATTGCGGAGAAACAGCAATAAACGAAAACGCTGTTCTAATGGGGCAAAGCAAACATGATGATTACCATTATCCCAAGATCGCCTAAAATAAACCACACACTCGAATGTTTGCATAAGCAACGCAACAGAAGTGTGAACATTCTGATGAACCCACAGACGGCAACCCTCGCATCTATATGTGTGAGCGCGATCTTCCCTGGTGGAGAGACTCTCGATTAAGAGAAAGTCACCACCCAGGGAAAGCGAAAGAAAAAAGAAAACGATGGGTTGAATGGAATCATCCACAGAGAAGAGAAGACAGTCGAAATCGAGAGTCTGGACGAGGAAGTTTAATTTCATGTACGGTGGTGTCAAGACCGAGTTCCCGGGAGGTATACGTTTGGTGTCGTTAGCGAAGTGATCCGAAAGTGTGAACAAAAAGTAAAGACAACGTTTTAGTTTGCAGGAGTTTCCTGCGTGGTACCGTGCCATCAGAGTCTCGAAAACGCTCTTTTGGAATGGTAGTTTGAATTGTGTTTTTATAAGTGGCCGATGTTAAGGGTATATTTCTTTGGGATATTTGATTTGATTCCTTGCTCGGAGTGGGGGAGACGGTGTCGCATCCGCTTTGCTGGTGTCTGACGGTGGGACCGGTGCTGATGTCGGTGTCCGTCCCAACTGGGGGTGCGGGGGCAACGTAAAGGGCTGCATCTAACCTCTTTGGTGGGAGCCTCCCTGACCAAGTAACGGGCGCTTCCTTCAGAGGCTCGTTGTTCCAGGCGTTAGCCCCCGGCAGCTGGGTTATTGGAGGGGTAGGATTTGGAATCAAGGCTTTAGTCTATTATTGTAGATCACAATTGATTTTTGACCAATTTTGATGGTCGTACTGTTTGGCTCTGTTATTCCTGTAATGAGGAAAGGGCCCTTCCAGATGGGTGTTTCTTTGCCCTTGCGGTTTTTATACCTTACTAACACCATGTTTCCCTCATGAAGTGTTTGTGACTATGTTTCATTACCGGAGCAGGTGGTTGCCTTTAACGAGCGGTATTCATTACACTGCTTTTTATACTTACTAATGTCGGCGAGCATGGACGGCCACCAGTATCTTTGTCGTATTTTATTATACGATTTGGTGACGCTCTGATGTCCACCGGAAGAGAATTATGATAAACGCTGAGTATAGCCGCGATCTCATTGAGGTTTATTATTTTTTCGGGTGTTGTGGGCTTCTGCAATAACTTTTTATTTTGAGAGGGGCTAGGGCACGAGTTTGTTAAATTAGCTGACGAAGTGTCAGTTATTTGATTAATACCTTTGGTATTACCACTTAATTCCTTGGGGTTCCGTATTTATTTTCAGATGCATTTTTCTCGACGTGTGAGAACTTTATTGGCACGCTAAATCTTTAGGGTTTCTTTTCGTGCGAGGGAAAGTGACGCGTTGTTTGGGGCCTTCCACATTGCAATTTTCTGACAGGAAGTCATTTCCAAACAGACCATCTTTTGGTAGACCGGGCATACTGCTTACTACATGGAATTTGCATGGGAGTTTAGACTTACCTTTTAATTGGAAGTTCACCTTGGACTTGTTCCAATTCTAGGGTTTTTTCCATAAGGGAGTCTAACGTTACGTCGCCCATCAATAGTAGGAATTGCCGGTGGTATGGGTTTATTAATCCCTTCTGTAGATGCTTTTTGCAAAGTCATCTAATTGTGCCTTTACCGCCTCGGGCAGTGTGGGACCATATTTTAGCTCCGCGGCTTTCTTACATTCCATTAACGATTTCTTCAGTTGTAATCGGAATAAAATGATAGCTTCTGCCGGTTTTTGTCGAATAGCCAAAAGCCTATTTACCAGGTCCTGATAGTTCTCTGCTGATAGATAAACTTTTCTTAGCACATCTTCAGCTTCCTGAAAAGTTGCGAACGGAGTGGACGCGAATAGGGCGGAAACTTCTTGCCGCAGTCTAGTGGGGAATATCTGTAGCCCCGTGTTCTTCAGTCCTGAGGCAGTTTAAAACCCTCTTACAGCAATACATTTTTTTTTTTTGGTTTATGAAGCGTACTTCCGGAGCCAGACTCAGCTCCGGATGGAAGGGGAAGGGTGTCTTGCCCACTACGTTCGTGAATGTTATTATTATTTGTTTTTATTTGTTTATGTTTCTTTATTTTGTTTTTGGTTTGCTTTTAGAAATTTAGTTACCAATTCGTACCTCCGGAGCCAGACTCAGCCCCGGACGCAGGGTAAGGGTGTCTTGCCCAGTACAATTGGAATTTTTGGTGTTATTGTAGTGATCAGGGTTTTTAAGCACTTACAAGTGTTTAACTTTGGCTTCTTGATCCTACCGGCTGCCCCAATGTTAAGGTTATATTCCTTTGGGATATTTAATTTGATTCCTTGCTCGGAGTGGGGGAGACGGTGTCGCTCCGCTTCGCTGGTGTCTGACGGTGGGACCGGTGCTGATGTGGGTGCCCGTCCCAGCTGGGGGTGCGTGTAACCTCTTTGGTGGGAGCCTCCCTGACCAAGTAACGGGCGATTCCTTCAAGGGCTAGTTGTTCCAGGCGTTAGCCCCCGGCAGGTGATGGATGTCAATGGTGGTGGAATGTTAAACAATAAAAGACGGTTCCCTTTTATTGTTTATTACGATCTATTCCGCAGATTTTGGCAAGTCCATAAGCGAAGTCAACTGATTGCCCTAGGATAGGCTGCCGCAGGTCTGGTCTCTGGAAAGTGACTGATCAAGGGAACTTACTTATTATGTATTTGTTGTATTTGGCTTGGGGCCGTCTTCTAGATTCGAATTTCCGCTTCGGCCATACGTCCGGCCTCTGAATGAAGACGCGTTTTGTATTTGTTTATATATTTTATTGATTAATGAGATTTAACTATTGTTTATTTATTTTATTGATTAATGAGGTTTAACTATTGTTTATTTATTCTATCGATTAATGCGGTTTAACTATTGTTTACTTGTGGCATTTAAATTGTGGTAGTTTTTCAGATTTGCACTCCTACTTTGGCCTTAGGTTCGGCCGCTGAAACTTTACTCATCGCAAAAGAGAAATGTGCCGCCCTTTTATACTTTTGGTCTTTGAGAATTGTCAACATTTTTATTGTAAAAATTCCAAGAAGCACAAAAAAGGTTTCGTGTGCTTCAATTGCAATAGGATTCTGGGAAGTGAGTAGGAATTTATTTGAATAAATTCCCGGAAGGAGAAATCATGAAATGCATTTAGAGTTAAGCATTTCATGATGTCGGGGTTATTGGGAATTGAATCAATGTATGACAAACGGACTTTTGGTTAATTTTGTCGTGCATGTGATTCAGTTGGGGAAACATGATTTGGATTATAGGTAAGGGGAGGTAATTAGGAATTGGATCAATGTATGACAAATTAACTTTTGGTTTAATTCGTCGCTCAATGGTTCATTTTGGGGTAAGGTTAAGGTTATAGAGAATAATGGGGATTGGATGGGAGTAGTGATTTAGGATCACTACACCGACATTGAAATAGTTCTTATAGACTAGCAACGGGTGTTCAAATGTATTAAATCCCTGAGTTATTGTAACAATTTTAAAAACAAAAACAAAAATTTAAATAAAATAAAATTATAAAAGAGTACAGTATTCGCTCCGTTGTGTTTTCCTTGTGAACAGTGTTCGACGAAACACATCAACCGTAGACATTGACAAAAATCCGCCAAAATATCACTGAACAAACAGAACCACACAATATGCAATGATACTGCGGCGCCAGATGAAGTCAAATATGAATTCGAGCGTTGTCTCACAGAGAAAAACACGAAAATTGGCGCCGGCGTGAACGTGTTTATTATAACATTATGTTATCTTGATAAGTGATAAACGTCCGTATTCTAGGTCTTGTGCTCCGAAGCACTACAGGTCAAAACACCTTACGCAGTCCAAGTGTATGGCAATGAATGTCAAATATATAATAATTTTGATTTACTCGTCGTTCGAATTCGATTAGCAAATATTGACCAAACGTAAAGTTAACTCCAATCTTATGTTACATCTTTAAGTGCAAAGTACTCTCTCACTTTTCGCACTTCATTCCTAAGCTCTTTAACCCCACCTCCTGAAAACCATAAAATCGCATTCATACTATCGGACGTATTTGAATCAATACTGAGAAACCAATGTTCCACGAATTTAAAATTCGGTATCAGCCAAAAACCGGATAAAGTTATAAATCCAATCACAATGCGACATATATATAGATATAAGTTTCGCCGTCTACATGAAATTAATTTTTGTTTTTTACCATGTTAAGCACCGATTAGACCGGTAGTAGCAATATGTTTTGCTTATCATTACAACAGAGATTATTTAAATTGCTAACCTATATAACGACTCTTGACAAAATCAATGATATGGTTTATCTACCGTATTGAACATATAACGCTGTCAGTCTGGCACTATTGAGAACTACGATGTCACAACAAAGGAAACAAAACAGAAGTTGCTATGGCAGTATAGCAAAAAGCCAAAAAAGGAACTCCTAAAATTAATCAAAAATTGAATGAATTATGGTGACTACAATTTTGTTACTAGCCGTGATAACTTATCTAAAACAATTTCATAATTCATACAAACGAATATAATTGAATGAAATGATTCTTACAAATACAACGAAGTGATTTTTACAAAGTAGGCAGAAGGATGGGGTTTAAGTGTAATATTACTAGTAACCTAAAGATAACTTATGTAGGTGGAAAATTACAGATCTGAAGAAACGAGTCTACAGCGTGATTCACATTCACCGAAAAGGGTGATGGTGACCAGATCAAAACTTTATCAATGAAATTGGTTACATTGCGATTGATATGAAATACTCTCTGTTGTAGCCACGTTAAGTGGGTGGATACCGGAAACACAACAACAAAGGGGAAACATTTCGACGAAAAAATAAAGTCCAACGATAGCAGTCACTATAAGACAGCACAATCTTTACCGATCATGCAACCTTATAAACCCAATATCAAGTGATGAAAATCAATGGCATTGATGAGAATAAGCTATCGAAATACGCAACTCATGATTTCATATAGAGAAAAAACATAGATAATAAAACGTACCGTTGAGCAGATAAAGAGATATTTACAATACACAGTGTGTCCCTGTCTGTATGTATATGCTTGACTACCTTTGAGGTTTCAACGAAACCCATGTAGAAGTTCAAAGCGTTAGCATCGCTGCAACATACGCTGTGGCCGCGAACGTAGCATCACATCCCTGAAACTCGGCAGAAAACTGCTCTGGAGTGGCGAAAACCATCACGGAGTCCAACATTGTAACGACCAGATAAATCACACCACGAATACCGTCAGCCAACAAGTAAACATCACCTAGCCTTAAATATTTAAAATAATAGTCTTTATTTCTCAAGATTAATGTTTCTGAAGTGGGAATTAACCGTATAAGTTAGAACTAAGTAGAAATCCTAAAGAATTTAAAAATATATCATATATTAATTTGAAGTTTGAGGACACTGTGGCGGTTCCATTGAACGCCACTGCTCACCTTCCCATTAACCATTCGAAAACTTACAACATAGAGCATCCAAAAACGATATAAAACAAGTATTGTGGCAGTTCCATTGAACGCCACTACTTACCTTACAACCTATGACGAAGAAACAGTTTCCTAAAACACATAAACCAACTATCTCCTGAAATGCTTTAGAACTATAATTTCGCTGACGCAAAATCCATCAGCAACAAATATGTATTTTTCATAAAACGCATCATATGCCTTAAGAGCAATTTGGTTGCACCACCAAGCAACCAACATTACCCTAACAACATCGATGAAATATCTCCTGATGAGTCTGCCACACACGTGCAGGAGATATTTCTTGTTTTCCTATCTTATATCTATGCCCACATCGGTCGGGCATCCGATCGACAAATACATTATGGCATACGGCTGGCCGCCAAAGGAAGTCGAGTTCTCAAAAATGGAAAACTACCAGCGAGAATTCGACTGCTTGGAGATGCCGCCAAGAAGTGCACGATCAGAATAAATGCTCTTCGCAGTTGCTGATCGTGTAAACACAAAATATCTACTTCAAGATAATTGCACCAGCTGTAACCATGCCATCTAATGTTCCCCTTATGGATTCGGTCGATCCACGGTCCGCATACTTGTGGACACACACCATGAGCAGCAGAAGCGATCATCGTGTCTGTGTTTCGCGCCCTTTGTGCAAAGTAATCATCCCTTGTTGGTCACCGAGGCGATGGATGGAATTTTTGGTATTCTGTCGCTTCGGTGGCAATAATTAATCTTAAAACCGATTCCGTGGAGTAAAGTCGGCACTCCACGTTAAGCAAAAACCAAGAGTTTGGATACAACTCTCGTTGGAGTCGGTCGCGCCTTGCCTACATGTACATCGAACACTAAGTTTTTATGTTAATTTGCGCAGTGTTTTATAAAGTTCTAATAACGATAACTTACCTACATGTACAGCGAACACTACGTTTTTATGTTAATTTGCGCAGCGTTTCATAAAGTTATAATAATAATAAGTTACCTACTTGTACAGCGAACAATAAGCTTTTATATTAAATTTTGAAGTGTTTTATTAAGTTCTTATATAAACGTTAGACACTAAGTCCTACAGTAAGTGTGAAGTGTAGCATAAAGACCCTAGCATTAAACTTTGTAATTAAGTAAACAATAAAGAGATTTGGCGTGCTGTACATTTATTACCTTTATTATTCGTTCTTGGAGTCGGAATCAAGGAGTGTCGTAGTTCGTCGCACTGAAAGGAAAATAAGTGGTGATGTCTTTAGACCAACAGGATATAGCACTACAACACCACCACGGAGCAATTATCTAATCAACACTTTGCAGAAAAAGGAGCAGTAGTATTACTTGGAGTCGCCGGGTCTAGTGGCACCGTCGGTCATACGGCACTAGATAACTTTCATACACCTGGAATCATTCGCGACCACAAACGTAACTAAAAGACTTGGTGACCAAAACATTATCTTGACCACAAAGTAACTTAGTGAACTGCAGACGTTCGTGCCATTAATTTGATTCCATAATTAGAGGTTCTCTAAGTGTTGCGGATTCGCATTCGAAACAACCGGCGAATTCGCAATATTTAAATTTGTGGCATCACCTTTAACAATGTCAGCAATCAGCTGACATTTATGAATTCTGTTGGTTGTCACTTGACAACCATCTTTTGTTTGGTTTCTCTCTTGGATTTTAGCTGTTGACGAAGATAGTCGCAACCATATTTCATCTGAATATTAAATTAATCAGTAAATAAAAGTCAGAATTATTAACAGTAAATCAACCACGTTTCATTGAAGTAGTCTGGTGGACGTTTCTTTCCTGGATTGCGCATTCAACATAGGTATTCAGGTCACTTTTTCATTCAATATTACCATTTGGTTTCAGGAATCAGATTGCTGAGGCCATTGCTGTGTTGCCGTACACCATCGATAATTCAAATACCAGGAGACATCATCGTGTTCCAACCGAGTGTGATCAGCGCTTGCCTGACACACAAATCTCTTTGGCCAGGAGACACCATCGTGTTCTTGACCGCGTTGAATTCAACGCTTGGTGGATACAACAAACACTAAGTTATGCAGTAAATTAAGTAAATTCTCTAAGTGTGCAGTAACCTAATAGTGAAAATGTAAGCCTGTGTACGGATATCACCATCATCATCGGCAATATAACCTATATCCGGTCTTGGCTTTATTTAACAAATCCCTCCCGATTTCGAGCCGATGTCATCCAGTTTGGCACTCCTTGGCTCTGGGTGTCCTGGTCTACGCCATCCCCCCGTCACAGACAAGGTCTGCCACTCTGCCTCCTTCGATACATCCTGCCACAAAGGACTTTCCGGGCAGGCTCCTCTTCGCTCATTCGAGCTAGGTGTCCCGCCCCCTGGGATCTACAGAGCTTTATTCTTCTTACAACATTAGCTTCAACGTAAAGTCTTCTCTTTGCAGAAGTTGCCACCATGTACTTAGTTTTCCCCTCATTAATGGGCAGTCCCAGTTTTTGTGCCGCCTGCTCGATCTGGGTGAAGGATTCCTGTACCGCCGATTCGGTTCTACCGATGATGTCGATGCCATCTGCGTAGGCAAGTATCTGGCTGGACTTGGTGACAATAGTCCCTCTAGTTGTGACGCCAGAGTCACGGATTGCTTTCTCCAACGCTAGGCTGAAGAAAAGGCAGGCCAGACCGTCCTCTTGTCGGAGTCCATTAAATATTACGTGAAGAAATGGTTTGGACAGCATTCCCGCTATTTTTACTTGACTAGTTACGTTGGCCATGGTCAACCTACAAAGTCGTATCAATTTTTTTGGAATGCCAAACTCTCTCATGGCATTATATAGTTCTACCCTGGCTATGCTGTCGTAGGCGGCCTTAAAATCTATAAATAGATGATATAATAGAATCTTAAATTTCAGATATTTTACCATCGCCTGCCTAAAGGTGAATAAGGGTGAATATCTGATCAGTCGCTGGTTTGCCTGAGATGAAGCCACACTGATATTGACCAATGATGATGTAGCGTTCTACGAACGCACAATTCTGCGCAGGTAAGGTTCCTACCTTCAAAGAACTTACTTACCTGAGAGCGTTGCACGCGCCCACAGACGCGTGCCCCAAAGTCCCACAATAGGGCCTGCAACTCGCAGCCAACGTTGAGACCGACACCAAAAAGCAAGGAACTGAACGTCCCCAAAGCTGTTTAGGTCAAGCTCAACAATTATAACTCTTCATGCCTGAAACAAAGGTATAAACATCCATGCGTTCTATTCCTAAAAAAAAAACAATTCCCAAAATGCCATACATGCTGCCTGCGCCCAGGAACATCTCATCGAACCGGCAATTCCGAAATTCAATACAAAAGAATTGCTATCATCAAAGAATGAGCCGATCAACGGATGCACGTGCGGGTAATCTAACGCAAGGACCACCCAAATCCGTTGAACAACAGAAGGCAGCCACGACCTATCGCAATCGAATATATCTCAACGGGATATCCGATAATTTATGAGGAGTTAAGCCAACAAAGGCAATACTCCGGTCCCACGGCCACGCTAGAATTTCGCACCATTATAAAGATCTAATGGATTTCGATTCCGGGTACCAAGTTCAAATAAGTCCCACGGACTGCACGTCAAAACAATCGCCGAATATCTCTGGTCTGGGCGCCAGATGTTCTGTGCAAACAGAAGGCCGTGGAAATGAAATTCTATCAGCGATAATAATGATGTATGCAAAGATGACTTTCCCCTTTCAGGAAACTACAAAATATCCCGGGGGATGTGATAACATGCTGCTAACAGAAATTCGGAAGTTCTGTTAGCAGAGCAAATAGGGAATATTTTCCGGATAGATACAGATACCAGTTTGAATCTGGGTATCTGTGTGAGCAGGATATTGTTGAGGGCAGATAGACAGTCTAATTGGGATCGTCACCGGGACGAGAGGTCTGTATCGAACGGTCGAGATTGAACTTGCGAGCATCCGAGGAGGTCGAGAACGAGAGAGAGCTCGACGAGGAGGTATCCGTCGTTTCGCCCTTGCGCTAGCGTATCTCACCGCGAAACTATTAAAGGTAATAGTAAACCTTCCGTGTCGTAAAAAGGAAATGTGTGTCGGTTGTCGTGTAATTCGGATTTATACGTCGAAGTTTATGTGTGGCGAAAGATGCTAAAACATTTAAAATAAAATAGAAAGTGAAAAGATCTCTCAGCGTTTTATTTGTGACAATGCCCCTGTGTTCCAGGTTGTTTCTCTATTCGTGAACAATGTTCGGCGGAACAGTTCGGTGACACTTCGACCATACTTAACCGCCAAAATGACTTTAGCGTATGGGGCTATCCAATCTTGTAGGATAGTGGAGAGTATCTTATAGGCGGTACTCAGCAATGTTATACCCCTATAGTTGCTGCACACTGTGATATCTCCCTACTTATGTTTGGGGCAAATTATTCCGCGACGCCAATCTTTCGGCATCTCCTCTTGCTCTCATACGTGCACCACGATCTCATGAATTGTGTGATGTAACTCTGTCCCCCTTTGTTTGATCAGCTCATCTGGTATGTCATCTGCTCCAGTGGCTTTATTTGATTTGAGCTGTCTAATGGCTTTTTCTGTTTCCTCAATGCTTGGTGGCGGCAGCATTTGGCCTTGATTTAGCGTTGGTAGAGCCTTCAGGATCGGTGATCAGATTGCCCTCTTTATGCTGGCAGTAAGTGCAGCGTGGTGTGTACCGCGTCATACTGCGGATTATTTGGAAGATCTTCCGCACCTTGAGCGGACCTCGCTCTCTACTTTTCTCTATTTCACAGACAGTGTTTTTTTCCCAGGCACATTTCTTTTGTCTGTGAAGTCTTTTTTCAGATCTTCTGAACTCTTTGTATTTCTCCTCGCATACCCACGTCCTATGGGACTGCTGCATTGCCCGGTATGCAGCATTCTTAGGTTCAGTTGCTAGTTTGCACTCATCATAAAACCAGTCGCTCCGATCTCTACGACTACTGCATAAGATGGAGTTGGCAGTACTAATGACAGTATTCTTAAGGCGTGTCCATTTCTTTTCTACGCCCGGCATTCTGGCCCCAGGACTTAGTCTCCCTCCGTCGAGCTCTTCGAGGGCGAGTTTAAACGCATGACCAAAGGTGTTACTGGTATTCTCATTGCGTAAGGCAGCCGTGTTGATTCGAACCTGATACGCGGATGCAATACGTCTCCGTAAGGCAATCCGCGGTCGGAAAACTGTACCAACAGGATAGTGATCTGAGTCGACGTTGGTAATTCGGTACGTTCGTACCGTCATCAGGCTCGAGGAGTGGCGGCGATTTATCAACACGTGGTCAATTTGGTTGCAAGTGGCTCCATCAGGTGATACCCAGGTGGCTTTGCGGATATTTTTACGCTGAATCCTGGTACTTGCAACAACCAAGTTTTTTAATGCTCCCAGTTCGATGACTCGTAGTCGATTGTCATTAGTGTTCTCATGCAAAATATGGGAATCTGCGTAGTGCCCGAAAACCGGCTCCCGACCGATTTTCGCATTCAAATCACCAAGAACGATTTTCACATCGTATCTTGGGCAGGCATTGAGGCCCCGTTCGACGATCTCGTAGTATTATTCCTTTTCGTCATCCGTGGACTCCTCTGTAGGTCCGTGAACGCTTATGAGGCTTATGTTCTCAAACTTTCAAATTGGCAATCAGAGAATCTCGGTTTTACCGAATTCAATGACATTAATTTGATATATGATATTATTGCTAATCACAGAGCTAATACCCTATTAATAACGAAGAATTAGATCCAGGGTATCTTCGACTCATTAAGAAACAAAAAGTCTGTGAAAAGTCCTACGTCAACGACGGTGGAAACTGCAACGTTGCAATACTGTCCCCATTCACCTTGAGGTGGCAACCTTACGCCTACTCTGGCTGCAGCTCCACCCCAAGGCTATGGAAAAATTTCGATTCAAGGTGATGCGAATTTTTGCTTTGCCCATGGCAAGTGGCATGCGATATTAGATGTGTGGGAATGCATGAATGAAAATAAATCAAGGTGATATTAAGAAGAGAAAGAGGAAACGCGAGTTTCTGGTGCATATTCGTATGCATGCATCTCAAGGGAATTTGGGATAATAGTGTTGTCATTAGCAAATGAAAGGAGATTCTGTAAATCTGGCACCAATGTCCCTATTGACTCTTTTCTAGTTTGTCCTGGAGAAATTCGGGATCGGATTGAATGAGTAACATGATTCGAGGGCTGGGATTTGGACAGTGGTGTGGACGGACCCATGATCGGAAGAGAATTCGAACGATACTGTAGGGAGGTTAGGTGAATAGACTATAGCGTTTTTTTGAAATAATAGTGAAGAAGATCGTGTGATTCGAACTGACGCTATGACAGCTCGAATCACGAAAAAAATTTTACCTAAGCGTTACACACCAGGCTACTGACCGTGTTTAGAATTTGATTTCCAAACTCGACTATATTCCACTGATGTGAATTATTTTTTTTTTTTTTTTTATTATTATTTATCGCTTGGTATACGGTTCTGATGTATTTTTCTTATTCGATTTTTTTCGTTCGTGTTCTTCACTATTTTTGCCTGTGAATTGTGTGTATCTGTTGTTAGAATTGCCACAAGACGTCTACGGATTTTAGGAAAAAATCTATTGTTGATTTAGTAGTGTTGGAGATACGTTTTGGCTGTAATGGACAATCCGCATAGATATATGGATGGAGTTGAAGGAGTGCTAGAAGTTGCAACCATATTTATTACACTTAGTGTCGTATACGGACGACAGTACAAGCACTTTGTTGCTTTTGCAAAAAATTTTAATTACCGTGTACTCAATATTATTTATATTGGTGAACCTAACTTCGGAAAATTGGAATTTCTTGTGTATTAGAATTCCAGTACCTCCACGAGATCCAGTGGTTCGTGGATTAGAAACAAATGTATAATTCGGGATAGATACTCGGGAGTTTGGTTTAAGCCACGTTTCTGAGAGGAGGAGGATATCTGGAGAACAATCAACGAACAATCATAGGTGTTGTCTGCGAATATTGGAATATATGGATTCTGCGTTGAGGGAAATTATGGTTAAATTAGCCATTAAGGGAGAGGATATGTGAAATTATAAGAGATAAAATCTGACCTTTTTTTTCTATTTCTGAGCTGTGCTTCAGCGTGGGCAGCATCTTCTGTAAGCTACTTATGTATCCTGTGATGTCCAGATCAAGATCGTTACTGTTGGATTTGTGATTTCTTGTCATGTTGTGGGAATCCTTGACAACCTTAGCGTATGACATTCCTGGACTTGTAGGATTTGTTGATTGAGATGATGTTGTTTTGGTTGGTGAAGGTTTGCTCGTTGCCATGGGTTGTTGTTCGCCTTTGTAGAATCCTCAGCTTATGAGGACATTGCGAGAAGTTGGCAGGGTGGGGTCCTCCGCAGTTACAGCATGTCACTGTGATTTTCATCGTTGTAATGGATCCATCGGGGTTTGTTGTTTGGATTGTTCCTGGTTCCATCCCAGGCGGGCTGACCTTACATTCTCCAGGTTGATGTTGCTCTGCACACTTTACGCATCGTACGCTTAGATGACATGCGGCCGCCAAGTGTCCTGAACCTTGGCATCTTTTGCAATGAAGGACGTTTTGTTTATGTGGTTCCTCAATCGCAATTTTATGCGTGAATAGATGTTTTATTTGTTTGAGCCGGGTGACATCAGTTGGAGGAATTTATATGATACGTAAATGCAGAGTCTTGTTAGTTCGCATGTATGGTGTTGGAAAGTAGTCCAACCTGTTTATTTTCAGTTCCGGATAGTTCCTGAATATTTCTGCTGCAAGTTCCTCATTAGTTCACGCTGGGTCGATATGTCTTATTATGAAAGTCGTTGGTTTCAACTGTGCATATTGAAAAGTTAAAAATGCAAGATTATGTTGCGAACGTTTTTCTACCGCCTTGTTGTGATCCGTTAAAGTGGCTGTTGTGATGGAAGTCGAGGCTCCTCTTGTGTTTGTGGTGAAATTGCGGTGGCCTAACGTACTTTCGACCATCCTAATTAGATCCTTGATGTTTGTTATATTTTTGATGTAGATGAGTAGTGGTGTGGATGTTCTATCATGGCATCGGCAAGGATGCAAGGTTAATAAAAACTCCACCGATGTTATCTGGAAATTGTACAACGACCGATAAGGACCAGAAAAATAAAAACTCGCCGGGATATCTTGTTGTTTGACGTTGACTTTTATTGTTCAATGTTTCACACTGTGGTACACTCCGATATTTTATTTACATGCATCATGAGATTTGTTTTCTTACTCACAAGAGTCATTTAATTCATATGGCTACTTAATATAAATAAACGCACACAGTACTTTGACGATTGACACTTAGGGTGCACACGAAAACATCAATAAAAGTAATTAGCCGGATGTCACAGCGGACTCAAAATACACCAACTCCACCGATAGAACGACTCGATTTTTATAACTGTGCACGACTCCTCTAAGAAGTGATTGCTCCGATAGACGATAAAAAAATCGGACTGACTATTGAAACGCAGCAAGCGATAAAAATTAACGTTAAAAGGGCGCGACTGGCCTCTATAAAGACTGACATCTGACTCCGAGGCAAACGTATATTTTGAAGTATAATAACTGACTATTTGATGCCTCTTTACAGACATCCAACAAAACCGAACCTAATGGATTCCCCGCCGAAGGGTAGCCAATGATGAAGGTCATGAGAAAGGAAAACAGGAAAAACGCATGTCGCAGGTCAAATCTGCTGCTACATGTATGGGCAAGATATACTGCCGCCATCCGCAAGGGATAGATTCCTTGATTGACGTGAGTCAATAAAACTCTTGCCGAAGGCAGGAATCTATTTTGGGATAATGAACCAAACACTGGGTATGACCGTTGCTAGTTCGTTTAAAGTAAACATTTCTTCCCAATAATCCCAATCAGATAATAAATGCGCTCACATCGACTCCGTCAGACAACCGAACTGCCTACCCGAACTGTCTCCACACCAGAGCCCTCTTCACCTCTGGCAGGTTGGTCAACGACTCCAATGAGATTGTATACCATAATACTGAACTCTCACCTCACCAGTTTAAATATTGTAATATACAACCCTTCTCTAATATCTTGCGTTTCAACGACCAATCGGAATGGACCAACCCATATCCCCGACTGATAGTACCCACCCTAATCCAAATCCTACCCATCGACCACTATACCTCCCGCCCCACCCTACTCTAACTTATTGTAATAATAATAGATTTAATAATTAGATAAGCTAGGCTAACCTAAGTTAAGTTAAGTTAAGCAAATTAGTTATAGGTTAAGTAAATAATTATATCCTGGTTTTCTGACCTTTTCCAGGAAGCCCCAGGAAGCCCCTTGTCCACCCATGAAATATATAACTTTATAATAATGTTTGAAAAATGTACTAGCAAGTAAGTGTAAACGATTAAAGCCAAGCTAATTATAAGTTATCTGTATTACTTATTGTAACAAATCATTTATGGTCAATAAATACAGAAATGTAAAAAAAAAAAAAAAAAAAGTAAACATATTTCGGTCATGTACAATTCGATGCATGGGTGCATGTTGATTTAGGATATGTTAATCCCGTTGGTGGTACCGTCAGGCGAAAGTATCTGCTTGGGTGTTTACTTTGTGTAACCGAAAGCAGCTTCGATAGCCAGCGTGAGAATCGTGGCTACTCGTTGCTTAGGAAAATATTCCTGGACATGACCGATGCTGGTGATCGTTCCTGGATACGGCAACGGATCGTAAAATCGGCCATGCTGATAACCAAACAAATATGCGCGCCTGAAAGGCCAATGTTTGGTTTGATCTTCTCTTCTTTAGGAAAGATAGATCATAGAACATGCCGTTGAAAATCTGGCTTGCAGATGTGCAAGCAACCCGAAATGACGTCTAGGACAATGGATGGGTACCAAGATAACACACGGAAAGATTAGGGTGCGTTGGTGGACATGTGCCATCCATTGTTCGGTCGCGGAAGCTCGGTTGATGCTGGACTGATGTCATGGCAAGATGATAATCTTGTCATGAATTATGTATCCAGGTATGACCGCTCGAAGAGGGCTTGGACAGCCCTTAAAAAGGTAAACTGCCTATGGGGTATTTATGTCGGTTATCCGTGGGGATAGCCGAATTGATTCCAGCAAATTGGTTGGCAGTTAATGCCATGGCAAGATTATGTAATCTTGCCGAAAATTCAACTTTAAGGTAAGTTGTATTTGCTGATAATGGTGGGGATCGAGCGATGCGTGGCTCTTCGGGCCCTGAAAAGCCCCACAGTGGCCTTATATTTTTGGCGTATGTGTTAGTCGTTTGATTCCCGGCTGTCTTCTTTTTGTGGGAAGATGGTGTTTCGGGGGACGATAATAGTTGGTTTGGAGATGATGGGCCTAGTTCGGGGTGTTGAGCAGGCGTTTCTTCCATGCATACGTCATCTCTGATTTTACTGGTTGTTTTTAGGGAGCGAATTTCCTCGTGGAGTTGTTTCATCTGGAGTCGAAGTGTATTGATATAATCCACGGCTTCCAGATACTTTTTTGGTAGGCCATAGCTTGTGCCTCCATGGCTGTTGCTGGCCGTCGCCCAGCATGCGTTACTGTTGGTTTTCACTGTTTTATTACTAAAAGTATTTTAACACGTGGACTTCACACACGTGCGTTTTACACACTTTCACACACCATTATGCGTACAGCAATTCAGTACGCGTATGCACGCGTGAATTCTGGACGTAAAATGAGGTGTGGTCAGATAGGCATTATAAAGTATGGTAACATAGCAATTATGGAGTATGGTAAAAAAAGTATTGTTAACAACATATGTCACATGAGATGCATGAAGCAATACTATTATGCGTACAGCAATTGAGTATGCGTATGCACGCGTGAATCCTGCACGCATGTATGCATGTAACATAAGGTGTGGTAAGATAGGTATTATGAAGTTTGGTAACATAGCAATTGTAGAGTATGGTAAGAAAAGTATTATGGAATACATTAACATAGGTATTATGGAGTATATTGTTAACAATATATGTCACATGAGATACATGAAGCAATACTATAAGGCGTACAGCAATATTATATTTTATTTTGAGCACAAAGAAGAGAAAAGAATATGCATATCGGTTGTATGTCTCCATAATTTGAAACCTAATTCATTTTTTAGCAGATGTGGGATTCTTTATGTTTATAAGCCCCGCCTTTTACATCCGACGTGCCTGTTCCAAAATTAAGTGCTTAGGTATTCACGAATCAGTTAAGACCGTCACCGCAATGTAAAGGGCAAGTAGTTTAGAACAGTGTGGAACACCTAGTAAATCAAATAAATACACTGAACCAAGCAGACTTTTTTTTACTATATTTTTTTTGTACTTTTATTTTAATGTCATAGTAATTCATGACTCGTTGGTGATCGAATGTTCATATATATTACAAAATTTAAGCAAGATACACGCATATGATATTTTGTGTTTTTCAAAATCACCTGCAAAATTTTCCATTTAGTTTTAAATTAATCTCCATAGACATGGGTAAGGACGGCAATCAGAGTTATTCTTCTAAGAAAAATATGCCCAAGAAAAACCATGTACGATTTAAGAAGAATGTGGAAATTTTTCAAATAACTGATTCATGGCAAATTATTGTGAGGCTTGAAAATTTGAAGAATGAAGCCGGAAATGTAAGTATAGTCGTTAATTAAATTTATGATATAAAATTTACAACGTGTTTTTTCCGAAACTTGCAGACTCCAACGAACAATTATAATAAATCGAAGATCCTTCACAATAAGAATTACTGAATGTTTAGCTGTTTAACACGTACGATGACTTTTTG
Organism: Microdon myrmicae; assembly: GCA_963931805.1. Lineage (NCBI taxonomy): Eukaryota > Metazoa > Arthropoda > Insecta > Diptera > Syrphidae > Microdon > Microdon myrmicae. The sequence continues at coordinate 111,557,307 of OZ007496.1, forward strand.
AATGTTTATTATATCTATTTCGATATGCAAGGATTTAAAGTAAATTGTAAATATGGTATAAGTTATTTGGTGGAGTTATTTACTATATTATTTGTTGAAATTTAGATAGAAATAAAATTAAATTAATATGAAAGGCTGACATTAATTGGAAAGAAAAATAATTCTTCAGCTTTTTAAAACGTTGTTTAATAATTATTTAATTTAGATGTGAGGATCTAATTGTGATTATAATTGCTTTTCGTAAATATTTACTTCTTTACTTAGATGATGGTGCAATCCGGGGTTGGTCTAGATGTGACCACCTTCCCCGTTCATTAGGTAACGACTTACTGGCTTATATAGCAAATTTTTGAGATTACGTTCCATTCAGGGTAGAGCTATACGTTTGAGACGATAATGAAGAGCTTGTGATTCGAACCAACCCAAAGAGTGTTAGAATCACTATAAGATAGAACCAATGCTCAACACATCAGGCCATTGCCCTGTATACGAATTCGATCGTTATTCTCAAGTACACCCAAGTGATGTGGAATCTCTATATTATTACTATAGCATACGGCTCTGACCATAGTATAGTGGTGAGTATACCCGCCTGTCACGCGGGAGACCGGGGTTCGATTCCCCGTCGGGGAGCCACTGGCGCAAGACTAATGACCTTCCCCGGAAAAAACAAATCATTATGGAAAATTTAACAAGCCTCAGGACTTGCTAAATAAGGCCAAGACCGGTTCCCGGTTGTAGTGCCGATGATGATGATGATACGGCTCTGACGGATATGGTGTAATTTTTCTTATTTTTTTATGTGTATTGTATGTGTGTGTTAGAAACGCCTCAGAGTCCCCACTTGTCGAAGTGTCACGTGGTAAACTCCCCCATCTCTGTGTCCCACCGAGCGGGGAAATTGGATCGATAGTTGAGATGAGGGCATTTAAAGTACTCAGTGAATAAATTAAAAGTTTGAAATAAGTTTAAAGTTTGGGAGCCAGTGATCCACATTTTCGGATTGGCACTCGGTACAGGTGAATGAACGATCCTTCTGTTTTTCGTTAAATCGTGGATTCCGCAGAAACAGCTGCGTCGCGATCCTTTTTTCGGAGAGATGGAGGGAGGAAGAAGAAGAAGAGTCGGTTAGAACCCTTGAGAGGAGTAACAACGTAAAAAGAACTGGTGCGTTTTTTGGAAAAACGAAAAGACGAAAAAAAAAGAGTTTGTAAATAGAAGCAAGAAAAGAAAAACACGATTCGAGAATTTAGTTATTTTAAAACGCGAATTTTTGTATAGTAAAAGTATTAAATAATTGTTAATGGAAGCGTCTTGTGTAAACGTATTTATATAAATCAATTCAAGAATAGTCTAATAAACTGCATGTGATTGGAATGGAGCTGGCGTTGGTCTTGGTGTCTTATGGATCCCCTGAGTGGATGGAGTCGTTAGTTGGAGGATCGTCCTCAGAAAGAAGAAAGGTGTATAGCGTTTGAAATAATAGTGAAGAAGATCGTGTGATTCGAACTGATGCTATGACAGCTCGAATCACGAAAAATTTTTTACCTAAGCGGTACTCATCAGGCTACTGACCGTGTTTGGAATTTGATTTCCAAACTCGACTATATTCCACTGATGTGAATTATTTTTATTTATCGCTTGGTATACGGTTCTGCTGTATATTTCTTATTCGAATTTTCCGTTCGTGTTCTTCACTATTTTTGCTTGTGAATTGTGTGTATCTGTTAGAGTTGCCACACCACCCCCTTTCCAGAAACTTCGTTACGATCAGATTCGGTGCGAGCGACTAGCGAGCGAACGAGAGAATGTCGGAGCAAGCCAAGCGAGTGTGGCTTGGTGCTCTATGCAGAAGTCGTGATTGCGTGTGTGAAGTTCTGTTTACTACGGGGAGTGTGTGTGTGCTGCGTCGTGTACAGATAACGTCGTAGTTACCAATTATGTAGCGTTAAGCAAGGATAGTGAAGAAGGTGAATTGAACACACGATGAAACGGTTGAAAAGCGAAGCAGTGAAGCATCAGACTACTGACCGTGTTTTGAATTTGATTTCCAAACTCGACTATATTCCACTGATGTGAATTATTTTTGTTATTTATCGCTTGGTATACGGTTCTGATGTATTTTTCTTATTCGATTTTTCGTTCGTGTTCTTCACTATTTTGCTTGTGAATTGTGTGTATCTGTTAGAATCGCTACACACTCCCGCCGCAGTAAATTCGTTACGATCAGATTCGTATGCGGACGACGGGCGAACGAGAGAGAAACGAGAAAACGTTGGAGGCTGGGCTCTATGCGGAAGTCGTGACCGTGTGTGAAGTTCTGCTTCACTATGGGAAGTGTATGCTGTGTGTACAAGATCACGTCGTAGTCAACAATTATTGCGTTTGAAATAATAGCGAAGAAGATCGTGTGATTCGAACTGACGCTATGACAGCTCGAATCACGAAAAAAAATTTACATAAGCGTTACTCATCAGGCTACTGACCGTGTTTAGAATTTGATTTCCAAACTCGACTATATTCCACTGATGTGAATTATTTTTATTTATCGCTTGGTATACGGTTCTGATGTATTTTTCTTATTCGATTTTTTCGTTCGTGTTCTTCACTATTTTTGCTTGTGAATTGTGTGTATCTGTTAGAGTTGCCACAGGTAACCTGTACGATAATTTCAATTTCAATTTCTCAGGGGGTTGAATGTCCGGCCCATAACGGCGCGTGTGAGCAAGCGCAAAGACTGCCGTTGGAGTTCCGTATAGTCTACCGTTGACTGTGACCTACAACGGAAAAACGAGATAACGGATCGCAACTGAAGCAGACTGTCAGGATAGCATCCTGTGAAGACGTTTGGGGCACACATATTTGGTCCATCTATGCCCCCCCCCCCTCACTGGCACAGCTCCAGCCATACTCTTGGCCACTTCCCCACGACTGCTGTAATCAGGGGCACAGTCTTAGCCACATAGACTGTAATTTTATTGTTACACACCAAATGTAACAATTGGCGCAGCCTTTTAGAATCGCACACATCATTTGCATTAGTACCTTTTATGTTTATATAACATTTATCGAGTTGCACACCTCAGCATCGGAAGAAATATAACATCACACATTTGAGAAAGGATACAACCTTTGGCCGCAATGTAGGAAATAGAACAATAACAATGAACAATAAGTTCATATAAAATATATAACACTCCCTCATCAAATATATAACTGTGGCGCATTAAAATATATAACATATAAGAATTTTTAACAGAGTCGAGGCAGATAACGCTACACTTCAACGTGATAGTTGCTATCTATGAGGTTTGTTTGTTGTTGTTACGAATTCTTTTTTGATATGTTCACATCGTATTTGCCCAAAATCTATACAAGTTGCGTACAATTGTCTCTATTATGATGATAAAACCACATCAATGCATCAGCTTATCTAAATTCGTTTTTTATACCGGGATTGTATTTACCCCTGAAGGAATATCGGACGATCCTAATCCTCGCTGTGCACAACTTACCAAGTTACGGAAGAATATTGTACCGCACTGCTCCGTGTAGCACAAATGCGATCAAGGGTCCCTCAAATTAACAATTTATAGTATTCGTCTTTCTCTGTTAATTGGTATTACTTTAGACTTTTAAAATTTGTCGGACAGAGAATATTTGACCTACATTTTATTCTTTTTCTTTTTGTGTGGCTTGTGCGTGACACATCGCTGAGAAGAGTGAAGATAACGAAATACATAGGGGGCGTAGTTGGGGAATATCATCATCATTATCGGCACTACAACCGGGATCCGGTCTTGGCTTTATTTATAATGATTTCTTTTTTTTTCGGGCAAGGTCAGCGCCAGAGGCTCCTCGGCGGGGAATCGAACTCCGGTCTCCCGCGTGGCAGGCGGGTATACTAACCACTATACTATACTATACTATTAGTGTAACCAACGATAAATACACTATGGCAACTCTGCAAGTAAATATTATCCATACATAGACACTAATTCAAACTTTTAGTTGACACTAAAAGGGTTATATGTCGGCGCAAGGCTAATAACCTTGCCTGGAAAAACAAAATATGGGAAATTTAACAAGCCTGGGGCATGTGCCGGATACACGATGACGACCACGAGATTTGTTAAATAAGTCCAAACCCGGATGCCGGTTGTAGTGCCGATGATGATGAAAAGGGTTATATACTAGTGGGCATTATTTATCGGTTCCGCATATGATGAATATCGTCAGAGGTCTAAAATTATCGAAATTTTTGTATGTTTTTACAGTTGCTGCGGAGTTCTCAATTTAAAAAGTAACTATTGCATTAAATGGGAACAAATTGTGAAAGTGTGACAGCAATCGAAACAAGTACAGCTCCACTCTTTTCAGCAATGTGTCACACACAAGTCGCACTGAACACATTTTACAGCCATAACGACGATTACTATAAGGATTCTCGTGTTCAATAGGTATTACTATTCATACACCAGTAGTTATTTTAAGTTGCTTAAAAGAACCTTCTAGCATCTGGCATATGGAAGTGAAGATGATTGCAATCCACACTAAAAATGATGAGAGGGAAAGCATTGATCGTGATCACATTTACATGAGATATTTCTTCGCTACTTAGGCTATTAAACTATTATATATTGCTTTATTATTCGATTTAAAAAAAAGCAAAACAGGAAAACGAAAAAAAAAAAACCAAACAAATAAAAAGGAAAGAAAAACAACGGAAAAAAAATAAAACTAAATAAAAATAAATAAAACGACAAAAAAAAAAGAAAACAAACAACAAACTACAGATAACTGAAAACAGGAAAGAAAAAAGGAAATGAAGAACAAAATAAATCTACAGGCAATAAAGTACTTTTCATATCGGCTCGGAGATCCAAAGTGTGATTTGTGCACCCGTGACAAATGCACAAATCTAAAAATAACAACAACAAAAAAAAAAAAAAAAAAAAAAATGGGTGGCGAGAGGGCCGACTTTAGCGAGACAAGGACAGATGTGTCCTTCAACTTGTCTCTGACTTCTGGTCATCTTGCGATAACCAGAATCACACATCCGTGAGGATGTTGGGCTCGGTCTCGCGATATCTGAAAAGAAAAGAAAAAAGGGGGGGTATCCAAGGATAGTGTGGACAGTGTTAGTCCAGGTGTTCTCTAACTACTTGTATAGAGGGATGGTGGGAAAGAAATCGTACAAGACCGGTAGGTCTTTGGTGCGGTAGTAAACGCAGATCACGTCTTTGGCATCTGATGATCTGCGCTTTGGTCGGTGTGTGTATGTGTGTGCAGTCTTGTACTGTGCGTCCATGTGTGTGTGGTTTGTTAACAGTAGACCCTATGGGATGGGTCCAGGAATCCTCTATTATAGAGGATAATGTTGTTGGGAAGGGTGCTTTCTTCAGTTTTGTACTGAAGAAGAAATTTTGGGGGTTTGATCCGAAGAGATCGAGAGAGATAAGAGTCAAGAACGCAAGAGTCCCGTACAAGTAGGTTCTCGCTGTTCTGAATGCTTTCGAGGTACTTGTATGCTAATTGAAGCAAGTACTCGTCGATAGGGGTAATGTAGGCGCCTTCGTATAGGTGAGAGTTGGGGTAATGGCGACCGTCAGGTCTTCTAAAGTGATTGGTGCATCTTCTGAGGAGTTTCCTTTCGAAAACTCGAAGTCTTTCCATTTGAGCCGAAGATACGCAGGACCATATGGGAAAGGCGTACGATATTCCAGATCGGATTGGCTGCTTATAGCAGAAAAGCGTAACTTTGGTGTCGTTTGTTCCTCCACTTCAAGATGTTGTGCAGTTGCTTAGACCGACCGAGGCCCCTTTGGAGAATGTGGGTCACATGTTTGATGAGATTCATTTTTGTGGTATAGATATTTTATCCTGTCATGTGGTCTAATCGTAGTACATCCTATTTGTATTCGGATTTTCTGTGAATATCGAGAAGTAGGTTGGAAGTGTTTACTACTCAGAATTATAGCTACTGCTTTGGATGGGTTAAGTCGAATTTTCCATCGACTTTAATACTGATACAGTTCGTCCAAGTGGCGGTTGAGTCGATTTGTTCCGAGTTTAGGGCCCTTGGATGACGTGTACACTAGGACGTCATCCGCGTAGCATATCTGGTTTATTCTCCCGTCCACAGGGCGGGGAATGTCGGAGGTGTAGATATTAAATAAGATGGGGCCTAGGATGGAGCCCTGTGGTACGCCTGCAGCGGCGTGAAAAGTTCGGGAAAGCTTTCCATTCACTCTAACTTGGAAGGTTCTGTTTAGAACGAACTGGTAGATGATACTACATAGCGTTCTACAGAGGCCAGTATTCAATAATTTAAAAACGAGACCTTCGATCCAAGTGGCGTCAAAAGCTTTTTCAATGTCCAGGCTCACCGCAACGGTGGGTTCCTTATTAAAGAGGTGCACGCAGACGTGGTTTTGAAATATGTTGAGAGCCATAGTGGTCCTGTACGCTCTTCGAAATCCAAATTGGAAATCAGGTATTAGGTTCCTGGCACTGATAAAGTTATTTAGTTTCTCGTATATGAATTTTTCATATATTTTTCTGATGCAAGTGAGAAGCGAGATAGGGCGAATAGGGGGAGATTTTTTTGACGACAATGAATTTGACGTTAGGAAATGTTGTCTCAAGAGCAGTTACGATGTCGTCCTTTTCCCAAGAGGCAGCGACTCGTTTTAAGAGGATTGTCCTCGACTTTTCGTCGGCCGGAGTGAAGGTGTAATAATTCACCTCCTTGGCCTTGAGGTTGTCGTTAACCGTGCGATAGGTTTCCCTATCGTAGGCTATGATTTTATTTAGGGATGGACTTAAGGTCTTTGCCTTGAAGTTAGAAATTCCTAGCCGGTTCATGTCACCGACGAAATTTTTTTAAATTGAGGTCTCGTGCAAAGACCCCGGGTTGCTGCTTATTCTTAGAAACAGGTGGGCGGACCCCGCCCTCTGGCTGGATAGTGTTGGGAACACAAGTGGCCTTTGGTTTTGGATTAACCACCGGTGTTGTCCTCGGAGGGCAAGGCTCCTACGGAGGCACGATTTTCAAGTAATTTTTAGTTATCGCGGGGTTCGACAACTTTTTGGGGACAGATGATGATGATGATGGGGTTGGGGTTGGCGGGCAGACGGTAGCGACACGCTTATTTGAGGGTCCTCCCTCGCAGCTTATTGTTGGGAGTGGTGTTTTCCGCTTTGGTGCCCTAGATGAGTTTGGGATAGGGGTACGCTAGTCACCGCCGTCCATTGAGTCGTCAAAATTGTCAGTGACAATCTCTAACTCGGGCTCGAGCTCTGATTCTGAATCAGAAGCTTCCGAACCGGCACCGAACGGGGACGCGGGTGGGGTGGCCTCCAGTCGCGACAATCTATTTTTTAGGACCGCGTTCACAGCCCTGAGAGCCTTGAGGTCCTCCTTTAGTCTCTTTATGAGAGCTATCATGCCCTGATCCGGCTGATGGCCCACACCACGGGAAGCAGGTGTCCATGTTTTATCAGCCACAAAACATGTGAACCGATAAGTGGCAAAAGACAAGAAGAGCGCGGAAACAAGGAAAGAAAAGGGGAACAAACAAAAGCCAACAAAAAAAACCAACAAATGAAAAAGAAACAAAAATCAACAAACCAAAACAAAAGGAAGAGACACAAACAAACCTAGTCGCAGGGTTTTTTTTTTTTATTATATTAATATTGGGATTTCCTTTATTTAAGTAAAATTATAAATCAAGTTAATGTTATATGCGATTCTTTACAGAAATGATCCTGTGAAGTATAGTCTTGATGTTGAACGTCTTCAGTATGTCTTCGATGAGATGAGTATGTATGATCCGATGTCTTGTCTTGAGTATATCTTGATGCGATGTATGCCATCAGTATCTTGAGAGTGGCTTGAAGTATTACTATATGATTCTAAAAATCACCAACAATGTTCACCAGTATATAACAAACTTTCTATAAACTAATTGGAAATTACAAAGGACAGAAAAAAAGTCGTAGCTGGCTATGATTCTTCATAGCTCATGCTACAATGAAAATTTTGCAAAAATTTGTTCCCGATCGGAATATTTTCAGGATGTGATGAAATCGGCTGACCGCCACGATGTTCTAATTGGAACCCTTTTTGATATCTTCCTATTGGGGTATAATAAATCAACCATAAACTTGATATTTACAGACAACATTCGAAACCAAATTACTGAAATGATGGCAAATTTAATTTAAGTGTTCGGCCACCTATCCGACATCCACTCGACCAACTCTCTCTTCCCTGACAGGAACCTAACGACGGTTGAGATAAATAATGCAGCAGCTCGACTTCACGAGATTCGAGTTTAAAATTCAGACTCATGTCCCGAAGTACAAACTTGAAAAGACATCAGATTCCCCATGACGACTTCACTCTTCGTATCATCCGGGACCGTAATAAGCCCTGCAGAATGAGATATATCAACGCTTTACGCAAAGGGAGTCATTATTGGGATCCATCATTCACAATATTGTTACATTGATAAAAGAAGGAATCCAAAACAATCGTACCCGACATTTGGAAGACAAACTGAAGTGTATTCAGATGGACCAGAACGTTTACAAAAATGTTAAAAAGATATGTGGCACTTCTCGTATCACTGGCCCAAACATCCACAACGGCGTTTCTCCCAATAATGACACCAATAAAGCAAATACCATCGGAGAGACCTGTGGGGTTATATTAGTTGGTGTGCCGGCACGGCAACGGGTTCACTAATATTCCACAGTATTATACGAACCCTTGAAACAGTTTAATTGGAAGATCTGAAAGAAAACACGAAACTGCTTTGTGTAACACTTTGTTTTTATATATTCGTTTTGGAACTAAAGTTAACACTAGTAATAGTCCAATTGTTTATATAAGTTTATCAAATAGTAAATGGTTGACTTATTTTTTATAAAATTGAGGGTATGCACTTCCAACACTTTATTTTTAGATTAATGCCAGGGTTCAACTCCAACTCTGATCGACACTCGATTCTGGCTTCGTGCGCACTCCTGTGCGCACGCCCCTTAGCTTGAGACTCGACTCGTGCGATTCGCAGCGAAGAATCGACTGTTTGACTCGTGCAGAGTCGACTCTCGGAGTTTTCTTCTTTGAGAGAAAGCGAAGTTTCTCTTTTGGTGACCATGGTGAGAGGATCTCTCTGAGTAGGTCCTGGCGAGGGTGCGGTTGATCCCGCGGAGATTACATTGTTTACCCATGCAGCGAGGTCATGGGTAACAAAACCGGGAAAAAGTAGATGGAACAGAGGGCATCATAGGAGATGTGCATGCAGCTGTGTAAATAGGCTGCATGCCATTAGGAAACCTGTTGCTAAAAGCAAATTGGATACTTACACAATGGTGACTGTGCACGGTATCTATGGCGGTGGAAAGGGTCGAATTCTTTTGTGTGTATATTTACACGCTGGAGAATTCGGATTTTTGGCGGGTAGATGCGAGATGCGGAAACTGCTTTTGTCGGTTGGACAAACGGCTGCCGTGAATGTGTATAAGCCAGGAAAATCTGCTGCGCACGTGTGTGGCGGGCTACGCTGGCTGACAAAGGCGCCGATAAGGTTTACTGATTTATGACGATTACTTTGTATGTTAACCGAATTATTTCCAGGAAAATTGGTGTGGTGCATGTGCATGAAACAATGCCTCTGGGAAGGAAATGTTTGCAGTTGGGGTTGGAATTGTGGGTGATTCTTCACGTATTTTGAAAGAACCCCCACGGACCTTTGAAAATAATCACTGGCTTACTCTCCAGGGTGACGACCCGGACACTAATGCGATCATTAGTTCAGAGGTCCACAATAAATTCAAATATCTCGAATATGCTAGTCAGGTCTGCTCCCCGTATGATTTCTCTCACATTCGCAGGATTGATGGCGTTCAACGTCGTTTCGCGCTTTTGTTACGGCCACAACCACCCGTCCCATAAAACCTACCTCTTTGGAGCTAAGCTTCATCATTAATTGCGTATACGGTAAATATCGCGATATAAATTCAATATCAAACAAATTGAACTGCACGTTCAATTTGCCCATATTGAATTTAAGTTGAATCCAAGACGTGAAAGAACGAACCATATGTTCAATACGCAGAATCCCCTGGATCCAAATCTGTGGACCAGATGACCAACTTTCAAGTAAAGTTGTTGAGAATCATAAACTGCACGTCTGCAATTTTATGATCTTTCAAAGGTTTGCTTACCCCAAACCATTTCCCACAAGGAACATGTAGCGGTTCTATGAATCACACAACTCCTTACAGGTGAGTTGTCCTTTCCGCCAAGGAACTCTACTCACCTTTCGCAGCACACGCGCCCACAGACACGTGGCCAATAGTCATTTCCATACCTATAATAAAGGTTATATGAAATTGCAACAACATTGAACCCAGTAGCAAAAACCAAGGAACTTAACGTTCAAAAGCTTCCAAGATCGAGTTCAACGCATCCATACATGGTATCCTACCCCAATTCAAAAGGGCAGCTAAAGCATAGCATCTAAGCAATGCGTCAAATGCAGCAAGCATCGCATACAGGTCATCAATCTCCCGTCCGAAACATCAACGCGATGTTTTCAAAGAAATACCATTTTCGGTAAACAGACCGAATAATGGATGCATACGCTGGTAGTTAAATGCAATTAGTACCTAAACCAGGCACACTTGGCGATTCGTTGCGCCACTGATTAGCAGCCATAGAGCCATAAACTCATAACACTATCCCAGATAGATGTACGATGGGAAAGTCAAACAAAGCCTTACATCCCATAATCCGGTACACATCCGAAATGCAGGCGAGCCTTTGCCGCATGCCAGATGTGCGGCATCCAATCCGTAAACAAAGGAAGAAACGAGATACCGACCACCAGCATCGAATGCCGATAATGATGATGATTAGGGGAGGTTTCTTTTTCCAGATCCTGTGGGAAATTCTCCTTGTGAGACGAAGGGGAATATGGTATGCTGCTAACAGATACTGTAGAAAATTCTGTTAGCAGATGAAATGGGAAATTTTCTCCTGTGCAGATACAGATGGACAATCTGTATCGGGGTATTGTTCAGTCAGTCAGATTTCGATCGTCACCGGGACGAGAAGTATAGTTCGAATGTCCGCCCAGAGAGGAGAACGATAGAGAGCTCCATCGAGGAGGTCGACAAGACGCGGTAATAAAGAAGACGCTAGCAAGTACACGCGTTGCGAGAAGGTGTTAGTTTCGTGTCGATCGAGCTTTAATTCAGTGTGCAAAAATTGTAAACGCGAATAGTTCAACAGAACATCAATCTAGAGTGTATCTTTGTTAATACGTGTAATTGACTACAAACAAAAAGAAAACAATAAATAAAGTTTAAAGCAAGTGCTCCGTGTTTCATTTAGTGTGCTGTGGCGTGCCGTTGGCTACTCTCTTCTTCTTGCGAACAGTGTTCGGCGGAACACTGCACCAATTATAGACAGGTTCATTCGCCAAAGTTAAACAACCTCCAATCCGCCAAAAACATACTTGCCCATTCGGCTAAAATAAACAACATCGAGAATCATAAATGTACATTAGCACAATTCTCTATTTGTATTCCCTATCGTTTTCTCACAAAAGGGATCCTTGCCGATTCGGCTAAAGTAAACAACAGGCACCATAAAATGAACTACATGTTCGCCTAAACCATAACAAAAAAAAGGGGAATCAGAAATGCGCATTAACACGATGCACTATTGATTTGTCTTTTGTGTTTGATCTACCGAAAAATGGATCATGCTGGAAAAAGGAAAGATCCATTTTTCTGCCAGGGGAAACAAATGATTTCCATCCAAAGGAAAAAAAAAGAGAAAACCACTAGAGGAGGCTGGTTTTCAAGATGTTGGCCGAGACGGTCAGACAGAGAGTTGGTGTTGGAATCTCGACCGAGACGGTGAGATAATAGAGTTGGTAGGAAGACTTCGTCCAGAATGGGCATCGAGAGTGGGAGGCTCGACTCCATCCGTGTAGAACGGGATTTTGTAATAGTGCACGAAGTGATATCCTTTTAATAGTTGACATGTTAAATAAGATCGGACGTCGAGCGAAATGAAAGAAAGGCGTTCTTGTGTGTGTTGTGGATATACGTTTTTTATACTACTGTGAAGTGTGTAGAAGTGCGGCATATGTGTATAAAGCATCTAAAGAGCAATAAAAGGTAATAAACAACCGCAAAAAGTCTGTTTGATTGACAATAGTTTAGTGTACACAAGTGTATGGTGAAGAGATACCTACGTACATTACACTTTGCCCTCCGAAGTCTAAACTGGGAAAATCATCTTATTCTAATGCCATACACAAGCTGGGTCCTTTTAATCAATCTAAACACACTTGAAGAAAGCAGAATCTATGCCGATATTCTCTGCGTCCAGCGTCTTCTGTCAGACTAAATCTATTGACCAAGCCTGATCTCCTCCAAAACATTTCACACAAACCCCTGTAACTTACGTAACCTTCGTCTCTTGCCCGCCCGTCACGCTTCTTATGGCTCTAACGAACCTATCTCGCGTATGCTACGACGGGCCCTACCTTTCCCCACCTCATTTGACTTCAACTTCTCAATTCCCGCTCCACTCCCGCCCCCTCCCGTCACCCCCCAACAACCACCTGATAATCAATCCAACCTCTTCTCTACCGCCCTCAACACCCCCCCCCCCCCCCCCCCCCCTCCTACTTTTTCACACCTTCCCTAAAGTTGATATACAAAATATATCAACAGCTAACGTTCGAGCGATACGGATCGTCCATCTTCCTATCCCGCGTCTTTTTAGTGGGTGCACGTGTCTGCGAAAGTGTAAATTATACAAACAGTCTTGCCGTCACTGAGAAGGGCTGTATAGTTTATTGTGAAATATTGAACTGTGTACTGTTTACGTGTTCAGTGTGTGTACGTGCGTGCATTATACACAGCGTGGCCGTTACTAACCTTAAGTGCTCGGACGTGCGTGCGAGTGTGTGTGGCCGTCATCAAGAACGGTCGAATAAAACAAAAAGAAAAAAAAAGTAAACAACAGTTCTCCGTACAATTGCGGAAAATAAAGCGACGTCGCAAAGGAAGCTAAATACGCAGCCGAACCTCATTGCTAAGCGGCAAAAAACAATCGGAAAAAATGAAAATTCCGACAAATGCGTAATTACTCTGGAGTGGGAAACAAGTTTAAACAATTAGCCGCAAATGACGACAATCATCATCATCATCATCGGCACTACAACCGGGAACTGGTCTTGGCCTTATTCAGCAAGTCCTGAGGCTTTTTTCCATAATGATTTATTTTTTCTGGACAAGGTCATTAGTCTTGCGCGACGACAATACCTTCCAAGAAATGGGAAAAGAGAGAAAAAAATGTATCGATGAACTCATCCGAAGGTGAGAGGAGATACAAAAATAAATAAATGAGGCTCTCGCAATAGAAAAAGAGAAAAAACCCACCGCAAAATAATGGAAAGAGAAAGTAGAGAATGAACCCCGGGTACAGCAGGGGCAAGAAACAAAGGAGCAAAAAAAAAACTGACAACATGAACATCAACAGCAGTAACAAGGACATATGGAGCAAAAAATCTAAAAAAAAAGAGAACGTCCCAGATGTGCTTTTGGCTAGCAAAACTAAGCTAAACCAAAGGCACAAAGTGGGCTACAAAAATTACAAAGTAACTAGATGTGACCCAACTATCGAGGCTCTATATAGACAAAAGAGCACCCTGCTGTCAATGCTGAAACTGCTTTATAGACGGTTCAGCGATCCCAATAGCCAGGAATTAAAACCGCCGAAGTCCCTAATCTACTACTATTACTATTTATTGGCCTGTAGGAACCCGAAAGTTCGTGACCTCACCGACTCGACTCCGCCATTGTTCCCTGTCACGTGCGCTCTCCTTCCACGTTCGACCATCCGATCCGATCTCCTCGAGGTCCAACCTAACATTGTCCTCCCATCTCCGTCGCGGCCGCCCTCTCGGTCTCTTTCCCGTTGGTCTTCCGTCAAGAGTTCTATGCACGGTCCTATCGTTGCCCATTCGCGCCACGTGTCCGGTCCATCTTAATCTTCACGACTTGATTACTCTCACTATTGTAGGTTTGCGGTATAGCTCTTCCTGATGAAAAATCTTTAAAAATTGATTCATGAAAACTACTATCAATCAACAATAATTCAAGAGTGGAACAACAAAATTCGAGCCATTCAAGCCAGTGGAACGAATATGTTCCCACAAATTAATAAAACATTCAGACGAAGACGAAACAATGCCATTCCATGCTTGAGAGTCTCGCGGACTCCCGAGAATTGTCAAATACTGCTGAACGCAGGACTTTCCCCTGTGCACATTAACTCCTACGAAGAGCAAACATAATTCGAAGAACCGCGACCTCAATTCTTGCTTGTTTCCAGGCAGTGTACAGGGCGAATGAATACACTCGCTTGAACATTGAACTCAAAAACAGTGCCCTTCAAGCTCATAGTGCGCTGCGCAATCAACTTCATAACTAGCGTCTCGAAAACCGCAGTTTCACCGCCTTCAGTGAAAACAATAGAGGGGACTTTTGGCGGATGTTTATAGTTGGCGATCGGAGTGATGTGTTCCGCCGAACACTGTTCACAAAAAAAAAAAAAAAACGACACCGGAGCGAATGATGTGCTCTGCCAGCACTGTCCATAAAACAAAAACGACACCGGGGCGTATTTGCCCCGAATGAAACTCTGTAAAAATGCTTTCTTTGTATTTTTTTTAATTTTTTATTGTTCCCTTTCTTTTCGTAGTATATAAATTAAAAACGGCTTTAGGAATAGTTTATCCACTTATGGACACACATAAGGGCCAAACACTTAGGATCGAACAGTCACACTCTTAAATAATATTTTTTTTATAACATACGAGTCCGCATCGGATTTCTTTCTTTTTTACACTTGTCTTCTATTGCATGCAAAGGACGAACTTTTTGATAGCAAATTAATATGATCGAACCACGAACTTTTCAATAGCACATTAATTCGATTGCGACGTTGGATGTCACTCTAGTTTTTAGACACACGTTGCGCGACCTTCCTCGTGAACACTTCCGGCGAACTCTCTAAATGGACTGTGGTAACTTCTCTGGGGATGATTTCATTCACCCCATAGTTTTCTTTTCCCTTTCGCTGGTGGTGACTTTCTCTCAATCGAGAATCTCTCCACCAGGGACGATCGTGCTCACACATACAGACGCGGAGGTTATTGCCTGGTTGCTGTGGATCATTCTGTGATCGTCAGTATTTCACACCTCTGATGCATCGACTATGCACACAATCGAGTGTGTGATTCACATTAGGTGATCATGGGATAATGTTTACTTTGTCCTATGGGAACAGCATTTTCGTTTATTCCTGTTGCTCCGCAATGGCCTTTGTTTAGGCGAAGTACATTGCGGCAGGGACAAATGTTTTGTCGGCGGATTGGTTTTCCGGCAATTTGCTTATCGCCGGCGACGTGATGTTTCTCGACATCTGGCGCAGCTGTGCCAACCGTTTGTGTATACCCAGTTGATGGATCGATACACAATTTCTATGCTGGGTCATGTCCTTCGATCGCCGTGCAGGCGTAGGTAAATTGGTCGGACTTGTGGCCCATGTATCTGTGGATACGTGGGGTTGTTGACTCCAGGATGAATGCTATCTTTAATTTCAGATGGAAAGGAGGACTTTTTAGGACACGTGTCTGTGGGCACGTGTAGTTTGGATATAGGCGAGTATGTTCCTTGATGGAACGACGACATCTCGACCTATAGTGGTTTGTGTGGTTCGTAGAACCGCCACAGACTCCTCCGTTAGAAATGAAAATACGAATGTGTTCGTGCGCAAGGATGGAGTAGATAACATCCCCAATGTTGTTCTAAAGGGCTTGCCTCTTAAAGCAGTGAAAATATACATCATACTGTTCAACAACGCTCTAAATAACGTATACTATACAACTCGTCCGAAAACTGCCGTTGTCTACCCGATACCCAAAAAGGGAAACGACAAGAGCAACCCCGCCAATCTTTGCTCGATTATCTTGCTGCCCAACATCAGCAAAGTTTTCGAAAAAAGGTAAAAACAAAGCACTTCAATCATATAAAGCATTATTGCGACGACTGGAAATTAAAGATTAACTTCCAGAAAACCGAAACGATTCTTTTCCGAACGCCGCTGTCCGGGACATCGAGGGATACGAAGCGCAATTGGAAAAAAATTTTCCATTTTAGGGAACAGTAATCTCCTACTACAATTAAAAACTGAAGTCAGATACCTTGGTATCTGGCTCGACCAGTTTTTATATTTTAACAAGCATGTAGCAAAAAGTGCATATTCGATGACAAGAAGTCTATTCCGATGTAGCCTTCTTGATCACAAAATGAAACTCATTTCATACTTGACTTTTATCCGACCTAGTTTATTGTTGCCCGATATGGTACAACATATCACCATCATACATGGAAAAGTTGCGGGTGCTCGAGAGGCAATGTTTGCGTGCCTGCCTCGGACTTTACAGAACAATACAAGAAATTCTATACTAATAAAGTCCTGTATAACAAATCAGGGCTAAGCAGGATAGATAATTTCATAATTAAAATTATTCGCGGTCACACTGCAAGAGCAATGGGCAGTGAAAACGATTTTATATCGAGAGCATACTATCCCAATGACATGTATCTGGAGACTACGCTTCAGATGGGTTTACTTCCCCAGAAACGTTCCCTTTCTTGGATAAAAAAGGCCTTATCCGAGACAAACATGGAATCCCTTTTATTTACCACGCTCCCCGTGGTGAAAGAGATAAACGTATTCTCCATAGTAGTGAAAACTCTAACGCCCCAGATCACATACGTTTCAGTATGGTGATCAATGAGAGAGATAAATCCATAAAAGATAGAACCCAACCCAGTTGGTGGTGGTTCAATAATGAAGCAGGGACTGAACTTCCTCATTGCCCTTTTGTTAGTTCTTATCCTTCCCCTTTCTCTTAAACCCCTTATTTTGCTTTTTTTTCGTTTATTGGTTTTTCGTTTCGTTTTTTTTTTTTTCGTCTGCTTGTTGACTTCCCTATATGAAAAAAACAAACTTTATTTTTTTTACGTAATAGTTATACTAAATGTAAGAGGACCTTTCCTTAAACACAGATATGTTATATAATTTAAGTTAATTATAAACAAAAAAAAAGTAAAGTATACAAAATATCTTTGCCATCGTTGACCATAAATGAACACTTGTGTGAATACAAAATTCTAAGATCATAAACATTTTCAATGTAGACAAACTGTTGTATTTCAAACCAGCAAAAGAAAAAGAAATGGTATTAATTTTAATTCAACTTTATTGTCCTCTTGGAAAAATCATCACCTTTGTCTATGTACAATAGAATTCAACCGTTTTAATATTGAACAAAATTTCAGCACACTGTCTCGCTACCTAATTTCTCTCAGTTTTAAAAACCACCGAATTCCCCGCAAATACAACCGCAAAAAAAGAAACAGCCATCCTCCGTTGTGAGTTGGATTTCCTAGTTGCCGTAGTGGGGTCATCGTCCGGCACCGGTATTAATTATTCCCAGAAAGCTTCATCAGCTGGCAATGTTTACAGCTGAAAGTTGGTTTGGATCCTCTTCACCCTCCTAACAGCACACCCCAGATTTATTTGTTTTTATGACAGACATGAAAGCTCAAGCTTGTTGGATATACCTTTTAGATGTTGCAATCACAGAGTATGTTCTCAAATCGTTAGCAAGTATTACTTTTGGACTCATTGGTAGAAACTATAATTTACTCCTACCAGCATCCAAAATGTCGTTGCATTTATTCGTGGTTTGTTGCTTCTGGTTCTGCAATACAAACAAAAAATGTACTGCGAGCAACCTTCCGTGCTTCAAAAATCAGAGTCGCGAGTCTTACCCGTCTATAAGACGAACACGCGAAGAATGATTCGTAGATGGATGTGTCGGTTTCACTAACGCCACTACTTACCTTTCCAACTACCCCAAAGACTTCCTGTCCTAAAGCTCCAAAAATCCCATTGTTTTTCGCTAATGCAATTGCATCAGCACCTGCAAACATTTCTCCCCCAAGGGCATTGTCGCATGCATCAATGCATCCCATCATTTTCCAGGGAAAAATAAATTCGGTTAACGTACCAAGTAAACGCAATAAATCATGGAAAAAGTATCGGGGCCCCTGTCTGCCAACGTATTCTGCCACACACGTGCGCAGCAGATTTTCCTGTCTTATCTGCATTCAGGCCTGCCTTTTGTCCAACCGACAAAAGCACATCGGAACTCGTGTCTAGCAGCCAAGAACCGAATTCTCTAGTAGTGTAAATATTCACACAAGAATTCGACCCTTTTCACCGGCATAGATGCTATACGCAATCGCCATAGTGTAAGCATCTAATTTGCTTTAGGCACCAAGGTTTCCTAATGATAACCAACCTATTTATTCAGCTGCACGCACTTCCCACATAATGCCCTTTGTTCGAATTTCTTTTCTACGGTTCGTCTGCCCGTGAGCTCGCGGCACGGGTAAACAAAGTGATCTCGCGTAATAGCACCCTCGCTAGGATCTATTTACCAGAGATCCTCTCCCATTGGTCACTATCCAAAGGAAAATTTCACTTTCTTTTCACACCACAAACTTCCCCGAACTGAGCGTTGAATCAGTTAGTCGATCTTGAACCAGGGTTGCTGACGCTCGCCGTCGAGTAATAGCCGTTAATTATAGGAGTCGTGCCGTGGGAGACGATCAGTGAGTGCGGTAATCTAGCGTCATCATCATCATCATCATCGACACTACAACCGGGAACCGGTCTTGGCCTTATTTAGCAAGTCCTGAGGCTTGTTAAATTTTCCATAATGGTTTGTTTTTTCTGGGCAAGGTCATTAGTCTTGCTCCAGAGGCTCCCCGACGGGGACGCGAACCCCGGTCACCCGCGTGGCAGGCGGATATACTAACCACTATACTATCGAGGAGCCCTAGTGTCACCATAATTAAATGTTACCCGCGAACAATAGGTGTCATTGCATTGCACCATTTCGAAGTTTTCTTTTTTCTTCAAATAATTTATAAAATAAAGCGTGGCATTATGCACCTAAATGAATACCCAGAAATAGATAGAAATAGAAGATACTTTGGCACCCTCCAAGTAGTGAACCAATGCATTCAGCGACATCCTGAGAAATAACTTTGCTAATAACTTTGCCCGGAGAAACGAATTATTATGGACAATTTAACAAATCTCAGATATGGACCGGATACCGGGGGAGACTTAATAAATAAGGCCAAGACCGGATCCCGGTTGTAGTCCCGATGATAATGATGATGTTAAAATACACCTATGTGTGTGAAAAAAAAACTCAATTAACACTTAAAGTTTATTCCATTTGTTAATAGAAATGTGTGAAGGCTTTGGGATATCTTTTAGTGGTTCTAACCATCACCGCGTCGGTTCGAACCACATGCTCTTCACTATCGTCGCAAATGCTATAAACCTACGAGAGTGTGGTGTTCGCTGATGTATCAGTTGAAGGTTCTCGGTGCCCCGAAAGAGGCTTATCCTGTTTCTTTATAAAGCCAATCAAGTAGAAATAAGGGTGACAACCCATTTTTAAATAAAATGTTCTAATAATTTTAACACGGTGCTGTGACCATAGCCGCTCCATAGTGAATTGTCGTCGACTTGTCAAACACCAACTGGCAAGTGTCATATAATACTGACTTGGAGCATAAAAAGTACCTTGTATTCAGTATTCAACAGCAAAATTTAGAAAGCATAAACACATAAAATAATAATAAATAATAGCAAATGGTCCCAGGTGTGCTTCGGAAACTCCGATGTTAACGCTTGCGCGGAGTCGGTATCAGAGATTATTCTTCTGGGGATGGAGATGTATATTCCACATTCCATCAAACGAAGTTCGTCTGATAAACCTTGGTTTGATAAAAAATGCGAGCAAATTACAGCGGCAAAAAATAGAGATTTTAAGCAATGGCGCTCCAATCCCGCTGATGTTAACAGAACGAATTTTGTTAGAATCAGAAACGAGTACAACCAGGCGATTGATACTGCGAAGAAAGCTCACAACGACAGGGTGATCAATAAGCTCCTTCGGTGCCCAACTGGTTCGCGCTGTTCTGGTCAATGGCGAAGGCTGTCAGCGGTAACTTCGCATCCTCCTCATTTCCTCCGTTGGTGACAGAGATAGGGACCTTAGTCGCGAATGCAAAGGACAAAGCTAATGTGTTCGCGAATTTATTTTCCGCGAATTCAAACCTCGACCCCGGCCTTTTCGAGCCACCTGTGATCTCGCCGGTACAGTCGTCCATGCGGGATGTGAGATTTCGTCCGCGCACTATTCAACGCATTCTACGTGAACTGGATTGTAGGAAGGCAACCGGCCCGGACGGAATACCAGCAATAGTTCTTAAGAGCTGTGCTCCAGAACTATCGCCGGTTTTTGGCAGACTCTTCCGCTTATCTTATGCACGGAGGACCTTTCCTGCCTGCTGGAAAATCGCTCGAGTTCAGCCAATCCCAAAGACGGGAAAAAAGTGTCTCCCACAAAATTACCGTCCGATAGCATTACTGTCTATTTTATCGAAGGTAATGGAAAAAGTCATCAATACAGAGTTAGTTAAGTATTTGGAGTGCAACGGACTTCTGAATGATCGTCAATACGGATTCCGTGGCAGGCGGTCCACAGGAGACCTTTTGACACTTATAACCGATATATGGATATCTGCGATTGAATGGCATGGTGAATCAACGGCGGTCGCATTGGGTATCTCCGAGGCTTTCGACCGCGTCTGGCACGGGGCATTGCTGAGCAAACTTCGTTCATATGGACTTTCCCAACAGCTTTGCGACTGGACGAGGAGCTTCCCCGAGTATCGATCGATCCGGGTTGTTGTGGACGGCGAGTGTTCGGATCTGTATCCTGTTAATTCAGGGGTGCCCCAAGCTTCTATTTTGGCTCCAACCTTGTTCTTGCTCCACATAAATGATTTGTTGGAGACAACGTATAACAAAGTGTTCAGTTTTGCGGATGATAGTACGATTGTTTCCTCCTTTTCGAGTGTTCGGCCGATTGGTGCATCTGCGTGGCATCAGCTGAGATGCAGACAGATTGACTCTCTGAATCAGGATCTAGATAGGGTCCTGCAGTGGGGAAGGGCTAATCTCGTCGACTTCAATGCAGCGAAGACACAATACACAACATTCACAAAAAAAAGTGGATCATCGGTTCCACAGTTGATGATGAATGGCCAGGCCCTCAAGGCTGGGGAAAGTTTGAAATTGCTCGGCGTCACGGTCTGTGGGAATGTATCATGGCATAAACACGTGTCGAATATCGCCAGGTCAGCCTTAGGAAAATTAAGCTATCTTTTTAGAGCCAAGAAATATTTTACTCCGGCCCAGCTTCTTCACCTATATAAATCCCATATTAGACCCGCGCTCGAATATTGCTCTCATATTTGGAGCTCGGCTTCTAAACATACCCTCGACCTACTTGAGAGCATACAGAGACGAGCGATCCGCCTGATCGGGGACTCGGCGCTGACATCAGGACTACAGTCGCTATCACATCAAAGGCGCGTAGCCGACCTCTGTCTGTTTTACAGATATTATCACGGGTGCTGTTCTTCGGAGATTCGTGATATTGTTCCACGCAATTCGGCTTATATGCGCTCCACAAGACAATCCGACGGATCGCACCCGTTTGTAGTTCATCTCCCGACGGCGCGCACTTCTCCCGAGAGGTCTATTAAAAAAAAAAAAAAAAAAAAAAAAAAAAAAAAATATATATATATATATATATATATATATATATATATATATATATATATATATATAAACAAAAATTTAACTATTGCAAAACTGTAGTTGAAATAAATATAATAGTTTGTTATAATATGCCGTAGGAAGTATATAAAATTCTGTCATGCTCTTTGGTGATCTTATGGAGACTATTATTTCGAATAAAGGGAATTCGTTTTGAGTTCTCCAATACGATCCATCATAAAGCAACGTGGTTTTAATTAAACACATTTTAAAAATCAGCTAAAGTCTTTTATGAATTCTATATTTGATACCTACTAAATAAGACAAAGATGATGTTCAGGAATTCGAAAAGTATTTCATGTCTGTAATTTATGTTTACATATTTGTAAATCTATCTGTTACAACATTTAAGTTCACTTTTCTTCACATCAATATTGTGTAATTTAATCAAGCAAGTAACCATACATCTGCAGCTGTAGTTAGAGTAACATTAAGTTCTAATTCACTGGAGCTTACAACATCTTGATTTCCTAGTACGTTCCTAGATTACATGATGTTTCGATGACTCTTCTCACTTTATATTCGTATATATTTCTATAGTACTGTAATAAATAAATTCAGTGCAACCAAACGTCTTGTGAAACAAATATCATGTATCGTTTGAGTACTCTAAACAAGTCTTGTGCTAAAAGGCCGGCTACGACCCTTCTGAAAATTTGTACTGTCTTAAAAATTTTAAACACTAGGCACTTAAGGTAAATTGCAACCAAGTTGCTGAACGACTTTTCCTGCAATAGCTATTGCGTGCTGTACGCATGTCGTCAGAGGGCATCCTTTAAGGTATGAGTGCATAAATCCAGCCACAAATGCGTCGCCGGCACCTGTAGTGTCGTATACGGGAACCATGGGCACCGCAAATGAGTCAATGATTATATTAGGCTCGTCTCTGGAACCAGTGTTCCTGATTAATTCAACGTTGTTTTTGTCGCTCGTTATGACGAAGACGGTCGAGGATTTCTGTTTCAGTTCTTGACTGCAAAAATCGTGTAGCTTACGGAAACCACATTTTTTACTTAGTGTTGAGAACTCTTCTCGATTCCCAAATACCAGTTCAGCACTGTGAACAAGAAATGTTATAATATCAAAATTTTCTTCAATTATATAAGTTGCACTCAGATTAATCGCCAAAATCCGTTCATTTGAAATGTATTTCCTGATTATGTATCGGACCACATCCATGCGTTGCGTTATAAAGAAGCTCTCCATGTAGAATATTTGTTGGTTCTTGTATCCTTGGAGAAAATTTTCTTCCTTCTCTATTTGTTGCAAATAGTCCACACTGAACTTGGCTGATGCTCCGATGTTTGAGTAAAGTGCATTCTTACATCCGTATATGAAACAAACGCACTTTCCGGTGGAATAATCGCTGTGCTCTTGTAACCTGAAAAGTAAATAATAGTCCAAGTATAATCACAGTCATAATTAAGCGTTAATAAATGTACAATGGTAAAAAATTAGGTCTTGATGCAGTTGAACTTTTATTTTGAAAAGAAATATAGTTTTAACACTACGAAATTATTTTATTAACAATATTCAGCTCCTCAATAGTATACTGGTTAGTATACCCGCCTGTCATGCGGGAGACCGGGGTTCGTTTCCCCGTCGGGGAGCCTCTGGCGCAAGACTAATGACCTTGCCCGGAAAAAACAAATCATTATGGAAAATTTAACAAGCCTCAGGACTTGCTAAATAAGGCCAAGACCGGTTCCAGGTTGTAGTGCCGATGATGATGATGACTAGCTGTCACACCAAACTAATCCTAAGAAATTGAAACTTAATCATAATGAAATCTGCGTGGATTGCTGCATTATTCCTTAATGTCTTCGCTGAACTGGTCATTAAAATGAGTTGTGGTAAATTTGTAGGTTTCATTTAGGGTAAGCATTGCGGAAATCTAGTAAGTATGGTAGACATACGATAACTTGGTAAATGTTGCAATTTTTGCACGCATAAAGAAAAAACATATATAGTAACAGCTATCTAGTCAATTTTGTTCTATGGAAAGTTCTTTTCGGTGTGGCTGCTTCAAAAGACATAACTATTAAAAAACATAGAGAAACGCGATGGAGTTGGGAACGGAGATATGAATCATTGACT
The DNA here is from genome assembly GCA_963931805.1 of Microdon myrmicae. NCBI lineage: Eukaryota > Metazoa > Arthropoda > Insecta > Diptera > Syrphidae > Microdon > Microdon myrmicae. Next base: position 111,581,284 of record OZ007496.1, read on the forward strand.
ATCTGGAGTTATAATGACGAGGACAGAGATTGTTCGAGAAAGGATCCGTTTGGTGATTGGTATGGAGCTTACTTGAGTTTCGCACTAAGTGTTCCTCAACTGCTAACCACTTGAAAGTGTTGCTCCAGGATACAAATTGATTGTACTGATGGGGAAAATAAAATTCTCGGGGTATTTGTTCTGAGCGAAGGGTTTTTTTTGGAGAGAATTGGGTATTTGAGGATCATCATCATCATCGGCACTACAACCTGGAACCGGTCTTGGCATTATTTAGCAAGTCCTGAGGCTTGTTAAATTTTCCATAATGATCTGTTTTTTCCGGGCAAGGTCATTAGTCTTGCGCCAGAGGCTCCCCGACGGGGAATCGAACCCCGGTTTCCCGCGTGACAGGCGGGTATACTAACCAGTATACTATTTGAGGATAGCCTTCGTTTAATGTGTAGTGTTCCAAGAAGCCCTACCATTTCCCTCCCATATACATGGGCGGCCTGAAAAGTTTCCGACCTCAACGTGAAGATGTGGGGGTTCGCTATACTACATGAAGTCGGACTCATCCTCCTAGGAACATCTTTGAGGGTGCGGAGCGACCACCCTTAACCACTCCATGGAGTTGGCTCCCTTCCCGTCGACCGGTCTCGTCCTCCTAGAAAACCTTAGAGTCCCCTTAGGAAATCTTTAGAGAACAAGGCAACCGGTTCATACCGCGAAGTAAGTAGACCAATATAAGTCTTTCATGGAGCGGAATAGCTTTCCTTCGATCGGACCTACCGGTCTTGTACGATTTCTTTCCCACCATCCCTCCATCCTAATTAATTTCTAAGTGTTGTGTGTGATATTTTGGGAGGCAGCGTGGTAACTGTGCCTTGCCTCCTTTTAGGAAATTCCCCAATACTCGGCTGCGGGACGTTTCGATATAGTTGGTGCGTCGGATCGACTCTCATCCGTTGACATCACTGGCACTGGGTGGATCAATTGTACCAACACGTCACTGCAAGGGTTGGTGCGTCGGATCAGTTTTCGTCGGTTGGCGTCACTAGCACTGGGTGGATCAGTTACACAAGCACGTCACTGCAAGGGCTGGCGCGTCGCGAAGCCAAACTAGCCCAAGAGGCTGCAGTCGGATATCGAGGGCAATGCAGTTTCAAGCGGGAGGGGAGGCCGGGCCGAAAGTCAAACCACGCAAAAGACGACAGGACAATCCTTTTATTAATTAGTATTTATTTTATTTCTCTGAAGTTTGGTTACATCGCGCGTGACCAGGGGTTTGGCCTCTGGAGAATTACTAAATTGATTTATATTTTTGTTTGTCATAGATTCGGCCTCGGAACTTTAACTGGTCACGAAATTGAAATTCACTCCCCTTTTATAGAATTTTTAGTTGAGAATTGTCAACTATTTTAGGGTCAAAATTCCCAGAAACACACATAAGAGTTTGTGTTTCAATTTGGGTTGTGTTCTGGGAATTTGTTAGAGGCTTTAGTTGGATGGGTTCTAGGAAGGGGAATCATGAAATGCGTTTTGAATTTAGCATTTCATGATTTTTTAGGAATTGAGTCAATGTACGATGAATTAACTTTTGGTTAAATTCGTTGTACATGTGACTCAATATGGGATTTGAAATGGAGCAATGGAAAGTTTGGGATTTGGGTTTTTTATGTGGAATTGAATCAATGAGCGATAAATTAACTTTGGGTTAATTTATTGCTCATATGATTCAATATGAAATTAGGGAATTTAGGAATTGATACCATTGGGGATTTGGATAGGGGTAGCGATTTAGGATCGCTACATCCCTCCCCCCTTTAGAAAAGAAAATTAATCTAGAAGAGATTAATTTTCTAGGATGGGTGGAAAGCAAAGGGTGGTGGCATTTCAATCTCGCGGTAGTTTACATTTATAATTGGGTCGGTATTTGGACATTAATTGTTTAAATTTTGTTGTAACTGTGTCTGTTAATGATAGAGATATTATTTATCTGACATGTACATTTTTTGTTATTATGGTTCATATAGTAGTAAGATTTGTTAATGCTAATTAGTTAAAATTAATGATTAATATTAATACAGAAGTTAATGCCAATAATTGGGCTATGTTATTTTGGGTTTGCCAATAATTTTGTTTAGCTACTTTTTTCTTTTTACAATTTAGTTTATAAACTGTCTTCCTCATTGAGGGTTAAAGTTTGTTGGTTCGTATGTGAATTTTTTTGTACTTAACTGTTTTCGTATATCTATATTGGTTTTCTTTATGTGCTATATGTAGTGTTAAATTTATTTGGTAGTTAACATAGGGGTATCTTTCTTATTCATTTGTTTTTAGATATAGTGTTAATTAATTTGGTTATGTTATTTACAGGTCTTGTTTAAAATGAAAGTAAATTTTACAGTAAATAAGTTTTAAATTAAACTATAAAAGGTCAAAGTAAATATTCTTATTTCAATTTGGTTTTTTATTAATAGTGAAGTTGTTTTTTTTTTTTCAAATATATATATTTAACCGTTAAATGTAATTATGTTTAAAAAGGGTCTTATTCTAGTAATACATGTATTCTTGAAATGGTTACAATTTTGTTTGTTATTTATAAATTGCCTTCCTCATTGAGGGTTAATGTCTGTTTTGTTTTGTTTATATTTTACATTTGTTTTAATATTCTTTTGTATAATATTTATTAGTTTTTATATATTTTTTGACAATTTTTATGTCGTCTGTTATTTCTGTCCATATTGTGTATTTAGGAATGTTTTTAAGTGATGGACTGTGATACACCTTGGGGATAGCATACGTCTAGGGTTAGTAGTGGGAGGGAATTTGGAACTAGGGTGAAGAATCAGAACTAATTGGTCTTGGAATATGGTTTCAGTTTCCTATTGTTTATCTTTACTGATTTTTGGCCAATTTTGATAGTCGTGTTGTTCGGCCCAGTTACTCCTGTAATGAGGAAAGGGCCCTTCCAGGTGGGTGTTTCTTTGCCCTTGTGGGTTTTGTGCCTTACCAATACCATCTTTCCCACTTGAAACAATCGCGGTTTTGTTTTAATTCCGGGGCATGCGGTTGCCTTTGAAGAACGGCATTCTTCGCATTGCTTTCTGTATTTCCGAATGTCGGAGAGCATGGACGGCCACCAGTATCTTTGTCGTATTTTGTTGTACGACTTGGTGATGCTCAGATGTTTACCGGATGGGGAATTATGATAAACCCTGAGTATTTCCGCGATCTCAATGAGGTTTATTATTTTTTCAGGCGTTGTAGGCATTTGCAATAAATTATTATTTTGAGAGGAGTTAGGGCGCGGGTTTGTTAAATTTGTTGATGAAGTATTTGTTATTTGGTTAATACCCTTGACATTATCACTTAGCTCCTTGGGGTTCCTTTTTAACCTGAGGATTTTACGTTTAACTTGGGCTTGCTCCTTTTTTCCTTTGGCGTATTTATTTTCAGGCGCCTTTTTCTCGAAGTGTGAGAATTTTATTGGCACGCTAAATACGCTAGGGTTTCTTTTCGTGCGAGGAAAAGTGACGCGTTGTTTGGGGCCCTCCACGTTGCAATTCCTTGACAGGAAGTCATTTCCCAGTAGACCGTCTTCTGGAAGATCGGGCATATTGCTCACTACTTGGAATGTGCATGGGAGTTTGGGCTTACCTTTTAATAGGAAGTTGACCTTGCAGGTTCCCAAGGTCCTAATGCTTCCGAATGGCGTCTCTAAAGTGCAAGCTTCTTGCCGATTTATTTTGCAGTCTGTTTTGCTAAGGCAATTTTGGCTGATCAGGCTGATTTCAGCGCCGGTGTCCACTACTAGTGTTGTGTTCTTGTTAACACCTACATCTATAGGTAGTTGGACAGTTGGGGTGCTGGTTAACGGCGCGCGTGGGGTCCTGATGTGGTAGGTTTTTGCCACCGAGGGTTTTGACCTTCTTTGTTTGGAAGTAGAGGAGTTCTTTGCAGGTTGGCATTGAACTCGCGACTCCCATTTCAGCTTTTGCTGACAGGATCCTAGATTGTGACCTTGTTGGCCACAGAAGTCGCAAGTCTGCCTTACGTGCAGAACTCTTTTTACTTCCCCTAATTGCCGGCAATCACGGATATCGTGATTTAATTGCTGGCAGTGTGTGCAAAAGGGTGTGTTCTTCCTTTTCACACAATCCTCATAGGCATGCCCCCTTTTGTTGCAGTAGCTGCAGGTTATCCTGCTGAGGGAGTTTGCATGTGTCAGGGGTATGCTGAGGGGGTCTGCTTCCATTATTCCTTTGGTTTCCCGGTATGGTTGGTCAGCTGGCAGTATTTGCGTCTCTAAGTGTGGAATCCCCTGTGCTATTAGTTGTATGTGTGGTATTGTTTCCACATCTGGGGTATTGGACACTATTTGGGCCATAGGCTGATCCAGTTGGGTATCTAGGATCGGTTTATAGGGAGTTGGAGGTGCTATTGGTGAATAAGATGAAGGGGGATTAAGTGGAACCTGCGCAGAGATTAACGGCAGCTGAGGTTGTTGGATTTGTTCCAACTCCAATGTTTTTTCCATTAACGTTTTCATCGGCGCGTCGCCCATTAATATTAAGAATTGCCGATGGTACGGGTTTGTTAACCCCTTCTTGTAGATGCTTTTAGCGAAATCATCTAGTTGTGTCTTTACTGCCTCAGACAGTATGGGACCATATTTTAGCTCCGCGGCTTTTTTGCATTCCATTAATAATTTTTTCAGTCGTAGTTGGAAGAGAATAATAGCTTCTGCTGGGTTTTGTCGAATGGCTAAAAGTTTATTTACCAGGTCTTGATAATTTTCTACCGGTAAATAAACTTTTCTCAACACATCCTCGGCTTCCTGAAAGGTTGCGAACGGAGTGGACGCGAAGAGGGCAGAAGCTTCTCCCCTCAGTCTAGTGGGGAATATCTGTAGAAAAGCCTCGTGTTCTTCGGTCCTGAGGCAGTTTAAGACCCTCTTGCAACAATCCAAGAATGTTTCCAGCTCTGTACCTATATGCGGATTTAATTCCCCGGAGAAGATGGGGATTAGCTGTGCTGACAGCTTCGCAACCTTTGTATAATCAATAGCCATTGTTTCAAAGGTTACGAGATCCGTTTGGTGCTGAGGAGCTGAAATTTCTGGTAGGTTTGGGCTAAGGTCGCGAGTTTTTATCGGAGGGGTTGTTTCGATGATAGTTCCGCTACGGAGTTTTTTGGGTGAAGGATTCAAAATGTCGTGGGGCGTAGTAGTGTTTGGGGTGGTTCCTAATTCCATAGATCAGGGGGGGGGTAAAACGGTAGTGTGTGTAAGGGTCAGGTATGTCGATGGTAAAGGGTGCTGTAAAAACTAGAAATGGTGGGAATAATAGTAGTATAATCGTGTAAGGAAGAAGGGGGGGGGGGGGGGGGGGTTGGGTGTATTTGGATTTCAGTGGTTTGCTATCCCAAACGTGTTTTTGGTTTTTTGTATATAAAAATTTAAATCCTTCCCTAGGGCTTAATTGCTACACAATACAGACAAGATTGAGACGGGATGTTTTTGAAATAGCCGCAAGGTTATAATTGATTTTGTAGCAATTTGTTGTTTTCTGTATGTAAGGATTATTTTTGTGTTTAACTTAGAGTAGAGCAGATTTTGGGTAGGTTGGGGTCAATAGGCATAAAAATGTGTATTGTAATAAATGAAAAATGTGAGCTATACTTAATAAAAGTAAATTAAAAAGGAAAATGAATGACCACTTAGCTGTTTTCTGTTGTTCTGCTGCTGTTGTTCGTCCGGTGCTGTTGGGACTGCTGTTGTTGTTGGAACTGCTACTCTTGTTGGAACGGCTATTCTTGTTGGAACTGTTGTTTTGTTGGTGTTGTTTGAACGGCAATTCTTGTTGTAACGGCTATTCTTGTTGGAATTGTTGTTTTGTTTTAGGTGTCTTTTATTTTAGCTGCTCTCTGTTGTTCATTGGCTGCTTAGTCGTACTTCTCGTCTGGTTTTTGTCCCTGTGACTTGGCATTTGATTCCTTGCTCTTCTTTTCTTCACTTATGTTTTTTGGATTCACTTTTTGTACTGCTTCTGCTAGTGTTTCTTCTCGGTTGTTTTTCTTAGCTTCGCAATCTCTTCTTTAGTCCTCTTGTCAATAAGTCCTTCTCGATTTTTTATTAACTCCAAGGTTAGTCTAGGTCCAGTCCCGTGTAATAGTGTCGGTGGTTTGTTAACCTCACATTTAATCGTTGGATGGATGCTTTTGACGATGGTTGGGCTGATGTCCTTAAGTGCTGAGAAAGTATTCTTTGCCGCAATATCTGTGCTGCTGATGTCAGGTGAAAATCCTTGTATGACAGTAGATTGGTTATGCTCATTTGTCCCTGGTTTTCCTTGTGGTGTTTTCTGTAGGTTTGTAGGATTTAGGGTTTAGTAGCTCTTATTAGAACCGTCCGTTCTATGGCTTTACCTAAATCCTACCGGCTGCGCCAGTTGTTGTGTGTGATATTTTGGGAGGCAGCGTGGTAACTGTGCCTTGCCTCCTTTTAGGAAATTCCCCAATACTCGGCTGCGGGACGTTTCGATATAGTTGGTGCGTCGGATCGACTCTCATCCGTTGACATCACTGGCACTGGGTGGATCAATTGTACCAACACGTCACTGCAAGGGTTGGTGCGTCGGATCAGTTTTCGTCGGTTGGCGTCACTAGCACTGGGTGGATCAGTTACACAAGCACGTCACTGCAAGGGCTGGCGCGTCGCGAAGCCAAACTAGCCCAAGAGGCTGCAGTCGGATATCGAGGGCAATGCAGTTTCAAGCGGGAGGGGAGGCCGGGCCGAAAGTCAAACCACGCAAAAGACGACAGGACAATCCTTTTATTAATTAGTATTTATTTTATTTCTCTGAAGTTTGGTTACATCGCGCGTGACCAGGGGTTTGGCCTCTGGAGAATTACTAAATTGATTTATATTTTTGTTTGTCATAGATTCGGCCTCGGAACTTTAACTGGTCACGAAATTGAAATTCACTCCCCTTTTATAGAATTTTTAGTTGAGAATTGTCAACTATTTTAGGGTCAAAATTCCCAGAAACACACATAAGAGTTTGTGTTTCAATTTGGGTTGTGTTCTGGGAATTTGTTAGAGGCTTTAGTTGGATGGGTTCTAGGAAGGGGAATCATGAAATGCGTTTTGAATTTAGCATTTCATGATTTTTTAGGAATTGAGTCAATGTACGATGAATTAACTTTTGGTTAAATTCGTTGTACATGTGACTCAATATGGGATTTGAAATGGAGCAATGGAAAGTTTGGGATTTGGGTTTTTTATGTGGAATTGAATCAATGAGCGATAAATTAACTTTGGGTTAATTTATTGCTCATATGATTCAATATGAAATTAGGGAATTTAGGAATTGATACCATTGGGGATTTGGATAGGGGTAGCGATTTAGGATCGCTACATAAGTAACCAATTTTTTTATGTGAACTCAAGAGTACCATAACTAGATAACTTCATAACTAAGTAACAACTTCATTAGTGGGAAATTAAGATTAACACAACTCGATAACTTTATAAATAATTAACCATTAGCTTTACAGATAAATTCAATACTGAGGTAACGTAATTTGAATTCCTAAATAACATAATTCATGGAGGGGAAACTAAGAGTACAGCAAGAGACAAAAAAATTAGGGTGTTTTTTCTGATTAGCGGCTGCTACAAACTCTTATTTAGGTAGGATAAAATTTGACCTATTGATATCAGTTATTAGGGGCGTTTCGTTAAGTGCTAAAATGGTTATCTGGGCAAACGCTGATCAACAATAACTCTTGTTTCTTTGCGACGATTGAGTACGGATGGCAGCCCCCTAGTGAAATATATATGAAAGTGACCACAATAGTTATGCTCCTACAGCAGATGACCACTTTTTAAAATTTAATATCTGCACGAACTGCAGAAGAATGCCAAACTGTTATTAATGATAAGCCCTAACCACATCCCCTATAAATGTTATGCTCCATTGTCCTTAGCCAAATAACCTATTATCATCATCATCATCGGCACTACAACCGGGAGCCGGTCTTGGACTTATTTAGCAAGTCCTGAGGCTTGTTAAATTTTCCATAATGATTTTTTTTTCCGGGCAAGGTTATTAGTCATGCGCCAGAGGCTCCCGACGGGGAATCGAACCCCGGTCCCCCGCATGACAGGCGGGTATAACCTATTATTGCCAAATTTATATGTAACGACGTCCACGATTACTGCAAAAATTCTTGCCTTCAATAAGAACCACTATTCAAGACAGACGACACCAGTGTTTATCTTTTTAATGTAACCAACGATAAATACACTATGGCAACTCTGCAAGTAAGTATTATCCACACATACAGACACTAATTCAAACTTTTAGTTGACACTAAAAGGGTTATATGTCGGCGCAAGGCTAATAACCTTGCCCGGAAAAACAAAATATTATGGGAAACTTAACAAACCTGGGGTATGTGCCGGATACACGACGACGACCACGAGATATGTTAAATAAGGCCAAGACCGGATGCCGGTTGTAGTGCCGGTGATGATGATGATGATGAAAAGGGTTATATACTAGTGGGCATTATTTATCGGGTCCGCATATGATGGACATCGTCAGGGGTCTACAAAAAATGCCAAAACGATTTTCTGGGGAATCTAAAGAGTAATTGTTTATATAAGAAATAGCAGAGTCTTTCACGTTTGAGGCATCAAATTTTATGTAAAAATCATAGTTCTTTTTCTAAAGCATTGGAAGTGTTACAAAATTCTTACGGCGATGAATATGTGGCGTTTCTAGCAGATACACCGACCAATAGTGAAAAACAACACCACCAAAAGCACATCCATTAAAGCCGTATACCATAGCAATAATATAGCATTTCCACATTAGTCGAATGTACTTGAGTTTAGAAGTCGAATTCGTACACCCGGCAGTGGCTTGATGCGTAGAGCTTTGGTTCTATACTTTAGTGATTCTAACCCTGATAGCGTTGGTTCGAATCACACGCTCTTCACTATCGCCGCAAACGCTATAAATAGTTTTCAAGTTCAAATGGTTTTAAGTTGTTCAAATCGTGAGGTAAAATCGTGAAAAAGTCCCAGACGTGCCTCATACAGAAACGCCATCAACTTCAACTACTGTTGAAAATGTTAACAAAATCAAAGTGCTTGTATAAGATTGAGTGAAAAGTCATCGCGTATTTTTGCAACGATTGATATTAATATAGTTTTGCCAGTACTGGAGACATTCATACAGATTTGTAAATTGTCGTTTAACAGCTGACGGTCTAAGTTACATTTTTAACAAAAAATTGAATGATTTGAGGGAGTTTTGGAAATTTTACAAGAAGTTGAAGATGGAAAATCAAACTGTGCATTTTCGGCATATTTTATTGTTTTACTTCCGTAAAAGGAAGCCGGGGTCACAAATTTGGCGGTTCACAAAACGGATCGTAGGTATTTCTTTTGGTTCGCGTGTATCACTTTCTTTTAAATCACGTCGCGGTCACCAATTTGGTGTTTTTTTTATTCGTTATGTTCCGCCGAACATAGCCCACACCGAAAAGAAATATGGACATTTTTACTGTTTTTTGTTTTTGGTTTGGAACTAGTTCAAGAAATTCGGCGTTAGTATATTTGATATCGAAGATGCTCCTCGGTCAGGAAGGCCCACCGAGGTTGATGATGATAATGGCACTAATCAAGTCAAACCCACATTTCACCACACGAATGATTGCAGTAACATTGAAGATCAGTTAAAAAAGTGTGCATCACTTCCACCTAAAGAAGTTGTACACGTAAACGAGCTCGATAATTGGTTTCCTCATGAACTCAAAGAAGTGGACATTGGTGCGCTTGGAATGAATGGTTCGCGGTAGGTTGTGACTGCGGTTGATTCTGTGTTCGGTGTGTCGCTACGCTTTGTGCGTGCTGAGGATCTGAGCGCGAGCGATCTGTGGCGGTCACAGCTTCCAATTTGCTAGCGAGTTCGCCTAGATTTACACCCGTCTGCGGGGTAAGGATGGCTTGGACGTCTTCGGATAGAGATTCCCGGAAAATCGCTGCTGGTGCTTGATGCGTCATGTCTGCACCAGCTAGAGAGCGTATACGAGCCGCATATTGTGACGGTCTTATTCCTTGGGTGTCACTTTTTTGGAACAAGCGTCGCAGGCGGTTTTGACGCGTCTCTTGGAACGCCTTAATTACTGTTGCTTTGAAAGTGGCATAGGGTTGCGTTGGGGGAGACTTGATTAAGCGCTTCATGTGTGGGAGGAGCATCGGGTCGATGTCCCTGGTGAGCAACAAGAATTTCGGTAGGCCGTCGGTAATTCCTTCGAGCTCGAACGTCTGTGGTGAATGTTATGCTGTTGGCGTCAGCACGGACGCAGGTTGAGCACAACACCACAGATTGTTCACTGAAAATTGGAGTACAACCGCGAACACTGAAGTTAATCACTCTCAACAATTGTGAACGAATAAAAAACACCGGAGGATTTGACTTAAAGAATATCTTTATTGGAACAATTACGGTTGGATATACTGTCTGATATTATGCGTGTGCTTTGGAAACACTTACAAGGGTTCTTTATTTCAATCTTCACCGATGATTATACTGGTTATTATTATTCGTGTGCTATAGAAACACTTACAAGGGTTCTTTATTTTAATCGGTGCTTTATATACACTTAACAATGTTCTTATTTAGGTCCTCATTGCTGATTTCACTGCTGGTATTTCAGCGGAATTATTCGGAAGCTTTAGAAACACTCAACGCAGTTTTCTATTCATATCTTTATTGCTGATTATGAAGACGCACCGTACCGTGAAACACCTGAACACTCTCTGTTCCAACTCGACTTTTTCAAACAACGTCCACGACACGTGCATCCGACTCGGTAACTAAAATCTGACTCAATAATGCAATTCACATCCATCAGATTCAATGGCCGCGAATTGCATCGATAGGGGAGGATTCTATGTGTCCGTATAGGACAAGTACGATGCCCTGCGATGAGGACGACGATCGGCGGACACCTGATTAAACAGAACTAATATGATCGGGGGCTGCGGCGATGTACCCATACATCGTTGATGATGTATGCTAGGGATCGAAATAGATTTTTGTTTCAAAGTAAACAAAAATGCTATTTCACAGGTCAAATGGTGGCACACATGATGTATATGATGTGCCTATGATACAATGGGGTCGTCATTGTATTTGCCTAAGATTCTTTGGAAACACCGTTGCAGGCAATATCCAATCCAGCCGTATGGCTCCGGTGCACAAGGAGGCAAATTATTCTGTTGACATAAGTCAACAGAAACCTCGTCGACGGCGGCAAAGGGTCAGGTTGGATGGCTACATGTTTGAATTAATATGCGAGTAAGTAACGAACACAGTGAGATACTGTATGTTTACTTTAGGTTTTCAGGCCGCTCATCATAGGCATGGCATGGGTAAGGTTACCGAAACAATGTTCATATCCATGCCCAAATTCATGATCGGTTGATAGCCGATAACGGGAAATTGTCGCAACTGTCGCGGACCTAAGGGTATAGGCGCGATATACGATCGTGAACTATGGAAAGAATATCGGCTACAGCTATGTCAACAATACGCTGGCTTGAAGACAGGCTGGGCCGATAGGAGATGAACTAGTTCATGGAATATGAACCAGGGAAATTCAGAATGTGTGGATGTCGTCGGGTAGGTTTTCTTTCGGTATGATGCTGCAGGGGGGCTTACGCTGCCCCTAATTGCAGGTAAGTACCATAGCTTTGCATGGAAGGAGGAAGGTGGTTAATTTAAGAGGGTGGGCGGTTCTTTGGGAATGTATTAAAGAACCGCCACACGTCTGTTCCACGAACAGAACCAACATTCGGAGTCATCCGAGGCGAAATGCAGGAATTTTATATTCCGACTGTGCGAACGCTTCTCTGGATTTGGGACGTCCCCAACCCCTGAGGGATTAATTCGGGCTTGTTGTGCTGCCGCAGGCGAGGGTCCCGCTCTAGTGGTTGGCATGGTTCTGTAGATTAGCGGTCGTTGATCTATACGGGATCGCGTTTGCTTTCAACGAGGAATGTGTCTGAAGGGAAGGGGCAAAACGACCTGCTGGTGCAAAGATAATTTCAGGGCTGGGCCTAACGTCCGAGCAGTTGTGGTGCGATGAGCAGCAAGGTGTGGTTCGGAGAAAATTTTCTTTTTCAAGTGATAAGAGGGAAAGATAAAAACCCAGAAATGCTCGCGATGTGCAACTATGCCTTGAAGTCACAAATTATTTATCTGCGCCTAAAATGGTCGAGTGTGTCGTTCGAGTCACGAGTGTACTTTTGTGACTTCGAAGGAGCTTACAAAAAAAAAGTTGCATTCAGGATTGTATGCATATATGTGTAAGTGGTTCTCTTAAAATATGGCTCGAAAGGAGTCCGTTCAATGTATTTCCATTAGTTAAGGCTAGGCTCGGAAGGAGCTTCCTTATGGAGTTTATTGTGTACATGCAGTGGTTCAAAAGCAACTCACTCCATTTAAATGTACACCCTTTTTGCGGCTCAAAGGAAGCTCGCACAAGAAAAAAAGTATATATATTTATATAAGCGGTAATTTAAAAAAAGAAAAAAAAAGTTATTAACTTGCGGTTGTCTCCAGTATTGTGCGGTTGTTGCTGCTAAGTCCCGCCTGCCAATCCTTGTTTGGGGTCTGCTGTTCGTGGGGCTGTTTACCTTCGCACCAGGAGGTAGGTTTCTGTTAAGTGTGCGTCTACTGCAGTGCTTCGGGCACTTGAGTGACACTTACACCGTATTCGGACTGACATTGTCACACTTGTATTGTTTTAGATATTGTGTCACCGTATTGTTCACTGTTTAGTCCCGGTATAAATGCGTATTCCTTTTCCGATGCACTGTTACGTATCAACGCCTGTTTACTTTTTACGGACTGTCGGGGTCAGTAATTTGCCGGTTCACAAAACGGATCGTAGTTTTTTTCTTTTTGTTCGCGTGTGTCATCATCATCATCGGCACTACAACCGCGAACCGATCTTGGCCTTATTTAGCAAGTCCTGAGGCTTGTTAAATTTTCCATAATGATTTGTTTTTTTCCGGGCAAGGTCATTAGTCTTGCGCCAGTGGCTCCCCGGCGGGGTATCGAACGCGTGTATCACTTTCTTTTAAATCACGTCGCGGTCACCGCGGTGGTTTTTTATTCGTTATGTTCCGCCGAACATAGCCCACACCGAAAAGAAATGAAAATGAAAAGAAATTTGGTTTGAAACTAGTCCAAGAAATTCGGCGTTAGTATATTTGATATCGAAGATGCTCCTCGGTCAGGAAGGCACACCGAGGTTGATGATGATAAAGTAGTGGCACTAATCAAGTCAAACCCACACTACACGACACGAATGATTGCAGAAACATTGAAGATCAGTCAAAAAAGTGTTCACTTCGACCTAAAGAAGTTGTACACGTAAACGAGCTCGGTTTCCTCATGAACTCAAAGAAGTTAATTTGACGACGCATACAAACGCCTGCGATATGCTGCTGAAACGTGAAGAAAACGATCCTTCTTTAAAAAGAATGATATCTGGTGATAAGGAATGGAGTTGTAGGGTTACTCACAGACATACCATACACACACAATACACAAGCAAATAGTGAAGAGCAACACCGAACGAAAATCACAAAAACAAAGCATCAGAGCCTTATACTATAGCAATAGCATAACAGATCCACATCAGTTGAGTGTAATTGACTATAGCGATCGAATTCGTACACGTGACAGTGACCTGATGCGTTAAGCTTTGGTTCTATCTTCTAGTGAATCTAACCGTTATAGCCTCGCTTCGAATCACACGCTCTTCACTATCGTCCCAAACGCTATAGATTGTGTATGGAAATGTGGAACGGAAAACATCTTAGTACCGACGTGATCATTTACCCCAAACGACTTCAAAAGTAGAACTTCATCAAAGGAAGGTTATACTATCAGTGTGCTGGGATTGGAAGGGTGTGATTTTTTTTTACCTCCTACAAAGGAACCGAGCAATCAATTCGGATGATTATTGTCGGAAATTGGACAGTTAAGACAAATTTGTCATCAAGAAACGCCCGGATCTTGTCAATCGTAAAGGAGTTGTGTTCCATTACGACAATGCGAGACGGCTTTGGCGACCCTTCAAAAATTATTGTAGCTTGGATGCGATGTGTTGCCTCGGCCAGCACACTTGCGTGACCTTCCGCCTTGACACTTTCACTTGTTTTGCTCTCTTCAAAACACCTTGCATGAACTATCGTTACATTGAGATGGGGCGGTTTATGAGCAACTCGTTTAGTTTCTCGCCAAGAAGAACCGGTCTTTCTATGAACGGGGAATTATAAAGCTCACCGAAAGAATGCAAAAGGACATTGAGCAGAATGAAATATATATCTTTGATTGTTCTCGGTCATTTATATAAATAAATCACTTTGAAAAATATACAAAAAATGCGCAATGACTTTTTACTTAACCTAATACTTTCCAATAAACGATTGAATAAAAGAAACCTTGGAAACGTTATACCAACAATCTAAGGATCAGTACAAAAACACTAATGTCTATCGTAACGAAACAAACGCCCTGACATTTCTGGCTGTTCACAACAACCACACTAACCTAGCAAATCAATATAAATATATCTATACTCATGGGGCGCACTTTTTTTTAACCATGCAGTCTGTTTACTTTATGTTCACAATAGTAGAGGGTGGGCAATACATTTTTGCACATTTGAAACATGAATAGATATAAGACTACAAATGTTATTTTGTTGATCATTTATTTAACGTAATAAACGTTTATTGAAATTTTTTTTAAATTACATGAATAGATATAACTCTCGCGTCTCTCCCTCTATCGGTTTTTAAGAAATCAAGTGTTGCCATTTGCAAAAATGTATGGCCCACCCTAAATAAATACACATTGTTTTTTTTTTCGTAAACTATTTAATTTTTATTTTTCTACTACACTATCTTTCGACACATTTCAGCGATAAAACGCTTCGGGTCATATTTATTATAAAGCCGTAGTCGAGTACTATTATAAGCTTTTGATGTAGAAAGAAAACCTTTGAGAAAGTCTCATACGTGTATATAGTTCGAATGTGATTGAATACTTTTTAGACTAGCTTGAGTATAACGGTAATCATTACATTTAATTGATGTGTAATATGTGTATTTAAAAGCTGCCTTTCATTAGCTAGGTTCGATGATGTATTTTTGTAAGCCTGTCTGTGGTCTGTTATCGATCTCGAAGCTGATACAATTGAACTATATGAAGCTGATGAATTGCTTGTTTGTGTAATTTCTTTACTTGCGAAGAAAAGCAGATCGTTTAAATTATTCAACGCATATCAATTGTGCTCTCTTTAAGTTTGCATTTACTACGATAGCACCATATCAGAGATAGATGACCTTCAATTCCATATACAACACATTTTTAGAGGAAATTGCTCAGTAAGTAACCAATTATACGAGAATGACCGGTATGGAATAATACTACACTGCCCTTTGGGAAGTCTGCCGCTATCTGAGCAATAAATTAACGATGCGATCTTATAGCAAATTGCAAAACAATTTTTCTGAGAGTTTCCAGGAGGTTTTTTTTGTCATAACGTAAACTGAGAACGACATTAAAAAATAGGAAGGAAGTATTATAAAAAAACAATTTGTAATAATATGTAACAATGTTCTGAAGTTGGCAACTTTAGATTGAACTGTCAAAAGAATGCGCTGAATATTATGTTGCAGAAATATCAATTCTAATATGAACAATTTTTCAGTCGTTCAGACAATAGAATTAATAAAAGGTTACATTTTTAATCGAAAGCCTGAACTTACGACGGTTTTGTTGTCTTCAGTAAAAGTGTGGTGTGGACCCACGAAAGAGACTTTGTCCGTTCATTGTTGGAATTTCTTTGGGAAGTTTCCATTTTAAGGTCGTCCCGCAAAAATGCAACTAAATTATTAAGTTCAACAGAAATCACAAGACTATCGAAAAAAGGACTGGACTGGATCTTCAAATTGAACTACACCTCATACCGGAACATCAGCATGATGTTTTTATCCATGGAAAATCCTCTGATCTAATTAAAAATCTGCCCATATTAATCCAATGTAAGCTGAGTAACATTCATACTTCTGTTCTCAAAATTTACCCGCGCCCCCACTCCTTACTATAAGCCTTTTTCTTCCATCTACCATAGCTACTTCTTTTGCTTCAATATTAAAATGGGGCTAAAGTATACCAATTTTCTAGCTCGCACATTCTCCAACATAAAACATCTCCCCTCCCACTCATCTACTGAATCTCTCGTTTTCTTCAGTACTACACCATCCCTCCCAACGCCCTTATCTGGTTCAGAGAAAATTCCTTTTCTTCTCGACTGGTTTTTAATCCTCTGGCACTTTTGTGCTACCCAGCAAGCCATAGATTCGGGAGAATTTCGCCATCCCGTGTCCAAACGGCCGCCTCAATGGCTGAGTTGGTAAGGGGGTTGTGTATTGCGTTTGATTGTGCAAACCTAGGTTCGGCAGATAACTCTTATTATTGTGCAGTTCGGCACAATTAATGAGTGGCAGGACCCCAAACCCCAGCGCCCGGTAAAATATCACCCCATTAAGCTATAGGCTTCGTGAAATGGTTGGGAGAAATTCTTGAGCATCTTTCAGAGCTTGGCTGATGGACCAGGTCGAGAAAAAAATAGAAACTCAGGGCGCCAACTCAGCTCTATAAATTCGCCTTTCCCGGGTGAAGTAAAAAAAAAAAAGAAAAAAAAAAGAAAAAAAAATTAATTAAAAAAAAATGTATATATATATATATTGTAGCGAGCTTAGGGTTCGCTGGATTAATTATTTTTAATAAATAAGAACCGTTAAATCGATTTTGAATTAATCTAACACTTTATTAGTCCGTTAATAACAACCGTTACTTTTACCGTACACAACAATTTCTTTACTTATGTTACGGCCACAACCACCCATCCCATAATACTTACCCCTTTGGAGCCAATCTCCACCACTAATTGCGATACACGACGATAACATCCACTTAAAGGATGAGACACTCCCCAAGCCATAGCATTACCGGATGCATCAAATGGTCCCATATTAATGCAATTCCAAACAAATTGAACTAAACGTTCAATTTGCTCTAACCAATTCAATTTCAAACAAATTGAACTAAACGTTCAATTTGCTCACGTTGAAAACTTAGATAGGATAATCGAACCAGAGGTTAGCCACAAATATCCCCTAGGATCCAAATGTGCGGACCAGACGTCTTTCTCCAAACAAAATCATTGAGAATCATAAAATGCGCGCCAGCAATTTTCCGTTTTAACCAAACCAAGTTAAAACAAACAACTCGCGCCATAAAACGAACTACATGTACGTTTATCGCCGACCGACACAAAGGATCGTAGATGCTCTTCGGCAAGATCCTTTGTTGATTGTTCCTTTTTCGATCCCAAATTTGGGAAAGACAAAAAAAGGAAAATCCTTTTTCTGCAGGGTCAGAAAAGTTTTCGTCCGATGAAAAAACGAGAATTATTGGAGTGGGTTAAAAATTTTGAAGAGAGTTGGTTTTGAACTTTTGACGGGAACGGTCCGTGACGTGTGTGCAAGCCAGGAAAAGTGTCGGTGGTTAAAGTCGGTGTATAAAGTTAAAGGATTATAACTAATAACAGAAGTGTAACTGAGAGAAGAGTTAAGCGATCGTCACAAAATAAATTAAGTTAAAGAAAAGAAAAAGGTGTTTTATTTCCAATCTGTGTGTGTGTGTGTGGTGTACTCTCCAGTACTTTCTAGAATATTCTAGTACTTTGTTTCGGACTTTCTCGAATATTCTAGTACTGATTGTCATATGCGTCACGATATATATATATATATATATATATATATATATATATATATATATATATATATATATATATTGTTATGCCTGGGTAGGCTATACACACCAGATAATATTTCTGCACCACTTAGTCCGCGGGCCAGATGCGGTCCGTGGTTGAACCTCCGCCGTTTCCGTTGGACAAGGAGGGCGGAGACTGGAACCAAGGAAGTGCTGCTGCGTGAAGTCCCGTTTTTATATATATATATATATTTTTTTTAAACAACGGTTACCTTAACCTTAACTTAGCTTTATTAAACAATTAAAAATTAATTACAATCTTATCTATTAATTGATATAATTACAATTTTACTTATTCACTTATTTATTGATTGATTACATTGACAAAATTAATTACAATCTTATTGATCTGATTAATTTACAAACATTAATTTACAGTCTTATTTATTAATTGATATAATTACAATTTCACTTATTGAATTATTTATTAATTGATTACACTCTTATTGTTAATTGATATAATTAATTACAATTTTACTTATTCACTTATTTATTGATTGATTACATTGACAAAATTAATTACAATCTTATTGTTCTAATTTACTAATGACAATCTAATTTGCTTATTTACTTACAACTTCCTTGAACTTTCATTTTCAATTTAACTAAACGTTCCGTTACAATTTTGACTTAAACTTTTCTTGAATATCTTTAATTTAATTAAACGTTCTTTGCAACTTTGACTTAAAATTTCACTTTCAATTTAACTAAACGTTCCGTTGAGATTTTGACTTAAACTTTTCTTGAATATCTTTAATTTAATTAAACGTTCTTTGCAACTTTGATTCAAAATTTCACTTTCAATTTAACTAAACGTTCCGTTGAGATTTTGACTTAAACTTTTCTTGAATATCTTTAATCCAATTAAACGTTCTTTGCAACTTTGATTCAAAATTTCACTTTCAATTTAACTAAACGTTCCGTTGAAACTTTGACTCAAACTTTTCTTGAATATCTTTAATTTAATTAAACGTTCCTTGCAACTTTGACTCAAAGTCACTTTCAATTTAACTAAACACAGGACCCGAGACGGACTCACATTCACTTCTAACTCTTCTTCAGATTTCTCATACACACCATACCTCGCCTGCTTAGTTGGCCGCCCATGATCGCGTTGCTTTTTGTCGATCAAGCAAAAATCGTTCGTTAGTGGCTCCCACGGAGTTTGGACTTCTGGATATGTTATTTCGTTGATTCAAGCAATATGTTTTTTTATGGATCATATTATTCTATGGGACTCGGAATATTTTGTGGAATAGGCAAATTATTTCTTTCGAATGGATATCATGTTATGGTTTCAGATAGGGTGCTCTCCAATGGATTCGCAGCATCCATAACAAAAAAAAAATATATATATATATATATATATATATATATATATATATATATATATATATATATATATATATATTGTAAAGTACTGGAAAACTGGAGACTAGGAACAGTAGAACATTCAAGGCCATGGAACGGACGGAAACGAAACGCCGAATCAGAATGAGGAAACGGTATAAATATGTCGCACACAGATCATGGAGACGAGTAAGAAGTAGAAAGTGAAGCAAGCGATAAGTGAGGTAGTAAGAAGTAATAAGTAGAAAGTAAGAAAGCGAAGCAAGCGATAAGTAAGAAGTAAAAGACGGGATAAGTACGGAAGCGATAAGTCAAGAAATCGTTATGTACGGTAAAAGTAACGGTTGTGACTAACGGACTAATAAAGTGTTATATTAATTCAAAATCGATTTAACGGCTCTTATTTATTTTAAATAATTAATCCAGCGGACCCTAAGCTCACTACAATTGGTGTCAGAAGTGGGATTAATTATTAGTGAAGTAAATAAGTCTGTGAAAGTGTGTTGTAACCATGTCAGATCGACATTTGGAGGATCTTCGCGTTCCTGAATTGAAGAAGGAACTTGAGGACCGGAATCTGGATAGCAGAGGACAGAAGCAAATTCTTCGACAGCGTCTACAAGCAGCAATGGATGAAGAGGGTATCGATGTCGACACATATGTTTTTACGAGTGGGCCAGACTGTCCGGATGGAGAAGAAACAGCGAATCAAGATAGTGCCAATGTGATAGAGAAGAGTTCGCTACAGTTGGACATTTCGGAGATGTTCAGGATGATGATGATAAAGTTGGACGCGCAAGCTGCAGTTGTTAATGCAAAATTGGATGTCCAAAATTCAAAATTCGACGCACAAGCTGCAAGTGTTAATGAAAAATGGATGCCCAAACGCAGTGGATGAAATGTAATTTTCAACACTTTAAGGAAGAAATTCAGTCAAAAATTCGGAACGAAGTAGAAAATCTGGATCTAAAAGTCACCGAAGAAATAATGCGAATCGAAAAGAGACTTGAGTGTTTTGAGAGAAATAAGACATCGCCTAGCAATCAACATAACTACAAGGATACAAGGATGCAACCGCCAACATTCGATGGAACGGGACCCTTATCCATATTTATACGTCAGTTTGACGCCGCGGCCAATTATAATAAGTGGTCGGATGAGCAAAAGTCAACATCACTAATCTTGTCACTCCGCGGGGCGGCTGCAGAATTGCTACAAACCATACCAGCAGAGAAGCAAACAGATTTCCAAGCGGTAAGAGACGGTCTTGAAGCTAGGTATGGAGACAACCACATGCAGCAGGTCTACCGCATGCAACTACGGAGCAGAACGCCGAGACCTGGAGAAAATCTTCAGCAATTGCAGGCAGACATTGAGCGATTGGCAAACTTGTCTTATTCAAATATGACTAAGGAATTTCTGAACGAGGTAGCAATGGATGAATTTATATACGCACTCCAAGATCGGGACTTGCAACAGGCCGTTCGTTTGGCGGGAAAGAAGGCGACTAATGAAATACTGGCGTTCACATTGGCTTATGGATCTGCTAAACTGGCTACCAGGAGTACATATAGAGTCCGAGAAATGTCCGTCGAGGAATGTTCCTGCCAAAGAATCGGGCATGTACAACGGAGAACCCCGAGGGCTGATATGAAGTGTTGGACATGCGGCGAAGTCGGCCACATCTCTGTTGACTGTAGGAAACGTCGACGAATGAATGAAACATCAAGTGAGAATTGTTGTTCATGCCCTAATCATAAGAGGAGACTATCAACGGACCAACCTGAGGCCAATAGCTCGGGAAACTTGTAAGGGCATACTTTACGGGGCGAAAGTCGCCTGGTGGAATGTACAGCCCCATCATCGTAACTGTATCACAACTCCAACGGGATAACCAAAGTTTGGTTATAACTACGCTTGTTAGATCCATAATTCGGCCGGATGTCGTGAGCAAAATAGCTCTTAATAAAAATAGAAGATACGCTTTGAAGACTGCCACAGGAGAACGTTCTACAGTCTACGGAGAAGTCGAGAGCATAATAGTGCTGGGCAATATTTCCATCTCCCACCAATTTTTGGTTGCCGATATTACGGACGAATGCATTCTTGGAATGGATTTCATGAAGGAGCATCAAGTTGTTCTAGATATCGGGCAAAGAACACTGCGAATTGGTAACTTGGAGGTTGCTCTTACACTGCAGGACGAACAATTGCGAAGGCTGAAATGTTATGCGCGTGAGGAGGATGAGATCCCAGCTCGTTCAGACTCGGTAATTTGGACCAGTCTCGAGAGTGATCCCGGTGACAATCGATTTTACATCACCGAGGCTGCACAAAATCAGCTTAATGCGAAGAAGCACATCGTACCCGTCAGAGTACTAAACGCGTCCGAGGAGCCGGTCGCAATAAGAAAAGGAGAGGTAATCGCAGAATGTGCACCCGTGTCAATGATAAGCTCAATTCAGACAAGGGGAGAGGACCATTCAATTCAACAGCCCGCAGGTGCATCCTCTATGGTTAATAAGTTGATGTCTTCGAAAATCGAATTAACAGACAGAGAAAAGGCAAGCGTTAAATCACTCCTAAACGATTTTTCAGATATTTTTGTGACAGGAAATGATAAATTTGGACGCACCGGTATAGTTAAACATCGCATTGACACGGGTGAGTCAAGACCTATAAGACAGCCACCTCGTCGACTACCGTTGGCTAAACAATCAGAAGTAGGCAACATGATTCGAGAGATGGAAGAGCAAGGAGTCATCGAAAAATCATCGAGCCCATGGGCTTCGCCGGTAGTTCTCGTCAAGAAGAAGGGTGGGACAACTAGATTTTGTGTCGACTACCGCCGGTTAAACGACGTTACAAAGAAAGACAGTTACACGCTTCCGCGAATCGACGACACACTAGATACCCTTTCTGGAGCTCAGTGGTTTTCAACATTAGACCTAAAAAGCGGTTACTGGCAAGTGGAAGTGACGGAGGAGGACAGGGAGAAGACAGCGTTTACTACCGGAAACGGACTTTATCAATTCAATGTGATGCCTTTTGGATTGTGTAATGCTCCAGCAACGTTTGGACGATTAATGGAAAGTGTTCTACAGGGACTTACATGGAAGACGTGTCTTGTGTACTTGGACGATATCATCGTTGTTGGAAGGAATTTACCAGAACACATCAATAATCTGCGCTCCGTCTTCGAACGACTACGACAGGCCAACTTAAAGCTCAATTCGAAGAAATGTGAACTCTTCCAAAGGAAAGTAAAATTCCTGGGACACATCGTTTCATCTGCAGGAGTTCAAACGGTTCCTGATAAGATAACAGCTGTCCAAGAGTGGCCTACTCCAAAAGACAAGCAACAGTTGAGAAGCTTTATGGGATTAGCCACATATTACTGACGGTTTGTTAAAGGTTTCGCCAATGTGGTTAAAACCCTACACGAACTAACGGGTAAAGACAAGAAATTCAATTGGACAGAAAAGTGTGAGGCAGCATTCACCACATTGAAGGCCGAGTTATGTAAGACTCCAACATTGGCATTCCCAAGTTCGGATCGCCCATTTATATTGGATACTGATGGAAGTAACACCGGAATCGGAGCAGTGTTGTCACAGGAAGTCGATGGTAAAGAGAGAGTTGTCGCGTATTATAGTCGAGTTCTATCTAAGCGAGAGAGAAACTACTGCGCAACAAGAAAGGAACTGCTGGCTGTAGTAGAGGCCGTTAAGAATTTCCATAAGTACCTCTGTAGCGGTTCCGCCAAACCCTACGGTCCACTTACCTAAAAACCCCCATAATTACTACCCAACGTCCTTAAGTTCGCTAATGCAACGGTATTAGTACCTGTAAATGCTTCACGCATTATATAGATCACCATCTATAATCTTAAAATCCCTATAAAGAAAACTTACCTTTTCATGCATCCCTTCGCATACAATTTCCGTAAGATTTCTTTGTTTGCTTATTTGGGATTCTAAACCAATTCGTTACCAGACAAATTCCTGAAAAGAAAAACCCTCGGTTCACATATCATGTAACCATTCCAGCCAGAGATAATTATCATTGCGTCGCCTATACCCAGCTTCTTTCATGTATACGATAAATTTCTTTATGTATACATTTAGCTGGCGACGTTTTTCTCCCAGCAATAAAATTCCCTAACTCGCACAATGTGCAACCCAAAGCAAATACGCATTCCGCGTCCCTTGGCATCAATTGAAATCCAAGCATAAACAATGCAAATAGGTATTCATACGTACCCTTACTAGCGATGCCATAAACACCATTTCCCAGCAACCTAACTAAAAGCAATTAGCACATTTTCACATCGGAACATCTCTTTGTTTAGCCGCACATGTTCCTACAAAGATTCCATTGGCATCCGACGATTTCGGTTTTATTTGCTTTACCGATATCGTATCCCATGAATGCTCTTTATTCTCTTTCCTTGTTCTAGGTTCGTTTTTCATCCATGAAAGGACTGTGGGGATACGAGATCGCGACGCCACATGGGCGAGAGTTCTACCTCGTCCCCATAATTCACTTAATGAAAGTTCCGCCGTAATTAGCTCACCGAGGGGAAACAGCACACACCGGAGAAATAATAAACACACGTCGCCAATACACGCGGAGAAATTAAACACAGAGAGTCGCGTTATAAGGTTCCTTTTATTAAACTGTATACATTTTAAATGTTTTTTGTTGTTGGTTGCTTTTAAGTTAATTAGGGTATTAAGTTATAGCCAAAAATATTTAAAGTTGTGTTTTAATTTTATGTAAGACACGACACAAACTGGTGATCCTCCATTATCGCTTCCCTGTGCGCACCAGGGTAGCGATGGAGCCGCGACCCGCTCGGGTCGAAGGTTGGAATTTGACTCAACGATTATTATTTCATGCAGAGATCACTCGCTAATCTTGATCATGGTGTGTGAGTGAAGATCACATTGGTTTATTTTTCATAAACAAGGTCCTAGGAATAAACCTGAAACTCAAGGACGGGGCATAATGGGCATACAAGAGATGTGTGTTTGTTGAAACAAACGAATCGCATCTCGTCGGATGCTAATGGCTTTGTATTTGTTTATGTATCTAGTTCGTAAGGGACAAGATTCGGCGAATCAAAGGACAAGGGAAATATGACCTAATGCATAGTTCGGTAATGAGGGTCGGCTAGATAAATAGCAGCCGCTCATTAAATAGAAAATGTGATTCGGATACCTAAACGATGTGAATTGTCTATGGTATGCATTGCAGCTGTTACGATAGCCGCAATGCCGATGCACATGGTGCTAGTAGGTTTAAGACGTGAGATGCGTATTTGCTTTGGTTTGCACATTGTGCGAGTCAGAGAATTTTATTGCTGGAAGGAAAACGTCGCCAGCTAAATGTATACATAAGGAAGTTTATCGTATACATGAATGAAGCTGGGAATAGGCGACGCAATGCTAATTATCCCTGGCTGGAATGGTTACATGATATGTGAACCGAGGGTTTTTCTTTTCAGGAAATTTATGATGAGGAAATTAAGAACTCTTACAGGGGATTTGTAACCGAAGGAATGCTTGAAAAGGTAAGAATTCTTTTGCAGGTACTTTTGGGTTATAATAATTGGATCTGTTTGATGCGTGAAGCATTTGAGATGCTAATGCGAATTGCATTAGCGAAAGCTGGTGCAGACCGGGTTGTGGTTATGGGGGTTTTTTCAGGAATACGAGCCGTGGGATCTGGCGGAACCGCCACAGGACCATGCACACATACCACCATGATTAGGATTAGCGAGTGATCTCTGCTTGAGATGACGATCGCTGAGTCTCATCCCAACCACCGCTCGTGACGGTAGGTTTATCTCCCGCACTCCGCAAACCGCGGAGATGCGTTATATGTATATAATAATATACCTTTGGAGTCGTATTTTAACACCCAGACACGCTGGTCGGTTTTCTTTTCTTCTGCTCCCCGCGGCGCCACGGGGGCACATCAGTCCCAGAGTCCTTTATTCTATGTCCCGAACCAAATTGTCCTCCTTTTCGTGATCCATAACTTGAGAAAGGCAAGACAAGTGTTGCGTTTTGTGGATTTGGAAGTGTCAGTTCTTTTCACGGTCGAAATTGAAATATAGTAAAAAGTGAATGTGCCCAAGGATATGCGACACCGAGTCCGGGAAATTGAAGAGGTAACAAAAGATTCAATAATACGGAAATGTGAAAGACCAATTTTATACATCAATTTTGTGGATTAGAACGTGTGAAGTATTTTAATTGTTTTGTGTTTTGAAAATAAAAGGAACCTTATAACGTGACTCCCAGTGTTTCATTCTCACCTGTGATTGATGTATGCTCCTTCCCTCGGCGATCATTCGTTTGTTTTTTTTTTTGGTGCCAAGTATAGTGGAGTGTTAGTGGGACGAAGTAATACTCGCACCCATGTCGGTGCCATACTTCGTCCCCCACACCTCTACGGACGTCGATTCCACCTTCGGACGTATTATGCCGCCCTGAAATGGTTATTAAATTTTAAGAATCCGGAAGGACAAATAACTCGATGGATCGAACGACTTCAATCGTACGATGTCCAAATTTCCCACCGTCAAGGGAAGGTACATAATAACGCTGATGCTCTATCAAGAAGACCATGTAAGCCAGATTGTAAACATTGTCATAGAGTGGAAGCGAAAGAAGAGGCGTACGACCTGCGAAATGTACAAGTAGAAGTACTAGATGGGTGGACGAATGATGCTATATGCGCAACTCAACTTCAGGATAAAGATATGTCGCTAATCCTGGAACACAAAGAAAAGAACGAGCGGCCAACTTGGAACAATATTTCCGACAAGAGTGTAACATTTAAGGCATATTGGGCACAATGGAATTCCTTGTTGGTAGAAGATGGAATCCTAAAGCGTAAATGGGAAGCCGCGGACGGAAAATCCCATCGAATGCAGATTCTAGTCCTACCATCAAAAGTGAAGGGTGTACTAACCGAAATCCACGACGGAGCCTCCGGTGGACATCTGGGAGTTAATAAGACACTGTCAAAATTACGGTCTCGATTCTACTGGCTTCACATGAGAGATGACGTCGAATATTGGTGTAGGAAGTGCACAACTTGCACTGCGCCCAAAGGACCAATAGCGAAACCAAGGAGCGCGATGAAGCAGTACAACGTGGGTGCCGCTTTCGAGCGAATTGCGATTGATATCTCAGGACCATTTCCAAAAACCAACGACAACAACAAATACATGCTGGTCATCGTGGATTACTTCAGCAAGTGGGTGGAAGTCCTTCCAATTCAAAACCAAGAAGCAACAACCATCATTGAGCAGCTTATCAATAATTGGATCAGCAGATATGGAGTTCCCTGTGAGCTGCATTCCGATCAAGGCCGAAACTTCGAATCACAGATATTTCAAGGCATCTGTGCGGCACTGGGCGTAAGGAAAGCCAGGACCACACCCTTACATCCACAGTCAGACGGAATGGTCGAAAGGTTCAACCGAACAATGAAAGAACACTTATCGAAGGTCGCCAGTGATCACCAACGAGACTGGGACAAATATGTACAAACCTTTCTCATGAGTTATAGATCGGCTAATCACGAGACGACAGGCCATTCTCCAGCAAGAATTATATTTGGACGAGAGATACGATTACCAGCTGATCTTCGATTCGGAATACCTCCAGACGCCATAGATAAGACCGAAGACTACGTAGCCGAATGGAGAAATCGCCTCGACGAGATTCATCATTTGGTTCGAAAGCAAATCAAGGTATCAAGTGACAGGATGAAAACAAGGTACGACGTTCGAGCCAACGCATCCGGATTTAATGCAGGCGATAACGTGTGGCTTTATAACCATCATTGGCAAAAAGGAAGGTCTCCGAAGTTGCAGCAACATTGGGAAGGACCATATAAGATTCTCACAAGAATTAACGACGTTCTCTATAGGATACAGCGAAGACCGAACGCCAAAATGAAAGTGGTACATCGTGACCGACTGGCGACTTTTGTTAACCCAGAAAACTAGTGAACTTAGTTCAGGACGAACTAATCTAGGCGGAGGGTAGTGCGACGCATATGACAATCAGTACTAGAATATTCGAGAAAGTCCGAAACAAAGTACTAGAATATTGTAGGAAGTACTGGAAAACTGGAGACAAGGCACAGTAGCACATTCACGGCTATGGAACGGACGGAAACGAAACGCCGAATCAGAATGAGGAAACGGTATAAATACGTCGCATACAGATCACGGAGACAAGTAATAAGTAAGAAAGTGAAACAAGCGATAAGTAAGAAGTAAAAGGCGCGATAAGTACGGAAGCGATAAGTAAAAAAATCATTAAGTGTACGGTATAAGTAACGGTTGTAATTAACGGACTAATGAAGTGTTATATTAATTCAAAATCGATTTAACGGCTCTTATTTATTCAAAATAATTAATCCAGCGAACCCTAAGATAGCCCCATACGTTAAAGCCATCATTGGTCAATATCAATACGGCTTCATCCCAGGTAAATAAGCGACTGATCAGATATTCACCCTTAGGCAGGCGATGAACAAATGTCAGGAATTTAAGATTCCATTATATCATCTGTTTATAGACTTCAAGGCCGCCTACGACAGCATAGCCGGGGTAGAACTATATAATGCCATGAGAGAATTCGGCATTCCAAACAAATTGATACCACTTTGTAGGTTGACCATGATCAACGTAACTAGTCAAGTAAAAATAGCGGAATTGCTGTCCAAACCAATAAACATATTTAATGGACTCCGACAAGGGGACGGTCTGGCCTGCCTCCTCTTCAACCTGGCGTTGGAGAAAGCAATCCGTGACTCTGGCGATACAACTAGATGGACTATTGTCACCAAGTCCAGCCAGATACTTGTTTATGCAGATGAAATCGACATCATCGGTAGATCCGATTCGGCTGTACAGGGCTCCTTCACCCAGATCGATCAGGCGGCACAAAAGCTGGGACTGCACATTAATGTGGGGAGAACTAAGTACATGGTGGCAACTTCTGCGAAGAGAACACCTAACGTTTTTCAAACTATCAGGGTAGTGGAGCACGAATTTGAAGTAGTGCAATTCTTTAACTACCTCGGGCCAATACTATCGGCCGATAACAATATGGAAGAAGAAATACGCGAACGGCTGATCAAATCCAACACAGCTTAGTATGATCTATCAAGGCTTTTTAAATCCCGAAATTTATCCAGAACATCCACGCTGCTACTGTACAAGACCATGGTCTTTTTCAGTACTCATGTATGGATCCGATACCTGGGTACTCAATAAAAGGCACCCTGAACTCTTAGCCGCGTTCGAGAGGAAGGTCTTAAGGAGAATTGTTGGCCCCATATGTGAGGGCGGACGATTCCGGAGACACTACAACCATGAGTTGTAGGCGATCTACCTTGAAGCTAATGTTGTAAGAAAAATCAAGCTCGGTAGACTCCGGTGGGCGGGACACCTAGCTCGAATGGGCGAAGAGGACCCTGCCCGGAAAGTCCTTTGCGGCAGGATGTATCGAAGGAGGCAGCGCGGCAGACCTTGTCTGTGATGGAGGGATGGCGTAGATCAGGACGCCCAGAGCCTGGGAGTGCCAAACTGGATGACATCAGCTCGATATCGGGACCGGTGGAGAGATTTGTTAAATAGGGCCAAGACCGGATCCCGGTTGTAGTGCCGATGATGATGATGATCGAATTAAATGGGAACAAATTGCGAAAATATGACAGCAATCGAAAGGGGTACAGCATGTATGAACAAAATTTCAATTATGTTTATGTTTGTGCACTTGTGTAGCTCCGGAGGGAGTACAAACATGTGGTGCGTCACCCCCCCCCCTCTCGATTTGGTTTTAAAAAAATTTTCTGGAACTTAATCCGTAAATGCTAATCAATTACCTATTCGCGTATGTACACCGTTACCACTTAATTCTTAATACTTAATCCACCTTTATCTTCTATTCAATATATTTGCGACTAGAGCTTATCATGTAAACAAGTGCTGAATTTCCTCTCGGAGGCATTTAACGTCGCTTCTTACAATTTGCCCTCCAAGGACTGTGTTTGGAAGAATCCCTAATCTACTACTGCAAAAAAATTGTGCAACTTCTTTTATTATCAATGATTCTAAGAAACATCAATTTCGAAAATATTTCGGAAACGAGGTGGAGATTAATCATTTACTTGTGGGAGTTTAAAACTAAAAAGTTGTGTAGAAACAAGATTTCGAAAAACTTCTCCCACATTGACGTCAAAAAGAGAATAAATTTAATATTTTCCAAAACCTCATCAGTAGCCACCAATC
This sequence comes from Microdon myrmicae, assembly GCA_963931805.1. NCBI lineage: Eukaryota > Metazoa > Arthropoda > Insecta > Diptera > Syrphidae > Microdon > Microdon myrmicae. The sequence continues at coordinate 111,610,879 of OZ007496.1, forward strand.
AAATAAGGAAGATGAGTATATCATTTTGTTTGTCATACATAGATCGATTCAGAAGAGCCCAGACCGATTTAACTACCAAATCGTGAATTCATGTGTGTTAAGAATTCACGCCGCAACCGAATGGAATTACTAATTACCTAGCACTCTTCATATATTTGAACATTGAATTGTAGGACATAGGTCGCCAGAAAAAAAAACCATTACGATCACTACCGTCTAATGGATCAAAGTACAATAAAGAGCAATGACTAGAGCCCTGTTCCGAACACTAATGACATTCTTTTGGGATCGTAGGAATATTCTATAAAGCCCAATCCTCATTAACGCTGGCGACCATGTAAAGAATAAACCGATCAATTATTTATAAGAATCATTATTCGAAGCACAAAGCAACAAAGGAACACCTAAACTTATTTGCTTCGCGTGACTGAACCTTTGTTCTTCACGTCCGTCCAAAGAAATGGTTCAATTCGAAATACTGACCGATGGGCTCACAAGTTCCCGGACGTCGTGATGAAGAAACCAACGGCCCCCCAATCATTGCAACATCGCTGTCTACCAACCGCAACAATAGCACAATAAAATTTGAAACACTCACCTTGTGTGCACCCCAGCTCTGGTGAGGATACCCTTGAGTAGTTCTGCTGGTTGGTCTTTCCCCACAGACCCGAAAAACATACATCTCGTCCCCAAGTGGGTAAGTATTCGTACGGTGTTAAGAGCGGAACCACCACAACATGCCGGCGCTACCAACCTGAAATCATATAACAACACAAGATTAACCTATGGTCCACTTATTTTCGTCGAATTTCAAGAACACCCATTTCCCAGAACGAACACCCCACTAAGTTAGTGAAAAGCTCGTCGACCTAATGCGTCACTGACTTGGTTTTATGTTCTGTTATAGATAACCCAAATGATTGCGTACCTGTCGCGGATTTCCTTCCATATTTCCGTCAGGGTTTCTATATCGATTTCGCCCTTTGAATCCAATCGTAGGTTGTATCGATTTAAAATATCCAAATCATTGAGTTTCACAGAAGCGTCCACCAGCACATTTCCGAACGCGATAAATTTTGGCGACCCACTGCTCTTATAGGATGACATGCGGTTGGCGAACTCTCTGCGAACTGTTACACAACCGCAACACATACTCACCAAGCGCGGTGGATATTTCTTGGGCATTGGAATAAGAAGCTCATCGAACGCAACTTGTAGAAAAGTGACGGTTGCCCCACACGAGACCAATTGGAATCTTCCGTTAACGAGGAGTAAATCCGCCACCGACCACGACCGACGCGTGCATTATTTACAACTGCACTGGCCATTGAGAATCGCCCGGTTAACGTTGCAGGTGAATGTGTACACCTTTTCCTGATGCAGTCAGATGGAACCTTCTTCCACACTCTCTTGTGTTGTGCCACACAAACCGTAACTTGTAGTTTAGCTTCGGCTGTCACCCGACTCTCCAATGGAAGTTGTCGGTATGGACTCATTGATGGCGCCCATGTAAAAGCGAATTCTACAATTAATAAAGCTAGGAAACTTTTAGGCGTGTGATTGTATTTGTTATATGTGAAAGATGTTCGATAAACTGTTATACTTCCTGTGGCATATAAGTAAATAGTCTTAACTTATAATGCGGAAAACAAACCGTTGTCTCGAAAACTTTGACAAACAAATTTTATATAAACAAAATTTAGTGAGATTAAAAATAGTCGGCAACTTGTGTTGTAATAAAAACTGAATCATACATCAGTTTATATCAGGTTGTCAAAAAAAAATTCATCTGTAGTTTATAGTTTATTTATTTATTTATTTATTTATTTATTTATTTATTATCAATTAGTAATGTAAAATTACATATAAATAACTTAACCTAATGAGCCTAGCAGCGGGGACTATTGGCTCTGCATTTCTAATTTACAATTTAATCTTAATGCTATTTACAAATTTATTTACAATTTCTATGTTGTCGGTAGTGGGATCTGCTAGAATTGTATAAATATCTGTATTGCGAAATAGTTTGTCTTTCAAGAGTTTTAGGTGAGGACAGTCTTTCAATATGTGAGTGATTGTAAGTGTTGTGTTGCATTTTGGCAGATTGGGGCTGTAGATCGGTGGAGCAGGTAGAAGTGGGTAGCAGCTGTATGGCCTAATCGCAGCCTCACAAAGTTTGTGATTTTGGATTTGGACAAGTTAGTTGGGTAAGAAGGGTGAGTTTTGAAACGGTTTACCATTTTATAGGCATGGTGGTGAGTATCCCAGTTTGTTTGGTTTATTTGTTTTTGTTGATTGCTAATAATTGACAGTAGATCGGCTCTTGTGTAGATGTTGAATTTATGGACTGGAGCTCTTTTGGCTGAGTTGGCTGCGGCGTCTGCATTCTCGTTACCGCTGATGGCGACGTGACTGGGAGTCCACATTAGTTTTATTTTATTGCAGTATTTAATGATATTATTCCGAATATTGGAAATAATATCATCAGTGTTGTTGGTGTTTTTTATTGAGTTGAGTACCGACAGGCTGTCGGTGCCGATGACATATTTTTCTCTGTGGTTGGTGGCGAATGTTACGGCTTGTAAAATCGCGAAGGCTTCCGCCGTGAAAATGGAGCAAAATTCGGGTAATAGTCCGATTTTCTTTACTGCACCTTCTTCGGACGTGACCGCAAAGGAAGTATAGTTGGTTGTTTTGGATCCATCTGTGTACAGAAAGCGCCATCCGTTGGATCTATATTTTGAGGCGACTGACCAGAATAGTGCACCGTATATTTCTTTGTTTGTGTTTGGTTTTTTAAATATTGAGTGTTGTTATGATATTATTATTATTTAGAAGCCATGGCGGGTAAGTTGCGGAGTATTTGAAAGTTTGTTTAATATCCAATTCCAATTGCTTGGCTTTATCTAAAATGCGACTGATTGCAGATGGGATTCGGTTGGTGTTTTTGTATCCTATTGTTAGTTTGATGTCTTTGTCAATTATGGAATTTCGCGAAAACGGTAATTTAGCTATAAGTTTCAATGATATGCTTTCCATCCGGTCCTCGATTGTTGGGAGCCCAGCTTCAGCCAGTATATTTTTTATTGGTGTCGTTCTGAATGCAAAGGTGCTTCTTCTAGCGGCTTGGTGATAGATGGGCTTTATTATATTTAGAGTCGTTTTTGGACTATTGCCATAGATATAGATCCCGTAGTCTATTTTACTTAAAATTAGAGCTTTAATAATTTTACATAGAGTGTTAATGTGTACGTTACTTTTCATGTTGCTTAAGTATTTAATAATATTGAGCCTCGCTGCTAATGATACTTTGAGTTCTGAACAATGTTGTTTCCAGGTATACTTATTGTTAAATGTTATTCCTATGATTTTGAGGTTGGGGACATTTTGGATTGTTTTGTTGTTTATGTTGAGGTGTATTTGGGGACAAAGTCGTCGTCGACACACATGAAATAATTTACATTTATCTACAGAGAGTTTGGCACCTGAAGAATTTGACCATTCTAAGATATCTTTCACTGTTTCAGTCAAAATGTTTTTGCAGAAAGTTAGATCACTGGATTTACTTAAGATGTATATATCATCGGCGTAAATGCAATGATCTAGATGTTTCTGTTTGTGTATTATTGTACTTATGTCGTCAAAGGCGATCATAAATAGTACAACTGACAGTGGGGATCCTTGAGGGATTCCGTTGTGTAATGAAAATGTATTGGAGTAAACGTGGTTGACTTTACATTGGAATTTTCTATTGCTTAGAAATGATTTAACGTACCTATATATATTGTTGCCAATTCTCCATTTTAACAATTTATTAAGTACGGTGTGAGCGCCTATTCTGTCGAATGCTTTCTCAAAATCAAGAGAGAGTATTGTGACGTGATTTTTGGCGGATAGAGCCTTTGAAGTGTAGTGGTCAATGTGGAGTAAGGCGTCTGTGCAACCTCTATTGGATTTGAAAGCTACTTGGTTGATGGATGTCAATTTCTTTGTTTCCATAAGCCAGAGTAGACGTTTGGCTACGATTTTTTCTAATACCTTTGCGGGACAAGGAATTAAGGATATAGGGCGGTAGCCATCCACCGTATCTTTATCTTTGTTCGGTTTGGGAATAGGTATTAGGACCGCGGTTTTCCATATTTGTGGAATGTGTGATGTTTCAAGTATTTTATTGTATAACTTTATAATTCTTTGTTTTGCATAATGCGAAAGGTTTTTTAACATTGGGTAAGATATTCGATCTCGCCCTGGAGTTTTTCCATTAGTTATACTAAGTGCTGACTCGAATTCGATAAATGAGATGGGTTGTTCTATGCGTAGAGCTGCAGAGTTAGGAGTTTGCAAAGATAGTGCATTGTTAACGGATTCAATTTTTTTGCGATTGAATTCGGGGTGAAAATTATTGTTGTCTGAGAATTGCGACCAGGTTTTGGCGAAGAGTTGGCTTATTTCCACTGTGTCTGAGATTGTAGTATTTTCGGAATTAAGGGATGAGATAATTGTCGGATTGTGATTACCACTTAAGCTGCGTATTTTATGCCATATTGTGGTTGTGGAGGATGTTGGATTGATTGAGGAAGTGAATTGAAGAAAGCTTTTTGCTTTGCTTTCTTTCATCTTCCTACGAAATTGTGCATTCGCTTTTTTGTATGCAACAAAATTAACCTGCGTTGGTCTTTTTTTAAATTCAGAGAGGGCTGACATTTTGCTTTTTCTGAGAAGCGTTAGGTCGGAGTTCCACCAAGGTACATGTTGCCTGGTTTCTGATTTGGTTGTGATATTTGTTTGGGGTATTGAGAGATTGGCAGCGGATCTAATTGCTTTACTGATTAGCGCCTCTTCGTGATTCGTGTCAGGTGTGGGGGAATTGCTTGAAAGAAATTCGTCAACTTTTCTTTCAAAAAGTGCCCAGTTGGCGGAATCGGTTTTGTATTTTGGAGATCTGTTGTGATGGGTTATCGGTTGCTGATTATTTATTATGCTTAAAACGGGGAAATGGTCACTATTGTAGAGGTCGTTTAGAACTTGCCATGAAGTTTTTGGAACCAATTCTGAGGAGCAACAAGTGATGTCTATATGAGTGAGGGTATTGTGTGTAGAAAGGTGAGTAGGGGAACCGTCATTCAGTAGGATAAGATTGGAGGTGAGGAGGAGGTTTTCAATTACTTCCCCTCTTTTGTTTGTGGAAGGTGAACCCCAGAGTGTACTCCAAGCATTTATGTCGCCTCCAAGTATTCTGGGCTCATTTGTTTGGTTGAGTATAGCCTGAAGATCATTTTTATTTAATGGTTGATTTGGGGGGAGATATAAGGCAATGTAGGTAAAATTTAAAGGGTGTTGTATTTCTACAACGAGAGCTTGGATATTTGTAATGATGGGGTGGATTTTGTGGGAAGTACCTTTCTTGATTAGTAATCCTACTCCTTGCTTGTGTGATGTGTTTGCAGGTGAATTGTAGAAGTAGCCTACATAGGATTTAGGGATGAATGGTGTGGTGTTGACTGGGCAATGCGTTTCTTGCAGTGATATTATATGTGGGTTATGGTCCTTAATTAGAATGTTTAGTTCGTCAAAGTTATTGGTATAACCGTTCATGTTCCATTGTAGAATGGTGAATGGGGTTTGTTTTGGAGTGAGTTTTGGGCGTTCAGCCGTGCTAGTGTGCTTAGATCTTGATTTTGCAGAGGGATGGGGTTGTATATTCTTAAATGTTTTAAGGTGTTGGAAGGTATGGTGGGCGGGATGTATGTTGTTAGGATCAAGACTCCGCTGTTCCGGATGTTGGGCACTTGAACTCTGGATTGAGTTCAAGTGTCCAACCTCAGGAACAGCAGAGTCAGGGGCTTGGTTGTTAGTTTTATAGTTACATTGTAATATCATCATCTACTAAGGTGTGTACGTTTTTATTAATATTTATATTAGTGAGAGACGGTTTACTTTTTACCTTTGATTTGGGTGAAGGGTGCGTTGCGAATAGCTATTAGCAGAGCAGCTTGTCGTGGTTTGTAGAATGGTTTCAGTTTGGTTGTTTGTTGGCGAACTTGTTTGTAGTTGTGAGGGTTCGAATGTGGTTAGTTGAGTTGATGATGTTTGTTGAGTTGATGGCGTTAATTGAATTGATGGTTTTCGTTGGATTAGTGGTGTTATAGACGAAATTGGTTTGGTTGGGTTATGTGTTATTGACATTTTTGGCTTGTGGGGCAATGCAATTTGAATACTGTTGATTGTAGCAGATGAGGAGGAGCTGGTTGGAAGGGATTCCTTGGGTGTAGTTTTTTGTTTGTTTTGTTCCGTTGAGGGTCCTTGTAATTGGCTCGATTTTAGTGTATCTGCAAAGCTTCCTGAAAGTTGATCAGGTTTGTGGATATTTTTTTTTCCTTATAAATTCGTTTGGCTTCTCCCATTGAACATTTGTTTGTGGTTTTTATTGTTGAAACTTCTTTCGCTTGAATATACAAGGGACAGGTTTTATCCGCGGCCGAGTGAGGGAGCGAGCAGTTTGCGCACATAGTGCGACTGCAATTTACGGGGCTATGAGGTGGCAGATTACACTTTTCGCACATTGTGGTATTGGTGCAGCGTTTTGTGGTATGGCCGAGTCGTTGGCAGTTGCGACATCTCATGGGGTTGGGGATATATTCGCTGACCTTAGCTTTATAAAAACCGATGTCAACCGAATTTGGTGGTTGGAATAGGTTAAAAGTAAATAACATAAGTCCGGAGGGTCTTCGCACTTTACAGTCATCTACTTTGGTAAATTTGTACACATCTGTGACTTTTTGTTGACCCATTTCGGCTATTATTTCCGCCTCCGAGATGTTTATGAGACAAGGGGCGTACACTATGCCTTTGCATTCATTTAATTTTTCGTGTAATTTTACCGAAACGGGACACACATTGCCAAAGTTTGTTATTTTAAGAAAGCGGTCTGCGATTTTCTGAGAATTAGCTTTTACTAATAATTGTCCGTCTCGTAGAACCGTGATTTGTTCATACTCTTTGCTAACATCGTCTATCACTTTTTTAATTAAAAATAGGCTTAGAGATGAAATAGGCTTACCATTCTCCTTGGATGATATAATTAGAAATTTTGGATCTCTTGTATTGTTCATTGTTGGTAAGCTAGGAAAAAATTCTATTATATTGTGGGTAAAAAATTATTATTATATTGTGGGTAAATAGTTTGTTATATTATTAATATTGTCAACAAATAAATAGAAATTACATATCAGTAAAGTTAACAAACAATAGGTCGAGCAGTTGAGGATATGGATGTTAGTTCTAATTGTGTACATCTGTTTTATTATAACCATTTTTGTTTTCTGTTGCCAAGTGCATGCGAAGGAAATAGGGCAAGGACTAACAATGGTCTTAAATGCCAAACGACTGCTTTTTTTTTTTAAACTGTATTTATTAACCATAATTAGAATTCGTACATTTAAGTAATACAGTGACTTAAAATTAATTTTGTAACAATTGCTTACATGTAATTATTATAATAATATATACATTTTCCAAACAATATTTTATGAGATATAAGATAGATGCGTGTTTATAAATTTAGTGGTATTATCTTCCTGGAAAAGGTCAGAAAACCAGGAATTTGTTTTTTGAACTTTACTTAATCTAAACTTAATCCTAATTATATAAATAACTTAACCTAACTTAGCCTGATTACAGTATGATTTTCATAAAGCCATAAACAAAGTTTTATAATTAATGGGATATATGTTATGAATTAAAGGATGTGGAATGAGGTCAGTTATGGGTTAGAGGTAAAGTATTTCCCTCCGGTTGTTCGTTGGAAAAGCGTAGGATGTTGGAAAATGGTTGGACGTTACAGTATTTGAACTGGTTAGGGGTAACTTCGGTGTTGTGGTATATGATCTCATTTGAATCATTTACCAGTCTGCCTGAGGCGAAGATAGCTCTGGTGTGGCGACTGTTGGGGTAGTTAGTTCGGATATCTAGAGGGTTCTCTAAGAGCGAGGTTATTATGGGATTGGGATTATTTTGTAGGTTTTCGATAAATTTGATAGACAGTTCGAGGAATCGTCTATCGAGGCGCTCGATACCAGCGGTATTGTAGAGTTCGACGTTACTATAGTACTTATAGGAGTTAGGACGACGATGTAACCCAGAGACATACCTAAAGCATTTTCTTTCAAATACTCGTAATTTCTCCATTTGGGAGGGAGTGATATGGTACCACAATGGGCACGCGTACGTGAGTGGTGGTCTGATAATTTGTTTGTAGATGAGCAGTTTGACTTTGTGAGAGAGACTATTAGATTTCCACATTACTCTTCTACAGAGATTAAGCTGAATTGTGGCTTTTTGAAGGGAATTTTTAATCTGGGAGGAAAAAGACCAGTTATTAGAAAAAGTGATTCCCAGATATTTTAGGGTTTTGGAGGGTTTTATGAGAGTGTTGTTCAGTTGAATCTTAATTTTGTTGTGGCAGCGTCTAGTGTTGTTTGTACAGTGCTCGTGTTTGCCCTTGAACACTATGAGCTGCGTTTTATTTGGATTAAGGTGGATTTTCCACTTATTAAAGTATGTTGATAGGTTAGGGAGGAAGGAATTTGCTGCTAGAGTAAATTAATGTATCATCAGCATAATTCAGCATCACAACATTAAGAGATACGGGTTGAGGAATATCCGCGGTATATAACAGATATAAAATTGGGCCTAAAATAGAGCTGTAGCGTTCTACGAACGCACAATTCCGCTCAGGTAAGGTTCCTACCTTCAAAGAACTTACTTACCTGAGAGCGTTGCACGCGCCCACAGATGCGTGCCCCCAAAGTCCCACCATCGGGCCTGCAACTCGCAGCCAACGTTGATACCGACACCAAAAAGCAAGGAACTGAACGTCCCCAAAGCTTTTAATGCCAAGCTCAACATTCGTAAGTCATCATACCTGAAACAAAAAAGAAACATTCAATCTGCCTGCGCCCAGGAACATTCCATTGAATCGGCAATTTCAAACGTCTATGCAATGCAAATTAGCCGACCAACGATGCACGTGCGGGTAGCTGCCATAAAGACCAGCAAGTCTATCGGCAAACATAAAGAAACGGCAACCGTAATTATCTCAACGGGATAATTCAAATTGTATGAGATTGAATACCTACAAGGAAACTACTCCAATCCCACGGTGTCTGTTTTTATTTCACACCCATTAGAAAGATCTAATGGATTTCGGGTGTATTGACAAAAGCCAAACAAAACCCATGAACCATGCATCCATGCAAATTGCAGGATATCTTTCGGCCTTCGCGCCAGATGTGTTATGTAAATAAGGCGGCATACAATCGACAACCGTCGAACTTAATTTCGACCACTACCACGGATGGTGATAATGATGTTCGATGATGAGCGAGTTTCTTCTTTCAGGAATGAAAAATCACCCCTGGGACGTGATAACATGCTGCTAACAGAAATTCGGAAGTTCTGTTAGCAGAGCAATTAGGGAAATTTTTCCGTGTAGATACAGATACCAGTTTGGAATCTGGATATCTGTGTGGGCAGACAGTCAGTCAGATTTTGAGCGTCACCGAGACGAGTTTTCGTAAAGGAGCAGCGGTAAGGGCAGAGAGAAAAATACGCGAGCTTGAAGAAGGCAGTAAAAGAAACGTTTCGAGTGTGTCGGAAGTTTAGTGTTATCGTAGATTCGATTAGAACTTACGCATCATTTATGTCATAACAAAACATATTTGTGCAACAAAAGGACGAAATCCAACAGTAAAATAAAAACCACCGAATAAGAACAAGGAATACAAGTGTTTTAATCGTCGCTATCATTTGCTCCGGTTTCGTTTTGTTTTCCTGCGAACAGTGTTCGGCGGAACACTGCATCATCGGTTATAGACCAAGAATCCGCCAAAGAGCCTTGGGGAACACCCGCGGTTATGGTGTGGGTTCCTGAGACAGAAGAATTTATTCTCACAACGAATTTTCTGGCAGAAAGATATGAGGCTAAGAGCTTTGTTGTGTGAGGGTTTAGATTAAATATGGAGTGCAGTTTGTACAGAAGCCCTGAGATCCAGACGCAATCAAACGCCTTAGAAATATCGAGAGATATACACACAGTAGGGCTTTGGTTTTGGAGACCAGTTGTAACATCGTGTGTGAGTTTTAGTAGAGCATGACATGTGGATTGTCGCTTACGAAATCCGAACTGACAGTTAAGGATGAGGGCATTCTCATTGGCAAATGAGAGAAGGTTTTGGTAGATCTTGCGTTCCAGTATCTTACTTAGTGTACTTAATAGGGATATTGGACGATAATTGGAAGGGCTATTACTACTACCGGGCTTCTTAATAGGAATTACTACCGCAGTTTTCCAGTTCTCTGGGAAGTGCGATGCATTAATTATATGATTAAGAAGAATGAGGATGGGAAGTAGATTCTGTGGGCGTAATATTTTAAATAGAAGACGTGTGATTCCATCTAATCCAGTTGACTTTTTGTTATTTTCTGATCTTACGATCTCGGATAATTTGTCCGCAGTTAGAAAATTTGTAGTGTATAAGGGGTGTGAAGCTATGTTTGTGTGAAAGGAGTAAAAGATGTGAATAATCTGTTTGAGATGTATTCGTTTACTGTGTTCTCGAAGCCAGGAGTTGAGAGAGAATTATTTTGTTCATGGATCTTTGCAAAGTGTTCTGCGAGGCAATTTGCTATGTCCGTATCGGACTGGGCAATATTATTGCTGATTGGGTTGATGAGATGATCAATTCGGGGTTTATATTTACGACCAGTTAATTGGTTGATGTTTTTGAAAAGATCCCGATTTGGTTTGATATTTTTAAGTGTGGAGATGTAGTTTTCATCTGCGAACTTTTTCAACTGCTCATTTATCAGGATGGATAGGAGTTGGATTTGGCTTTTAATAAAGGGGCAGTATCTTGTATGAAGTTTACGGCGGAGCTGCTTTTTAAGGCGCAATAATTTGGTTAGGATGCTGGGCAAAGGCTTTCCTAAATAGTTATGAGGAATGGTTGTCGGGGTGTTTTTACTGAGAGCCTCTTTAAGAATTTGCTCTATTCTTAAAGATGCTTGATCGATTTCAGTAGGGAGTAAGTTAGATGCTTCAGGGATATACAAGTCAGAGAAACTTATCGCTATGTCCCTATTGACTTTTCTCCAATTTGTTTTGGTGAAGTTTGGGACAGAGTTTGACGAGTATAGTGGATCGAGAGAGGGGATTTCGATCGTGCTGTGAACGGAACCATGATCAGAAGGAAATATAAAGGAGACTGTAGGTAGACCCGCTGAATAAACATCGTCGGACTTGAGGAAGAAGTCGATTGTTGGCTTGGGTGTTCTAGTAACACGAGTTGGCTGTAATGGGGAGTCAATGTAAGTATATGGATAAGACGGGAGGAGGGCTAGCAATTGGCGACCATATTTGTTGCAATTATTATCATTGAATGCTGTGTGACGAGCATTCCAGTCTCCTCCGATTATAAATGGAGCGGGAACGGACTGTTGGATAATCTGCGAAATGTCAGTATCTGGGAAATCTGGTTGTCGTGAAGGGTGAATATAAATGGATGCTAAGACGAGCACTTTATTGTTCTCACAGAAAAGTTTTACTGCTGTGTATTCAGTGCTGGATACACAGGTGAATCTAATTTCACTGAATTGAAATTTTTTGTGAATTAATATGCCGGTACCTCCATGAGATCCATTAGTTCTGGGGTTAGAAACTAAAGTATAATTGGGAATGGAAACTCGGGAATTTGATTTTAAGCCAGGTCTCTGAAAGGAAAAGGATATCTGGGGAAAACTTTTCAACAAACAACCGGAGGTGTTGCTTACGTATGTTAGAGTAAATGCTCTGTGTTGAGGGTGATAATGGTTAGTTTAGAGAGAGCTGGAAAGAAAATGGGAAGTTATTAGTGAAAGAATCTGACCTTTTTTCTCTATTTCTGACATCTTCCTCAGCGAAGGTAGCATGGCTTGTAAGCTTTGGATGTATCCCATGATGTCCAGATTGAAGTTTTCAGTATTGTTGTTAGGGGGAGTGGTAGTGTTGAGGTTTCCTCTTGCTGCATCCGCGTACGATATTCCGGGTCGGGTTGACTTCGTTTCCTGGAATACTGTTGGTTTCGTTGTTGTTGTTGTTGTTGTTGATTTTATAGTTGTTGCTAATTTCCGTCTTTCCAGAAGTTTTAGCTTCTGAGAGCATTGAGAAAAATTTGGCGGATGAGGGCCTCCGCAGTTACAGCATTTAACTGTGATCCTTTTGTTGGTAATGGATCCATCAGCGTTGATGGTTTGTATTGTTTCAGGTTCCAGGCCTTGTGGATTTACCTTGCATTCCTCGAGCTCGTGTTCCTCTGCGCATCTGCCGCAACGTCTTTGCTGGTGGCATGAGACCGCCAAGTGTCCTGATTCTTGGCATCGCTTGCAATGAAGAATTTCTTGTTTGTGGGGCTCTTCGATTGCGATTTTTTGGGTAAACAAATATTTAATTTGTTTAAGTTGCTTAATGTCCTGATTAGGTGGGATTTGTATGATCCGGAGGTTTTTTACGTTGTTTGTCCTCATGTATGGTGTTTGGAAGTAGTCCAGCTTATTGATCTTTATTTGTGGACATATCCTAGCGATTTCCAGGCCCACTTCTTCGTTGGTCCATTCGGGATCGATGTGCTTTATAATAAAGGTAGCTGGTTTGCTGTTCGGATGCTGGAAGGTGAAGAACTGATACTGTTCCTCTAACAGTTTTTTAACTGCCCTATCATGATCGAGTAATGATCTGACTGTTATTGAAGTCCTAGATCCTTTTGCATTGGTGCTAAAATTCCGGTGACCCAGGGCATTTTGCAGGGTTTGAATTAGTGCTTTGGTGCTGGTCGGGTTTCTGATGTAGATTGGCGGTGGTCTTTCGTTTTTGTGCTCGGCAGGCAGGGGACTCGGTGCTGGCTTGGCTTGTTTGGTGGTTTCCTTATGGGCTGATGATTGTTGTTTGGGTGGAGATGTTTTATGGTTTAAGTTGGGAGAAGGCGTCATCTCCATACTGGCATCGTCGCTGTTTTGGGTGGGTTGCTTTAGGGAATGAATTTCCTCCCGGAGTTGCTTCACCTCTGCTGAAAGCTGTTGGATGTATTCCACGGCTTCGTGGAATTTTTGTTCGTAGTCCATGTGTTTTACTGGATTTTCCATTTTTGTAGTCTTCTTAGATGAGTTTTGAAGAGTTTCAATGGCTCTTCTCTTCCGTTCCAAAAGATATTCCCGGGTAGCGCTCGGGTCGTTGTCTGGCATCTGTGAAGACAGATTTCGACTACGGCATCCAGCGAAAATTACACGTGTTTGCTCGTGTTTGTATAGTTATAATTTCCTTTTTTTTTTTGTTATTATATATATATATTTATTATTATATTTTTTTTAAATATTTTTTGTTGTTTTTCTATTGCACTACACAATTTAATAGTGCACTTAACACACGTAAACATAAACACGTGTAAACACGTTTCTGTGAACGTCCGCACTGCACGAGATCTCGACTGTTTATGGCTAACGACTGCAATTACGAAGAAACATTTATATGACAGAGCGTTCCATACTTGTGCAGTTCGATTGAGAAAATAATTCTCTATCTTTATCCGTATGTCTTAAGTTAATTCTTAAACTAAACCGATGAATGTTAGTTATCGCGTAAAAATATTTGGAATAAGTTCACCAAGTTCACTTGAACAACGGTTGTGACAATTCTTCCAGAAGAGGGGGATATTTGTTGGCAGGATACGTTTCATTTGTGGGGATTCCGCCTGAGTCTCCAAAGAGTTTCCCCACTTTTTTTGTGTCCCTGGAAGCACGAGTTAATGCTGCTCCCGTTGTCCAAAGAAAAAAAAATGTTTTTTTGCTTCCGCCGACTCGATTCCATAACTTAATTTTATTTTAACTTTACTGCAGGAACATCATGCAGATATCATGATAAATAATGGAACTTTAAGAGGTTCGTCATCACATAACCGGGGTCGCTCTCGAGGCTCTGCCCACGCTCGACTGGTGACGGCATTTTGTAACATTGTTGTGTTCTTGGTTTCAGGAAGCGTGTTTCTTAGTCCTTAAAAGGACTAAGTGATCTCTTAAAATAGCTTCTGAAAACCTGTCCCACAACAGGGTTCGTTGCCGTGCTTCCTCTGAGTTCAAAGGGAAGAGCAACGTCCTTGGATTTGGCCTTCGTCCTTAGTCTTCACTTGGTCTTCCGTGGGGGCCAGGTGATGCTTAGCTATTCGTCGTCCATAAAATGAAAACGCGTCTTGTTTCTTTTTGGAATGGGTTTTATTTATTTCCTCGAAGATTAACCTGGGGTACTTACTCCAGGGACAAGAGACGAATTTAGACTGCTGCCCGGAGATCACTATACTATTCCTTTATAAAGGAAAAGGCATCGAAAATTGTATCCCAAAGATACACATTTTCGTGCAAAAATCTCGATTTTCAATACATTTCATGCGATGCTCAATGTTTGTTTTAGATAAGATTCAGTTTTCTGAATCTTCATCAATCTATTTGCATATGAGGATTTGAAATGGTATTTGGGTATTGTTTGCTTGTGGCAAATTCGAACATCTGGTGTGATTTGCCATGGATTTGGTTTGTTTAATTTTTTAGGGAAATTACCAGATTGAAATGTATTTCCGGATTTTGAATTGAGATTATGCCGTGGGGCAAATGCAAAGCTATAAACGAATATTTTGATTCGTTTATTGCGAATTTTGGATTTAGTTTTGGTTTTTCAGGATTTTGATAGGATTTAATGTTTTGGTGTAGGATTTCTGGGATTAGGATGTATGGATGGGGAAAAAGGTGGTAGGGCACTACAACATCAGGGGTATTTGCAAACAACGAAACCTGATATCCTTGCCCTAACTGAGACCCAGGGCGATTCGTCAACTGATTCGACATATCTTCGTTGCTCAGGATACGACTTACATTCGAGATTCCGTTTTAAGGGCGGAGTCTTCGTCTTCGTGCGGTCCGATCTGGCTTGCCAGAGGATGGAGGCTGTTACGTCCGGCGCCGTGCTTCCTCGGATGAGGGAAGAGCGGGGACCTTTCTCCTTTATTTAATATTCTGCTGTCATCAATTCGCGTTTCATTTATTGCAATTCATAATTAATTTTCAAAGAAAAAACTATTTCTTCTCTTTGATATTCTTTAATTGTTTATTTTAACTTTCAAACTAAAACTTCCAAACAGATAACACAAACTCAAAAACTGAACTTAAAACTTAAACTGATACTTCTCAAAACTTAACTCTTCTTCCAAATGACTTCTTACTCCTTCAACTCAACTTTCAATACTGAACTTCCTCTGTTTTTCAACTCAAACTCAAACTGATTTTACAATTAAAATTTCTCTCTTCTTATGCTACTTATTGTTCTCATTGGTTGGAAATTATAATGTGAACAAAACTAATTTTATCAAAGTATTCCTTTTAGTCTCTGTGACTTTTAACTTGAATAAACTTTGAACGAAAATCAGAGTGCTATGTTTTGAATGAAAAAAGGTGCATGTTATGAAAAGGGGCATGTTATTAAATGTGCTGTAACTGGTTTGATATAGAATATTGTGAATGTTTATGAGTGGTATGTATTAAGTGAGAATGTAAGATATGTTAAGAGGAAGTTTTAAGGATTTGTTAGAAAAGTAATGAGATTCAGTGTTAAAGCTAATAAGGGTAGTATTCTGCAATCAACAAGACGTTGGAACCCAATAATATGAACATCATATGGTTGAGGGTCGTGCTGAGGAATTCCGTTAAATTTCTTTGTTGTCGTTACCGCTCCCCGAATGACGATCGACCGGCGACATTCTTCGAACATCTTTCACACACCGTCGACTGGATACAGATCAACCATGCGGCTTCTGAAATTGTTGTTCTTGGCGATGTTAATGTGAACAATTCCGGGTGGTTGTTACATTCCAACAGAACCGACGAGGCTGGGAGGCTGACGGAGATGTTTGCTGTAAGCCACAACTTGACTCAACTCGTGGGGGAGCCAACGCAGGTGCCGGATGCCCGAGGCGATTATGCGAACACCCTGGATCTGTTTTTGACATCCCAACCGAGTATTTATACCATAGAGGTTTCTGCGCCACTGGGAAACTCAGATCACTGCTTGGTATCTGTCGCGCAAGCACTTGCATATCAAGCGAACAACCGGCCTAAGCAGCTTCGCCATGTATGGAAGTATGGGGCCGCTAACTGGGACGATTTGCGAGATTTCTTCCCATCCTTTCCATGGTCCGAGGGGTACTTGGGAAACTCCGATGTTAACGCTTGCGCGGAGTCGGTATTAGAGATTATTCTTCTGGGGATGGTGATGTATATTCCACATTCCATCAAACGAAGTTAGTCTGATAAACCTTGGTTTGACAAAAAATTCGAGCTAATTACAGCGGCAAAAAATAAAGGTTTTAAGCAATGGCGCTTCAATCCCATGTCAACAGAACGAATTTTGTTAGAATCAGAAACGCGTGCAACCAGGCAATTGATACCGCGAAGAAGGCTCACAACGACAGGGTGATCAATAAACTCCTTCGGTGCCCAACTGGTTCGCGCTCCTTCTGGTCAATGGCAAAAGCTGTCAGCAGTAACTTCGCATCCTGGTCTTTCCCTCCGTTGGTGACAGACAGCGGGATGTTAGTCACGAATTCAAAGGACAAACCTAATGTGTTCGCGAATTTATTTGCCGCAAATTCAAGTCTCGATCCCTGCCTTTTGGAGCTACCTGTGATCGCGCCGGTACGGTCTTCCATGCAGAATGTCAGATTCCGTCCGCGCGCTATTCAACGCATTCTAAGTGAACTGGATTGTAAGAAGGCAACCGGCCTGCACGGAATATCAGCAATAGTCCTTAAAAACGGTGCTCCAGAACTATCGCCGGTTTTTGGCAGACTCTTCCGCTTATCTTATGCACGGTGGAACTTTTCTGCCTGCTGGAAAATCGCTCGAGTTCAGCCAATCCCAAAGACGGGAAAAAATATCTCCCACAAAATTACCGTCCGATAGCATTACTGTCTATTTTATCTAAGGTGATGGAAAAAGTCATCAATACAAAGTTAGTTAAGTATTTGGAGTACAACGGACTTCTGCATGACCGTCAATACGGATTCCGTAGAAGACGGTCCACGGGAGACCTTTTGACACTTATAACCGATATATGGACATCTGCGATTGAACGGCATGGTGAGTCAAGGGCGGTCGCATTGGATATCTCCAAGGCTTTTGACCGCGTCTGGCACGGGGCATTGCTGAGCAAACTTCGTTCATATGGACTTTCCCAACAGCTTTGCGACTGGACGAGTAGCTTCCTCGAGAATCGATCGATCCGGGTTGTTGTGGACCGCGAGTGTTCGGATCTGTATCCTGTTAATTCAGGGGTGCCCCAAGGTTCTATTTTGGCTCCAACCTTGTTTTTGCTACACATAAATGATTTGTTGGAGACAACGGATAACAATGATGCTTGTTTCCTCCTTTTCGAGTGTTCGACCGATTGGTGCATCTGCGTGGCATCAGCTGAGATGCAGACAGATTGACTCTCTGAACCAGGATCCAGATAGGGCCCTGCAGTGGGGAGGGGCCAATCTCGTCGACTTCAATGCAGCGAAGACACAATATACAACATCCACAAAGAAAAGTGGATCATCGGTTCCACAGCTGATGATGAATGGTCGGGCCCTCAAGGCTGGGAAAAGCTTGAAATTGCTCGGCTTCACGGTCTGTGGAAACGTATCATGGCATAAACATGTGACGAGTATCCCCAGGTCAGCCTCAGGAAAACTGTGCTATCTTTTTAGAGCCAAGAAATATTTTACTCCGGCCCAACTTCTTCCCCTATATAAATCCCAAATTAGACCCGCGCTCGAATATTGCTCTCATGTTTAGAGCTCGGCTCCTAAACATACCCTCGACCTACTTGAGAGGAGCATACAGAGACGAGCGATCCGCCTGATCGGGGACTCGACGCTGACGTCGGACTATAGTCGTTATCACATCGAAGGCGCGTAGCCGACCTCTGTCTGTTTTACAGATATTATCACGGATGCTGTTTTTCGGAGATTCTTGGTATTGTTCCACGCAATTCGGTTTATATGCGCTCCACAAGACAATCCGACGGATCGCACCCGTTTGTAGTTCATCCCCCGACGGCGCGAACATCCCTGCATCAGAACTCGCTCCTCTACAGAGCGGGGAAACTGTGGAACTCCCTTTCCACGCGAGTGTTCCCGAAGCGTTACAACCCGCAACTGTTCAAAAAGAACTGCAACAGTTATTTGATGGCATCTCGGGGCGCCCACTCGGCGCTATAGGTTCGCCTCTCCCGAGAGAAGTCGAATAAAAAAAAAAAGAAAAGTGGACGCGGATCACGTCTTTGGCGTCTGATGATCTGCGCGTTGGTCGGTGTGTGAGTTTGTGCCGTCTTGTACCGTGCGTGCGTGTGTGTGTGTGGTATGTTATCAGTAGACCCTATGGGGTGGGTCCAGGAATCCTTTATTATAGAGGGTAATGTTGTTGAGAAGGGTGCTTTCTTCAAATTTGTACTAAAGAAGAAATTGTGGTGGTCTGATCCGAAGAGATCGAGAGAGACAAGGGTCAAGAACGCAGGACTGCCGTACAAGTGAGTTCTCGTTGTTCTGAATGCTTTCGAGATACTTGTATGCTAATTGTAGCAAGTACTCGTCGATAGGGGTAATGGAAACACTTTCGTATAAGTGAGAGTTCGGGTAATGGCGACCGTCAGACCTTCTAGACTGGTTGGTGCATCTTCTGAAGAGTTTTCTTTCGAAAACTCGAAATCTTTGCATTTGGGGCGAAGATATGAAGCTTTCCATTTACTCGAACTTGGAAGGTTCTGTTTAGAACGAACTGGTAGATGATACTACATAGCGTTCTACTGAGGCCAGTATTCAGTAATTTAAAAACGAGACGTTGGATCCAGGTTGTGTTAAAAGCCTTTTCAAATTCCAGGCTCACCGTAATGGTGGGTTCCTTATTAAAGAGGCGCACGCAGACGTGGTTTTAAAATGAATGTGTAGAATCTATGCAGCAGATTCTTTATATATGCTGATAGGAATGAACAACTTCTTGTAATTTTTACATGATAATGCAGGTTTACATTTTATGTGATAAGAGTGCATGCCTTACAAGATATGCTATAACGAGTCACCTACTTCATGGTGTGTTAACTGGTGTAAAAGTAATATTCCTTATGATATGATAAGTCATGTATGTTAACTCCCCCCTTCGTTGAAATGAATCCTCCCCGATTCTTAGAGCTCTAACAATTTCTTTTCGTATAGCTTTCTTAAATTTTAACTATTTTTGTTTTGTTTGAATTCCTTATATCGTTTAAATAGTTTGTTTATAGTTATAATTATTAATATAAGGTTGTAAGGATAATAAAGAAGAGAAAACTTGATTAAGCTGGGTATTCTTCGATGGGTATAAAATATTTTTTTAAATTCTCGAGGTTTGTGAATGCTTCTTTTGTTGTAGAGTACAAGATTTCACCTATTTGTATTTCTATCTTGTCCTCATGAATTATGAATTGCTGAATCGCTTCTTTCGTGTTAAAATATTTTTCTTTATCAATTGTTACATCACTTGTGTTGCGGATTCTCATGGCATTATATAGTTCCACCCTGGCTATGCTGTCGTAGGCGGCCTTAAAGTCGGATATAGTTGCTGCACCGTGTGATATCTCCCTTCTTATGTATGGGGCAAAATATTCGGCGACGCCAATCTTCCGGCATCTCCTCTTGCTCCCATACAACACGATCTCATAAATTGCGTGATGTAACGCTGTCCCTGGAAGAGATAAGTGAATTGGTGGCGAAACTGGCGATGGCAAGAGCCCGATTACAAGAGAGACGCCGAAAGAAAAAAATAGCGGCGCTCGAACAAGAACAAAACCAGCAACAACTACAAAAGCTAAAGCCAAAAGTCGGCCAACAGCAACAATTTCACCATCAACAGCAACATCAACTTCAACATCAGCAGCATCAACAGCAACATCAACAGCAACTACCAACACAAAAGCGATCAACGAACCAGCAAGCAACACAGCAGCAGCAAAGCAACAATAACAGCGGAAAAATAAAGATGCCACCAATCAACACCATAGATGTTGACTGTAAGGAATTGGTAAGTCTTTGTAAGCTAGCCATAGGTAACAATTTTGCAGTTAAAAGACTGACGGGTAACAGGCACGCCATTCAAACATATACGGTGATAGACCACGACAAAATTAAAGAGGTCTTAAAAAAAGCCACCACGGAATTTCACTCGTTCACGCCGAAACAAACGAAGAGCGTAACGGTTCTATTAAAGGGTGTCGACCCTGAAACGAAACCGGAGGCTCTGCTCGAAATGCTTCAAAACCTGAAGCACGAAGATCTCGAGTTTACCGCGGTAAAACCATTCACCACACCCAAGGCAAGAAGGGAAAACCACAAGCTACCCTTCTTTTTGGTGCAATTAACACCCAGCAGTAGAATTGGTGGTCTAAGAAAAATTACAGTCTTGGATCATCAAATGGTCACGTGGGACAAATTAAAAAAAGGCAGAGACATCCTGCAATGTGTCCGTTGCCAAAGGTTTGGTCACGCGGCGGCTAACTGTGAAATGCAGCGCCGTTGCGTAAAATGCGGAAAGGACCATAAGGCAGAAGAATGCCCTCTGGGAAAAGAAAGGGTAGAAGACAAAGCCCTTCTAAAGTGCGCAGTGTGTCGGAATGAGGGACACCCCGCTAACTATCGAGGATGTCCTAAATTCCGAGAAATAATGGCAAGAAGTGTGACCCGGCAAAAAAATACAGAGCCAGCTCGTACTACAACAATGCCCGTAACATCGCAGCGGTCGTACGCGCAAGTTGCTTCGGGTGGGAGAACACCAAATCAGGCTACATCACAGGTAGCCACAAATACTCCCACACGGACTGAAACAACACCGCAAGCAGACGTGTTCGCAATCCTGCTCAATCTGCAGAGACAGATGACACAGCTACAAAGCCAAATAAACGAGATCTACTCGCATTTGCCCAGTCTAAATAACAAGTCGATATAAACCCTCTCACCACAACATCAATAAAAGCTCTTGTCGTGAATGTAAATTCACTAATAAGAACTGAGAGAAGAGCCAATCTTTTTAACCTGTTGCAAGAGGAACAACCTGATGTACTTCTGGCGGGGGAAACAAAGTTAAACCAGAGACATAAGATAGGACATAAAAACTACGATATTATACGAAGAGATCGACCTAACTCCTCTCAAGGGGGGGGGTGTCGCAATCTTTATTAGAAAAGGGATCAATCATAAAGTAATATATAGTGGAGAAGTGCGCAGGTTCCGGGTGCTGGAAGCCTGTATCGTCCGCATACCCCTTCATCAAGGAAGGGGTTTGTATGCGATTGCGGTCTATGCACCTGAGGAGCACCAACAAAACCTATTTATAGCGGAGCTCGAGACACTCTTTCGATGCTTACAATTGCACCTGGACAAAAATTACTTTATCCTAGGGGGAGATATGAACGCCAAGCATAGAAATTGGGGAAATTATATATCTAATGCCAGAGGAAATTAGTTGGCTGGTTGGTTAGATCAGTTTCATATTGAATATAGAACTGACCTGCTAGCTACGAAATATCCATCGTTCCGCAGAGGTAGATCGTTCTTAGATATCTTGCTAATCGACTCACGACTGAGATTACATAACACCAACAGACGAAACACAAACTGTTTACGGACAATTGAATACGACAGCGACCACTGTGCATTCACGGCAGTAATAGAGCTTCCGAACGAGCTTGCAGATCTGGAGGAATTCGTGATCCCGCAACCCTATAACTACAGGGCAATGCGATGGCCGCGGTTCACCAGATCATTAACAAGAGAACTTCGTTCGAATGACTTTAATCTGCCAGTAAACAGAAACCTGACAAATGACGAAATCGACAAATACATTCAACAAATGGACGAAACCGTAAAACGAACAATGGACAAAACAATTCCCAAAACAACAGTTACAGATCACATTAACATATACAAAAACGCAACAATAAACGCACTCCACAAGAAAAAGAGCAGACTGCTATCGAAGCTCAAACAATTATACAGACAGTTAACGGACAGACAAGACCAGGAGATAATATCACTGAAATCCCGATTAAAAAACCTCCAACAATTACTTAAAGCTAATTATAGATTAGCAACAAATTTGTATTGGAACAACAGAATTCGAGCTATAAAAACTAATAACCCGAATATGTTCCCACAAATAAATAAAATATTCAGGAGAAATAATCAAAATGAGATTCAGTGTCTCCAAATCCCACGTACTGAGGTAAACAAGCAGCTGCTAACCAACATTGGCATAGATACAGAGAACGCTATCTTCAATAGTGAGCTCTTCGTGATCGAAGATTCTTTGGAGAAGGCGAACGCTGTGGAAGCTCTCTTTCGGGAAATTTACAAGGTGAATGAAAGCATTCACCGAAATCATGACCTGGAGGACAGAATTCGACTGAATCACCTGCACCTCCGGAATGAAATTTCACATTGGCAATCGGAGAATCCGGGTTTTACGGAGTTCAGTGACGATAATCTGTCAATTGACATTAATGCCAATGGTGGGGCTAATAGCCTTTTAATCACAAGGGAAGGAATCCAGAGTATCTTCGACTCATTAAGAAGCAAAAAATCAGTGGGAATAGATGGAGTACCTAACATCGTACTCAAGAACCTGCCCCCAAAGGCAATAGATATATACACGGTCCTGTTTAACAGCGCGTTGAATAATGCATATTATCCCGCGCGTTGGAAAACGGCTATCATTCAGCCCATCCCAAAAAAAGGGCAAAGACTGTACAAACCCAATGAACATGCGCTCGATAAGTTTACTCCCAAGCATCAGTAAAGTATTTGAAAAAATCATTAACAAAGCTCTGCTAAAATGGGTAGACGACAATAGCGTTATTCCAAATAACCAGTTTGGCGTTAGGGCGGGTCATGAAACCACGCATGCCGCAGCTAAACTGGTCTCCGACATACAATGGAATAAATGTAGGAACCAATGCACAGGTGCCTGTCTGATCGACTTGGAAAAAGCCTTTGATACCGTCTGGATCGAAGGGTTGTATTACAAACTGGTCAGACATGGCATACATAAGCCTTTAGTATATGTACTTTACGATATGTCAAAGGACAGGAGGTTCGTGGTCAAAAGTGGTAATGTGACCTCTAATAAAACATATAATATCAAGAATGGCTTGCAACAGGGTGCAGGTACTCTCTCCGATTCTTTTAAACATTTACATTAGCGACTTATTAGATGCACTTCCGCAGGCTATTGCGTACGCAGACGATCTCATCATTTACAGAATAGCTCCGAAAGTTGAGATCATAAATAGTTTAATACAGCGAGACTTCAACAACGTGCAGCGCTATTGCGATGACTGGAAACTTAAAATCAACTTCCAGAAATGTGAAGCCATCCTATTTAGAATCCCATTATATAAAGCCACGATCGACACAAGAAAAAACTGGCGAAAGCTAGTTATCGTGGGGCCGCATGGAGATAAACTGGAAACCAAGAGTTTAGTTAAATTCCTTGGCATCTGGCTAGACCAATATCTGTATTTCAACAGACATATAGAGGCTGCGCTGGTCAAGGCTAGAAAAACGTTTGCTATCACAAGGAGGCTATTTCACAGTAGCCAACTTGACAGCAGGGTAAAGGTCATATGCTACATGACGCTAATCAGGCCAATGCTCATATATGGCTATCCAGTGTGGTTTAACATAGGTCCAAATTTGATGGAAAAGATTCGGGTGTTCGAAAGGAAGTGTCTGAGAACCTGTCTCAGATTATATCGAACACCGGAATCGGAATACAAAAAGTACTACTCAAATGAGACTTTATATAATGAAGCCTGCATAAATAGGGTGGATAATTTTATGATTAAATTAATCAGAGGACATATTGCGAGAGCAATAAGCTCGTCCAATGACCTAATTTTCTGGGCTTATTATCCAAATACCCTGTACTATGAGAACGTGCGTCGCAACGGTTTTGTTCCACCAGAGGCGTTCCTTGATTTGGACATGAATGGGCTTATACAGGATAGATCCGGAATTCCGCTGATCTATCATGTAAGGAGATCATCCGTAGATGGGCGATTGTGCTACGACCGGGACGTAACGCGCACCGAATAAGAGCTCCTGCGCTTCAGTAGGGCTATCTCCCACAGAGACCGGGACGATAGTATTAGACAGCGTCAACAGTTCTGGTGGTTGAATGGCATATAAAGACCTGGATACCAAAGTCGGTATAGAATCACACTATCATCAGCTAGCTTACATAGACTTAGCTTTTCTAGAATTAGGGTAGTATAAGATTTAAGTTAAGTTAAGCTAAGTGATTTTACATAAAATTAAAAAAAAAAATAGGTAAGTTAAGTAAGTTAAATTTTAAGAAAAAAAAAAACAAAAAAAAAATTGACAAAGATTTTCAAATTTTTCTTTGTCTTTCAAATAATTATAAGTATTGCCACAAAGTTCTGTCGCCGAAAGGCAAATTATACAAATATTAAGTAATGTTTAGCTTAGAGCGTCTGCGAAGGACCAGTAAGTTATTATATAAGATAATTAAGCTAGAATTTAAGCATTTTTGTCTAGCCTCTATTTTACAAACTAAGAATATAAAAAGAAAATTAAAAAATGTTTAAAAAAAAAAAATGAAATGTAACGCTGTCCCTCCTTGTTTTATCAGCTCAGCTGGTATGCCATCAGCTCCGGGGGCTTTATTTGATTTGAGATGTCTTATGGCTTTTAATGTTTCCTCAATGCTTGGCGGCGGCAGCATTTGGTTTTGATCTTGCATTGGTGGAGCCTCCAATTCTTCTGTGAGCTGGCCATTTAGCAATTCATTGAAGTGCACTTCCCATTGCTCCAGAATGCTTCCAGAATCGGTGATCAGATGACCCTTTTTATCCTTGCAGTAAGTGCAGCGTGGTGTGTACCGTGTCATACTGCGGATTATTTGGAAGAACTTCCGTGCCTGGTGCGGACCTCGCTCTCTACTTTCCTCTATTTCATAGAGAATGGTTTTTCCTAGGCACTTTTCTTTTGTCTGTGAAGTGAAGCTTTTTTCAGATCTTCTGAGCTCTTTATATTTCTCCTCGGGTACCCGCGTCCTATGAGACTACTGTATTGCCCAGTATGCAGCATTCTTACGTTCAGTCGCTAGTTTCCACTCATCGTCAAACTAGTCGCTCCGAACTCTACGACTACTGCCTAAGGTGGAATTGGCAGTACTAATGACAGTATTCTAAAGGCGTGTCCATTTCTGTTCTACGCCCGGCATTCTGGCCCCAGGACTTACTCTCCCGCAGTCGAGCTCTTCGACGGCGAGTCTTAGCGCATGACCAAAGGTATTACTGGTATTCTCATTGCGTAAGGCAGCCGTGTTGAACCTGATCCGCGGATGCAATACGTCTCGGTGAGACAATCCGCGCTCGGAATGCTGTACTAACAAGATAGTGATCCGAGTCGACGTTGGTACCTCGGTACGTTCGTACCGTCATCAGGCTCGAGGAGTAGCGGCGATCTATCAAGATGTGGTCAACTTGGTTGCAAGTGGCTCCATCAGGTGATACCCAGGTGGCTTTGTGGATATTTTTTCGATGCTGCCAGTTCGATGACCCGTAGTCCATTGTCATTAGTGTTCTCATACAAACTATGGGAACCTGCGTAGTGCCGGAAAACCGGCTCTCGACCTATTTTCGCATTCAAATCATCAAGAACGATTTTCACATCGTATCTTGGGAAGGCATTGAGGGCGCGTTAGACGTTCTCGTAGCATTCTTCTTTTTCGTCGTCAGGGGACTCCTCTGTAGATCCGTGAACGTTTATGAGGCTTATGTTCTTAAACTTGCCTCGCACGCGAAGAGTGCATAGCATTTCGTTTAATGCATTGAAGCCGATGATGGCAGGCTTCAGTTTTTAGCTGACTAGAAAGCCTACCCCGAGCACATGGTGTTTTGCATGACAGCTGTAATAAATGTCATACTCGTTTCTTTGAATAACACCACTCCCCGTCCATCTTATTTCTTGTAATGCTGTTATGTCAGCCTTATATTCGGACAGGGCATCGGCTAGCTGCTGTGCAGCTCGAGCTAGTGAACACCCAAAACCCTATTTATCTATAATGAGTCAATCCACAATATACATTACAATCTACATTACGGATGACTCAAATCTACATTACGGATGACTCAACATACAATCTACATTACGGATACATTTATTATCTATAAAATACTCATTAGCATTTCTTTATCTTCACTAGCATCCTTATCAACCGAAAATGTATAAAAACGAAACATTCACAACTAGAATGGCAATTACTCTAAGCCACGAACATAATTCGGACATTGTTTTTTGAAATTTTACTGTAAATAGTTACATAAGCAAAGGAAAAAATAACATTACCGTCAAGGAAGAACTAAACCTCTTCTTGGCAAAGAAAAAATATTGTTTTCCTTTCTGTAGCGACAATAAGAATAACTGGCGATCCTGCCCATCGTGTTTGAAGATCCAGCAAGAAGAGGAATTACAGCGAAAGGCTCCAAAATTGTCGCAGCAGTTTAAAAGGAGGACTGGAAACCAATAAGGATCTCTGACACAGACGGACCAAAAACCAAGACGAACCTCAGGAGCAGCAAAAGCAGCGATATATCTAGGTGAGTGAGAGTAGTGTCAGTGCAGAAAAAATCACATAGTGGTGAAAGTGACTGAGCTATACAAGCAACGAGCTCCATAGGAACTCCACATCAACCGACACATGAAAGACCGAAAGGATAAGAAACACCGGTGGAATCCAATAAAACGAGGAAAATTAAACAGCAGTAAAAGTGAAAGTGAAAGTGACAGTGAAGAATTAACAACAAACATGGCACAGATTGCTGAACTACAAGCTCAAATGGCAGCAATTCTACAAAATCAACAAACTCTAAGCGCCCAGAATAAAGCACTAGAAGCCCAGAATCAAGAACTAAAGGAGGAAATGATGACCTTAAAAACTCTAGGACATCCAACACCGGTCATAGCAAAAAAACTAGAACCAATCAAACTAACGATCACGAGACCAGAACAGATAGACATCAAAGTATTCGAAGGACTACCGACATTCCAAGGAAAGCACGAGGAATATAGAGCCTGGAGAAGTATAGCATGGCGAGCTATGGAAAACATAAAACAATTCCAAACCACAACACAATACTACACATGCCTTTCGCTACTCAGAGGAAAAATTCAAGGAGCAGCCTCAAACCTCTTGGTCACATACAACACAGTATTCAACTTCTATGCAATAGTAAACCGATTAGACTACGCATATGCTGACAAAAGACCATTATATGTCCTACAGGAACAGCTTAAGAGAATCAGCCAAGGAAGACAAAATCTACCAGAATACTACAACGAAATCAACAAAGCCCTGAACTTAGTGTTAACAAAAATTGAGATGGACGGAGGACAAAACACAGAACCACTAGTAAAAAATGCTTTGGAAGAAGGAGTAAGGACTTTTATACAAGGACTACGGTGCGAATACACCCGAGGAACACTATATGCACACCGCCCCGAAGACCTAGAGAACGCCTACGCTATAGCAAGCACAATAATTCACGACAACGAAGGCTACCGAATTGCCCACCAACAACAGTACAGGTACAACGAACAAAATACCTACCAAAGAAGATGGCCACAACACCAAACGGGAAATTATAACAAACCCTTACAACTACAAGGAAACTACAACAACCAGCATTTTACACCAAGATACCCTGAAAATAGAAATTGGGAACGAAACGAAAACTTCAGGAACTACAACAACACCAGATCCCAACCAAATGTCCGAGTACAATACTTGCAAAGTGGAAACTTCAAAACTAAACCCAGATACCAAACAAATGGTGATGTACAACAAATACAACAATATCCAAAAATGGAACCAGATCCAGAACCAATGGACATAGATGCCTCAACAACCTCCAGACAAATAATGAACGCCTTCAGAGAACCTCGTGGAAACCAGCACTTCAACAACCTAGCGGAAGAAGACAATGAATCCATGGAAAATAACGTAAGTGAAACCGAAAACTTTATCATAAAAGAATTTTGTAGCTCAGAGAGTAGGTTGCCTATAATTTCACTAAAAAACTTAAAAAATAATAAAGAACATACAGTTTTACTAGACACTGGGGCAACTCACAATTACTGTAAAAAAAACATTGATTTAAGTACAAGAATACCTGTAGCGATTCTAACAGATACACACGATTCACAAGCGAAATAGTGAAGAACACGAACGAAAAATCGAATAAGAAAAATACATCAGAACCGTATACCAAGCGATAAATAACAAAAAAATAATTCACATCAGTGGAATATAGTGGAGTTTGGAAATCAAATTCTAAACACGGTGAGTAGCCTGGTGTGTAACGCTTAGGTCAAATTTTTTTCGTGATTCGAGCTGGCATAGCGTCAGTTCGAATCACACGATCTTCTTCACTATTATTTCAAACGCTTATATACCTATAAAACAAAAAATAACAAATACAATACAAACGCGAAATTTTCATATTTAATAAGGAACTCGAATTTTTTGAATTAGAAGAATTAAAAGATTGTGATCTCATATTAGGTATGCAAGGCTTAGAAAAATTAGGAGCAGTTATAGATATAAGCAGGAGGAAATTTACTATAGGAACACAAAAACAAAAGTTAAACTACATAGTAAGTAATAGCAGATATCAGGAGGAAATTGAAGAATTAGTTAGGGAAAATAAAAAAACCAATAAAAATTTACCTTATACCACAAATATTCAAGCTACGATACGGACGAAAAACAATGACCCTGTATGGTCAAAACAGTATCCTTATCGTATCGCTGATCATGAGTTTGTAAATTCAGAAATTGGAAACCTGCTGGATAAAGGAATAATACGACCCTCGCAGTCGCCCTATTGCAGCCCAATTTGGATAGTAGCAAAGAAAGGTATAGACGAAAATGGCAAACCCAAACGACGATTAGTAATAGACTTTAGGAAATTAAACAATAATACGATCCCAGATAAATATCCAATGCCAAACATACAACATACGATACAGAATTTACGAGAAGCGAAATTTTTTTCGACGATAGATTTAGAATCCGGATTTCATCAAATTTTAATGAACGAAAAAGATAGGGAAAAAACAGCATTCGCTGTTAACGGTGCTCTGTATGAATTTAATAGAATGCCATTCGGATTAAAAAATGCTCCCGCGATCTTCCAACGCTGTGTGGATGATATACTACGCCCCTACATAAACAAATTTGCATACGTCTATATAGACGATGTAATCGTGTTTTCCAAAACGGAAGAAGAGCATATCGAACATTAAAAGACTATAATGAAAGCACTAACAGACGCTAGACTAACAATCTCAGATGAAAAATCACATTTTTTTAAAACATATGTTAGATTCCTAGGATACATAATAAGTCATAAAACAATAAAAACGCATTTTTAGGATTAGCAGGCTTTTATAGAAAATTTGTCAAGAGTTATGCAACTCTGGCTCGACCTCTCACAGAACTGCTAAGAACAGAAGAACTAGTAACAAAACGAAATAGTGAGAAAAACAAAATAACTCTAAATAAAGAACAAAAAGAGAGTTTTGAAATACTAAAGAGAAATTTAGAAGAATGCATGGAATTAACACAACCAGAGTACTGTAAACCTTTTGAATTAACAACCGACGCTTCAAACATAGCAATTAGCGCAGTTCTGTCACAGCAAAATAAGCCCATTACCTTCGTCTCACGAAGTTTAACAGCTACAGAACAAAACTACGCCACGAATGAAAGGGAATTACTCGCGATTATATTTGCACTACAGAAACTTAGACTGTATATCCAAGGAGTCTCTGAATTAACGATCTATACAGATCATCAGTCATTGATTTATGCGCTATCAGAAAAAAACACAAATAGCAAAATTCAAAGATGGAAAAACATCATAGAAGAATATGGGACACAAATTAAATATAAACCTGGCAAACAAAATATGGTCGCCGACGCTCTTAGTCGCCAAAAATTCAATACATCCACTTTAGAAAGTGCACACTCAATTAGTAGCTCCCCAGAAGACAAGATAAAAAGCGTAGCTAAAGCAGTCAATTGGTACAAAAATCAAATCTACATAGAATTCTCAACCGAAACAAGTTTAACTACAGAAATAATTTTTCCTAACTATAAAAGACACCATATAAAAACAGATAATTTGGAAGACATTACCCCTATATTAAAAGAAATCATAAATCCAAAAACCTTAAATGCCATACATTGTGACGAGATCACCCTCTACAATATCAGACCCCAAATCGAACAAACATTCCAATGCGAAACGATAATCCACACCCCAAACTCCGTAAAAGACATTTAAGATAAAGAACAACAATTAGAAATAATACTGAAAGCCCATCAAAGAGCACATAGATTCTGGAAAAACAATTTTAAAGAAATAACAGAGAATTACTTTTGGCCAAAAATGGAAAAGGAAATAAAGAAAATAACTCTGAAATGTCAAAACTGCTTTACGAACAAATATGAAAGACACCCCAAAGAACAAATCATTAAACCACATAATCTACCGAATCTACCCGGAAAAGAAATTCAAATGGATGCATTTTTCTGCGAAAAAAGAAAGTATATCACAGCAGTTGATACGTACAGTAAATATTTATATATACGAGAAATAACTAACGAAACCCAATGCTACAGAATCATAGACGAAATCTTATCACTAATATTCCCATTCGCAGAAACATTATTTACTGATAACGAAAGTATATTTACAAGTACCCACACAGAATACATATTAAGCTCTAGAAATATAAAACATATCTTAACACCAACCCAACACTCGACTACAAACGGAAATGTGGAACGAACACATTCGACATTATTAGAAATTAGTCGAACTTTAGCAAGTGACCATGCACGTAGTTTAACAGACGAAGTATTTAAAGCCGCGAAAGAATACAATAAGACAATCCATTCAAGCATTAACGAAAAACCAGTAGAAATATTTTTCGGAATAATATTTATAAAAAACGACAGAAGAGGAAAAGAAACTCCAAGATATATCTAACATATCGTAAAAGAAGATAACGGCACCACTGTAACAACAAATAAAAATGCCAGAATTCACAAAGATAAAATACGTAACATTCCTAATTTTAACAACAATGATAACAATAATAAAGAGCACTCATGTGATAACACCACTTAATAATAAAAGAATAATAACAATCCGGACATCCGACAGCAACGCATTCAATTCTACAGATATACTGATACACGTATTTAACATAACAAGGATTATGGAACCCTACAGGAAAATGATGGAGATATCAGAGGTAAATATGGCGAAAATGGACTAGTACAAATAGAAAGAAAGATTTTAAAATGTAATAAAACAAATTATAATGCAAAAGAATGCTCTGAAACACTAAATGTAATTATCTGTAAAATAACACATATTGAGAATTGTACAAAAAACCTAATCGAAAACAAAAAAGCATTTTGTAACATAATAAAAGAAAAAAACCCAGACATTATGAGGATATCCGATGATACAATTATACTATCCGGAGAACATAGACTAAATAATGAAAAGATAAAAGGAATAAATCTAATAAATATAATTGATGATGTTGTAATAGACGACAAAAAGTATGTAAACATGGGAAAATTAATATTAGAATATGTAATTCATAAGAAAGAAGAAGAAATGGAAATACACAAAATAATATATAAAGATAACGACTTTAAGAACATAGATTTAATTAATAAATATATACTCCCAATACAATACCAAACAATTAAATATAGTACAATAATTGGACCTAGTGTAACCATTCTAATCTTACTGATGTATATACTTAGAATTATATATAAACATAAAAAATACGAGTCATCATATCAAATTAAACTGTTAGAATTAAGAGAACTAGGTCTTTTGGTAGGAACCAAAAATTTAACGGAGGGGGGAGTTAACACCCAAAACCCTATTTATCTATAATGAGTCAATCCACAATATACATTATTATTATTATTATTTACTGGCCTGTAGGAACCCGGAAGTTCATGACCTCACCGACTCGGCTCCGCCATTGTTCCCTGTCCTGTGCGCTCTCCTTCCACGTTCGATCATTCGATCCGATCTCCTCGAGGTCCAATCTAACATTGTCCTCCCATCTCCGTCGCGGCCGTCCTGTCGGTCTCTTCTCCGTTAGTTTACCGTCAAGAATTCTATGCACGGGCCTATCATCGCCCATTCGCGCTACGTGTCCGGCCCATCTTAATCTTCGCGACTTGATTACTCTCACTACTGTAGGTTTGCGGTATAGCTCTTCCAATTCGTGGTTGTGCAGTTTCCTCCATTGTCCTGACTCCTCGTCATATTTACCGCCAAATATATCCCTTAAAACTTTATTCTCGAATACGCGGAATTTGTTTTCTTCCCGTTTTGTGAGAGCCCATGTTTCGCATCCGTATAGAGCAATCGGCATGATTATGGTTCTTTAGACACGGAGCTTTATATTACGTGATAGCAGTTTGGATTTTAAGAGTTTACTGGCTGCATGCCAATATACATTACAATCTACATTACGGATGACTAAACATACAATCTACATTACGCATACATTTATTATCTATAAAATACTCATTAGCATTTCTTTATCTTCACTAGCATCCTTATCAACCGAAAATGTATAAAAACGAAACATTCACAACTAGAACGGCACATCTCAAACAGATTATTCACATCTTTTACTCCTTTCATCGGTGAATTTAACAACACGAACATAGCTTCACACCCCTTAGACACTACAAATTTTCTAACTGCAGACGAATTATCCGAGATCGTAAGATCAGGAAATAACAAAAAGTCAACTGGATTAGATGGAATCCCACGCCTTCTATTTAAAAGGCTACGCCCACAGAATCTACTTCCCATCCTCATTCTTCTTAATCATATAATTAATGCATCGCACTTCCCAGAGAACTGGAAAACTGCGGTAGTAATTCCTATTAAGAAGCCCGGTAGTAGTAATAGCCCTTTCAATTATCGTCCAATATCCCTATTACGTACACTAAGTAAGATACTGGAACGCAAGATCTACCAAAATCTTCTCTCATTTGCCAATGAGAATGCCCTCATCCCTAACTGTCAGTTCGGATTTCGTAAGCGACAATCCACATGTCATGCTCTACTAAAACTTACACACGATGTTACAACTGGTCTCCAAAACCAAAGCCCTACTGTGTGTATATCTCTCGATATTTCTAAGGCGTTTGATTGCGTCTGGATCTCAGGGCTTCTGTACAAACTGCACTCCATATTTAATCTTAACTCTCACACAACAAAGCTCTTAGCCTCTTATCTTTCTGACAGAAAATTCGTTGTGAGAATAAATTCTTCTGTCTCAGAAACCCACAACATAACCGCGGGTGTTACCCAAGGCTCTATTTTAGGGCCAATTTTATATCTGTTATATACCGCGGATATTCCTTAACCCGTATCTCCTAATGTTGTGATGCTGAATTATGCTGATGATACATTAATTTACTCTAGCAGCAAATTTGTTAAGGCTGCAAGAAACCGCATTAACAACTTCCTCCCTAACCTATCAACATACTTTAATAAGTGGAAAATCCACCTTAATCTTGGCATTAAAAGCTTTGGGGACGTTCAGTTCCTTGCTTTTTGGTGTCGGTATCAACGTTGGCTGCGAGTTGCAGGCCCGATGGTGGGACTTTGGGGGCACGCATCTGTGGGCGCGTGCAACGCTCTCAGGTAAGTAAGTTCTTTGAAGGTAGGAACCTTACCTGAGCGGAATTGTGCGTTCGTAGAACGCTACAGCTCTATTTTAGGCCCAATTTTATATCTGTTATATACCGCGGATATTCCTCAACCCGTATCTCTTAATGTTGTGATGCTGAATTATGCTGATGATACATTAATTTACTCTAGCAGCAAATTCCTTCCTCCCTAACCTATCAACATACTTTAATAAGTGGAAAATCCACCTTAATCCAAATAAAACGCAGCTCATAGTGTTCAAGGGCAAACACGAGCACTGTACAAACAACACTAGACGCTGCCACAACAAAATTAAACTTAACCTAAACAACACTCTAATAAAACCCTCCAAAACCCTAAAATATCTGGGAATCACTTTTTCTAATAATTGGTCTTTTTCCTCCCACATTAAAAATTCCCTTCAAAAAGCCACAATTCAGCTTAATCTCTGTAGAAGAGTAATGTGGAAACCTAATAGTCTCTCTCACAAAGTCAAACTGCTCATTTACAAACAAATTATCAGCCCCACACTCACGTACGCGTGCCCATTGTGGTACCATATCACTCCCTCCCAAATGGAGAAATTACGAGTATTCGAAAGAAAATGCTTTAGGTATGTCTCTGGGTTACATCGTCGTCCTAACTCCTATAAGTACTATAGTAACGTCGAACTCTACAATACCGTTGGTATCGAGCGCCTCGATAGACGATTCCTCGAACTGTCTATCAAATTTATCGAAAACCTACAAAATAATCCCAATCCCATAATAACCTCGCTCTTAGAGAACCCTCTAGATATCAGAACTAACTATCCCAACTGTCTCCACACCAGAGCTATCTTCGCCTCAGGCAGACTGGTAAATGATTCAAACGAGATCATATACCACAACACCGAAGTTACCCCTAACCAGTTCAAATACTGTAACGTCCAACCATTTTCCAACATCCTACGTTTTTCCAACGAACAGCCGGAAAGAAATACTCTTCCTCAAACCCATAACTGACCTCATTCCACATCCTTTAATTCATAAATCCCATTAATTATAAAACTTTGTTTTGTTTATAGCTCACTTTATAATAATCAGAATAAGTTAGGTTAAGTTATATTTATATTTAGGGTTAGGTTTAGATTAGAAGTAAAGTAAAAATAAGAAATTCCTGGTTTTCTGACCTTTTCCAGGAAGACGAAACCCTACTAAATGTATAAACACACATCTAGCCTGTAACTCTTAAAACATTGTTTGGAAAATGTATTATAATAATAATTACATGTAAGCAATTGTCACGAATTTAATTTTAAGTCACTGTATTACTTAAATGTACAAATTCTAATTATGGTTAATAAATACAGTTTAAAAAAAAAAAAAAAAAAACTAGAATGGCAATTACTCTAAGCCACGAACATAGTTCGGACATTGTTTTTTGAAATTTTACTGTAAATAGTTACATAAGCAAAGGAAAAAATAAAATTATCGTCAAGGAAGAACTAAACCTCTTCTTGGCAAAGAAAAAATATTGTTTTCCGTTCTGTAGCGACAATAAGAATAACTAGCTCTCTATAGTGAGCGGACGTTCCATGAAAAAATTCTGAAATCGTTTAGCCGTTTTCGTTTCAGTGGTCGTTGTCGTGTATCCGGTCCATGTCCAAGGCTTGTTAAATTTTCCATAATAATTTGTTTTTGCGGGCATGGTTAGTAGCCTTGCGCCAACCTTTCTCAGGATGTCGCTGCGTGGATTGGTTCACTACTTGGCGGGTGCCAAAGTAGCTATCCAGGGGTGTCATGTGGAGACTGCATGTCAACTTGGATTGAACAGGGACAAGGATCGTCCTGGCCTTTGCCGGGTTGAAAGCAATCAGTAACTTTGCCCTGTATGTTCGCTCCCATCCCCCCAGGGACACGAATAGGGTGGTAGAAAATGCCACACCTTACGAGGTGTTGTCTACGGGAAAATCTGGCATTAGGGATAACAACGAAACAAGCCAGAGACAGGACGATTTAGCTGCTCCCTAAATAGAGGAAGCATTGGCCAAATATTGTACTCAACAGCCGACATTTGAATTCGTTTGTCTACGGACGGGATCTAATGACAAATACTGCCGAACCAGCTACCCTCACACCCCCCTCTCTTTCTCTATTTTAGAATCCGACTTCTAGTAACAAAATGTTCAAGATCATAAGCACGGAGGAGCAAGAACCCACAGCAGACTGTAAGCCCGAGGAACAAGAAATTTCAATTGTGGCGGATATGTAGCAAAGCTCCAGCCAAATCTCATTTTCCTAGATTTACACTTTCAAAACCCTTCTCTCAAAAATGTTCGTACAAACCCTGACTTGCTATTTGAGTTTTCGCCATCAAAGTTTGTCTGGGAGAAAAAAAAATTATTCAGTCGTTGCTCAGAGGTCTTGAGAGTAACTGCAAATAATTTTAAATAAAAAATAAAAAAAAGCTCCAAGAGAACTAGAGGAAAAAGGATATATGAAAACAGTTAGATCACACAAAGAATCTCAATTGAATGACAATAAATAAAAAAATTCAAATAGAAAAAGAAGACGAAGCAAACGCAAATTAAAGCAGAAGTCAAAAGAGAAACAGTGAATTAAGAGAAAGTTAAAATAAATATTTTATTAAATTCAAATACCCCAAAATGTCGAGATGGATAAGACCAGTATCGTGTTAATTATTTATCCCAATATGAAATAAAATTATTTTCGTTAGTTAGGGTGAAGAGGATAATCTTGTTTGTTGCCAATAACGGGGCCGTGTTAACTGTTAAGCGTGAAACACTTCACCCCTTAATACCTACCTCATTTGAGCCAGCATCCACCATTAATTGTGGTACACGCAAAACCATCCCCTTAAAGGATGAAGCGCTCTGCAACCCCTAACATTGCCCCATACATTGAATATCGTCATTCCAATTCAATATCAAACAAATTGAACTTAAAAATACAATGCGTGATAAGTGAACAATATGTTGAATATGCAAAGTCCCTGGATCCAAATGTGCGGACCAGATGACCAACCTTCAAACAAAATTGTTGAGAATCATGAAATGCGCGTCTGCAATTTTATGATCTTTTAAAATTTTGTTTGCTCAAATAATTTCCCGCAATCAATATCCTTTTCCATTTTTCTTACCTAAGTTAAAACAAACAACTTGCGCCATAAAACGAATCACATGTTCCTTTTATCGCCCACCGACATTGGGGATCGTAAATGCTCGTCGACAAGATTGATTGATTGATTGAAGGCGGAACCCCCATTTTTATTTAGCTTAATGCAAGCTTAAAATTAACTTAACATTAAAACCTTACAGACTATCTTAAAATCTAGACTTAAATCTGCTGATTGTTCCTTTGCGTTGTTCCCAGTCCGGGAAACATAAAAAAAGGAAATGACGGGTGGCAAAGGGGCCTTGCAGACAAAAGGACATAATCTTCCATCTGCACGAAAAAAAAGAAAAAAGTCTTCGTTCGGGGAGACGAAGGAAAAAGGCACGGGTGGAGGTCAAGAGGTTGATTGAGACTGCCCTGCTCCGAAAAGGGCTTTAATCTGATCCGCGGAAAAGCTCTGTGTGAAAAGAAATTCTTAGTTGCATAAGTCGGTATTCCAAAAAGGAAGTTCATATTAAATTCCCGAAATAACATTCTATTGAACTAAATGTGATGGCTCCTCGATAGTATAGTGGTTATTATACCCGTCTGTCACTCGGGAGACCGGGGTTCGATTCCCCGTCGGGGAGCCTCTGGCGCAAGACTAATGACCTTGCCCGGAAAAAACAAATCATTATGGAAAATTTAACAAGTCTCAGGACTTGCTAAATAAGGCCAAGACCGGTTCCCGGTTGTAGTGCCGATGATGATGATGATAAAAACATAAGTGTACAGATTTAAATAAAAATTTAAGGCATATAAATTAATGGTTGAGTGTTTTTTTTTTTTGTGTCTTAATTTCCGAACATTGGATAACAATATTGAACAATAACGGCATCGGGGTTCCAGCTGGACATTAGCGGGCGAACAACGTAATAAGGTAAGCGTTCAACATTAACCATAAAATAAAACCAAATATAACCCTACATAACGGAATCTACCTCGCAGAAAAGTTTTTATAGAGAAAGCTTTATAATTATTTTCACCATTAACAGGCATTAAGCCGATCTTGTTCGTCTGCTCAGTTCCAAGTTATAGCTAAACCAACTGGTTGCACCAGCTGCTTAAACATTTCATGATCTTCCGAGAAATGCTGAAATCACGCATATTAACCAGTTAAGTACACATTTATCTTCGCACACATTTCCTGTGACACTTTAAAAAACAAAACCTGGGCAGAGAAGACGGGCTACTAAAATATCACGTTCGTTGACATCGACAGCAAGCTGGTTCGTGAATTCCCTTATCTGTTTACCCACATTCGGCTTAAAAGATTTAACACAAGTTGCACCACACCCCTACCTAAGAACCTTGTCAGATGAGTATCTGTTAACTGTGCTCGCCTTAATGTTTCCAATACCAGATGAGTTTATTTCTCTTAAACAGATAATTGGGGATAAGCAAAAAACTCAATCGGAAATTACCACCTCTGGTGAAACTTCACACAAATATTTGGGCCAAAGGTGGTTTAAACCAGTCAAATCTTTCTTATAACGCCGGTTTTACCTAGAAACGTCTTTAGGGGATAACAAACACAATCAAAAATGAAACTCATTTGAGGGTCAAGGGTCGCCGATTATGTTGCTTATCATTATTGGGCACATGCTTTCGATACGAAGCAAAAAGTGTGGGGATTCCCCAATGGGCCGAACGCTGAAACTGGTTTCTTAATTCAGTCTTAATATATCTTAAGCCGCACAACCGACTGATGCACCAGTCAAGGAAAACCTCTACATGAAATTCACGGGGATTACTCATTCACTGAACATAAATAAAATTCACCCAACTTGTTGATGAATGGAGGAGACCGCTGTTTGCGTAAGCAAACTCATTTGGGAATAAAATACTTTTATCCGAATTCGAAGAAGTTGGATTGCTCTTAAATTTGCATAATCACCAGATGGTTCGCCACAATTTATATAGTGTTCGATTTTGGTTGATAAAGTAAATTGACAAGAAATATCCAATGAAAGTCAATATTTCTATAGTTATATATCTTTCTTCTTTTCCGCACTAGGAGAACAATGGGCCGATTTTTGAAAGGTGTCATCTAATTGGGTTAACCAGCAAATGTTGCTCTTCAAGATGCTAATGATGCTGAGTCATTTCGTACACATAATGTGTTTATTCTATGCGTATGACTACTTAGTCATTGTCGTCATCACATAATTTCTGGTACAATTCTTATCACGCTAATCCCCAATGTATGTAAATGTATTCAAATTCATGTTATTGAGTTCGTAGAATCTTCAATATTGATTCGTTGGTAAAGCATATGAGTGATATAAATCTAAAGGATTACACACTCGCAATTACAGTGAGAAACACAACTCCACAAGCGTGTCGAACAAATCATTGACACCCTACACCAATTGCAGCTAGATATGTTAAGCTGATCACAGCTTAACATGTGTAACGAATTAAGACATCTTCGCATACTGATGTGTTCTTATACGCTGATGCTTCAGTTCTAACCTTTCCATAACGTGGGTTCGAATCACGTTCTTCAAAGCGATTACAAAACCTTATGAGTGCGTAATGCATTCTACGTTAGTATAGCTCTTTTAAGGACTACTCTTTTCACTACCAATGATATAAAATTCTTCGGCTGCCTCCTTGCATTGTGCGGTGTTCAACAATCATTCTCTACAATACGAGTACAATGTAAAACGGGTCGTTACAAACTCTCAGAGATTCTACTGATGTGAATGCTCACATTTTCACCTCTAAACAATACATATTTGTAAACCTCGTATTCAGGGTTATCGCAAAATGTTTCCAACCAAATGGAACTAAAATCTGCAAATACCATGGAAGGTGTGACAAGACTCGAAACCTCACAATCAAACTAGCACAACATTCGCGATGATTTCTTTACAGCGGCCGCTAGCTAACGAGATTATTTAAATAATCAATATTGTAGCGAGCTTAGGGTTCGCTGGATTAATTATTTTTAATAAATAAGAGCCGTTAAATCGATTTTGAATTAATATAACACTTTATTAGTCCGTTAATGACAACCGTTACTTTTACCGTACACAACTATTTCTGGACTTATCGCTTGCTTCACTTTCTTACTTATAACTTATTACTTGTCTCCATGATCTGTGTGCGACGTATTTATACCGTTTCCTCACATTCTGATTCGGTGTTACGTTTCCGTCCGTTCCATAGCGTTGAATGTTCTATTATTTATATTCTCCAGTTTTCCAGTACTTTATAGAATATTCTAGTATTTTGTTTCGGACTTTCTCGAATATTCTAGTACTGATTGTCATATGCATCACACTACCCTCGGCCTAGATTAGTTCGTCCCGAACTAATTTCACTAGTCTCCCGGGCCAACAAAAGCCGCCAGTCGGTCGCGATGCACCACTTTCATCTTGGCGTTCGGCGGTAGAAGTTCTTGACCTTCTTCCAAATTTTCTAATGCTCTCCTTTTAGCGCCAGCTCTAGCCTGCCGCCATTCTTCCTTTTCCTGACGACGGAATTCCTCTTGCATTTTAGGGATCTCATGCGAATAGTATAACAGAAAATGCATGTGCACACCCTTAAGCTCTTCTGGAGTTTGCACATCACGTAAGCGGTCTAGATCTTCATCTTTAATTACACACATATCATCTGGTATTGGTGCATCTGTCGATTTCATAACCGTATCCAACTGGTAGTTCCACATCTTTTCAAATAACTGGAGCGGTTTGTTCTTTGGAGCTGACAGTAAACACCAGCGTGCCTCGTAGTAATAGACTTTCCATAGATGGTCGCACGTTAATTCTGGTTTCACGTGTTCTTCTCCATAGAACGCAATTAACGGCACCTCTAGCCGTTGATTACGCCTACAATCTAGAGCTTGCTTGATCTTTGCCCCCGTATGTGGTGGCTTACAATAGCGGTCTCGACCTCCAACATCCGTTGATCTCTCTTGTTCGCAAACAGTTGACTTACAAAACGCCTGTTTGTAAATCCATTCAGCTTCATCTTGTAGTTCATTGGGTCCCTCTGGAACAGGCGTAACCGGAACTTCGCGCAATTGCATTCGCTCAGAAATATCCGTTTTACGGATTACTTTGTCCACATCCGTAAAGTGACCCCTTTCCAATTCACTAGGTTCGTATTCGGGTTCATATCCGTCCTCGTCATAATTAGTGAAATCCTCATAGTCGAAATCTACACCGAAACTGTTCTGACCTTCTTGCAATGACGCGTCAGTGACTAGAAGTCGTCTTTTCTTCTTCTTCACAGCAATTGGCCTTCCTTCGTCGTCTACAATAAAATCCTCAGCATCAGACTCCGATTCCTCATCATCATTGAAATGTTTTGCCGCCTCAGTTTCCCTGTGACTACGTTCAGAGCGGCGTTCAACATCGTCTTCGTCGTCGAATAGCTGTTCGGCTATAGCCTCACGTGCTGAACCTTCATCGACGAGCTGTTCCTCCCCATCACTTTCTTCGCCCTGTGTACGACGCAAACGCTTGGAACGCTTTCTGCGTTCGACTTTCAAACCAAGATTCTGTTCAATAAGGTCACAGTCGTCGTCTTCTAGTCGGTCGTCCAACTCGTCATCATCATTGTAAATTCGTTTCGGGGAATGGCCTGAAGCATCAGTGGCTTCACCATCACTGCCGTCCTCTTCAATCGGGTTATCATCGATGAGATCCTTCAGTTCTTCACGTAACACATCATCGTCATCTTCCTCCTCTTCCTCGCTGCTGTCCGCCATAGCTTTGCTCTTCCTGAGTCTCTTCCTTTCATGTGGCTCCAATTCCTCCTCATCATCCGGTTCTTCCGCTTCCGAGTCCCAGAATTCTTTCATACACTGCCTTTGGGCATCCAATTTTGCATTAACCTCTGCAGCTCGCGCATCCAATTTTGCCATCATCATCCTGAACATCTCCGAAATGTCCAACGGTGGCGAACTCTTCTTCGTTACATTGACACCATCTTGACTCGCTGTTTTTTCTCCATCCGGACAGTCTATCCCACTCGTACAAGCATCTGTGCCGACATCAATATCCTCTTCCTCTATTGCTGGTTGCAGACGCTGTCGAAGAATTGGCTTCTCTCCTCTGCTATCCAGGTTCCGGCCCTCCAATTGTCGACCTGACATCGTCACAATAAACTTCCACAAACTTAGTTATTTCACCAATAATTAATCCCACTTCTGACACCAAATGTAGCGAGCTCAGGGTTCGCTGGATTAATTATTTTTAATAAATAAGAGCCGTTAAATCGATTTGGAATTAATATTACACTTTATCAGTCCGTTACTTTTACCGTACACAACTATTTCTTGACTTATCGCTTGCTTCACTTTCTTACTTATAACTTATTACTTGTCTCCATGATCTGTGTGCGACGTATTTATACCGTTTCCTCACATTCTGATTCGGTGTTTCGCGTTCCGTCCGTTCCATAGCCTTGAATGTTCTATTATTTATAGTCTCCAGTTTTCCAGTACTTTATAGAATATTCTAGTACTTTGTTTCGGACTTTCTCGAATATTCTAGTACTGATTGTCATATGCGTCACAATATATTCCACATAGGATCTTAGAATGTACTCACAGCTAGCCCGACTTTTCGTAAAAGGCGACTACAGGTCGAGTGGTAGTTGGAGTCCTGCCATTGGTGGAATACCACCCCATCAAGCTCTAGGCCCTGTTGGGGTTGCAACTAGAGGTGAGAAGAAAGCGTTCCTGATAACCCTTTCTTGTATAACACTTCACTTGTTCAGCTTGTGCCACAACCCTAGATCTATCAACAACTTAGTTCTACTACATTTCGTTGTGACACAAGAAACACTGGGGGCAGATCAAGAGAGCAGCACGAAAGTTAATCCGTGATAATAGAAAGAGAATAACATGTTAAGATAACAAACATTGTTTACGGGGCTTGAACAAAGAGGTTTATCACGACAATAGAAAGAGACGTTAACTACGCGAGCACGAACGAAGAAAGATTCTTTAACACTACACAAATAAAATAGAACTGAAATTAATACTGTCGATAATCATACTGTTGGAATTGACGGTTGAGTTGGTCTAAGTAATTAATTCTATAGTCTCAATCATCATCATCATCATCAGTC
The DNA here is from genome assembly GCA_963931805.1 of Microdon myrmicae. Lineage (NCBI taxonomy): Eukaryota > Metazoa > Arthropoda > Insecta > Diptera > Syrphidae > Microdon > Microdon myrmicae. The sequence continues at coordinate 111,654,061 of OZ007496.1, forward strand.
TCTCCACCTCTATCCGGTCCAAATCCGAGACTTGTTAAATTGTCCGTAATAATTAGTTTTTCTGGGCAAGGTTATTAGATATTTTATTTGTCATTGATGAGTCAACATAAACAACTGGAGACAATTCAACTCCAATCACAGCAGCAACAAGTGGAATAGCTGATATCAACCTCATTCATAAAAATTCATCGTACAGTGAAAAGGTCTTAAACCATCATACAAGTTAACATTATAGAATAATAATGAATTCGACACTACACAAGATCTAGGTAGGAAGCTTAATAATTATCAAATAAATCACCGAAGAAGTACAAATAATATAACCATACAAATAGATAATCTAGCACAACAGCAACACCAAACATGTCGATATCCTAAGGATCTCAAATCTACTCGCGTCATAATATCGATGGCATCACAGTCTCGAAGTGTCGAGATAAAGAGCAAGGAGAACTCAAATGCTTTAGTGCGAAAACTGTTTACTCCTATGCAGGATATCAACAGTGGTAGCTTCTCTTCCGCGCCTGTTGCTGACTCAACGCAGAATGACAACATGAGTGGTCGGTATGGTCTACTGCAGCCTGGCTTAGAAGAACACAACAGCCGATCGTATTATGATTAACTGTCCTTTCATCATCAAAGGCAACCATGGTATGTCCAATCGGAAGGTTATCACACTTTTGTGTCCAGCTCACACACACCATTTCCAGATCGATTCCGTCAAAGTGGCAAATTTGTATCCAGTCATTCACAACGCTGGTCACACAATGTCTTACCAACGTCTGTAAGAAATATAAATTCGAGTGTTGGAATTGTTAGTGATGAACAATTTGACCACGACTTCCTTGTTTACCCTCATCATCACAATTCGAGTAGCAGTCTCTCCATCTCTACCGGCAACGGTATCACTAATGGCAACAGCCACACCCGCAACGCTAACATCGATCATTATAATAGTAGCAGCTCAAAAACCACTCTTCAATGGAGACATTGAAATGGCTCGGATCGACGAGCGGCGTTCTAGTGGCTAGTCATACAACTTGCTATTCGGCGATATCGGAATCATTCTGTGGCGGTTCTTCCAAACCCCACTGACTACTTACCTAAAGAAGCCCCATCTTTACAACCCAGTCTGCATAAGATTTCGCTAATGCAATCGCATTAGCACCTTAAAGGCTTTACGCATCTAGGATTATCTGAGGTATAATCTAAAAAGCTTCAGTAAAAGAATTCTTACCTTTTCTTGCATTCCCTCCGCATACAAATTCCTGTAAGAGTTCTTTCTTACCTTACCATAAATTCGCTGTAATAAAATTCATCGGTTCGCATATCAGGGAATCTTACCCTTGAGTTGGCTAATCCCAGCCTCAATATGTGCACATAAAAACTATCTATGCACACATTGGCCGTCGACCGTTTTAGCCAGCGATAAATAGTCCAACACAAGCTGCATGTAATTAGCACCATCCACGTTGAGACTATTTCCCTAACTCACACCATGAGTAAACAAAAGACCGCTGTCCGGCATTCTGGCGATACGCAAATAATTTAATCATCCTAGTATGCCAAATGCACCTACCGTCTAATGTTTACTCAGTTGAACTCTCAGGCCATAAATTCCTTTATCCTACATAGTTCTGGATTCGTTTCCCAGTAACTTCTCACATAAACAAAGAACTCCACGATCCCTTTTTCCTTTCTTTGTTTCAGGTTTATTCCCATGGCCTTGTGTATGAAAAAAACCAAGTGATGTTCACACACACATACACATACATTGCCAAGTCTTTCTTCCTTGTTTCCACCACGGGAGAAACACTTTCTTTCTTGGGTAAACTCACCCCAAAACGAATAAATATCGTGGAGTCTATTTCCATCCGCCGGCCGCCATGGTCGTTGCCGCTCCCGCTCTCCGCCGGCTGCGGAGATTCAATAATACCGAGTCGTGAGAGGTATTTCGAACTTGTCGGTTTCCAATTGTTTGCGGAGTCTGTGTCGCAATTCGTTTGTAATAGTGAAAGGAAAAGAATTTATAAGTGAGAAATCTAACCTTATTTGAAAAACAGTAAAAACCAATTGCAGTAAATAAAAACAGTGTTCCATTTTACTTCCCTTTATTGGCGCTTGTCTTGTAGAGGAGTTTTACGCCTTGTGTCGATGAACGCCGTTTACTTTTCAGCGGAACATTGATTAATTTATGATGGCGGAAGAAGTGAATCTAGTGCCCGTGACTGGTACATACTTCTTCCCCACAAGTCTCCTCGCTGCAGTCTATGGTCCCCAGTTCTCGAATGCTTACCCCAAAGTGGTACCACCGTGGGGGAGTGGCGTTTCTAACAGATACACACACAATAATCCCTTTATTTCGATCCCCATTAAGCTAAACTGGATGACATTGGCTCGAAATCGGGACCGGTGGAGAGATTTGTTAAATAAGGCCAAGACCGGATCCCGGTTGTAGTGCCGATGATGATGACACACACAATATACAAGCAAATGGTGAAGAACACCGACAGAAAATCGAATAAGAAAAAGCATCAGCCGTATACCAAGCAATAACATAGCAATTCCACATGAGTTGATTGTACTTGAGTTTAGAAATCGAATTCGTACACGCGGCAGTGGCCTGATGTGTTGATTATAACTGTCATAACGTCATTTAGAATCTCACGTTCTTCACTATCATCGCAAACGCAATAATTGGTGACCGCGACATGATCTGTGTACAAACCCCACACAATTTCCCATAGATAAACAGGACTTTACTACTACGATCTTCTCTCGCTCGCTCCCTCCTCGCTCCTTCGTTCGCATACGAAGTTGATCGAAACAAAGTTACTGAGGAAGGAGTAGTGTGGCGTTTCTAACAGATACACACAGAATACACAAGCAAATAGTGAAGAACGCCGAAAGAAAATCGATTAAAAAAAGGCATCAGCCATATACCAAGCAATAAGATAGCAATTCCACATCAGTTGAGTATACTTGAGTTTAGAAATCAAATTCGTACACGCGGCAGTGGCCTGATGTGTTGAGCATTGGTTCAACTTTTGGTGATTCTAACCGTCATAGCGTCAGTTCGAGTCACACGTTCTTCACTATCGTCACAAAACTCGATAAGGGTGCCATCGATATCGATGATGATCAACGGTTAAGTCCAACCCTGTCAATAATTCATTCACCTACAAGTATGCCTACTCGCATCAGCCCATGTAGCAGTAGTGATAGTACGACAAATAGTAGCGCGATATGCACACCAACCTGATCTCATTTCCCTCCAACCTCATCTCATTTCCATTCGACCGTCGTCGTCAGATAGATGGACAAAAGGCTATTAGATACCAAATGCGCTCTCTCTCTCTCTCTCCTGAAGATAACAAATTAGAAATATTAAAAAAAAGTAGTAGGCGTTGAAAATAGCATCCAAAAAGGAAAAAGGGAAAAATTAAACAATTCATTCTGCGTAAGTCATTCGATCAAGAAAGTATAACGTACTTATCCCGACGCTCGGTTCCAATATATAGAGAAGATTTCAAGCAATTCTAAACGAAAAACGTCACCAGTCGTTTCACATATAATTAAAGTTGCACATCCAAGCTGGACCCACGTAGTAATTCGCATACCTCCAACTCGAAACTATCTAAAATTAAATATCGATGTGCATGAAGCCGAAGAAAGGACTCTAAAAGTGATTCGTACTACAAAATTCTAATAACAGATCTAGACGAATCCCATCAATCTCTACAAATACACAAAGAATCTAGTGACTATTTCCCTTTATTTCGATCCCCATTAAGCATATCTTCTTTTACAACCGGGGGCTCAAGGTTCAACGCCCCCAGCAACCAGAACAGCCGTAACCACAAAGGCCAACCACTCAAGAAAGTATTGTGGGAATGGTATTTGGGATGAGGTGGCGGCACGGGCACAGGTTCACAAATATTCCCACGTGAATGATTGATATTGAGTTGGTAGGTGATCACTGGACTTTACCACCCCTTGGACGAAATTATGTCTATTCACTTTTTCAGTAGCTGTTCGTCTTATTTCGCGTAAGGGAAAGAAAATAAAACTCGAGTCTTCATTTAAAAATTTTGTTTGCATACCAGATTATTGCACATCAAGTGTAAGTATCCGTTGAATTTCATTTCGGTAAACCAGGTTAATTATTTAGTCTTTTCTGTTAAAATTGTGAACATAAAATAGTTGATACCAACTTAAGGCGCATGAACACTGAATTAGTCTTTCCTTTTATGATGTGAACATAAACTTTGATACAACTTAGTGTGAACGAACGCTGAATTCACTTAGGTAACGCTAACTAATTATTTACTTGATCCGACTCGCGTGTGCTCGCTGATGGTGGTGAAGCTTGACTCCGACTCTGATGGTGGTTGATTTCCGACTGGTGTGCGCGCTCTTTGATGGTTATTTCTCGACTGACTCAAATTGACTCGTGCAGAGTCGGCCATCCGCTAAGGGTGGGTTTTCATTTTCGAAAGAAACGTGAAATTTCTCTCTGTGGTGACCAATAAGAGAGGATCTCTCTGCCGATCGTGGCGGGATTATTTCGCATGTCCATGTTGCCAGGTCATGGGCAAACGAAAACGAGAAAAAGGGCATCTCAATGGTGTGCATGCAGCTGTGTAAATAGTCTGCAGGCCATTAGGGCAACTTATGCCTCAAGCAAATAAGATACTTGCACAACGATGATTGTGCACGGTATCGATGCCGGTGGCCAGAGTCGAATTCTTTGTGTGTATGTTGACATCCAGGAGAATTAGATTCTTGGCGGCTAGACGCGCGATATGTGAACTGCTTTTGTCGGTTGGACAAAAGTTGGTGTGATTGAAGACAAGTCGGAAAAACGTGCTGTGCACGTGTGTGGCAGGGTATGCTGGCTGACAGGGGCGCCGATACGGTTTCTCATTGTATGTTGCATGTGGTATTAATAATTGTTTTCAGATTTTTTCTGGTGATGCATTACATGCATGAAATGATGTGATGCGTGGCAAAGGGGTTGGAATTGGTGTGAAATTGTGGGTGGTCGCCTGCACAGCTTTAAGGAACCCCCCCGGATTACAGTGAGTACCCCCCCCCCCCCCCCCCCACTCCATTATTTACACAGTAATTATAACATATAATCGTTATAAATATTTTGTGCATAACATACAATAGTTTTGTGTATAACATATTATAACACCGATATGTATTGCTCCTTTAACTGGGCGAAAAGGTATTTGACCCCACAGTGATTTGTGAGGTTCGCAGGACCGCAACACTATCATTAATCCTCAATATTTATTAACGAGTTTCAAAAAGATGACCCTATTTCAACCCAGTACTTGGATCTTACTAACGAAATGTTTATTTTCTTAATGGGGTTGAATGAGCTTACATAGGCGATAGGGAAGAATCCGATTCGGTCCAATCATTGTCACGTCTAGGGAAGTAGTACTGTTCGCGATTACTAATTACTGGGGGAATGGGGGAATTGGGGAATTGGGCTTTGGTGACGGTCGGTGAGCTTAGATTATTAAATAGGATAGATTGACCAAAAGATGCTTGTTTTGTAGGTCTACTTGCATCTCCTGGCTTGTATATCAAAACTGTAGTGGCAATAGCAGAAATTGGTCGAGTTCGTGGCTGTGTTCATGCTCAATCTGCTGTGCTTTGAACGTACATTGTTTTTACAGAGCTGTTATGGTATTGTCGATTTTAGTGCGATCGGACGATGGACCTATTTTTCTAGATCCTATCCAGTATTACTTAATACTTAGAGCTCTCGTTTTCTCCAGCAGGTCGTGATGCCTTTGATGTCATAGATGACTGCACCGCGGAAACGTACTGTGGACCACTATATGATTGACGGGAGGCTATGATCTAGTCGGTTTCTTGTGCGAGTTTGCTCACTGAGGCATCATTACAAAAGTCTCCTGTCTCTCTAGAGTTTCTAAGCCGTATTTCCAAGAGTGACGTCCTGATAGCAGTGTTTTGGTGGCTTTGGTCTATCCGTAGTAAGTGCCCCGCAGAACACTGTCCACACACTAAGAAGAACACACTGAAGCGGAAAACAGCACACAAGTAAAACACGGAGTCTAATAGTTTTTGATCTTATTATAAAATTTTTTTTAGTTCGAATTCCAGTTTTTATTGCTACTTGACATCAATTAACAACGCTGGATCACCCGTGGTGATTCTATGAGGAACTTTTACAATGTTTTCTTTTATGCACTACGAGCTAACTTTCGCCGAGCGTTTTACGATCTTGATGGCACGGTACCGCTCAAGGTACTTTGACACATTAAAACTTGGTCACCGCTATTCATCACTTAAACGAAATACAAGTTACTTTGACACTGGACGTTACTTTGCAAAAGAACACGAATTTGCAACGGTACTGAATCGCACACCTTTCAGGACTAGGCCTCACACCAACGTACACAAAAACGAATAGTCCTCTTCTCTCGGTTTTCCAAGACGGCCTCTCTAGACTGCAGCTCCAAGTAACTCTTCTTCACGACTCCTTCTCATTGGCTGAATTCCAATTCCCCATCGGCAAGGGAAAGCTTCCCAGCGCATCTCTGCACAGAACTTCCCATCATATCTGCTAACAGAATTTTCCATAGTATCTGTTAACAGCATAAATTTCTCATTGCATCTGAAAAGGATAATTTCCCATAGTATCTGAAAAGGAAAAATCTTTCCTCATGATCATCAACACCATTAGCTGTTGGTTATCGGAATCTTGTTCCTTTTGTTTTAAGATCGGATGCGGCCGCTTATTCTCCGATCTTTTCCTTAGGATTTGTTTATGCCGCACATCTGGCCTGAGAAGCAAAGGTTCTCATGCTATTCAGATGGGTACAAAGGACTATGGGATGTAATGATTTGTTTGTACTTCCACTCATAAACATCTATCGCGGGTAGTGTTAAGAGTTTATGGCTGCATGACTGCTAATCGGCAGCGCAACGATGTCTTGTTTGCACAAGTGTGCCTTTAGCGTTAGGGTCATGCCAGGGATTTAGATGTTAATTTCCATTAGCTACCAGAATAGGCATCCGTTGTTCGGTTTATTGGAGTATGAACCAGAAAAGTCCGGAATTATGTATGCCGTCGGAGAGATTTCCTTTCAAGTATGAAAAATGCTGCTGGGAGCTTGCGTTGCCCAAAATTGTAGGTAGGTGTGGTGTCTTGTGAGTGAGGGAAAAGATAGGTTAAGTTGAGGAGATGGGTGGTTCTTGGGGAAGACTTTAAAGAACCGCCACAGGGTTCTTTAGGTATTCCCTAAGAACCACCCATTTCCGTAAATGACCTGCCTTCTATTTGCCTGCAAACGAGCAGCGTAAGCTACTCCGCATTACCTCCCATCGGAAAACCAAATTCCACGGCAAGACTATCATCTAGCCGTGACATTAAACTTTCACCTCAGGGCAGGATTGCTTCCAACGCATCATGCCCCCGAAACCTAATTTGGTTACCTCATCAGGTAACCAGCATTTATCCATGAGCATGTCAATGCGCAATGCTACAAACCATTTTCTCATACATGTGCATGATATGTTCATCCTGACCACTGAAAGCAAACCAGGCATTAATACGAGGGTTGCCTTTAATATTTCGGGATTAGTTTTTTATTTTTTTTTTTTGACATAACGTAAACAGAGAACGACATTAAAAAATAGGAAGGAAGTATTATAAAAAAACCATTTGTAATACGAGGGTTGCCTTTTATATTTCGGGATTAGAGAACAAAAACAAATATTGATCATCGAAAATCACTTTATTGTTTTTCAAAATATTCCCCATGAAGATCTATACACTTTTGCATGCGTTTGAACCAATTGTCGAAGCACTTTTGCCACTCTGATTGAGGTATCTCCAACACATGCATTCTGAATGTAGCAACCGCTTTTTCAGGTATCGAAAAACGTTGACCTCTCAGTTTGTTTTTTACGTACGGGAATAAAAAGAAGTCATTCGGTGCCAAGTCAGGACTATACGGCGGATGACCCATCAAATCGATGTTTTGGGTGCTCAAAAATGCAGTTGTCGCAGCCGATGTGTGAGAGCTCGCATTGTCGTGGTGAAGAGTGATCCGTCTTCGGCGGTTGGTTTTCCTGATTTCTTGGAAGACAACTGGCAAACAAATGGTTGTGTACCACTCAGAATTGACTGTTCTGCGTTGTTCTAGTGGTACGGTTGCGACATGTCCAGTTTTTCCGAAAAAACAGGCGACCATTTGCTTGGAAGTGCTTCGTGCGCGAACAACTTTTGTTGGATTTGGCTCATCTTGAAACACCCAGACAGTCGACTGCTGTTTACTTTCGGGCTCATACGCGTAAATCCACGATTCATCACCTGTCACGATGTCATAGACGTGTTTCGAAGCACCGCGACCGTATTTTTTGAGCATTTCTTTCGACCAATTGACACGAGCCTTTTTTGGGCGATTGACAAATTGTGTGGGATCCAACGCGAACAAATTTTTTTGACAGTCAAATGTTTATGCAATATGGAATGTATGCTGGTCCCACTTCCAATATCAGTTCGCGCACAGCATCAATGGTTTTCGGAACAACAACTGAATTTGGACGACCTTCACGAAATTCATCTTGGAGTGAACTACGACCACGATTGAATTCACCATACCATCGATAAACACTGGTCCTTGATGGAGCTTCATCGCCAAAAATTGAATTAAGATCATCCATGCACTGTTGCTGAGTTAATCCACGCCGAAAGTTGAAAAAATAATCGCACGAAAATGTTGACGATTTAATTCCATTTTTGGGCCGAGATGAATCTTTTAAGTTATTGTAAACAACACAAATAGCGCTCATATGTCAAAACGTTCTGAGTGCGTATAACCTCAAAAATGTCCAACTTTACGACAGAGCTGTCAATCGCCGGATTGCAAGGCTAGGGTTGCCAAATCTCGAAACATAAGAGGCAACCCCCGTAGCATCGAATTTTTCTGGTTCATAATACATGATATATATAATACCATTTCATATCCCCTATCGACTCAGCTTGTCACCAATAAACGATAAACACACGTTGGCCAGCGTATTGTGGACACAGCTGCAGCCGATATTCTTCTTACGATCCATAATTGAACCATTGCTCCTATACCCTTGGGTTCGCAACACTTGCGGCCGATTCCCTATTATCGGCTACCAACCGATCATGGGATTTGGGCATGAATATGATCGTTCTTTAGGCAATCATACCTACGTTCATGCTTTATGATGACCCTTCTGGAAATCAAAGTTGTAGTATCCAGTTTTATTCCAACGGATTCGTCGCCTATTCTGAGAGCGAATCATGTCGTGTTAGTGAAGATAATTGTTACTTTTCCGAAACAATAAAAAAACCAAGAATAATGAACCATAAAAAGTGTTTTTTTCAATTTATGTACTGCGTTGCTAAGTAAATAGAGGTCAGACCCTGTCGGACAATTTTAGTGAAAAAATCATCAGTGGTGTTTTAGTGAACTCAGCACCCTTGCCGGTGACACGATTAAAACACCCACAGGTCCATCAGCCCAGCTTTGAAAGATGCTCAAAGATTTCTCCCAACCATTTCGCGAACCCTATAGCTTAGATGGGGTGGTATTCCAACGGGTGGCTGGGCTTTGGGACCATACCTACCACAGAGTAATTGTGCAATAGCAAGAGACGTCAGTTGAACCCAGGTATGCACAAACAAATGCAAGACACGACCTCCTTACCAACTCAGCCATTGAGGCGGCAATATATAAATACATAAATTTAAATCTTCTCATAACATGCTTGGGATTTAAATTTAATAAAAACCAAAAGCACTACTTTTACAAGAGGTGCCTTGTATATTTTCACTTTGCATGAATAATGATTTGTATAAGACCAACACTTCTAACGTAGTTTACGTAATAATCTACTGCTTAGGTTTTAGTTTTACTAGAGAGAAAACAAGTATCGTTTTTCGATCTGTGGGACAAAATTATATTTCTATAGTAAGTTGTTTCTGGGTAACAATGCGCAGCCGCTCGGTGAAATAAGCTACAAGCTCCGAGAAATAATTTGGAAAAATCCTTGACCGTTTTTCGGAGCTTGACCTGGTAAAAAAAAATAGCTTCTCAGGAAAGCGACCCAGCTCTATAGGTTCGCGTTTTCTGAGACAACTATAATATATTTAAAAAAAAACTATACTAAAGTAATCTATGGAACCCTAAGTATACTTTTCTGCTGACATCAATTTTTTGCTAGGCCCTGATTAAAGAATAAAAAAACGCTTTGTAAGAAAAACCTAGGCATGATTGTTCTTTTCCACATTGTACGTGACCTGATTCTGACATTGTGGTATAACTTTACCATATTATTCGCACTTACCAACTCCATGACTGAGGTATGTGGATTTACGGCACGTCGCCATTTCATGGTCTAAAATACGATCAATTCAAATGGTTAGGTCCCTACAAACTCGGCTATCGGATCCTCGTTTATTTATTTATTTATGTCGGTGGCAATATGACCATCTGTTGTTATCTCGGTCAAGCGTTTACCGTATGTACGTCAGTTTTAGGTTGTTTTGATTTGTCACCGGAAGCTATAAATAAACTTGAGTGTACGGTATTAGTCCCTGCTGTAGATTTCAGCACTTATATATAAATTAGTTGATGAGAGCGTGACAATAATCTGCTACTGGTCATTGCACTTATTGTGCATATGGAAGTCGGTTTTGTGTTACACAGCGCGGGAAACAAAAGATCCCAGCAAATAAATGAAATATTTTTGCGCGGTAACGTATCGCTTTTAATTTTAGATTGACCGCTGAATAATTTATGGATGCTGAATACAATTTGCCAGGTGGCAGGTTTTATTGTTGGGTGACTGGTTTCATTGAAATATAAGAAATAGGTTTCACATACCGAATTAAGGAAAGTATTCGTATTTTAATTACCCTTTTAGGGCGAGTTACTTGCTATTTATACCTTGCATTATCTGGTGACGGGGAAAACAAGGAGTAGTGTATTTCAACTCTTCTCTTGATGTTTATTGTTTTTAGGAGATACCACCTTACTAGTTCTTCTAGTTCGAGTAAAGCTACATTTTATCCAATAATTCAATAATTCAATTAAAAGAAAATAGGGAATGAAAGTCACGATACACATTGATCTTGAATGCCTTAAAATAATGTGGCGGCTCTATAAGTTTCCATAGGAGAATTAATAATAGAAACTATGCCACTTTCGAAGTTTTTGTAGCTTGACCCGGTGTGTGTAATCGAATTTCAAAATAGAAAAATTGAATAATGAAGGGGGCCTGATATCCCACATAAACCACCTGATAAAATTGCTACCAACACTGTAATAGTATATATCAGTGGAAAAAGCTATTTTGAAAGTTTTAAAACATCATGATGTCGGTTACGGCTTTTCCCTCCAAGACGGTTGCTCGGGGTATGAAAGTGTCACACTACTAGCGAAATCAGGACGTCACTCTTGGAAATACTGCTTAGAAACTCTAGAGAGACACGAGACTTTTGTAATGATCCCTCAGTGAGCAAACTCGCACAAGAAACCGACTAGATCATAGCCTCCCGTCAATCACATAGTGGTCCAGAGTACGTTTCCGCGGTGCAGTCATCTATGACACCAAAGGCATCACGACCTGCTGGTGAGAACGAGAGCTCTAGGTATTAAGTAATACTGGATAGGATCTAGAAAAATAGGTCTGTGGAGATTCTCTATACCACATGGAGAACCAACCCACAATTCCAACCAACCCTGACCGCTAACAGCGCGTCACTCTAACCCAACTCCCCATGCAAAATCCGCAATAGCATACATTCCAAACTCCCCAATAAACACACTCCAAACCCGCAACAGAATATATTCTAAACCATCCCCACATACATTTTCCCAAAATTGCTTCGGTCAATTCTTTATCTAAACCATATTCCTTCCTGGCGACCAAGCAATCTTAATTTCCCCGAAATTCAGATGCTATAATAAAAATCAATTTTCAAATCCACAACGAACATTAACCATCTCCCTCAATTATATCACCCCACATACATTTTCCCAAAATTGCTTCGGTCAAGTCTCTACTTAATTCATAATCCCTCTTTGCGACCAAGCAATCTTCATTTCCCCGAAATTCATATGCTATAACAAACGCATATTCAAATCCACAACGAAACATTAACCATCGCCACCAACTATTCCAATACATTTCCCCGAAATTACTTCGGTTAATATCTTATCTAAACGATATTCCTTGCTTGCACCCAAGCAATTTCAATTTCCCGGTATACACAACCAATGAATCCAACTCAGCTTATACGGCGAGGATTCGCTGGAACTGAATTCCTATGCAAGCATAGCAATTCTACTCGAAATTCCTAGTAAATGGCGGCGAGTCGACTTTAGCTGTGACTCAACTACCACGACACCCTGAATAGATTCTTTCCTTCATTAGTCAGTCGTCATTCAGCAACCGCCACGCGCACATCGGGAGTCCCCCGACAACCGCCGCGATCACACGGGGGCACGCACGTCCCCGGGAGCCAAATAAAGTCGAGTCGAACGTTCCCCTTTCAACTGCTGCGGGCACCGCGTCAGAGAGAAATAGAAGAGAAAGCATTCTTGCGAAGTTCGTGAATAGAAACTAAACCACTTATGACAAATCGTAGTTTTATTCAAAAACCAGTATTCGGTACTATCTTACCAACTAAGTGCTTGCCAGTAAAATGGATATGTTTAATTTGCCCAACTTCTTCTCTTGTATACTAGGTGTATGCATACGTTTTTTCCGGTTTCTTTTGTAAAAAAATACGTAATTTTCTAGGGAAATTAATTTTTTTAATTCAAAATATTGGCCATCGGCTTCTATACATTTCGTCCATCTTTCAGGTAATTTATGAATAGCATGCCAGAAAAACGGCTTGTCTTTCACGGCAAACCATTCGTCGATCCATATTCAAATTTCCTCGAAATCGCTTATGTGCTGCTCTGCAAGCGCGTGCCCCATTGATGCGAAGAGGTGATAGTCAGATGGCGCCAAGTCCAGGTAGTACGACGGGTGCAGAAGGATGTCCCACCCAAGCGATTTCAAGGTGTCTTTCACTAGTTTTGCGGTATTTCACTAATTTTGCACTTTTCGCTGGCGCCATCTCTTAGTTTAACCGGGAAAAACGTAAGCATACTTCTCCATTGCTCGTAAACGTCTGCTGATTGTTTCTTGTGGCACACGTAATGCTTCTGCTAATTGCCGTTGAGTTTGAGTTGGGTCATTATTCAATAACTACTGTAATTGCTCGTCTTCACATTTTTGTGGTCTGCCAAGTGCTCACTGTCTTTCACATTGAAATCACCACTTTTAAATTGTCGAAACCATGTCTCACATGTTGGAGCGTGTTCACCATATGTTTCTACCAGCAAACGATGACTTTCAACAGCCTTTTTCTTTTGATTAAATAATAAAAGCAGTGCGTGCCGCAAATGTTCTTTTTCAGGCACAAAACTCGACATGATCACTGAACGATAAAACAAAGACGCTAGTTTTTGGCGAACTCAACTTGTGTGTGTTTGTAGTTAAATCTCAAACGAATATAATGACGTATGTGTCAAATTAATACGCTGCGTACTTTTCTCTGGCGCCATCTCTTATTTAAACCGGAAAAAACGTACGCACTCACCTGATAATTCTTCATCTTCGAAGTTTTTGGCCGGGCCGGACACTTTGTCTTCGATGTCAAAATTACCACTAACACCCAAATCATTTTATATCATTGTGGCAATTATTGTGTATGTTTCTAAAAGCAAACATTAATCTTCGGAAGCATTTTTCTTTATAAAGTAAACTTTCCCGCGAATGCTGTTTGGTAGTCATGTTTCTAGACATATTCAAAGGAATAAAAAACGTATGTGTTAACTTGCTTTCACTTTGCCAGATCAAATTCAGTAGGTTTTTTTGATACTTTATAAAATATGACAGCTGTCATTGTGAAAAAAAACCGGGTCGTATGGTAAATATCAAATTAGTAAACGAATATGGACATTTTAAATTATATAGTAAAAATTGGTCCACACGGAAAATTTTGCGAAAGAATGGTGTGTAAATCATCATCATCATCATCAACACTACAACCGGGATCCGGTCTTGGCCTTATTCAGCAAGTCTCTCCATTGGGTAGTAATGCTTCCGCGTTCCGAAAACTACATACCTACATATGGAGAGTCTTGCCAAATTGACATCTTGTTAAAACATCTGGTTTTATTACTATTGGACACCATTTTCTCATCCTTGATCCTGGTTGGATACATGAACCTAGATCAAGTTATACGTTTTATTTATTTGTTTCATTTTGTTTTCACATGTAGTGATCCTAAATTACTACTCTCACCCAATTCCCATTAAGCCTCAAATAAAGTAGTTTTTCGCCAAAAGGTGCGCCACGGTACGAACCCTATGTTTATACTGTGCGTTAAGCAATTCCCCGGAATGACATAATGACCTGCGTATCTTCAAATGCATTTCATGGTTGTGCCTTCCGGGAGGTTCCGCAAACCAAAACCCCAATCATATTCCCTAAGTGAATCATATGCGCAACAAATTAAACCAACAATCTATTTGTCGCACATTGATTTAATTCCTATTAATCCTAACATCATGAAATACCTAACTCCAAATGCATTTCATGATCTTACCTTCCGGGAATTTGTTTGGACAAATCCGTTTGACTTCCCAGAATTTCACTCTGGCTGAAGCACACACAAATCTTGTTTATGCTTCCCGGAATTTTTACACACATTTTTGAGGCAAAACTCTGGAGGTCCAGAGTATAAAAGGGCGACACATTTTGAATTCCAGATCAGTGCCGACACGCTTAAAGGCCGACAAACAAAGAGTTGTGGCAATATGTAGCCACAGGAAATTTAGTATACATTTAAATTTAAAATTGATTACCTGGTTTTCCTCTGTAGGCTTCTCCTCTGGTCCTTGCTCTCTCCACGACCAGGGACTGCTTCTGTGGCTCCGAATTGAGAGAAGTGGCTGTGTTTCCGGGGTTCCAGACTTTACGCTTGCAGCTGTTGCAGTACACGCCTTTCATGATGCTCCTCAAAGGCATTTCCCAAATAAAATCGTAAAATAGGCATCTTATATTAACCACACGAGATTCCGCTGAGCACCGCAAACAATTACCGACCAAATCGGGTTTACAACCAATGTTCGAGGATTAGGATTGTATCAGAAGCTTTGAGATAGACAACACAAATTGGCGATCGGTCGTCCACAAATTCGTCCCTCGAATCATGGAATGCCTCCGGATCCACCCCGTCAACCGGCGGCTCGGGAAATGCCTCGGGCCGTGCCCGGGCAGGGGTGCCCTCTCGGACATCCCTTTGTCGCTGCCTTGTTTGCATCTGCCGGCTGTCTAACTAAACCTAAAATCTCACGATTTCAAGAACCGAACTCGTAACCTCGACAAGCCCCGTGGCCAACAGTAAACCCGGGAAAAACAACGGTCCAACAAAAACACAACAACAAACACAACTCGTCCAACGAGAGAACCAACCCGAACGCGACAGAACCAATCCGTACACGAGCCGGCCGGATATCGGAGACAAACCCACAACGTCTGTTCCGATCAACGTTTTATTTCGAAATCTCCGATCGCTAAAAGGCCGCACACGAATCGAGGGGGCGCGAAAAAACAACAAGGAATACAACCCACACAACAGACAAACAAACACTCCTACAGGGGACAAACTCTTCTCCCAGCCACAAGATCACGCGAGAACAACACAAATGATCACTACACCGCCCGAGAAGAGAGAGAGAGAGAGACAGAAAAAGGAAATACCTCAACCGCCACCCGTCGCTCAGAAAAACACCAAGTAACTTATGGTAAATTTTGTACCACAGCAAAAAGAGAACAAACAAAACCTACCGCGCAGCCGAAAAGGAAGAAAAGCAGAATCCCCTCCAACAATGTCGTTTACAAAAATGAATAAAGAAATGTTGTTATAGAAAATGATAACCTAAACGCAAAAAATCAATCAAAGTAACAACAAAAATTAACAAGATATAAATGCGAATAACAAATTACAATAATAATAAAATAAACAATGAGTTCGCATGTATGAATAATCAAATAAAGTTATCTAAAATGATCGACACTGATCAATCACAAAAAAAAAACAACAAAAAAAAGATCAGTAATATTACTTAAACCTAGACCCAAAACAATGCCACTAGATTTTTCAATTATCCACAGTGATCTTTCAATAATAACAACAACAACAACAAATATATTTTCCCGCAGCTCCGCCGTTATGTTGAACCCTCGCCAAAAATTATTGATGAAATCGCTTTGTAAGTTGATTCGGAATGATTTCCATAGTTGATCTGGACACGCTCATTATATATTATATTACGGAAACCAACAGAAATAATGTGCTTATTTATATAGTAATAACACCAATGATCGTGCAAATATTGTGTATTTTTCTGCACCTAAATCGCACAGCGCAAATTCATCCTGCTCTATTGGTGTCTTCAGCCAATTGTTGTCAAAAGAAAAGACTTCTATCCCGGCAGTCGTTCCTCCAGAAGTATAGGGACGTATGGAGCCTCTGGGCTCCACCCACCAATGGTCGTGCACCTCCGAGCTAAACGTGCTCGAGGATTTAAGCCAAAATGCCAGTGCAGAGCCAACTAATGGGCACCGGCTGCGCCACTGTGGCAATATGTAGCCACAGGAAATTTAGTATACATTTAAATTTAAAATTGATTACCTGGTTTTCCTCTGTAGGCTCCTCCTCTGGTCCTTCCTCTCTCCATGACCAGGGACTGCTTCTGTGTCTCCGAATTGAGAGAAGTGGCTGTGTTTCCGGGGTTCCAGACTTTACGCTTGCAGCTGTTGCAGTACACGCCTTTCATGATGCTCCTCAAAGGCATTTTCCAAATAAAATCGTAAAATAGGCATCTTATATTAACCACACGAGATTCCGCTGAGCACCGCAAACAATTACCGACCAAATCGGGTTTACAACCAATGTTCGAGGATTAGGATTGTATCAGAAGCTTTGAGATAGACAACACAAATTCCACTTGTTCGAATGTTATCTTAATTCGTTTATTTTTTTTTTTATTTTACTTTTTACATTTATTCTCTGATATTCTAATTTTACAATTTTTTTTGTTCTTAAAAACCAGCGATCCACCACAGGAAAAACCTTACTGTCTCTTCCTTTTCAACTCTCAGACCCGTTTTTTTAAAAACCGTCAACCGGGGCAAAAACTTCTTTTTTCTTTTCTTTTTTCTTTCTTCAACCCAAAAAAAAAAAACGTTCTTCTCGTTGTCAAAAAACCGTGCACAACGGAATTCAAAACCGTATTCGACAAAACAAACATTAACCCTCCGTCTCTCTCGCTCTCCACTCACGCCCACTTCGAAAACCGAATTCGAACTCGAAGAACTGCACGATCCACACCCGAGTCGGGGCGTGTTCAAAAACTCACTTCTGCATCGTGCAATTCCTCCACCACCTTACCATCATACTATCTTAAAACAAAATTATATTAAATACAAATTATCAAATGATGGTGGTGGCGGCAACCGCACGTAAAAGAGTATACAAACTCTCCCAACTCCTCCTCCTCAACCCTCAAAAACATATTCAAGCCCCTAAGCGACCCATGGTAAAGGCCAACAGAACCCCACAAATTCAAGCTGCTGCACAAAAGCCTCCCAGGGTGCAATCCACAATGCTCGAGAAACCCTGTTTTTTCGGCTTGATTGAGGATATTCGACGGCGGTATGTAAAACAAACAACCCAGGCTGAGAGGGATGCACTCTTTTTCACGACATATGCAAGACATACCCTCCAAAATGGATCGCAGAACTAAAGTTATCCTCATAAACGTCAACTCCCTTGTTTCGCTTTCAAAGCGTGCGATAGTCTCTGACTTCATAGAGGATAACCAGGCGGACGTGGTTCTTGTAACCGAAACTAGGTTGCATCCATGTCACCGCCCCATATTCCCAAACTTTTCCATAATTCGAAGAGATCGAACCGTCACTGGCGGTCCCACCATCAACGGAGGTGGCACCTGTATACTGGTTAATAGCGAACTTCGCCATGAAGCTATTGACCTCCCACATTTCAAGTCCATAGAGGTTTCCGGGGTTGAATTGCATCTAACTAATAACGTTAGAGTGAATATATACTCCGTATACAACTCAAATAAACCGAATAATGGCCCCATTAATCCCGAAGATATCGCCCAGTTAATAAGGACCTCGGAGAATGCAGCCTTCATCATAGGCGTCGATCCAGACATCCCCACTGGAACAACTCCGTCTCTTGGTCAAACGGCACAAAGTTGCTCCAATGGTACACCAAAAACTCGCATGCCCCCAGCTTCGAAATAGTCGCACCTACGGTTGGTACTCGAGGCAACTCAATCCTGGACATCTTTATTGTGTCTAAAGACTTACTTCCATAAACCACTCCTCCCCAAGTATTTGCGGGTGTATCTGACCACAATGCTGTGACCATGTTCATCCGCGGCTATCGAGCATCCCGGGCTCCTATCGGATACATACCCGATTATGGGCGCACAAATTGGGACAACTTCAATATTACATTGAACGAAAAACTCCACCAAATCTCTCTTCCCACTGACAGGAACCTAACGATGGTTGAGATAAATAACGCTGCAACTCGACTTCACGAGATTCTAGTTGAAACTTCGGAGACTCATGTCCCGAAGTACAAACTTGAAAAGACTTATCAGATTGCCCTTGACGACTTCACTCTTCGTCTCATCCGGGAGCGTAAAAAGCTCTGCAGAATGAGATATCGTCACCGCTTTACCTAAACGTTTCACAATATTGGTACACTGATAAATCAGAGAATCCAAAACAATCGCACCCGACAATTGGAAGACAAACTCAAGGATATTCAGATGGACCAGAACGTTTATAAAAATGTTAAAAAGATATGTGGCACTTCTCGTATCATTGGTCCAATCATACACAACGGTGTTGTTGTTAATAATGACACCAATAAAGCAAATATTATCGGAGAGTCCTTTGAAAATAATCACAGGATTACTCTCCAGGATGGGAACCCGGATACTAATGCAATCATTAATTCAGAGGACCAAAATAAACTAGACAACTTTAACGAGCCAATTGTTGTCTTTAACCCATCTAGCAATACATATTTCGATGACACACGTGATAATGGTCACGGTTTCGTCACGCCAAATACCCTACAAAATCTATTTAAATCTCGAAACCCCAAGAAGTCACCCGGTATCGACAACATGTCCTACTACTCGTTGCGAAGGCTTTTTGCTTTATTCTTTATAAAGCTTTCCATTCTGCTCAACCATGCCTACGACATGGGGTACTTTCCCCAAGCTTGGAAGCATGCTGTTGTCTGCCCAATAGCAAAAGCTGGGAAACCAACATATCACCCCTCAAGCTTTCGTCCTATTTCGCTCCTCACCTGCATCAGCAAAATATATGAACAGTTCATTTACGAGAAGCTAAATTACTTTATCAGCGCCAGGAACCTAATACATGATTTCCAATTTGGATTTAGAAGAGCGCACGGCACCACCGTATTTCAAAACGACGTCTGTGTGCGCCTCTTTAATAACGAACCTACCATTGCGGTGAGCATGAACGTTGAAAAAGCTTTTGACACAACCTGGATCGAAGGTCTCGTTTTCAAATGACTGAATACTGGCCTCAGTAGAACGCTGTGTAGTATTGTGGCGTCTCTCATAGCGTCAGTTCGAATCACACGTTCTTCACTATCATCCCAAACGCTATAGTATCATCTACCAGTTCGTTCTAAACAGAACCTTCCAAGTTCGAGTGAATGGAAAGCTATCCCGAACTTTCAACACCACTGCAGGCGTACCACAGCTGCGTTAAGGAAAAAAAAAAGACTCGCGACCCATGTACACATTTGCGTGATCGATACTCGACTCCCTGGTGACGCGTATAGTGCGTGTGACAACTTAAGGCGATAAAATCTGACTCCTTGTTTGGACGACATTGACCGAGCCTCAGCGCATGGGATGAGTTTTAACTCATGTCATCGGCGGGGAAAGCAATTTTGTTCCTTCGCTCCAACAACCAATGAAAAACGGTTTGCATCCCATTGGAAGGTTCTCAATGGACGCCGTCCATATACGTTGAATGTCTTTTTATTGGGAAGAAAGACAAACGAAACATGCGTTGGGCGAAGGAAAGGAAAAACAAACATGCAACGGGTCAAACATGATGATCGGTGTACGGGCTGGGTGTATCGCCACCGTACGATAGGGGATCGATTTTTAATTGACGTTAAGTCAACATAACTTCGCTGCGACGGCAAAGGCTACTAGATTTGGGTGCATGTTTATTTTAGGCATTGGATAATGCACAGGAATGCTACCATGCAGGCAAAAATAGCTTCTTCTGTTTACGTAGAGTATATAGAAGCATTTCATTTCGAATAGCCAGCGTGAGAATCGTGGCTGTTCGTTCTTTAGACAACGAATCATTAGACATGACCGATGCTGTGATCGTTCCTCGATAAGACAATGGATCATGTAGTCAGTCATGCAACTGTACAATTAAATGCTTGAACATGAAGGCTAAAGCCAAGGAATTGTAGGCAATAGATTCCTCTGTGTCATAGGTCGGTGGATCGAGTGTGTGTTTACTTTAAATAACAGTCGATCGCTTGTGGGTAGCCAGCGATGGTTATGCTGTGTATTGTCGATAGGACGATCAGCCGATGGGTCTGCCGATAAGGCAAGGGTAAGCATGACATGTCGAATATGGGGAAAATGCTCCTCCGCCATGCGTATTGACATGTTCAGATGTTAATGTCGGTTACGCGATGGGAAAACCGAATTGGTTTTTAGGACATGAGGGTTTGTATGCAAGCATGCCCCGGGGTGAAAATTTGATGCCACGTTAAGATGGTAATTTTGCCGTGGGCTTATGTTTTCAGGTGAAAGCTGATGCAGAGTAACTTACGATGCTCATTTGCAGGTAAGTAGAAGGCGGGTGGTTCTTTGGCAGTGGGTTAAAGAACCCCCACAAGACCACCACAAGTTCTTCTTCAGTACAAAACTGAAGAAAGCACCCGTCTCAACAACATTCTCTTCTATAATAGAGGATTCCTAGACCCATCCCATAGGGTGTACTGCTGACACAATACAAACGCGCACGCACAGTACAAGACAGCACAAGCACACACACACCGACCAAAGCGCAGATTATCAGCCGCCAAAGACGTGATCTGCGTTTACTACCGCACTCAAGACCCTCCGGTCTTGTACGATTTCTTTCCCACCATCCCCCCATCCAGATAGTTATAGAACACTTGTACTAACCCTATCCACACTAACCTTAGATACCTCCTTCCCCCTTTCTATTCAAATATCTCGAAACCAATCCCAACATCCTCACGGATGTGGGTGATTCTGGTTATCGCAAGATGACCAGAAGCCAGAGACAAGATGAAGAACACATTTGGCCTTGTCGCGCTAAAGTCGGCCTCTCGCCACCCCATTTTTGTTAATTCGAGATCAGTCGAACTCCAGGAGGCCGAAGCCAAGGCCAATTAACAGTCGAATTAGAACTTTAAAGAAAAGGAAAAAATTAAGAGTGTAACGTTTTCCGACACAGAAATTTAAATATGTATAATGGGTTAGCTGTGGTTAAGGTGATTATTTCAGCAACCCTCTTAGCTCCACCGTGGACCAATCCGCCCATTAAAGATCCGCGAGACTGAGGTAAGCTTATAACACGCAATTAAAAAATATATAACCCCACGCACTTATAAACATAAACAAATTTACCAATATATTTTAGTTTTTAAATATCTAAAGGTAAGATTTCACGCATGATGGATATAACCATCAAACACTGGTTAGGGGTCAGGCGGTCCAAGGTTTATTTTCCTCTATCTATTTTCCTATTTCCTTCCCACAGGATTCTGCTTCAATGTCTGTTTTCCCAAAGGCCATTGTCATGCAGATAAAGACGTCATAAAATGAACCATATGTTCGCTAAACTTGCGCTAGAATAATTAGCTTAAATTACCGCAAGATTCTGAATTCACATCTTCCCTTAAATTATTTGACGTTCCATCCATTGCATTTTTCGACCATCTTCCCATTGAGTAGTACGATCATATTTCTACTGAATTTTATGATCAGTTATGTTGAAAGATGTCCCACCTATGCTTTTAAATTTAGTATAGTGAAATACAATGGAGGAAAAGAAATATGGTTATGTCGGAAGGGTGTTTTATTCTAAGCTTAACCGCAAACAAACACTCTTCTCCCGATACTCTGGGGAAACACGAAATTATTCCACGATATATTATACTTACAAGAAGAATAACTGGGAACCACACTCTAAAAACCCAAACGTTTGGCAACGTCTGCCAATCCAAGCGATGAAAGAAAGGAAAGTACCATAAATTAACACTTAATTAAAGAGACTTAATTCGAAAGGTAATGCACAAAATCCACTCACTTGCTTCTAAAATGTGCTTCATGCCCACACCTTTAATCAAATAGCGTGTTGTCGCTTTCGCTAGAAAAAACCACCTCATGGGAGGCGTACATTCTTCTCTTTATTCTCAAAAAGACACTACGGCCACGGGGGTATGGATGTACGTATTCGTTAGGTTCGCAGAACTAGCTGCTCTATAAAAAACCAGTTCCCAGTAAATCATGCAATCGGGGCTTTTTCTTGGTAAATCCGAGGCGGCCTCTCTTCCGAGTAGTCGACACCCGCGAAGCAAGCAAACGCTTAAGAGAGCCGCATTTATAAAAGCCCTAGCGTACCAGATAATTTCATTCATTGTGAAATAAAAGTTCAAAATTGGAACCCGCGCCAGATACTACAACGGTAATCGTGCTTCGTCTCCCCAAGATCAACTGATTAATCAATCGGATTTTTGGATACGTGTTTAATTTTATTGGATTACCAGTGACAAAAGAACTAAAACAAACAGCGAACAGTGCAGAATATATAAACAAACATTTGAAGTGCATAGAGCATTATTAACCTGGCTATCGGTGTGACTGAAAGCGAATTGAAAACCCCAAACACAGTGATAAGTAAACCGGCGTTTTGCAACAAGTGTCTTCCATCCCGATTCTTGTCAATCCGTACTAACGAAACTATAAATATGGTTCTCGAAGAAACAAATTGTCAGAACAGTTTCGCGCCATCTTCGAACACGGCATTTAAAAATATCGGGCGGACAATCAAAAATGCCCTCCTCAAAGCCGACTGTGAATCACGTGTGGTTATTGGACTTAGTGCTGCTGTTAAAATGTTATCAAAGGTCCCGGATGAATCTCTGGTCTGTCTGCTAGCTACCCCAAAGGTTGGCGACAGTGCCACTCATATGCATGAAGTTTTACTTGAAGCCTTCTGTTACGAGAACGATATCTATGTCATCAAAGTCGACTGTGCCACGAAGTTGAGCAAAATTATGGGCATCGCTACTGTTGAGTCGTGCTGTTTAATCCAGAAGAATTGTAATAAGGAAGACAAGGAGAACGAGACCTTAAACAAAGCCGAAAATATTATCGTAGACTTTTGCGAGGCCAATTGGGATTCACCAACCCAACCAGTGGTGAAGCTGCCAGAGGTGTGACGAAGACTTCTACATTTGACTTGTGTTACATTAACATTTTCGTGGGCGAAAATCGATTTGCTATAATTAAGTGTATGTCCTTAGAGGACTCCCAGATTATTTAATGGGCCATGCTCCAAAAGATGAGCGGTTGACAGCCGAAGTCGGAGCAATTAGCAGTAGATATAAAATTCTATAAATCAATAACGGCTTCGGATTGATCGAACGGGCGATTGTTAGAAATATCTCACGCTGAGCGGAGGTGCAGCTTATCTTGGTCACCAAACCCAATGGCTACCTGGAATCTAAATACTAACCTATTGTAACAACTAAAACACAATATTGCGGCTGAGTACCTGTTGTTTATGGGCGTTACATTACTATGGCTACTAACTGATTTATATATAATGAGTATCTAAGTGATAAATGAATATTTGTATATACCATATATATTTATTGTAAAACCAACTAGGAAACACATGTTGAGAAGAGAATCGTACTTTATGTTATAACATCAAACAAGTACTTAACAATAAACTATTTGAAAATAATTTATATGTTTTATTTCTTTGGTGTTGTTACTTAGAAATGGGATGATCTTTTCGGGAAACTATTTTTGTGATCCATGTTAAATATTTAACGATTTTATCAGACTGGAAAAATAGTTTTTTTTTTTTTTTTAATAAGCTCGCACAAAAGGGGTTAATTGAAAACCTAAAATGGGTAGATACTGTGGGCGGAAAAGGCGCTAGAGGATTAAATTATCCAAATACCTAGGTTTTAAATTATGTGTTCCGATGACGGTATTCAATGGTACGTGCAGTGCCGTTTTTGACGTACGTGACCAAATATGGGAAGTTATTTCATTTTTGGACAAATAACTACGCAAAAATTTTAATTTTGTGCCGCTTGTGTGGTGAACTGTTTACAATAAAAAGAACATTGTAAGCTTATTTGAGGGCTATTAAAAATGCAGCGTTTTGTGAATGACCATCACGTTTCTGCATTGACCAATGCTTTTAAAATAATGAAGGTTGGCGAACTTACATGTGGATGTAGTGATTTAACTTCGTCTTACAATTGAAGTTAATTCAACCACATAGAAATCGGACCAATCAGTGATCTTAAGCAATGTGGCTGATCTTCAACAAATCGTTCGACACAAAACTCCATAACGATTAATGAGAGTATACTTGAGGTTCCAGGACATCGGTTCGATAACCTGGTCCACTATTAGATAGTTTGAGAAGTCTGTTTACAGCGTGTTCTTACGAAAGATTTGCGTCTTCGTACATAAAACGCGCTCGCACTAAAAGTATACAATGTGAACTGGAAACGATGGCAAAACGTCAAATGTTGTTTGCTTTATTCACATTAGGGAAATGGAAGGATAAGAAAATTGAAC
Organism: Microdon myrmicae; assembly: GCA_963931805.1. NCBI lineage: Eukaryota > Metazoa > Arthropoda > Insecta > Diptera > Syrphidae > Microdon > Microdon myrmicae. Next base: position 111,679,126 of record OZ007496.1, read on the forward strand.
CATAGAGCGATACAAAGCCGAGCAATGCGTTAAAATAGTGCAAACGTTTTACGAAATGGGCGTTAAAAAAAAGTATGTTTTCCGTAATATGCCTTTTTTTTTACGGTCGGCAGCATCGTCCTAGCTGCCCCATGCAGAAATTCGAATATACTTGGTATGTGGTGAATGTAGCCTTGAAAACATTGTGGCGGTTCTGTGGGGGTTCTTTAAGGCATTCCCAAAGAACCACCCATTCCCTTTAAATGAACCTGTCTTCCACTTGCCATGCAAAGTCATTCTACTTACCTGCAAATGAGCAACGTAAGCTACCCCGCATCACCTTCCACCTGAAAACATAAGCCGACGGCAAGATGGTAATCATCCAACTTATGTTCCTGACTTCTAATTCGGTTACCTCATCATGTAACCGACATTAATCACTGAACATGTCAATGCGCATTGCTAAGAAACAATTTCTCATACACGTGCATGACATGTTCACCTTTGCCTTATTTGCTGAACCATCGGTCGATCGTTCAAACAACAATCTACAGCACATCCCATTGCTGGCTGCCTACAGGGAGTTCAAGTGTTGTTTAATGTAAACACACATCCGACACATCGACCGATGAGACGTTGGTAAACTGCGTGCAAGGGAATTGATGCTGAACGCAGTGGCCAATAAGTAAACATACAATGTTCCTATGTCCATTCGGTTTTCAGCAGCTGCAACTAATTTTCCCAGGATCGGCCACCAACCGACCATGGAATTGGACACGATCATGATTGTATTTAAAACAATCATACCCATGATCGTGTCCCTCGTTATCTTCTACTAAAACAAACATGTCCCATCCATTCTAGTCCCTAGCCATTGTGGACAAAGTTTCTGTCGACTTAACGTCAATCAAAAAAATCTATCCTCTATCGTACGGTGGCGATACACCCAGCCCGTACTCCGATCATCATATTTGACCAGCTGCATGTTTGTTTTTCCTTTCCTTCGACCAACGCATGCTTCGTTTGTCTTTCTTTCCGAGGTAAAGACATCCAATTTATCTGGACGATAATCTATGAGAACCTTCCAATGGAATGCGAAACGGTTTCTCATTGGTCGTTGGGGCGAAGGAAACCTTTCTTTCCCCGCCGATGACATGAGTGGAAATCCATCCCACTCACGGAAGTTGGCTCAGCGTCGCCTGCTCACGAAGAGTCAGATTTTATTCGCCCAAGGAGTCAGGAGTCAAATTCTACCAGCCGAGAAGACAAATCTAGGTCGTTGCGTTGTCGGAGTCGCGAGAATTCGATAAGTTATGTGTTCGACTCGCGTGTAAATACACCTCTTGCGAGAATTCCGTACTTGGAAATTCATGTTCTTGTGAAAATAGTGTTCTCCGTTTGTTATTGTTCGCCGAGTCATTGTGCGCTGATTTACTTACCAGCATTAAATGTAATTTGGGCTCCTCGATAGTATAGTGGTTAGTATACCCGCCTGTCACCCGGGAGACCGGGGTTCAATTCCCCGTCGGGGAGCCTCTGGCGCAAGACTAATGACCTTGCCCAGAAAAAATAAATCATTATGGAAAATTTAACAAGCCTCAGGACTTACTAAATAAGGCCAAGACCGGTTCCCGGTTGTAGTGCCGATGATGATGATGATGATTAAATGTAATTTACCTATAAGCTCCATCGATATCCACGACAAGTGCTAATTATGTATTCAAGACCTTCTTTCGTTTTGTGAGCAGTAACATAGTGTATTTTAGACTATAAGCCATATCGAGAAACGACGTGACTGGTGAAATATTTAATGTAATAAACACTACCAGTGGAGTATACTATGCAGATCTACTTTTAAACTGCGACCAGGAGTATAGAATAAAATTACATTTGTGTTTTAATAAAAAATCCTCACGTCGAAGTCAGTGTGCTTTATTTTCCTTTCCGCTCGGTATTTCGAAACTTTGGGTTGGAACAATTTTCGGGAGAAGACTGCGGAAGTTTGGTGAACCTTGCACCCTTGCCGGCGCCCCGACCAAACTTACCCAGAGTTCTACGAACCCCACAAATCACTGTAAGGTAAATCTCTTAGCTCGCCCATGTATACTTTCGTCCTCAACCGCACGTGCTCTCTTACACGTGGGTTGCATGTTTCACCAAACTCGTTGTGCCTACACGGCGACAGAAAAATCACATTTTTCTGAAACCAATTCGTTGGAAATGCATTAGCTGGAAAATTCATTAATCAACACGGCCAAAATTATTAAAACGCCACGCGGTCAAGTATTGGAAAATACTGGTGATCTCCTCTGGAGCCAGCCGCAATTCGGTTTTTCCATCGCAAAAAGATCACTGTAGGTACAGGCTCAAATACGGCAATTCTTTTTAACATATAACCTACTGTAAAAACAATTACCTGTAAGTATCTCAGCCGAAAATAATGATCGCGGCCAGGTAAAATACCCTGGGTAATTAAGCACCAGGAAAAACGCAAAAAGATACCGCCGAGGTAGAAAAGGTCATCAGGTACGGAGGAAATACAAACAGGTCGAACGAAGGGAAAGAGAGAACAACTTGACGAATCTTTTTTGGGTGAGAATTTTTGCCGTCGCGAGATATATTATTTAACCTCAACGGAAGGATAACCCGCAACCTTCGAGAAAACGGGCGAGTGTGGCGGTTCGAGTAAAAATGACAACAAAAAATTAAAAACTAAGAGTGACTCGCCGCGAATCCTCTTTTTTTGTAAATTAATAATAAGTAAAGGCATATCGCCCGATAAAAAACGGTGACTTTTATTCCCAAGCAGTGTTCGGCGGAACACATGCATCGATGAATAAAAATCCGCCAAAACATGCTTTCGTTCGGCTCTATACGATTGTGTGACTAGACAACCCGACACACATGGATTCGTCATCGTGCCAACGAATTGACACTCGCATTGACCATGTTGTTGAATATGTTGACGAAAAGTTGGAACGTATACCTACAAGGCCCATCTGACCTTCAGAAACTGAAGCCTGTCGACCATTTGCAACATGGGTACATTGGAAGCATGATATGGTCGCAATTGGTCATTTTTCACACAAAATCGTCTTCAGTTATAACAGAATGCAACAAACAGAATTGTCGCATCAAGACGAATGTACACCGAAGAGTGATTATTGCAAAACCCACGCATTCACACAGAGTCAGTCGGTAACGTGTGGCTGTTTGGGTAGTAACGTTATCGATCCATACATTTTCAAAAACAATGCCGCAAAAACATTTACCGTGAGCGGCGAATGCTACCAGTTGTTTTTGTGGCCGAAATTGTATGTAATGGCTTTAAATAATAAGTGATTGTTTGAAGTAGTGAAGAATGTGAATGTGAATATCACCATCATTGTGGTGATTCTTTAAGGCGCCCGAAAAACCACCCATCTGTAGCGTCTACGAACGCACAATTCCGCGCAGGTAAGGTTCCTACCTTCAAAGAACTTACTTACCTGAGAGCGTTGCACGCGCCCACAGACGCGTGCCCCCAAAGTCCCACCATAGGGCCTGCAACTCGCAGCTAACGTTGAGACCGACACCAAAAAGCAAGGAACTGAACGTCCCCAAAGCTTTTAATGCCAAGCTCAACATTCGTAAGTCATCATACCTGAAACAAAAAAGAAACATTCAATCTGCCTGCGCCCAGGAACATTCCATTGAATCGGCAATTTCAAACGTCTATGCAATGCAAATTAGCCGACCAACGATGCACGTGCGGGTAGCTGCCATAAAGACCACCAAGTCTATCGGCAAACATAAAGAAACGGCAACCGTAATTATCTCAACGAGATAATTCAAATTGTATGAGGTTGAAAACCTACTAGGAAGCTACTCCGATCCCACGGTGTCTGTTTGTATTTCACACCCATTAGAAAGATCTAATGGATTTCGGGTGTATTGACAAAAGTCAAACAAAACCCATGAACCATGCATCCATGCAAATTGCAGGATATCTTTCGGCTTTCGAGCCAGATGTGTTATGTAAATAAGGCGACATACAATCGACAACCGTCGAACTTAATTTCGACCACCACCACGGATGGTGATAATGATGTTCGATGATGAGCGAGTTTCTTCTTTCAGGAATGAAAAATCACCCCTGGGACGTGATAACATGCTGCTAACAGAAATTCGGAAGTTCTGTTAGCAGAGCAATTAGGGAAATTTTTCCGTGTAGATACAGATACCAGTTTGAATCTGGGTATCTGTGTGAGCAGGATATTGTTGAGGGCAGATAGTTAGTCTGATTTTGATCGTCACCGAGACGAGTTTTCGTCAAGGAGCAGCGGTAAGGGCGGAGAGAAAGATACGCGAGTTTGAAGAAGTATAGAAACGTTTCGAGTTTGTCGGAAGTTTAGTGTTATCGTAGATTCGATTAGAACTTACGCGTCATTTATGTCATAACAAAATATAATTGTGCAACAAAAGGACGAATTCCAACAGTAAAATAAAAACCACTGAAAATGAACAAGGAATACAAGTGTTTTAATCGTCGCTATCATTTGCTCCGGTTTCGTTTTGTTTTCCTGCGAACAGTGTTCGGTGGAACACTGCATCATCGATTATAGACCAACAATCCGCCAAACATCGTCCTAACCCAACTCCCCGTTCCCAACCTGCAAATACCTACCGATCATAAGCAGCTTACCTGTATATGAGCTGTTCAAAGCTCTCCTTCATCAGTTTGACCTGAACAATAAGCCCACGGCAAGATCATTATCTTGCCATGACATCAATCAACGCATACGGCCCAACCATTTCGGTTCACCATACATGAACCATATAGAACCCGATCGGCTCAGCTTGTCTGCAACCATGATAATTAAACGCACGCCAATCTTTCTGTGTGTTCTTGTTCCAACAATCCGTTGGGCCAAAAAGACACGTCGGGCAACTTACTTGCTTACACAGCTACAGCCAAATTTCCGACGGTCGATCGCCCAAGCGACAACCGAGCATCGAGTCGGACACGATCATCATTGTTATTCAAATGACCACACCAATGATCGTGTCTCACGTACAGTTTTCCTAACCCAAACAATCGCCACCCTAGCCATTACCATTGCTAACAAATCTTCGGTTTACTTATGGTCACAGAAAAATCGATTGCCTGCAACGGCATGATTTTGATCGATCATGTAAACAACATGCAGGATTGTTCACTGTCTGCACTTCCAGCGAATGGGCATTGTACCAGACCTGTGCGGTCACATGGGAAATTCATCCATGAAACCCCAAATCGATCGTTCATTGGTCGTCACCAAAGAAAACATCGGATTGGCTCCTCCCATATCGGTAGGAATCCATCACTATTGCATCTAGTGGATGTGGAGTGCAACGGTCACCACAGAGTCAGATTTCGTCACCGGTCGGTGCCACACGCGTTGGAGAATTTTACTGAGTCAGTGTCGCCAGTAGATACATTACCATCAAGTTACTTCAAGTGTTGATCAATCAGAGACGCAGAGTGGATACGTTTTCCTACAACTCGCTGCAGGTTTTAATTCGGCAGTACCGAGGAGTGTTGTATTTGCACCTGTCTAGTGAATTTCTGAACGATTGTTGCACAAATCTAGTTTAGTTTGAATTGCGATTAATATCACGGTAGCTCCCGCTTCATTTACATTTATTCGAACAGTTAGGGCCTCGCCCCAGTAACACCATTTGTAATTAAAGAAAGTTAAAGAAAATAAAACAGTGACAAAGGATAAGCTACAATAGACCTAAGACTAAACAATACCCATTGTGAAGGATACGGAGAACCCTTCAGGTAACCGAAGAGCAAAAACAATAGAAGTTCACCTGTGTAATTAAAAATTAAGACTACCGAAAATAAAAAGCTGCTTTTATGTGACAGTTAAATCGAGTGTTTTATTTGTGGAGTTTGATCTTTACGAGATGTTTCAGCATAGCAGTAGTGGTGTTCCTTTTGAATCAGCGTCCGTGTCGACGCACCTAGCAAACCTCACCACATCATCATCATCAGCACTGCAACCGGGATCCGGTTTTGGCCTTATTTAACAAGTCTGAGGCTTGTTAAATTTTCCATAATAATTTGCCAAGAATGTGAATATAGAATGTATTAACGCGGTACTTCAGCCGTAGATTGGTGCATTAATGCTCTGATGACTTCCTTTTCGATTCTCACTATGGTTGTTCACCTTGGTTGAGTGCGCTGGCAATTGCACACACGGCGAACTAAACGATTGGCGTTTTGTGCAAGAAGTTCCGTGGATGCATTATATTTTGAAACGATAATCACAACTGCCTACGAAAATCATGCCTTTTAACCTCGTCAAAATTTTTCCATTTGAGTTATTTGAAATTTCTTGTGTATCCGGTTAAGAAGAATACGCTTGAAAAGCCAAAAGCGGCCAAGATTATGTGCATCCACACTAAAGAACTGCAATTATGGTACCAGGTCATCGAAAATATATACTAGCGAACTGAGATTTGTTACACACATAACCTGAAACCCCCAAATACTTACTAATTGGAGCTGCCATCGTAAAAATAAATTTCACCTACTTCCTCGTATTGATTAATCTGTGCTTAATCAACACAACAAATTATTTGCAGGCACCTGTAAGAATGCATACACTCTATACACTACTGGGAAACTCAATGATGGCACAAAAGAGTACAAATATACATATTGCAAATTGTGCTACTCATGAAATAAGCAATATTGTGGAAGCGATATCAATAGCATATACAAAAATATCTTTGGTATGGTTGACTATGAAACGACACTTGTGTAAGCACTGGCATTCGCGATTAAACGTAAATCAATTTTTTTGGTTTTAAATCCACATTTATTTCCAATACAATTATAGATTTCACCATCACAGACTAAATGCTAAATTCTATTTTATACGTATCATTTTTACATTAACTTACTGGCTCTTCGCAAGCACTGTAAATTATATATTTTTTTAATTATATATATATATATATATATATATATATATATATATATATATATATGTTTTTTTTCGCTACTTTAGTTTTTCAGGTAATATGGAAGGTATTATATTTATATTAACTTAAGCTTGAATTAAGCCTAATAAATAAATTTAAAAATGTAAATTTAAATTATACAATAATTCTTATTCCTTTTGGTGTACAACTACTTTTTGTTTTTTAAAGTATAATAATAATCTATGTGCCTATGTGTAGGAGGTATTCCTCTTTAAGTTTGTGCTTTTTCGTGATATATATATATATATATATATATATATATATATATATATATATATATATATACATATATGTATATATATATACAAATATATATATATTTTTTTTTTTTAAATAACGGTTGGCTGGCAAAATCTGAAAAACAAAACAAAACGTACAAACATAAACAATAAATAATTTAAAAAACTAAAACAATAAATAGGTGTGGGGGATGTGGAAGGAAATAGCTGCTCGTGAGACTCATACTATGTTCGGGGACGTAAAGTCCTTTCTTCGTTACACATCCACCACCAGTTGGGATGAGTTCGGTCTCTTTTATATTCATCTCTTTCACTAATCATCATACTGAAACCTAGGTGGTCTGGAACATTAGAGATATCACTATCGTGGTGAATTCGTTTATCCCTGGTACCACGCAAAGCGCCGTAAATAATAGGGTATCCGCTCTATTGTTTTCACAAAAGTTCGTGAAACTTCTACTTTCGAGACGCCAACTGTTAAGTTCATTGCGTAGCAAAATATGGTTTTGGAGAGCCCTATTTTCCAGGTCAAGGTTATGATGAAGGGATTCGTTCACTCTATACACTGTCTGCACCAATAGAGTTCGCATTCTCTTGCGGATCTTCGGTTATTATGAACTCTTCGTTGGAGTTGATGTGTTTCGGGATAAGTCCTGCGTTCAGCAGACTTTGACAGTTCTCGGGAGTCCATGGGACTCGTACACATGGAATCTTTCCTTCGAATGAGTTCATTTATTTGTGGGAACATATTAGCTTTAATGGCTTGAACTCTGTTATTCCAGTCTTCGTTAATTACTGATCTATAATTGTCACTGATCAGTTTTCTAAGATCTTTGATTAGTAATTTATTTGTTTTTATTTCCTGGCTTTTTGTATGGCTAAATTGTCTGTATAGCAGTTTAAATTTAGAGACCAGAATGCTCTTTTGCTTATATGCGTCAATCGTCAAGTTTCTGTATCGGTTTGTATGGCCCTCAGAGTGAGATATTTCGGAATAAAACGATGTATTAGTAACAATGTTGTCCATTATTAAAAGATAATATTCAATTTCGACATTAAGAAGATTCCTGCCAGTCGGTTGATCTACGCCATTAGAGTCTAATTCTATTTTTATTAGCCGATGAAAGCGCGACCAGTAAGTGTTTTTGGAAAATTAAAAAAATGTGTCGAGTCATATTGTTCGTTTGGAACATGAATTACGGTGCCCAGTCCGTAATTGTCACTATCATACTCGATTGTACGAAGACAATTTCGAGTAGTTAGGTTGTGGGGGTTCTCTACTCGAAGAACCAACCCACAATTCCACCTAACTTCGACCGCTAACAGCGCGTCAGCATAACCCATAACTGCAATAGCGCACATTCGCAAACACGCAAAGAACTTTCCAATATGCAACAGCATCCGTCCCCAATCTGCAATCGCATACATCCCCAAACTTACCAAGAACCCATTCCGCAAGCTGTAATATATTAAAACGCATTTTCAAACTTACAACGGAATATTAATCATCTCCGTCAACTACATCAAACCACATACATTTTCCCCAAAAACAACTACGGTTAATTTCCCCCGAAAATTATTCCGGCTCACTTCCTGCTTAAACCATTTTCTCGCTTGTAACCAAGCAACATTTACTTTCCCCGAAAACCATTTCGACACCCATCCCAACTAAACCAATGGAAACAACACCAATTCTCCTTACTGGTAAATTACCAGCACGATGCGTTGCATTTCCACGAAACAACCATCGCAACGACCAAGACCCATATCCCTTTGTCTAACCGACGACTCATGCCCATACTTGGTCGTGTTTCCAAAACCGATTTCCCCGTACACATAGCGACAGAGGAATCTAATTCACCCTGTACGGCAGTAATTCACTGGAACTAAATTCCCTATGCACGCACAGCTACCCTTTTCGAGTTCCTAGTAAGTGGCAGTGAGCTTATTTTACCTATGACTCAACTGCCACGACACGATGAATGACTTCTTGTCCTTTCACAGTCAGTCGAGATTCATCCGCCGAACGGTGCGCATCACCAAGTCGAGTTTTACGCTGAGGAGCACGCGCACCGCAAAACGAGTCCGCCCCTCTGTTTTACGAGGCGTAAGGCCAAAGCACCACAAAGAGTCGTGTGCATTTAATAAGACGTTTCAAAGGGGAATCGAACGATCGTTGCCATAAAGAATCGCGGGTATTTAATAATCTGTTTCAAGAAGAAATCGAACAATCATTGCCGTAAAGAATTAATACTGCATTTAATAATACTGTGACGCATATGACAATCAGTACTAGAATATTCGAGAAAGTCCGAAACAAAGTACTAGAATATTCTATAAAGTACTGGGAAACTGGAGACTATGAACAATAGAAAATTCAAAACTATGAAAGGACGGAAACGAAACACCGAATCAGAATGCGAGGAAACGCTATAAATACGTCGCACACAGATCATAGAGAGAAGTGATAAGTAAGAAAGTGAAGCAAGCAATAAGTAAGAAGTAAAAGACGCGATAAGTACGGAAGCGATAAGTCAAGAAATCGTTGTGTACGGTAAAAGTAACGGTTGTGATTAACGGACTAATAAAGTGTTATATTAATTCAAAATCGATTTAACGGCTCTTATTTATTAAAAATAATTAATCCAGCGAACCCTAAGCTCGCTACAATACGTTATCAAAGAAAACCGAACATTGTTTTCATTAGTGCCAAAAGGATAAATAAATTAAGTGCATTACAAGGATAAGATCGCCTAAGGTTCCCTTATTCGCAGCAACATTGCAAGTTAAATTATAAAAGCTAAGTGCCGCAATAAAAATACTTATAGACCAAGAAAAACTCCTGGTGTTTTATTTTCCTTTTTTGCAAGTGCACAGGTGTGACGAACTCTTGACGTTCGTGAACATTTTCAGTGCGCAATCCGTTGGTGGGTGATAGGAACCCGTGTCGTAGGCCGGCACACAAACTTAAACCCCCACAAGGTCCGTATTTAGTAATTGTATTCACTCGCCCAACATAAATACATCCAAGAAGGAATTTCTTCTGGGATTAGACAGCGTACATGTAGCGTACAATTCTAGTTTATGTTCGATGGTATTTGTTTGCCACCAACCGAACAACTCATTGCCTCTTGTGTTCGAGATAAAGTTACCCCAAGAGCTGTGCTTGGAATTAAAATCTCCCACCATTAAGAAATAATTATTTTTCGGGTCTAACTTGAGACTTCGGAAAAGGGTGTCAGGTTCATTGATAAGTTGTGTACACTGGCGAGCTTCAGGAGCATAAATAGATACTACATATAGATGCCTTTGAGTTTTTAAAGGAATATTTATAAAGAGTGGTTACATTTTAAGGGCCGATGTTGAATGTCTAAACGTCAAGTTTTTTTTCTGCATTTCATTTGACATTTCTCAATTTCAGACTAACTCCATTTGAACCATGGAAAGATACACAATCGAGCAACGCGTTAAAGTTATTCAACAGCGGATGATCATTTTTCGAAGAAAATCATCTTCAGTGATGAGGCACATTTTCACCTCAGTGGATTCGTCAATAAGCAGGATTGCCGCATTTGGGCGAATGATAATCCAAGAGTGATTGTCGAAAAACCAATGCACCCACAAAGAGTGACTGTTTGGTGCGGTTTATGGGCTGGCGGCATCATCGGGTCGTATTTTTTCCAAAATGAGGCCGGTCAGGCAGTTACTGTGAATGGTGTTCGCTATCGTGAGATGATAACGAACTTTTTATGGCCCGAATTGGAAGATATGGATGTGGACGATATGTGGTTTCAACAGGACGATGCCACTTGCCACACAGCTAACGAAACAATGGCTCTTTTGCGCGACAAATTCAATGGCCGTGTTATCTCACGTGGTGGCGATGTCAATTGGCCGCCAAGATCATGTGATTTGACACCGTTGGACTTCTTTCTTTGGGGTTATTTGAAAGAAAAGGTGTACGTCGATAAGCCAGCAACAATTCAAGAGCTAAAGGATGAGATAATTCGGCACATTAACGGCATAGAACCTCAATTATGCCTCAGCGTCATCGAAAATTTGGACCATCGGATGGAGGTGTGCCGCCGAGGTCGCGGCGGCCATTTGGCCGATATTTTGTTCCATACATAATTGAACCATACCAATATTATCATAATAAAAAGAAATGATAATAATTTCCTAAATAATTTGTGTTTTATTCAAAATCAACATCGGCCCTTACAATTTAACCACCCTTTATTTATAATGCAGGTTTCTAGCACCTGAAACTTGTATACATCTGTGCTGTAAACGACTTTGTGTTGTAGACTTTTTTTAACTACGACAGTGACCTCACCTCTTTGAGTGGAGTTTGGACGATCTCGTCTAATAATTTTATAATTTTTGTAGCCCAACTTGAGTCTTTGGTTTAGCTTAGGTTCCTTAGCCAAAAGCACATCTGGGCGTTCGGCTTCCAGCAGATTTTTCAGATTATCTCTTCTTTCCATTCGGATTAATGAATTGACGTTCACAGCAATAATTTTAAGGCCTAACTCAGCCGAAGAGAACATTGTTTTGTTTGTTTTGTTTTATATCCACATTTATTCAACAATTCAATTACATATTTCACTTAAGACTAAATGTTAACATCTATTTTACAAATAACATTCTTACATTAACTTACTGGCTTTCGCAAGCACTCTAAATTACACATTATCATATTTCATATGCCTTTCGGCGTACAATAACTGTTTTTACAACGTGTCACAATAATTGATATGTTTTCTCTTTTAAAATTTATTCTATTTTTTCTACATCCTGTATTATTTATAATTTTTTTTTTTTTTTTTTTTTTTTTAATTACATATATAGGGAGTTGACAAGCAAAAAATAAAAATAAAACAAAACGGACAAACATAAACAAGGAATAAAGGAATACAAATAAAAATTAAAATAAAAAAATAAAAAATTAAAATTAAATTAAAACCAAATTAAAAGATAAAATATAAATAATTGGGAATTTTGGATAGGGGGAAGGAAAGCGGTGCGCCTGAGTGGCATACTATGATTGGGGACGTGTAGTCCTTTCTTCATCACTGATCCACCGCCAGTTGGGCTGGGATCGATCTTTTATTGATTTATCTCTTTCACCGATCACCATACTAAAACGCAGGCGATCTGCAAAATTAGAGATATCGTTATCGTGGAGAATTCGTTTATCCCTGGCACCACGGAAAGCGTGGTAAATAATAGGGACTCCACGTTTGTCTTGGATAAGTCCTTTTTTATCCAAGAAAGGGAACGCTTCTGTGGGAATGAACCCATTCTGGAGAGTACTCTCCATATACATATCATTGGGATAGAATGCTCCCGAAATGAGATCGATTTCGTTGCACATTGCCCTTTTTGTGTGACTTCATAATGAAGTTATCTATCCTGTTTAGTCCTGATTTGTCATACAGGACTTTATTCGGATAGTATTTCTTATACTGCGACTCTGGGGTTCTATACATTCCTAGGCAGGAACGCAAACACTACCTCTCAAACACCCGAAACTTCTCCATGTAAAATGGGGATATGTTGTACCATACCGGGCAGCCATACACCAATATTGGTCGGATGAATGCTGGGTATGAAATTATTTTCACCTTGGGGTCCAGCAGACTACTACGGAAGAGTCTTCGTGTCATTGCATATGCGTTTTTAGCTGCTGTAAGAGCAGCTGCTGTATGCTTATCGTAGTAAAGATACTGATCAAGCCAGATTCCAAGGTATCTGACTACAGTTTTTACTTGTAGTGGAAGATTATTACTTCCCGCAATAGAAAATGTTTTCCAATTTCGTTTTGTGTCCCTTGATGCACTGGACAGTGGCGTTCTGAAAAGGATAGTCTCTGTTTTCTGGAAATTTATTTTTAATTTCCAGTCGTCGCAAAAACGGTTGATTTTGTTGAAATCATCTTGCAGAAGTCTGTTGATGACATCAATCTTTTCTCCAGATCTATACACCACAATGTCGTCGACATACGCAATTGCATGGTTGAGAGAACCCACTAGATCACTAGTGTAAATGTTAAATAAAATGGGAGAATTCACTGCTCCCTGTTGTAAGCCGTTTTTGATGTGGAAAGTCTTGTTAGAGATTATATCTCCACATTTCACTACAAATTGTTTACTCATTATCATATCGTAGATAATGTATAATACATATTCGGGCATACCTAGGTTTGATAACTTATATACAAGCCCTTCTAACCATACGGTGTCGAAAGCCTTTTCAAAGTCAACCAAACAGGCCCCTGTGCATTGTCTCTTCGGCTTGTTCCACTGTATGTCGGAAACAAGTTTTGTCGCAGCATGAACTGTGTCATGTTGCGATCGAAAACCAAATTGGTTGTTCGGTATAATACCATTTTCCTCACACCAGTTAGTCAATGCTTTATTTATAATTTTCTCGAATATCTTGCTGATGTTCGGAAGCAAACTAATCGAGCGAAGATTGGCTGGATTGCTCCTGTCCTTACCCTTTTTGGGGATGGGATGGACTACTGCAGATTTCCATTGGATTGGATAATATGCATTATTTAGAGCGTTATTGAACAAAATAGTGTAAACCTTCACTACTTCAAGAGGTAAATGCTTTAGAACAATGTTTGGAATACTGTCTATTCCAGAAGATTTTTTGTTCTTAATCGATCTAAGAATGTCCGTCAGTTCATCCTTGTGTACAAATATACTAGTGTTTAGATCTCTAAGCGGGGAATCCGCTCTATTATTTTCACTAAAGATAGTGAAACTTCGACTTAAGAGACGCCAATTGTTAAGTTCATTGCGTAACGAAATATGGTTTTGGAGAGCCCTATTTTCCAGGTCAATGTTAGAATGAGCCGATTCGTTCAATCTATACACTGCTTCGAAACAAGCGCCAATTGAGTTCGCCTTTTTTTGCGGATCCTCGACTCTTCGTTAGAGTTGATGTGTTCCAAGGTAAGTCGTGCGTTCAGCAGCGTTTGACAATTCTTGGGAGTCCGCGGAACTCGCAGACATGGGATGTCATTATAATCTTTCCTTCGAAAGAGTTTATTTATTTGTGGGAACATATTCGGTCCACTAGCTTTAATGGCTTGAATTCTCTTGTTCCAGTCTTCATTGATTACTGATCTATAGTTGTCACGGATCAGTTTTTGAAGATTTTTAATTAATGACTTAATTGTTTTTATTTCCTGGCTATTTGGATCGCTGAATTGTCTGTAGAGCAGTTTTAACTTAGAGAGCAGAATACTCTTTTGCCTATACAGCTCGTCGATCGTTGCGTTTCTGTACCGCTTTGTATGGCTCTCGGAGTGAGACACTTTTGGGATAGAACGATTCATTGTATTAGTAACAATGTTGTTCATCGTCGAAAGATAATGATCAATTTCGTCATTATGAAGATTTCTGTGAGTTGGTGGATATATGCCATTGGAGCGTAATTCTTTTTTTATTATCCGATCAAAGCGCGACCAGTGTGCTTTTCCGAAATTAAAAGAATGTATCTGTTTGTACTGCTCAAGTAGTGAATGTTCGTTTGGGACATGTATTACAGCACCAAGTCCATAATGATCGCTATCGTACTCGATTGTACGAAGATAATTTCGAGTAGTTAGATCCGTATCTAATAGTTGTATTAGCTCGTCCAGCAACAGTAACTCCAAGAACGAATTTCCTCTTGGATACGACGGGGTACTTGTAGCGTACAATTCTAGTTTATGTTCGATAGCGTTTGTTTGCCACCAGTCGAACAACGCATTGCCTTTTGTGTTTGTGATAAGGTTACCCCAAGCACTGTGCTTGGAATTGAGATCTCCCGCCATAAAGAAATAATTATTTTCTGAGTCTAACTTGAGACTTCGACAAAGGGTATCAAGTTCATTGATAAACTGTATACACTGTGGCGCTTCGGGAGCATAAGCAGAGATAACATATAGATGCTTTTGACTTTTCAAAGGAATATCTATAACGCAGGCTTCTAGTACCTGGAACTTGTATACATCTCTACTGTAGACGACTTTGTGTTGTAGACCATTTTTAACTAAGACAGCGACCCCGCCCCCCTGAGTGGAATTTGGACGATCTCGTCTAATTACTTTATAATTTGGGTAGCCCAATTTGTGCCTTTGATTTAGCTTAGTTTCGCTAGCCAAAAGCACATCTGGGCGTTCAGCTTCCAACATATTGCTGAGATTATCCCTCCTTTCCATGCGGATTAGTGAATTAACATTCACAGCAATAACTTTTAAAGTTAATTCAGTCGCAGTGAACGTTATGATTAGAGTGTGGGTTCGTCTGGAAACAGGGTCGAATAGATAATGTCCGTTCGAGCCACTTGTACCGTCAGTTTTTTTTTCGATCTTTTCGAATTTTTTATCAAACGCTCCTTGTATGGACAGTAATATTGCTGTTATATCAGTTTGTGCCTCTGGAGCAGGCGTTTTAATGATATTACGTGATTGTTCTATAATTGGTGCATTTTTTACTCCACCTGCCATTTGGGCGTATGACACACTTGGTGCCACGAAGTTGCTGTAAGAGCGAGTTTTCATCTTTTTCTCTTCTTCAACTTGCTTCTTTTTGGCTTCCAATTTTAATTTTAGTTGCTGGTACTTGGCAACCTCTAAAGTTAGCAGGATGTCCTGAGTTGTTACAGAGGACACAAGATAGTTTACTTCTATCCGGAAGCTGTTCTTTGCCCAATGGACATTCTCCAATGATATGTTTGTTTAGCCATTTGAGGCATCTGAAATGCAATTGCAATTCGCTGCCACATGCCCGGAGCGTTGACAGCGCATACACTGCAATACGCGGTCGCACTTCTTTATTCTCTCCCAACTTATTGTTTGGTGATTAATGTATTTAATATATCTAAGTCCATCAATTTTACTATTGGGGCTTAGCGACACAATGAAGAAAGGCAACCTAGGGTTGCGATTTCTAGAATTTGCTGTAGAAAATGGTTTCACACCTGTAAACGTCAGGTTATCGTTTTCGAAGTTTTTTAGCTCTTCGAGCACCTCTTCGGGAGTAAAGGAAGGATCAACTCCTTTGAGGAGCATGGAGACAGTTTTCTCCGATTTAGGAGTGTACGTGTAGTACTCACTTTTCGATTTCCCTAATGCCGATTTAATTTTGTTATACCCTTCTAAATCCTCACATGTTAAACTTATCTTAAAATCATTTATTCGTTTTGTTTTAAAAGTTTTGCATCACCCAACTTTATGACATCCTTTGTCTCCATTTAGCTGATGTAGATAGGAGGTACTTTCTCCTTTTTTTTGACTGGCACCTGCTGAGATGTTTCCTGCTGTTGGTGTGATTCGTGCTGTTGATTTGGTTCCTGCTGTTGTTGTTGATGTGATTCCTTCTGTTTAGTTTCCTTATCTAGCCGTGTTTTCTCTGCCTTCGTGGGTTGCTGTTGTCTTTGTTCTTGCTGTTGTTGTTCTAGCATTTTCGTTTTTCGCTCGTTGTGGCTCAGGTTGTTTTTTAGTTTAACAACTTCGTCCATTTGTCTATCCAGTTCTTCTTTTTTACGACTAATCTCATGGATGAGTCTGTTGAGGACCTCGATTTGATTGCTAGCGTCTGCATTTGTTTCGCTGACAGCTAGTTCTTTGAATCGGTTTCCAGCCCCTGAGTACTGGACACCATGGCTTTTGTGTTTGTCATCGCTGGTTACAGTCGACGTCTCTGTATTTTTATTTTCATTTGTTTTAACGCGTTTAGTCTTTAGGTTTAGGTCTGTATTTTGCCTTCTCCGATTTGCCATTTTGGCTTCAATTTGTTTTACGTCCATATTATGGACCGCGTGTCTTTTATTTTTTTTCACTTTTTTTGTGACACATAGATTGTGGCCTCGCGCACACACTCACAATGTTCGCGCACTCACACGTAGACACCGTTAACGTGTTACTCACACACTTTTTGTATTAAACTGTGTTCTTCGTTTTAACTGTCACAACACGTGGCTTCGTTCTCTTTTAATTGATTCTATTTATTTATATTTACTTTGTTTTGACTGTTTTTATCACTGTAATTTATTTGTCCACAAATAGTCTCTTTATAATACTTCAGCCACTCGCGACACATAAAAACAACTTTTTTTTATTTAATTCGACCGCCGAACCGAAAACACGTCCGCACTCGTTCACTGTGTATCGTTGTATGTAGCGTGTGTACACTGCTGAGGTTGGATGGTGACTAACTGCCGAAGAGAACATTATGTCTATGCTGTGGAGTTATTTGGAAACAGTCTCTAATAGATAGTTTCCAATCGGGGCGCCTGTTCTGTCAGTTTTTTTTCTAACCTGGAATACTGTGCTTGCATGGACAGTAATATTGCTGTTATATTGTTTGTGGCTCCAGAGCCGACATTTTTATGTTTATACGTGGTTGTTCCACGATTGGTGACTACTTACCCCATCTGCCATTTCAACGTATGACACACTAGGTGCCACGAAGTTGTTGTAAGAACGAGTTTTCATTCGTTTCTCTTCTTCAACTTGTTTTGTTGGCAACCTCTAAAATTAGCAGGGTGATCTGTACTTTTACAGAGGACGTAGGATAACTTACTCTTAACCGGGAGCTCTTTGCCCAATGGACATTCCCCACCGGTATGCTTATTTTAACAGTTGACGCATCAAAAATGTATATTGCAATTCGACGCAACATGACCAAAGTGTTGACAGCGCATACATTGCAATACGCGATCGGGCTTCTTTATTTTCTCCCAACGTATAGTTTGGTAACTAACATATTTAATATACTTAAGTCCATCGATTTATTATTTGCACTTAGAGACACTGTTGAATCGTGCTCAACGCATTTGTCCTCTTTTTTAGATGCTCGTACACTCGCTCTTCCCAGAATTTTAATGTATGAACAAATATGTTCATCCTTAATTACCTTTTAATGACGTAGCCCTTCCAAGAACATTTTTGCTTTTAACCAATTTACTCAAATGTGTCTTCAATCTTTGTCCTTGTACCTATCAATCGCAAAATTCTTGGAATCGTACCTTTTGTTTTGTCTAACTAAATGTATGCTCCATCTTTTGGAAGGTGTAATGTAAATTTTCGTTTGGTTTTGAGATCAGTCTAGTTTTCGCTGTGATCGAGCCTTGTTCGTAATAAAAATAAATATATATTGTTTAAACCATTGCATTTTGTTGGTGTAACTCTGAATACTATTACACGTAAGTAACGTGGCGCGGTAAACTAATCGTGCGACAAATATAGGCAGAATGAATATACTTTTATCGCATGGGGTTTTGATGGCTGTCGGCGTCTGGCTCTCTCGCGTTGATCGTAACAAAGTTACTACGAACCACTAGTCTGGCGTTTCTAACATACACACACATAATACACAAGCCCAATAGTGAAGAACACCGAAAGAAATTTGAATAAGCAAAAGCATCAGAGCGATAACATAACAATTCCACATCAGTCGAATGTACATACCTGAATTTAGAAATCGAATTCGTACACCCAGCAGTAGCCTGATGTTTCAATGTTTCACTTCTCACCCGTTTCATCCACTTATGTTTGCCCAGCTAATGGGTCGTCAAACAATTTCATGTCTGGGTAGTGTCCTTTGATAACCGCGTAGGCCTGAGGAATCGGTCCAGGAATTGGGCCCACGTGCCTATGGGTACGTATGATTGTGGACGCCAGTATGTATCTCCCGTTTAGCTAGGCGAGAAGGTATATTGGGCCCACGTGTCTGTGGGTACGTGGAGTTGTGTATGTATGTGCCCTTTAGCTGAGCGAAAAGGTATTTAACCCCACAGTGGTTTTTGAGGTTCGCAGGACCCCCACAACCGCTGCTGTTTACATCATATAAGCTCAATGTTTACATTATATAGGTTGTAGGGGAACATTCTTTACAAAGTGTGATTGGCTCAAAAACCGACGCCTACAGAGCACTCACATCGCAGAGAAATTGTTAGGGACGTATGCAACTAAATGATTGAGAGTGTGACGTAAGTTTACAACAACAAAGTACCAATAAATTAGCTCAGACAAAGTTTGTTTAAACTTTAGCGTTTTCAGCCAATTCAAATGCCGCCACTGGTCGTACATGATCAGATTTGCTTGGACAATAAATTAATAAAATCCAGACACAAATTTAAAAGGAAAACTGTGGCATCGTTTCAATTTCCAAGAGAAACGTCCTGTACGGAACGAACGGTGCCGTACATGAATAAACAAACGATATGGTGATATGGTCATTAAGTTGTACAAAAAACTCGTTGTTGTCCTTATCACTAATCCAAAAAACAATATTTACAAAATTCTAGGAACACTACTTGAAATCCCAGGTGATGTTCGGTAATATACGGCATTTACCGTCTAAAGTAAAGTCATCAAAGCAATGGATGTATCATTGCGCCTGCTGACTATTAATTGATGTCCCAAAAAAAAAATATCTTACGTTAGAAAAGCGAAAAAAACAAAAAATACAAAGGATCAGGGATGCCAAATGAGAATGAAAGTTGGATACATCTTAAAAATAGTCTTAATAGTAGAGATAGGTTGATTTGATTATGAATGTAATCACATCAATCATCAACATATGTCGCTGTTTGTGGGATAGCTCTACGTAGCACAAGATGGTGTTTCCTCTTTGAATGTTGATTGTAGAAATTTAGAAGTTTCCAAAAACCAAGAAAGAAAACAAATTAAAACGATTCTATTTAATACTAATTGTTTGTTGGATAGCTCTACGTAGCACAAGGTGGTGTTTCCTCTTTGAATGTTGATTGTAGAATGACGAAATGGCATAACTGCCAATTCAAAAAGCGACGCCATGACATCATCGTGGTGACAATGATGGCCAGTTGGTGCCAGCTGCTGCGCAACTGGTATACATGCGAATGTACTAGATTTCTCCAGTACATTCCAGCACATTTAATTGCCAATCCGCAACATTCCGCCCGCCTTCGCCAATCATTGGCGAATCATCATGCCCCCCCGGGGGGGGGGGGGGGGGGGGGGCGGCTGGCGTTGGTGATGTTCATCCGCTGATTGGTGCTGGTCCGATGCTCTCTCCCCTTCAAATGGGAGGATACTTAGTTTCGACACGGGTCTCGTTAGGGTGCCCGCAGCAGTCCGCAGCGTTGCCACTCTCACGAGTCCGTCTTGGCCAGGGTGCACCTTAAGGATTCGCGCTAAGTGCCACTTGCAGGGGGGTGCCAGCTCAGTCCTGATCACGCACAGTTGCCCCACTGCGACGTTGGGGTTTCGGCTCTGCCACTTTTGCCTGTGTTGTAGTTCCTGGAGGTATTCTGCGGACCATCGCGACCAGAAATGCTCGTACATGTTCCGCAGTAACTTTGATCGCGACAACCGAGATATGGGGGGTTGAAGTGTGTAAGGTTCCGGGACGGTCGACGTCGGGCCTCCAATAAGAAAGTGTCCGGGTGTGAGCGCTGTCAGGTCGGTTGGGTCATCCTTCAGTGGCTGGAGGGGGCGCGAGTTGAGGCAGGATTCCACTTGGGCCAGCAGGGTGGAGAGCTCTTCGAAGGTCAGGACTGCGTCGCCGATAACGCGCCTCAAGTGGAACTTGGTTCGCCTTACAGAGGCTTCCCAAATTCCCCCGAAGTGAGGGGCTGATGGGGGGTTGAATCGCCACTCGGTACCCTCATTAGCGAGGAGGTGAGCAATCTCGGTGGTTTGCCTTGTTGCCTGGGCGAATAGCCCCCGCAATTCTTTATCCGCGCCGACGAAGTTGGTGCCGCAGTCACTGGTCAGTGTTGCACATATTCCTCTTCGAGCCACGAAGCGGCGGTAGACCCGGAGGAAGTCTTCTGTTGAGTACCCGGAGGCGGCCTCCAGGTGCACCGCGCGGGTGGCGAAGCATACAAACACGCCGATGTATCCCTTGAACGTGCTCCTGGTTCCATTCTTTGAGCACCTGATGGCCATTGGCCCGGCGTAGTCGACTCCGCTGTGTAGGAATGGCCTGGTGGGCCGCACCCGGGTGGCCGGCAGGTCCCCCATGAGTTGAAGGGTCGGTGAGGATGAGTGTCGCCAGCAGCGGAGACAGCGAAAGATTACTCCCTTGACCAGTTGTCGTCCTCGGAGAATCCAGAATCGTTGCCGTAGGTAGTTGAGTGACAGTTGCGTGCTACCGTGGAGGGTCCTGTCGTGGGCATCTCGGGCGAGGAGCAGTGAGAGAAAGGATCCGGAAGGGAGGATGAGGGGGTGCCTTTCATCGGGGTGTAGTAGGGAGTGGCGCAGTCTCCCCCCGACACGCAGGAGTCCGTTCGGGTCGAGGAACGGGTTGAGGCGCATGAGCAGGCTGTCCTTAGCGACGGATGAGTTTCTGGTGAGCGATGCTATTTCCCGGTGGAAGTGGACTCTTTGCACATGGGAGACCCAGAGCAGGAGTGCTGAGTCCATTTGCGAAGGGGTTAATTCGGTGGGAGTGTTTGGGCTGGGGCCCGGGCGCGGCTTCCTCCCCGGCGTGGATTTTTTCTGCAGTCGCCGGGCAAATTCGACGCATCTGGCCGTCACGCGGAGGAGTCTGGGGAGCTGGGAGTATCGCATCAGCAGCTCGTTGTGCTCTCGTGGGGGGCTTATGACGTGGCTGGTTGCGGGGCGGCATTCCAGGTCCACCTCCGGGACGGCGGTGTGGGTGCAAGGCCATGGTATGTTGCCTTTGAGGAACTCGGGGCCGTCCATCCATAGTGACGGCGAGCGCAGTTGGTCCGTTGATGCTCCGCGAGACGCCAAGTCGGCGGAATTCTGGACGCCGGCGACGTGATGCCAGTGGGCGCCCGGTAGAGTCGTCTGGATTTCCGAGACCCGGTTGGCAACGTAAGTTTTCCATCGGCTCGGCGCACCATGGATCCATGATATGACGACGGTGGAGTCTGACCAGAGGTGGACTGGGGCGTTCTGGGTTGACATGATGGTGAGGACGCGCTTCATCAGGCGCATCAGCAGCAGTGCGGCACACAGCTCCAAACGTGGCAGGGATACCTGCTTCAAAGGGGCCACCTTGGTTTTGGAAGCGAGGATGGTGCAAGATGATTTCAACGGGACGCCAAATGTCCTGAGGTAGATGACAGCGCCGTAGGCGGCCTGGGAGGCGTCGGCGAATCCGTGGAGCTCCATTGTTGGGTGGGTGTTGTCGCAGCCGGCCCATCGAGGGATGCGGAGTGCGGGCAGGTGCCGTAGATCCCCGACGAGTTTGTGCCACCTGGATTCCATGGAAGGGGGCAGGGGTTCGTCCCATCCTAGTCCTAGGGGCCACAGCTCCTGCATGAATATTTTCAATCTTATCATGACTGGGGAGATCCATCCCAGGGGGTCGTAGAGGCGGCCGATGAATGCGAGGGCCGCCAGTTTGGTGAGGGTCGCGTTGCCCGTTGAGTCTCGGAGATGGAATGTGAAGCAGTCTTCCTGGGGTCGCCATTGGATTCCTAAAATTGAGTGGGCGTCAGCTGGGGGCCAAGTGGGGCATGTCCCGAGCTCGTCTGGTTGGTAGGGGAGCAGCGACGGGTGGTTGGAGGTCCATTTGCTGAGGGGGAAGCCGCCCGCCGACAGTAGGTCGCTGAGCTGCTGCTTCAGTAGCTGTGCCTCTGTGAGAGTGTCCGAGCCAGCGAAGATGTCATCCACGTATGTGTTTCTCATGAGCACTTGTGCTGCTAAGGGGAATCGTGCGCCCTCGTCGAGGGCCAACTGCTTCAGCGTGCGTATTGCCTGATACGGGGAGCTCGCGAGTCCGTAAGTTACCGTGTTTAGCGAGTAGACCTTAATGTTGCCGGTGGTTGACGGTCTCCACAGGATTTGCTGATAGTGGCGATCCCGCTCATCAATCCTTATTTGTCGGTACATCTTCGCAATGTCCGCAGAGAAGACATATCGGGGCGCACGCCAGCGCAACAGAACGTCAAAAATGTCACTCTGGAGCTTGGGTCCAACATAGAGGCACTCGTTGATGGAGATTCCAGTCTCCGGCTGGACGGAACCATTGAACACCACGCGGATCTTGGGTGTTTGGTCAGATGCCTTGAACACCCCATGGTGTGGGATAATGAATCCATGTTCATGGGTGTCTGCACTCGTGGTGTCCACTTGAGTCATGTGGTCAAGTTCGAGATACTCATCCATGAATTTCTTATAGAGATCGCGGAACTGAGGCTGGCGCTGGAACCTGCTCTCCAGTCGTCGAAATGCAGCGCGGGCGGCGCTGCCCGAATCCCCCAGCTCCGCCGAGTTAGGCTTTAGTGGCAGTCGTAATGTGTAGCGGCCTTGCTGGTCGCGTCTGGTAGTTGAGGTGAAGTGAGCCTCGCATGAACCTCCTCCAAAGTCAAAGCGGTTGGGTGGTGAGAAACTTCCTCCTGAATCCAGAACTTCTCCAGGAGGGCGCGCAGCTCGCGGTCGACACTGATCTGGTGACTGGTTAGAGGGCGGCTGGTGTTGGTGTGCCGTGAGCCGCGGGCAGCTGCACCCGTTAGGATCCATCCAAGGTGCGTAGACTGGGCGATCACGTCGGAGTTGGTGGACTTCTTTAAGCCGGCGGTGATGATCGCCGGGTAGGCATCAGCACCAATGATTAAGTCTATGTTTTGTGCTGATGAGACGTCTGGGTCTGCCAACTCCAGGCCCGCCACAATAGAGATATCGCTTGGCAGGAGTCGTGGAGGTGGCACGTAGTCCGACAGATGGGGCAGGATTAGCGCGTTGACTGTCCAGCTTTGCGAGCTCTTGGTCCGGGGCAGTATGGTGACGGATGATAGGGCCTTTGCCGTCTGGCAGCGGGCGCCCCCGACTCCATGGACTGGGATGAATGATGCGCGCCGGCGCAGGTGCAGTCGCTGGGCGAGTGATTCCGATATAAAGGTGGCCTCTGAGCAGGGGTCCAGTAGGGCCCGAGCCTCCAGTCGGCGTTGGGAGCCCGACTGGACGAGGACGCGTGCTGTGGCCAGGAGGATTGTCCGGGCAGGCGGGGCGCTGGTCGTGTGAGATGACACCCCGGGGATCTGGCCGCCTTGAGGCTTGGGGCTCGTGCCTCTTTCCAAATCCAGGTTGGTCGTGGTCGTTGTGGTATGCAGCAAGGTGTGGTGCCGCCCTTGGCACTGCCGGCATGTGGATGTCGATGGACAGTCACGAAATAAATGCCTTCCTAGGCAGTTGAAGCAAAGGCCCTGTTTGGTGACGTGGGCCCTTCGCTCTTCCGGGCTGAGGGCCCGGAATCCCTCGCACGATCCGATGTAGTGGTTTGATCTGCAGACCGAGCAGCGGGCGGGGGGCTTCTGGGCCGGTGGTGAGGCCGTGTGCACTGAGAGGCGCGCTTTGGTGGTGTGCTCCGTCTGGCCGGGTCTGTTCCGCTGGGGTTGGTCGATGGCGGTCCGGGGCAGCTCGACGAATTCCAAAGCCTCGATCCTTGTTTTCAGGAAGTCATCGAGCTGGTGGTACGTGGGCGGCTGGCTGGTGTTGCCTTGTGCCGTTTGCCAGTCACGAGCGGTGCGGGGGTCCATGCGCTGTGTTGTTAGGTAGACCAGTATGTCACCCCAGGTGGTCACGGGACGGCCGAGCGCATCCAAAGTTTCGACTGCATCATTGGTAGTGTCGCGGAGATGGCGCAAGCCGGCAGCCGATTCCTTTCCGACGACCTGTACCTGGAAGAGGGTGCTCAAGGCAGAGTGAACCAGTGCCCGAGTATTGTCGAAGTATTCCACCAGCTTGTTCCAGGCTCGCTGGTAATTCTCCTCCGTGACCGGGATGTTTTTGATGGCCCTGGCGTCGTCGTCGCGGAGGCTCGACTTCAAATAATAGAGTCGTTCGACGTCCGCCAGATCAGGGTGATCTGTCAATACCGCCTGGAACAGGTCCTTGAATGGCCGCCACTCCGAGTATTTTCCGGAAAATGTTGGCAATTGCACTGGAGGCAGCTTGCGGGGATTGGCGCGGGGCGTCACCACTGCAGCCGCGGCCTTAGATGTTGTCGATGGTTCCATGTTGAGGCTATGAAGCTCTTCGGCGAACTTTGTCATCTCCTCCAGGTAGACCTCCTCAGCTGACTCGAGGAAGTCCTCCGTGAAGTAGCGGTGGTCCTTTGTGTCTGACGTCGTCAGCTCCAGAATGTCGTCGTGCCGGTCACGGATTTCTTTCCACTTGCCCTGTAGATTGTCTCTGCGGGTTTGTACGGCGCTTATCGTTGATGGCCCTCGCTTCTTCAGGTTGGCGAATGCTCGCGACATTTGGCCCTGTGCCGCGTACTGCGTGGCGATTTGTTTCTCCATTGCTTTTTCTTCTTTGGTTCCTTGATGGTGTCGAGGTGACTGGCAGTTGTCGATGTGCCGCGAACTGGGCGGCGATGATTCAAATCCAATTGAGCACTGGATCCGTTTCGAAGGACCAGAAATGTTTGTGGGATAGCTCTACGTAGCACAAGATGGTGTTTCCTCTTTGAATGTTGATTGTAGAAATTTAGAAGTTTCCAAAAACCAAGAAAGAAAACAAATTAAAACGATTCTATTTAATACTAATTGTTTGTTGGATAGCTCTACGTAGCACAAGGTGGTGTTTCCTCTTTGAATGTTGATTGTAGAATGACGAAATGGCATAACTGCCAATTCAAAAAGCGACGCCATGACATCATCGTGGTGACAATGATGGCCAGTTGGTGCCAGCTGCTGCGCAACTGGTATACATGCGAATGTACTAGATTTCTCCAGTACATTCCAGCACATTTAATTGCCAATCCGCAACATCGCAATGAAAAGAGTTCTTACAGAAATTGTTACAGTGTGCTCCTGTAGATAAAACTTAATAAAACTATATTTAAAAAAAATGTATATATACATGCGTTGTGAATATCGATGTGTTTTTTTATTTGAAAGGTTGATAGACTGTTGTTAACAAGTAACTATTTTATAACTTTTGTTTTATTAGATTAGAAATTGCTGCGTCCTTAAGTTTAAGAATAATTGCGATATTGTAAAAATGACAAATTTGTGGAACAGGTGTAACATTAAAGTTTGAAACTCCGATGTTACCATTTAATAATTTGTTATCTGAGTTTAATTTTGGTTTGTTTAATTTTTAGCGTAATTGGTTATGTCCATGTTCGGGCGCCAAAATGTAATATCAAAGCGTAACCCTTGATATTGACATTTAATATTTTATTATAAAAATGTAATACCTGAGCGTAACCCCAGGTGTTATTATTTATTATTTGGTTGTCATGTTGGTGTTTTGGTCAGGGTATTTATACCTTTATTATGGCGCCTCGTTGGGCATCAAAATGTAGTATATGTATATATATATATATATCTTCACAACATTTAGTATTTTGTATTTTAAAGTATTTTATGGTCGTTCAACATTTAATATTAATATTTATTTATATATATTAGAAGGTGCTTACTTGTTGCTTCTTTCGGTCAGCGGAGTGTATATATGTATATCTTCAAAACATAGTATTTTTCCTTTTTCTCAAACAGGGTCTTCTTCTTCGTTGACGTGACTTCGTTGCTTGACTTCCCTTCGGTTGGATTGTTTGTTGGAAGTAAAACAGGCTTTTTCTTTATTTTTTCACTTAATCTTTATTGTTAAACACGACTGGGGGTTTCTATCCCCGAACACCTTTAAATTTTAACTTTGACAATAGTTTTCTGCTTCACTTATTAAAATTTACTACTTAACTTATTTAATCTAAACAAGGCCAACCTCTTGGTTGGGCGATTTGTTCTACACTCGCACTGCACTTCACTTCTACTGCTTACTGTAACTCCATTGCCACCACTTTACATACCATTTTAATTGGCTAAAAGTGCAGATGGTACATTTTTCCACACCGAGTGTATAACCTAATTTGAGGCTATTCGCCTGCCATAGTCCAATCGTTTGTTCTGCAAAAACTGCAGCGATAGAGAATTAATTACTTCCATAATCGCTTTCCTTGCTAAAAGTGTAACGGTAATGAATTTCGCAATTACTTAATTGCTTTCAATTCGGCGAACCAATTATAGGCCAATGCCCGCATGTGCCAATCGTATCGTACGATTAAATTGCGCCTCACTGCTTCGTCGAATTCAGCAGTTTCCTGACGCTGGACTACTTCGTAGTCGCTGGCCTTTGATACTGCCGCTGGCGCTCGCATATCATGTAACACACCTGTTAACATATGTACTTGTAACATGAGACCGTGTAGGTCTGTGGACCGGTGTCCGCTTGATTTTTGTAATACGAAGCAGAATGCAGTGGCCTGGGCCTGTGAAGTACGATATGCTTGGGCGTTTATCGCAGCGTGTGTGTATGAATCAATTGAATGTTGAAGAGTTGCATTGTATGCAAAATACTTGTTACGATTGGATTGTTTATGGTATTAAGAATGACCGTGAAATGGATAGGCGTTTGATATGAGTCGAGTGAATGGTGTAGCGATCCTAAATCGCTACTCCCATCCAAATCCCCAATATTATCAAATCCTAAATTTCCTACTTTCATATTGAATCGTATGAGCAATAAATTAACCCATAGCTAATTTATCGCTCATTGATTCAATTCCACATAATAAACCCAAATCCCAAATTTTCAATTGCTTCATTTCAAATCCCATATTGAGTCACATGTACAACGATTTTAACCAAAAGTTAATTCATCATACATTGACTCAATTCCTAAAAACCTTGACATCATGAAATGCTAAATTCAAAACGCATTTCATGATTTCCCTTCCTAGAACCCATCCAACTAAGGCCTCTAACAAATTCCCAGAACACAACTCAAATTGAAACGCAAACTCTTATGTGTGTTTCTGGGAATTTTGACCATAAAATAGTTGACAATTCTCAACTAAAAAATCTATAAAAGGGGAGTGAATTTCAATTTCATCATTAGTAGATCTCCGGAAGGCCAAAGTACGGCCGAATGCAGTTAAAATAAAGTATAATTAAAAATAAACGCAAAATAACAAAAAAAGCAATATCTTTCATTTGCCGCAAATCCCACTATTGTGGGTACCCTCACACATCAACAACTGCGGCAATTGATTTACTTGCGGAAGACGACCAAGGCTGTGGGGTGGATAAACCCGACTTCCACCAATCCACCACATTTGGAACCGGACTGACTGCACCCAGCTGACCTCCACCAGTCAATCCGACTGCACCCAGACCAGACCAATCCGGCCATTAAAGACCCGCGCGACTAGAGCGACGTCGAACGATACGCATTCATTCAACGACGCCGCCACCTCAGGACCCAACAATGGGAGAGTTGCATTGTATGCAAAATGTTTTGAGGACTGATCATATAGACGGAATCTTGATTGTGTGAGAGGGGGTGTGAAGCGATGTGTAACACCGGGAATTTGTATAAAGTTTTGTATAAGAATAAAGTTTCTTGTTCTGATGAATTGAAAATATAACAAAAGCATTACGGCGATGAATGGTGATCAAGATTGCAAGTTTTCAAGTGATACTAGTCATGAGATGAGAGTCGTGAACCATTCTAAAACAACCTTCAAATTATTCAAAGACAGCCTTCGTAAACTGGCTTAAACGTAGCCCCAACTTGATACCAAGGACATATTCCTTTGGATCGAATATATACAGCAACTTATCTTGCTCTATGAATTAATTAAAATCAAATATAGATAAGAGCATATGGCGATTGGTCCTTATACGAGGATAGTTAATGAAGCAACATGCATTTTTTCAGGGTTTTTTTTGAGCACTTTTAAGTACTTTTTAAAGCGTCGGATGACCCTACCATTTAAGGATGCCAAAACGACCCTACTTTGGAAGGGTTAAGTACCAAAGAACAGTGCGGTTCCACACTTGTTCGGCATAACTATTCCCACATATTCATACAAAATTATTCCAAGTTTCGAGAGTGGAAATTAAGGCCAAGTGGCCTTAGGATAAAATGTTATTGGTTTCTAGCTTTTAGAATGAGGAAGATCACATGTTCGCCGGACTGATATTGTTAGAGCGCAACAAAAGAATTGGGTGGAAAAATTGAATAGCTAGAGTTTTGAACCAAAACAAGGAATGACTATTCAAGGCTAGAATGGCTTATGGTTGTGGCAACAAATGAATAAGTAAAACGAAATCTCAATTACAGCAGTCTGTATTCCTGTTCGAATTTAAATTCAAAGTTTTCATTGCACATAAATAAATGATAAATGCCTTTGTTCTAATAAAAACCAGCAATTGTAGAGCACACGAGGTCAGAAATGCAAATAGTTCGGTTTTATATCGCGTGCTATAAACAGGTTAAAACGTTTCACAATACGCCGTCAAATGTGATTATTTAAATGCTAGATTGTAGCGCATTTCCCCAAACAAGGTGTTATGCGTTAGCAACACTTATAGGATAGGTGTCAAGCAAAGTTGTCTGATAATGAAAAAGCGCAATAATACGCCCCACAAGCCCCCTACCCGATCAATGTTGTCCATTGCAACTATATATTTTTCTATCTCTATTCTAGCGTTCTTTTAAACAAAGAATGCCTGTCAAACTCTAAAGTTCAATATAAGCAGAATTTCTCATCGCAGATTAACAGAAAGGCGACTGCGACAGATCGCTTTTATTTAATTGTGATCAATTTTTTTCTCAGTAAGTGGTCCACACAGTCTGGTCATCTTCGGGGAAAGATAATTTCTCAGAGATGTTTCTTCTCGCGAACGAAATGCACCTACGTATATTGGACTTTATCGCTGGGGGGCGTGTTATCACATGGCTCGTCATTGCTCCCGTTTCAAGTCTGTTTCGCAGAAATGCTTCAGTAGATAGAAATCGCTGTTCAACAAGCTGATAACTGGAAGCGCGCCAACAGAACACGCTTAGTGATTTCTCAGAATAATTTTATTTCTAGACGAATTAAGAGAAAATAAGTGCGCTCTGGGAGCACAAGATTAAACAGAGTCAGGAAAACCCCACTCATGTAAAAGTTTTATCGTTGAAAGTGAATCATTTTCGCAAGATATTTCAATGAACTTTTTACATAGAATTGATTACATTATACCAAAGAATTAGACTTCATTTAAATATGGGAAACTTTGAATACTAAGAATGAGTATAGACGTGTTGTTTATTGATATATGTATTTGTTATACGAAATGATCTACCAGATACATCTACTTTAGATAGATAAACCAACGTTTAATTCATTTCAACATATTGATCATATTAAATGTTGAAGGTAATTAGCAGGTCAGCCTTTTATTGTTGATATTCGTTCATGTATTTCTTAAAATGATATTAAATTACATTAAAAAATGTCAATAAACTGAAGGCTTTAGCTACTTTAGTCAATAATATATGGCGTACACTTTTATTTCTAAAAAATAAGTTGAAATACGTACACGGGGTTAATTAATGTGGTATCAGTTTACATGGACAATTGAATAGTTAAGTCATTGTTCAACTATGTCAAAACCTCTTTACCGACTGCACCGTTATCAAAATAGCCACCATGTGCTAAATAGCTTGCAAGAGATTCCCTAAGTTCCTCCTGAAGTGGACAGTTAGATGGAAATAATAAATTACAATTTTAGTAACTGTAACCAAACTTTTCAGGCCGCCTCAATGGCTGAGTTGTAAAGGGGGTTGTGTCTTACGTTTGATTGTGTAAACACTTGCAATTGTGCAGTACAATTACTGACCGGTAGATAGAGTCCCGAAGCCCAGGCGGCCGCTGAAATAGTACGCCATTAGGCTATAGGATTCGTGAAATGGTTGGGAGAAATCCTTGAGCATCTTTCGGAACTTGGCTGATAGACCCGGTCGAAAGAAAATAGCACCTTATGACACTAACTCGGGGCTATAGGTTCGCCTTTTCTTGGGAGAAGTGAAAAAAAACTGAATAACAAAATATTATACAACTTGAACTTCATAAAATCACACTTCTTAAACTGAATTTAAAGCTGTGGGAATAGTCAATACACTGCAAATTTCCATCATATCCTGCACATTTTATCTCGTGGTCATAACAGGTCATGCAACCCATGAAAATTCCAATGGATACATTATATCCTGAAACTGTTCCAAGGAAATGGGTATGGTTAGTTGTCGGATTGTCGGTTTGCTTATTCTTTGGTCTTTAGCAGATGTGTCTTGGGTGTTTTAGTATCTGTCAAAATTTATGTGAATACATTAATTACGTAAAAGAAATGTACAAACCACTAAAATTAATAAAGACAATTTCAATAACTACGAAAAAACTTAACCCCAGTATATAGACATAGTCTTATCGGCATTAGTACAGTCACAATGTAATGTGCATTTTTTTAGCGGAAAGGAGACAATCTGCATTCAATAAAAAAAGCACCTGAATATTTTCATTACACATCGTAATCAATTGCCACACTGTCACACATAGACTTAATGAGACGTTGGATTGTCGGAATACCTGTAAGCCAGATGATACGATCGACTCGACAGCTATTTCCTCAAATATTTACCTACGAAACAATCAGAGAGTTCGCGATAATCAGAGAGTTCGCACTAGTTTACATTAAAGGTCGACTTTAGATTGATAAATAAATACAGCAAATCGTTTTTCAGTCGAACTTCATGAGATGTTCTGACTAGTCGTGTGTTTCCTCGCGATTTCAATCTTCAGGCATTTGCCCTGTGAGTAGGGCGTAAGAATATACTCACAGCTAGGCCGGCTTATCGTAAGAGGCGGCTAAAGGCCGAGTGATAGCCGGGGTCCCAACGCCCTGTCGCCCTGTGAAATACCACCCAATCAAGCTTTAGGTTCCGTGAAATGGTCGGGAGAAATCCCTGGCCATCTTTCGGAGCTGGGCTGATGGACCTGTGGGGGTAAAAGTATGTTGCCAACGTATGGCACAGGATTCACTGTACACCCCCGACAATTAGAAAATAGTTCTTGCAGTTAACTATTTGAAACGTATACATATATATAAAGAATATATTATATACATATATATAAAGGCGAGCTGTCCGATTAAAGAATTTGAAGTTATCTCTTAAATATAAAATTCAATATATTTGCTTCAAAATTGAAATATTCACACACACTTAACTGAATTTGTTTGTTAGATGTCACTTTTATTTTTTTCTTTATTTAATATTCTTTTATCCATTCGCGTTTCAATGTTTATTCGCTCCGATTGAAAATATGTTTTTGCGGAAATATATTGTAATTGATAATCAATTATCAAAGAAAAAAACTATTCACTATGCTTTTTTGACGCGATTTTTTTTGTCAATGTGGTGATTTTTCTGGTGTACTAAACGAACTATCTCCTCCGCAGACACAACCAGGTTCAGATACAAATAGCGACTGACTCTATTTAGGGTGGAAATCGTAATTTCTGCTTTTTACACATTGATCTGCCAATGGTAATCATGCTCTCTTGTGTATTCCCCAATTCACCACACTCATCCAGGTCGAAACGTACTTGTGTATTCGTTCAACGTCGATGGGCGTAGCCAGAATGGAGAAATCAAAAGGGAAAGCACAATAACCCAGGGTGGATCTGGCTAGGTGTGTGTGCGTCAATGCCGTGTATACGGCTGGTCTACTGACCTAGTGACTATCACTTAGGTCAACGCACTATAGCAAGACAGAAATACGAGAGAGAGGGCAAACATAGCTAAGGTTATTCACCAGCAAAAAGAGATCATTGGTCCCAAGCGAATGGGTGATCTGGGAAAAATCAATAGGACGCCGCATCGGCTGGGGATATAATTCCATTCTGTGGAATGTTCAATAATACCTAAGCCTATGGACTATGACGTAACCGCGTCGCTTGGTTTGGCTTGGTTGTTGCTAACCAATACGAATGGAATTTCCGGTGGAATAGTGTTGCCGTTTGTTGTTGATTGTAGCTAAACTCAATTATGCATTATCTGCATAGAAAAATGAGTTTAGTTATGCGTCCCTTTGACATGTCCTGCTGGTAAATACCTATCAAGGAAAATGGGTAGGTATTGGTTGGAATTGTGGGCTGTTTCTCCTAAAGGATAGAGAAACCCCTACAGACCGCCTCGAGAAAAGGTTGGTTTAAGAGGTAGTCGGTCCCAAGGTGAGATGGTGGCGGTTCCGCCAAACCCCACGGTACACTTACCTAAAAAACCCCCCATAACTACCATTCAATTACTTCCACGTCCCTCGCGACTCGATTTCGACTCCAGACGACTCGGCTCATTCTCATTCAAATCTGGCTCCACCTTAGACTTTATTCAACCCTTTTTCGACGTCCTCTGACCCCATTTACCCATGCGTGACTCGATTTCAACTCCAAACGACTCCTCTTTTAACAGCACGTCTCTTACATCAGGACACAATGCCCCATAAGCACTCGAATCCACCCAACCTCGCTTGACCCCACACCGGCTCAATTTAACTCCTTCAACCGGCTCCTCATCACACCCTTCGGACTCTTCGAGTTCAAAGTGATGACCTTCGGCCTTTTTAAATACTGGCAAAACTCGCCTCTATCCACCTTTTTAGGCCTTTTACTACATATCGGTGCACATGCCCGCCAAGCGCGGCTTTCATGCGACTCTGCCCGCCTCTGCGCGACACCTTTATAGTGTTAGTGGAGGCATGTCAGGGGACATGG
This sequence comes from Microdon myrmicae, assembly GCA_963931805.1. Taxonomy (NCBI): domain Eukaryota; kingdom Metazoa; phylum Arthropoda; class Insecta; order Diptera; family Syrphidae; genus Microdon; species Microdon myrmicae. The sequence goes on from OZ007496.1 coordinate 111,712,929, forward strand.
CAGGGTCGTCATGTGGGGTTAGGGGGTTATGACAATGATCAGACAATGTGGTGAAGTTGGATCACAGTTTAGCGCTCCAGTATCGGTTTTTGATTCATTTAACTGCGGCGCTTACGCCATAGACTTTTAGCGAGCTGCGCTTTAATCAGCAAACAATAGGGAATTAGATTTTTATATAAAATTATCCCTGCGATCGAATTAATGTTCAAGCTGCAATAGCGCTAAACTGCGATCCAACTTCACAACATTGTATAATCATTGTCATAACCCCCTAACACCACACGACGATCCTGCCATCTCCCCTGACATGCCTCCACTAACACCACACCTTTCTTTCGCGACCCCGGCTCCCCACTGAACCACAGCTACTGCGCGTAGCAAAACTACCAGTAGGAAACCCGGTTCCAACTTCATGCGACCCCGCTCGCCAATGCTCGACCTTACCTAATCAATTCCAGCAAGCCAGCTCCTCTCGTAACCACAGTTACTACGCGTAGCACCACCACAGCAGGACGTCTGGCTTCACCTCCTTATATAGGCTTCGGGACCTCCCCGCTAGGTCTCTGGACGTCTCCCAAATGTCTCAGCAACACTGGTCGACAAATCAAACGGATACCACCGGCTTGAGACCCTACCCTAGAACACCTTACACAGGCGTCTCTACCCAACCCCACCCTGGAACACATCATACAGGTATTCCAGTCATTAGGCCCCTGCAAGGCCCGATATTAGCGGCAACCCAAGGCAATACACGCCCCTCTACGCCGCTTCACACACAGGTGCACCAATCATTCTTCGGGGCGCGTATCCACTACCCTAGGGCGCCCTGCGGTTGGACACAATCAACCACCCACCAGCAGCCCCCTAAGCTAAGTCGCCTAATTTCAACCAAGCGCGACCGGCCGGCACCTCATCACAAGTTGCCGTTCGGCGAGGTCGCAGCGACCATATATCGAGGGTCGTCGTCGACACCGGTGCCGATATACTGGTCCTCGATCGGTAAGCCTCGCAACTGGAGTACCCGCCCTCTTTTACCAGTCCCAGCGGCAAACAATTCGCCATACAAACGTATGGATGAAAGACGCCGACTATGGACTCGGTTTTCCTCAATTTTATTCACTGACACTTCGTTGTACGATGTCAGTGAGTTACAATAGGTCTCATCTCCTGGCACTTCGTTATACGATGCCAGCGAGCCCCAATAGGCCCCGTCTCCTAACACTTCGTCGTACGATGTCAGCGAGCCCCTATGGGATTTGACCTATTAGATAGGTCCACCCTGTTGGCAGGTACCGCCAACAACAGGTTAACACCCACAGCGCCTCTATCTGCATCTTCCCGCACACGCTACTTCGTCACTGCGGACGCGAGCAGATTTCCGTAGGTTCCGACCTACTCGGCCGATAAACCTGTTGATCCAAGCGACCCACAACAGGCCAGTGGACCACGCCGCAAACCCCTTGCCCCTGCGACATCAACGTGGTAACAACCATGTCCACCCTAATTATCGACAAAGCCCCATATTATAACTAGTCACCATTACAGTTCCTCCGATTTAATCACAGCGCCTCCCGAAGTAGGCAGGGCCACCTTGAATCACAAGCGTGCAGCCCCCCCCCCCCCCCCCCCAGCACCGCACCACCCATTCGATCATCCATTCAACCCTCCCTTTTATGGTGACCACGTCACTGGGGAGGGGGGGGGGGGTACTATGCCGGTCCCGCCAAACCACACGGTTCACTTACCTAAAAAAACCCCATAACTCCCATCCATTCACGTAATTTCGCTAATGCAATCGCACTACCACCTTATATGCTTTGCGCATGTAGGATCATCTATGGTATAATCTAAAAAGCTTCAGTAAAAGAATTCTTTCCTTTTCTTTTATTCCCTTCGCATACAAATTCCTGTAAGAGCTCTTTCTTACATTACCATAAATTCCCTGTAATAAAATTCATCGGTTCGCATATCATACGACCGCATATCAGGGAATCTTACCCCTGAGTTGGCTAATCCCAGCATCAACATGTGTACGTAAAAACTATCTATGCACACATCGGCTGTCGACCCTTTTAGGCAGCGATAAATAGTCCAACACCAGCTGCATGTAATTAGCACCATCCACGTTGAGAGTATTTCCCTAACTCACACCATGAGTAAACAAAAGACCGCTGTCCTTCATCAGGCATTCTGGCGATACGCAAATAATTCAATCATCCTAGTATACGAGGGCTGCCTTTTATATTTCGGGATTAGAGAACAAAAACAAATATTGATCATCGAAAATCACTTTATTGTTTTTCAAAATAGTCCCCATGAAGATCTATACACTTTTGCATGCGTTTGAACCAATTGTCGATTTTGATTTTGGACGACCTTCACGAAATTCATCTTGGAGTGAACTACGAGAACGATTGAATTCACCATACCATCGATAAACACTGGTCCTTGATGGAGCTTCATCGCCAAAAATTGAATTAAGTTCATCCATGCACTGTTGCTGAGTTAATCCACGCCGAAAGTTGTAAAAAATAATCGCACGAAAATGTTGACGATTTAATTCCATTTTTGGGCCGAGATGAATCTTTTAAGTTACTGTAAACAACACAAATAGCGCTCGTATGTCAAAACGTTCTGAATGCGTATAACCTCAAAAATGTCCAACTTTACGACAGAGCTGTCAATTGCCGGATTGCAACACTAGGGTTGCCAAATCCCGAAACATAAGAGGCAACCCTTGTACCAAATGCACTTACCATCTAATGTATACTCAGTTGAAGTCTCAGGCCATAAATTCCTTTATCCTACATAGTTCTGGATTCGTTTCCGACTAACCTGTCACATAAACAAAGAACTCCAGGATCCCTTTTTCCTTTCTTTGTTTCAGGTTCATTTCTATGGCCTTGTGTATGAAAAAAACCAATGTGATCTTCACTCACACATACACATACATTGCCAAGTCTTTCTTCCTTGTTTTCACCACGGGAGAAACACTTTCTTTCTTGGGTAAAGTCACCCCAAAACGATTAAATATCGTTGAGTCGTTCACCATCATCCGACCGAACCGGTCGGTTCACCTCCGCTCTCCGTGGCGCGGCGGAGTAGCGTAATTAAACCGGAGTCGAGTTTCTTTTGCTTTCCTGTCTATGTGTTTTTTTTTTCTTATTATTGTACGTGTTGGTAAATGTAAAAGCAAATTGAACATAGTGATTCCGCTAATTATTAAGCTTGCGTTTTAAGCAGAGAATATAACAAAATAAATGCATCAAAATACCATGGATCCAAATCTAATGAAAGTGTTAAGTAATAGAAATAAAACTAAACAAAATGACACCAGTGTGTTTAATTTCTCGGCTGCAGTTTCCTGGGTGTTATTGTTCATCCTTACGCGTTTGTGGACAATTTTGGTGCTCGCATTTGCGGCGGGACAGTGGAACTTTCTTTTTGATCTTTGTGACAGTGAAATCGGTGGGTCGGTAGTAGAACTCGCGTCCATGCTGGCGTCACGACTACCTACCCCACAAGATACCACCCCGTCAGGCTGTACACTCCGCGATATCGTCGAGAGAAATCTTCGACGGTGTTTCGGATGTATGGCTGATGGCCCGGACTGACACGGAGATAAGTCATGATGGTACTTTCTGATATAAAGAATTCCGGAGGTAAACTGGTCTCCCATTCGGATCGACCGGCGACATTTTTCGAACGTCTTTCACATACCGTCGACTGGATACAGATCAACCACCCAGCTTCTGAAACTGTTATTGTTGGCGATAACAATTCCGGCTCGTTGGTATATTCTAACAGAACCGAGGAGGCTGGGAGGCTGGCGGAGATGTTTGCTGTTAGCCAGAACTTGACTAAACTCGTGGAGGAACCAACGTCGGATGCCCGAGGCGATTATGGGAACACCCTGGATCTGTTTTTGACATCCGAACCGAGTATTTATATCGTGGAGGTTTCTGTGCCACTGGGAAACTCAGATCACTGCTTGGTATCTGTCGCACAAGCACTTGCATATCAAACGCATAACCGGCCTAGGCAGCTTCGCCATGTAGTAGGAAGTATGGGGCTGCTAACTGGAACGATTTGAGAGATTTCTTCGCATCCTTTCCATGGTCGGATGTGTGCTTCGGAGACTCCGATGTTAAGGCTTGCGCGGAGCCGGTATCAGAGATTATTCTTCTGTGGATGGAGATGTGTATTCCACATTCCATTAAACGAAGTTCATCTGATAAACCATGGTTTGAGAAAACATGCGGGCAGATTACAGCTGCAAAAAATAGAGCTTTTAGCAGTGGCGCTCCAATCCCACCGATGTTAACAGAACGAATTTTGTTAGAATCAGAATTGCGTGCAACCAGGCGTTTGATACCGCGAAGAAGGCTTACAACGACAGGTTCATCAATAAACTCCTTCGGTGCTCGGCTGGTTCGCGTTCCTTCTGGTCAACGGCAAAAGCTGTCAACGGTAGCTTCGCATCCTCCTCTTGCCCTCCGTTGGCGACAGACAGCGGGACATTAGTCACGGATTCAAAGGATAAAGCTAATGTGTTCGCGAATTTATTCAAACCTCGAACCCGGCCTTTTGGAGCCACCTGTGATCGCGCCGGTACGGTCTTCCATGGGGGATGGGAGATTTCGACCGCGCACTATTCAACGGATTCTACGTGAACTGGATTGTAGGAAGGTAACCGGGCCGGACGGAATACCAGCAATAGTCCTTAAGAACTGTGCTCCAGAACTATCGCTTGTTCTTGGCAGACTCTTCCGCTTATCTTATGTACGGAGGACCTTTCCTGCCTGCTGGAAAATCGCTCGAGTTCAGCCAATCCCAAAGACGGGGAAAAAAATGTCTCCCACAAAATTACCGTCTGATGGCATTACTGTCTATTTTATCTAAGGTAATGGGAGAAGTCATCAATACTGAGTGAGTTAAGTATTTGGAATGCAACGGACTTCTGAATGATCGCCGATACGGATTCCGTGGCAGGCGGTCCACGGGAGACCTGTGGGGGTTGAAGTAGGTTGTACCGGCCGGGAAACTGGTTCACTCAATCCCCAACACTTGTTTCGCTCATAACAAAGGAAGGAAAACTGTTGAAATAATAAAACGCACCGTAGTTGATTATGTTGTTAATGTTTTTTTTTTTTTTTTTATAACTATCCACATTTATTTACATAAAAACGTGTAAATTTGATTTACAAAAGTTCACTTCACATGCGTCTTCTTTAGTACTTGAGTTTTTTCTTGTATCTATTAGATTTCTTATCATGCAGATCCTATCTCACTTTTTGCTTCAATTAATAACGGCAACAACTTATGTCTTGAACATTTCACTATTATTAGGACTTAAAACACTTTCCTCCTTATGTATATATGAAAACTATAAAAAAAAGAACAATACAACAGTAGAGACTCGACCCCTTGAAGGATGGAACTTGACTACTGGGTCAGCTCACACGATCAACCAATCTTAATCGCGCTCTCTTCTGTATTCTCTCATTTCCCAGCCCATCGAGGTGAATAAACTCCCGTGAATTCATTCAACAGTCAATGGACATAGGGAGAATGTGAAAAACGAAAAGGAGAGCGCGATGATGCCGGGGATGATTTTGCTTTCGCGTGCAATGAACGCAAAATCAATGTGGTGACCGAATGACCCAGTTTGGATATTGGATTGATCTCAGATTCAAATGCACTCTAAGAAGGGGAAATGGAATGGAATGAAAAGTATTTTGTGCTATTCACCTGACTAAAGAGTTTATTGATCCCCAGCGAATAGCCGCGTCTGGGGAAGGTCAAAGGACGCTGCGATGGCTTGGGATAATATCTGGTGAGAGAAAAAGAACTAAAAGTGTTCGATATAACCCAAGCGGTTTTGCGATGATGCAACAGCATCGTTTGCCCAGACTCGCTGGGTCTGCAATCTTGGGTCTGTGGGGAAAACGTGTTGCGCTGAGGACCGTGGGCCTTCTGGAGTGTGTGCGTGGCTGTGAGGAGAGCTGTGGAGGTGTGGGGTGTGCATTTATTGCGGCCACGTGGTAGGCTGGAGGTTCAGCTTGTGCCGGGTGAATCGCCTGGATGGCGTCGGTGACTCAGGCTTTGGTCAGTTAGGACCATCAGAATTGCCTGAGTAGAGCTGGACAGGGACCTAAGGAAATGGGCCTAATTCGGTCGTCGTGTATTTCCGGGCCCGCTATCGAGCGTAAGTGGGTGAGATAGTGGGTAGGTCTTAGGCAAGTGAGATTTGTTTCCCTCGCCAATTGTTGTTGACGAGACGCCTGAGGAACGTTGAGGGCTCTGAGGAGGAAGGACTTTATGTATGAATCAGGAGTAGAGCCTGACATTCTAATTATATTTGTTACGTGGAGTAGCTGCGCGGGGCCTAAAACATTTACCAGTTCCGCAGCCCGAAGGGTTTTCGTAAAAACCAGCTCAACGGTGGCGAACCACACTTTGGGCCTCTCCTCGTCGAAGGAAGAGAGCTTTATATTAGGTGGGTGAGGTCTGGGTTCGACGCTGGAAGTGTCCAGATACATTGGGGAACTCGCTCGCGCTTGCGCCTGCTGAGTGGTATCGGCTCGGGTGGTGCGCATTGTGGTGCCGAAGTCTAAAGAGGAGCCGGGATTGGTTAAGTTGGAAAGACTCAAGAGTGCGCCGGAGGAAGTAGAAAAGGGACCCAAAGAGAATGCGAGGAGTCGAGAGGGAGTCGTGTAAAATTAATTGGAGTCGTGGATATTGCTGCGAATTGGTCGTGCTAGGTTTGTACCCAGAAGGGGTTTACAAAAGTGTCGAGACAACGAAATTATTCGGTGGCCCATACCTCAAGTAGTTTTGTTTATTTATTTTTAAAATTTAGAGGGGCTATTCTGTGCTGCTTAGCTTTTATCTTAATTATATTTATATTTTAATAAAATAATAATTTTTCTTGGCAAATGTTGAGAAAAATAAATTATGTCTCTGGTTGCAAAAAATTTAAAACAATAACTAATGTCTCTGTAACAATTACGAATTTATCCTGGTGACTGGGCTAGTTTTTATTATTTTAATCTAAGAGATTGCTAATAAATACTTGAAAATGCAATAGCACTAAATATTGCAGTACGGAGGATTCACATTCAGTTTAGATATATGCACTTGAACATTCATAAAATTGACGGACGTCTATGAAACATGAATAACATTTATGGTTTCTTATTCGATTTTGATGTTTCTGTCGTTGTTGTCAACTTATTTTGGTTTAATTCACTTATCTAATGTTAAAAAAATTTATTGAATGGTTTTTGTTCTTAATTTCCGATTTAGCTACTTTAAATTATTTTCAAATTTTAGTTTGGTGATCCGCAATTTAAACAAGTTCCTCTTTTTTTTGAAATAATATTTAAATTGTTAACATCTCGGAAGAAGCTCACCGAAAAGAGAAATGACAACTTTTGGAAAAGAAAGAGAAAACCTGGTGTCCAGCGCTGGGTTATCTTGTCGTTGTTAATGTTGTTGTTAGTCCGGGATGTTTGGTGATGTTTGTCGCTCGGGCGCTGGTAACTGGACGGGGTTAGAGGTGAGTTGGGGCTCTACTCACCCTTTAAATGTCTTTAATTTTCTTTTTAATTTTTTTAAACTTTAGACACTGTCACTGTCACTGTTTTTTTTTTTTTTTTTTTTTTTTTTTTGTTTACTGATGGGAGGTTGTGTGTTTTTAAAACACAAAAAAGGTCACCAATGTGGGGGTTGAAGTAGGTTGTACCGGCAGGGGCACTGGTTCACTCAATCCCTTCCCCACCGCAGGACCCTATCTAGATCCTGATTCAGAGAGTCAATCTGTCTACATCTCAGCTGATGCGAGGCAGATGCACCAATCGGCCGAACACTCGAAAAGGAGGAAACAAGCCTACTATCATACGCAAAACTGAACACTTTGTTATCCGTTGTCTCCAACAAATCATTTATGTGAAGCAAAAACAAGGTTGGAGCCAAAATAGAACTTTGGGACACCCCGAATTAACAGGTTATATATCCGAACACTCGCGGACCACAACAACCCGGATCGATCGATTCTCGGGGAAGCTCTTCGTCAGTCGCAAAGCTGCTGGAAAGCCGGTATGAACGAAGTTTGCTCCCCAATATATCGAGAACCGAATGGGAAACTAGTTTACCTCCGGAATTCTTTATCTCAGAAGGTACCATCATGACTTATCTCCGTGTCAGTCCGGATCATCAGCCATATATCCGAAACCTAGTCGAAGATTTCTCACGGCGGTATCGCGGAATGTACGGCGTGACGTGGTGGTATCTCACCTTGTGACCGACTACCACTTAAACCAACCTTTTTTTGAACCGGTCCATCAGCTAAGCCCCGAAAGATGGCTAGGAATTACTCCAGACCATTTTACGGAGCCTATAGCTTGATTGGGTGGCATTTCACCAGGCGACGGGGCGTTGGGACCCCACCCACCACTCGGCCTTTAGTCGCCTCTTACGACAAGCCAGCCTAGTTGTGAGTATATTCAAACGCCCTACTCCCAGTATTGCGTGCATGTACGCAATATCTCACCCAATTTTCCCATAATAGTTAAGTGGATATTCGTCTAAAACCTTTCTTACGCACAAAACCCTCCACCCCTGAATACCTACCTCGTTGGAGCTAAGCTTCATCATTAATCGCGCATACAGTAAATATCGCGATATCAATTCAATATCAAACAAATTGAACTACACGTTCAATTTGCCCATATTGAATTTAATCTGAATCCAAGACGTGAAAGAACGAACCCTATGAATCCCCTGGATCCAAATCTGTGGACCAGATGACCAACTTTCAAGTAAAGTTGTTGAGAATCATAAATTGCACGTCTGCAACTTTATGATCCTTCAAAGGTTTGTTTACCCAAACCATTTCCCACAAGGAACAGCCTTGCCCATTCGCCTAGAACAAACACCTTGGGCCATAAAACGAATCGCACGTTCGTCTTAGCGCCCAACAACATAGAGGATCATAAATGTGCATTAGCACGATCCTCTGTTGATTTTTTCTTTGTGTTTCCTCACGATTTCCCACAGAAGACATCCTTGCCCATTCGCCTAGAACAAATAACTTGCGCCATAAATCGATTTGCACGTTCGTTTTAGCGCCTAACAACATAGAGGATCATAAATGTGCATTAGCAAGATCCTTTGTTGATTTTTCCTTTGTGTTTCCTCTTTTGCTCCCAAGCCGGGAAAGATAAAGAAAGGAAATAGCGGCTGGCAAAAGGGCGAAGCAGAAAAAAGGACATATCCTTCGATCTGCAGGATGGAAGAAAAAAAACAGTCTTCTTGAAAGGAGTTGGTTCGAGACGATTCGCCGAGACGGCGAAGGAGATGGTTTCTGATTTTTGGCCGAGACGGTCAGGGTGTTTTTGAGTAAAGTGGTGCAGTGTGTTCTCTTGTTGAATTCAAAAAGTTACTACAATATTTTCCATATAAATTCAAATAAATATTAAAGAAGGAATTGGTGAAGTGAGTGAAGTGAACGAGCGTTAAGTGGCATACTCGTAATACTGTGAAAAACAATAAGAACCAATAAATTCATGAAATTAAATGTAAGTTAAGTGACCAATAAATAAACTCAAATAAAGCACAAACAGTAAAGGGTGTTTTGTATCTCTTTGGACTCTGTGGATTCTTTTCTCGGCTTGAAAGAAAAAATATTGGAAAGAAGATTTGGACGCGGCAGAACTTAGGGAAGCCGGCTTTCCCCATACCAAAGAACCAAGTGTGTTGTTATTAATAAACAAGTGGGTGTGATGTGCAAGGTGCAAGCATTTTTTGTCTAGCATTTAAATTAGAAACTAAGAATATAAAACGTAATAAAAAAAAAAGTTGTATAAAATAAAAATGAAAGTATTTAAGACCAACCTTCACCTAAATCTCCTTTTCTTACCCTCCATCTATTCTTGCGTTAGACTATACTGTCAGATTAAATGTTGTCTTTGGTGCGCATTTTTTTTATAGGCTTTGGCTAAAAATCTATTGCAATGAATATATAAGATTTTTAATTACGTAAAACTGTTGGGACTTTGAGGCGATCTTTAACACTATGACGTTATTTGCGCTCTCTGTTAGAATTTCAACTGATTACAAACGCTGGATTCACTTCAAATCTCTTACGTGCAATTGTTACTCTATCAATCCAGTTAATAAATATAGTGTTTTAAAATTTCGATGAAAGTAGGTTGTATCATTCTATTGAAAGATTGTAATACATTGCAGCTTTGGCGTACTTCAGTCACGTCTTTCTGTTATCTATGCGCTGATTATACATATAGATACTTATTTTCCCACGGCCTTGGCAGCGTTACCGTAAAAGATAACATTAGCTTAAACTTTATTTACGTTACTTACTCATTTTTCAGCAAGCTAAATTTATCACCTATTCCAAGAATACAATCTCTTTTTATTATTTTAGGGACGAGGGTTGGGCTCATTTATCAATGAACTCTTTTCCAACGAAGTGCTGCGCTTCTCTTTTCAATAATGTACATATCACAACCGTAAGTACAAGTTCCTGTTCGTTGTCGTTCCTAAAACCAAAATAAAGCCCCCATTAATCATTTAATTAACAGATAGGCAAGCAGAGAGCCGGATTCAATTTTTATGTGGATACGTTCATTAGCGTGCCAATGATGCTAGATTGTGTTTTTTTTTTTGTTTTGACTAGTGTATATTTGTGAAATGAATATTCCCTTATTACATGTGCATATATTGCAAACAATTTTTTTTTTTTGTAATGTACGAGTATGTTTAGGCGTTAATTGTACTCAAATGTGATTGAGTACATTTGCGGAAATAAATGCATCCGTAACGGTATTTTGTAACAAAGTAATTCCGCAACTGTAAAGTCGAAGAGTATAAATTTACTCAAATGCACCACCTGCATAAATAAAAATCTCCGGCCCAACCTTTAAAACAATTATAGCTTTCGACAGAGGTTATCGAGCTGAATCAACGGATTGAAATTAATAGCATCACAATGACAGGTTTATTAGCGATCAATAGCAGTACACCGGCGATTAATTATCGCCAAATTAACTGGACACTTAATGATGTATTGCACTACATACCTGACGTGCCAGATCACCTGGTTGTGCTTGCACTCTTTTTGTCCCCGTAGAAGATCAACTTGACATTGATTAACAGCCGCTGTCTCTGATAACCACTGTTTTCAAATTAATTTCGTATTTTATTTTATTATATAATGCTTTCAAATGCATGTCAAGTCAATTAGTACAAAATTAAATATATGCTACTTGTGTTTGCATTTTGGGGATTATTTACTTGCTTCATTTTCGCAAGTTATTCCATAATAAATAAAAAAAGAAAGATTAAGAACGGTTATTGGATAAATCAGACTAATCAGATACGAGACAGCGTATTATTTTTATTTAACATTAAATAAGTCAGATTTATGTTGGGCATTGCAGCTATTTGTTGTGTAAAATGACACACTATGGCTCGTCTTATTCATATGTGTCATTTATTCTACCCATTCCGTCGCTATGCTACCCTTTTCCCCCCTTCAATGCTGATTAGTGTTTTCATTAATATGTTTTTAATGCGTCAATTGAATTGCTTTTTAATTACACAAATTATCATTACCGGATTGGATTAGAACAAGAACACACATCACAAAGCATATTTGAAATCCTGAGATCAGGCGTAAGCAGTAGTATTGTTGAGGTATCATCTCTGTAAATTTGGAAAGAAGATGGCTTACCTCCTTGGGTGGACCTTTTGGTCGTCCCTGTGATCCTGTTGGGGGCCGTTTACCGCTTGAGTGGGCGGCGCAAGAAATGTGTCCTCGCAACTTCCTCCGGAGGACGTGGGAGCTTCCGGAAGGGACACTGCTTTTGCAGGCTCCTTGACAGCGAGGGAGGTCCTTGACAGTTCCCTCTGGTTCTCTTCGATTTTGTAATGAAACCGCCAACTCTTTCCTTCTTTAATTGTCGTTTTATTGTTTACGTTTGAATTTTAGATTAAGTATAAATTGTTGGGCTAGATTCGGCCTCCTGGGTTTAATTCATTTATCGTATGACCAGCGGTTCGCCCTTCGAAACCTTGACTGATCATGAAATTGAAAATTACTGCCCTTTTATTCTTTTTCTCGTTGAGATTTGTCAACGTTTTTAATGTAAGAATTCCTAGAAGCACATACAAGATCTTGTGTGCTTCAATTGGAATTGTGTTCTGGGAATTGACTAAAGGTTTAGTTGGATAAGTTCCTGGAAGGGAAATCATGAAATGCGTTTTGAATTAAGCATCAATGTGCGACGAATTAACTTTTGGTTTAATTTATCGCTCATATAATTCAATGCGGAATTTGGATTTGGATTATGGGAGGTATCGGGGATTTGGATGGGATTATTGATGACATCGGGCATTTGGATGGGAGTAGTGATTTAGGATCGCTACAGTATTATTGTTTTTACCATCTCGCCTTTCCTTGATAGTTAAGATTTCAATTCAACATACGCATAGTGGGGTTGAAGGGATTCACTTTAAAGTACCGTAAAATATGGGAAATGGGGAGCTAAAAAAAATTTGGATAGACAACAGCATAAGTGGTATGACCGAGAAAGGCGAGGACAGGTGTAGGTGTAGGTCAGCGGGGCGTGGTCAGGTGGGGTAAAAGAGGAGGCGATGTCTAAGAATGGGAGAGGTGACAATGAAGTCAAAGAAGTGTGTTATATCGAAGTTTGACCTCCGATATAAAAATTTAAATAATTAATTATCAGAAGGTAGTTTTTGTTTGTAATGGTTTTGGTTATTGTAATGAAATATCTGAGCGTAACTCCAGATAATTTCATTAATTATTTAGTTATTAAATATAGTTTTAATCTTTGATTACTTACGGCAACTTCCTTACCCAGGCTCCTACTGTGACTTCCTTCTGCTTCCGTCCTTTTCTATTGCGGCCTCGTTTTGCCAGTTTGCCTTCCTCAGAGCTTAGTTCAGAATAAAACACTTTACTTTATTTTTTGACTTTATTTCACTAGATCAATTAAGTGGGAATGTCGTTCCCTGACACTGTACTGTACCCTATAGAAATTTAATCGCAAGAAGACCCGCTCTACTTATGGGGGGCTGCAGTCTTCTTGCTTTTAATTTCTGAGCAACTACCAACTCATTCGCAACCACTTTATATACCAATTGGAATCAATTATTTCCGCCTATGATGCATCTTCGCTCAGACGAGTAACCCATTCAACGGCCATTCGCCTGTCATTTTCCATTTGTTTAATTGTGCTGCAAAAACTGCAGCGATATAGGCTTCACCAATTTCTTAATTGGTTTACCTGCGAAAATTGCAACCACATCAACTCATTCGTTTAAACAATGTGCAAAAGCATTGACGGATCTAATTTCAGTCCATTACCCCGTACGAAGAGTTCCGTAATTTTTTTGAGCACCCAGTTCTCGGGTCCATACATGAGTGGTGGTAAAACCAGTAATAGCTTGGATGTTCTGGATATATTTCGGGATTTAGAGGTCCCCGAAACACCATAGTAGGCTTTGTTGGATTTCATCAGACGTTTGCGTATTTCTTCTTTCGTATTGTTATCATCTAATACAATTGACCCAAGGTAGTTAAAGGATTGCACTACTTCAAATTCGTGTTCCACTAGCCTGATAGTTTGACCAACGTTAAGTTTTCTCTTCGCAGAAGTTACCACCATGTACTTAGTTTTTCCTCATTAATGTGTAGTCCCTGTTTTTGTCCCACCTGTTCGATCTGGGTGAAGGAGTCCTGTACACCCGAATCGGATCTACCGCTGATGTCGATGTCATCTGAATAGACAAGTATCTGCCTGGACTTGGTGACAATAGTCCCTCTAGTTGTAAAGCCAGAGTCACGGATTGCTTTCTCCAACGCCAGGTTAAAGAGGAAGCAGGCCAGACCGTCCCATTGTCGGAGTCCATTAAAGATGTTTATTGGTTTGGACAGCAATCCCGCTATTTTTACTTGACTAGTTACGTTGGTCATGGTCAACCTACAGAGTCGTATCAATTTGTTTGGAATGCCGAACCCTGGCTATGCTGTCGTAGGCGGCCTTACACCCTATTGTTGCATGCATATATTGTGGCTGGACACGTGGCGCGAATGGGGAACGATAGGACCGTGCATAGAATTCTTGACGGTAGACCAACGGGAAAGAGACCGGTAGGACGGCCGCGACGGAGATGGGAGGACAATGTTAGGTTTGACCTTGAGGAGATCGGATCGAATGGTCAAGCGTGGAAGGAGAGTGCCCAGGACAGGGAAGGATGGCGAAGCCGAGTCGGTGAGGTCATGAACTTCCGGGTTCCTACAGGCCAATAAATAATAAATAATAATAATAATAATATATTGTACTTTCAACCAAAAAATATTGTGACGCATATGACAATCAGCTGGACATCTGGCAGGTCTCCAAAACAAAGTACTGGAAAACTGGAAACTATGAGCAGTAAAAACAAAACGATAGGCCACTAGTGACAGAAGTGTCATGTTTGAATGATTAGCGAAAAGTGAAAAACGGTTGTCATTAAGAGACGAATAAAGTTTTAAACAGAAAATCGATTTCACGGCTCTTATTTTATGAAAATAATTAATCCAGCGAACCCGAAGCTGGCTACAATATCATACATTGAAGTTTTAATAACTTTCAACGGAAAGATATCACCAATCAAAGTTTTAATGACTTCCAACCAAAGGAATTCTTTCGGTGTAGCAGCAAAATTAACTCCCTGTTACAACCGACAGAGTTCTTTCAGTGTAGCCATGAAATCCTATCAAACGCCTGCCTTTTCTAAACGCAAATTCCCATCCTGCAATAGCATATGCTATGACTACACATACATTTTCCATTCCCATAACTAAAATTGTAATTCTGCAATTCCCGCGTTCCATCAAGTATCAACTAAAATTACAATTCTGCAATTCCCAAGTTCCATCCTAGCGCATGCCTTCTTTTCACATCACCGTGAATCGGTTGACGCCTGGATCCGTTGCCCGAAATTTTCCCATAGCCTTGGAGTAAAGCTGCTGCCAGAGTAGGTGTAAGGTTGGCTTCTCAGGGTGAATGGCAACAATATTGCAACGTTGCAGTTCCCATCGTTGTTGGCATGGCCTGCGACTGGGCTGACATCGGGTAAATGTCTCAAGGTGTGCGATGCGATAGTGGGAAGGAATGCTGTGGAGGTTCTCTATATTACATGGAGAACCAACCTACAATTCCAACCACAATTTCCGCCTTATTTCGACCGCTTTCAGCATGTCATACTAACCCCTATCCCACCGTTCGGCATTCACCTGAAAATCATTGATTTCCGAAGGGACGCATAGCTAAACTCATTATCCTATGCAGATAATGCATAATGGAGTTTAGCTACCCTTTTGCCACACGGCAACTCCATCTTGCTAGCCCATAAGATTTCCATCGGAAGTCACATCATGTCGGTTAGCAACAACAAGTCTAACCAAACGACGCTGTTGTATCATAGCAAAACCGCTGGGGTTATTGCAGCGTCTTAGAGTCTGGTTCTCACGCTGATTATTTCCCAAGCATCAGCGGCGTCCTATTGACTTTCCCCAGACATGCCCTTCGCTTGGGATCAACGATCTCATTTCGCAGGTGAATAGCACCAGATAAATTTTCCTCTCCTTCACAGTTCTCTCTTCCTACAGTTCAATGTACTCGGACATCACCACATTCACCGAATTAGGTCAATGGGTTATCCTCAAAGCTGCATTGATTCATGCACACACAACCAAACCCACCCCGAGATCATAGTACTTTGTGTTTCTGTTCTCTCATTCTCCCATGTTCGTCGACTATCGAATTAACCGATGTATTCTCCTCACATCGTCGGATGTGATCTCTATTGGTTGTCCTGTGTGCAAAAATTAAATTACCCATCTTCGCCCCCAATTCGGGTCAGTCGTTACACATCCCCCACCGGTGACAGTCACGTCGCACCGTAGCCAAATTATCCCGTGTCGCGTACATTTAATTCTGGCAGTCGCTATCCTATCTCCCCCTTGGTCGATCACGCTGTCGCCTTGAAAAAGAATAAACAAGAAAATCTATATAATTCAATTTAGAAAAATTAATTATAAGTGCTTAGTTAAGTTAAGAAAAAAACAGAACAATAAAAACGTTTTATTTAACTGATTGTCCTCGGTGAACAATTTACGTCGGAACAGTTGGGGATCTAAGTGAAACGGTGCCATACGTTGGCAACCAACTTTAACCACACAATGTAACATCAGGTTTGATTTTGTGAATATAAGAGGGTTTGTGTTAAAGGCGCAAGACTTATGATCTTGCCGAAAAAAAAACAAATCATTATGGAAAATTTCACAAGCCTCAGAACTTGCTAAATAAGGCCAAGACCGGATCCTGGTTGTAGTGCCGATGATGATGATGATGATGATGATGATGTTAAAGGCACACGGGCAGTCGTAAATTAAGAGTAATAGGTTGCAGCCTAGCATTGGAACAGCGGGGCTGTTACTATAACTAAAATAATAAGTAATATAGTATAATAATTATTATTCACTGAATAAATACATTAAAAAAACCTTAACGTACTTCTACTCTGGCTTATTTGGACTCTCCACCGGGACCCGGAACTGTAAGAGCGTACGGTCCTACAACAGAAAGGTAATGTCCTAATTCCAATAACCCAACCCTTTGGCATGGACGGCATACGTATTGCCAGTGCCAAGTAAATAATTTATGCTGATACCTTTTTTATGACATTACACTATTGTAGCGTTCTACGAACGCACAATTCCGCGCACTTACTTACTTGAAAGCGTTGCACGCGCCCACAGACGCGTGCCCCCAAAGTCCCACCATAGGGCCTGCAACTCGCAGCCAACGTTGAGACCAACACCAAAAAGCAAGGTACTGAACGTCCCTAAAGCTTTTAATGCCAAGCTCAACATTCGTAAGTCATCATACCTGAAACAAAATAGAAACATTCAATCTGCCTGCGCCCAGGAACATTCCATTGAATCGGCAATTTCAAACGTCTATGCAATGCAAAGTAGCCGACCAACGATGCACGTGCGGGTAGCTGCCATAAAGACCACCAAGTCTATCGGCAAACATAAAGAAACGGCAACCGTAATTATCTCAACGAGATAATTCAAATTTGTATGAGGTTGAAAACCTACAAGGAAACTACTCCGATCCCACGGTCTTTGTTTGTATTTCACACCCATTAGAAAGATCTAATGGATTTCGGGTGTATTGACAAAAGTCAAACAAAACCCATGAATCATGCATCCATGCAAATTGCAGGATATCTTTCGGCCTTCGCGCCAGATGTGTTATGTAAATAAGGCGGCATACAATCGACAACCGTCGAACTGAATTTCGACCACCACCACGGATGGTGATAATGATGTTCGATGATGAGCGAGTTTCTTCTTTCAGGAATGAAAAATCACCCCTGGGACGTGATAACATGCTGCTAACAGAAATTCGGAAGTTCTGTTAGCAGAGCAATTAGGGAAATTTTTCCGTGTAGATACAGATACCAGTTTGGAATCTGGATATCTGTGTGCGCAAGACAGTCAGTCTAATTCTGATCGTCACCGGGACGAGAAGGATATATCGAATATCCGGACAGTGAGGAGACCAGAGAACCCCGCCGAGGTGGTTAATCCCCGCCAAGAATCCTTGATACTTCTCGTGTCATTAAAAGTAAAAATGTGTCATATTAAGTGTGAGTCGATTTGTTTTTCGCCTACAATATGTTTATTTAGATAGGATAAGAACGTTCTCTTCGGTAACTTACTCGGCACTTATTTCGTAAGAAAAGCAGCGAAAATTATAATTCCAAATAATAATAGACAACTACAATTAAAATAAAAATTAAAAACAAATTTGTTGGTGTTTCATTTGTAACCGCGTTCGTGTATGTATGTTTTCTCTGCGGCAAGCAGTGTTCGGCGGAACACTTGAACACGTATAAATCCGCCAAACTATAAACAGATGATATAAAGAGATCTTAAATTCCAGACATTTTTCCATCGCCCGCCTAAGGGTGATTATCTGATCAATCGCTGATTTGTCTGGGATGAAGCCACACTGATATTAACCAATGATGAGTTTAGCGTATGGGGTTATCCGATCTTGTAGGATAGAGGAGAGTATCTTATAGACGATACACAGCAATATCATACCCCTATAGTTGCTACGCAGTGTGATGTCTCCCTTCTTATGTATGGGGCAAATTATTCCGCAACGCCAATCTTCCGGCATCTCCTCTACGTGCACCACGATCTCATGAATTGCGTGATGTAACGCTCTTCCCCCTTGTTTGATCAGCTCACCTGGATGCCATCAGATCCGTGGCTTTATTTGATTGGAGCTGTCTTATCGCTTTTACTGTTTCCGCAATGCTTGGTGGCGGCATCATTTGGTCTTAATTTTGCATTGGTGGAGCCTCCACTTCTTCTGTGAGCTGATCATTTAGCAATTCATTGAAGTGCACTTCCCATCGCTTTAGAATGCTTTGAGGATCGGTGAACAGATTACCCTCTTTATCCTTGCAGTAAGTGCAGCGTGGTGTGCACCGCGTCATACTGCCGATTACTTGGTAGAACTTCCGCACCTGGTGCGTACCTTGTTCTCTACTTTTTTCTATTTCACAGGCTTGATTTTTTCCCAGGGACTTTTCTTTTGTCCGTGAACTCTTTTTCCGATTTTCTGAGCTCTTTGTGTTTCTCCTCGTGTACCTGCGCCCTATGAGACTGCATTGCCCGGTATGCAGCATTCTTACGTTCAGTCGATAGTTTGCACTCATCATCAAACCAGTCGCTCCGATCTCTACGACTACTGCATAAGATCGAGTTGGCAGTACTAATGACAGTTTTCTTAAGGCGTGGCCATTTCTCTTCTACGCCAGGCATTCTGGCCCCAGGACTTACTCTCCCCCTAGCGAGCTCTTCGAGAGGCAGTCTTAACGCCTGACCAAAGGTGTTACTGGTGTTCTCATTGCGTAAGGCAGCCGTGTTGAACCGAACCTGATCCGCGGATGCAATACGTCTCCGTAAGGCAATCCGCGCTCGGAAAACTACACCAACAAGATAGTGATCCGAGTCGACGTTGACACCTCGGTACGTTCGTACCGTCATCAGGCTCAAGGAGTGGCGGCGATTTGGTTGCGAGTGGCCCCATCAGGCGATACCCAGGTGGCTTTGTGGATATCTTTACGCGCAAACTTGGTACTCGTAACGAACAAGTTCTTTGATGATGCCAGTTCGATGACTGGTAGTCCATTGTCATTAGTGTTCCCATGAAAACTATGGGAACCTGTGTGGGGACTGAAAACCCGCTCCCGACCTATTTTCGCATTTAAATCACCAAGAACGATTTTCACATCATATCTTGGGCAGGCATTAAAGCCCTATGGGGTAGGAAGTCGCGACGCCAGCATGGGCGAGAGTTCTACCGCCAACCCACTCGTTCACTAAAACAAACTTCCTCCGATTAATAAATTGGAAATTGCCACACACCGAACACCGCAGCAAAATGTTCACAGACAAAAGAAGTAAACGCTGTCAGTCCGAGAAATAAAACGCACGGTAGGACTTCCATAACTAAATGTTCTTTTATTTCACTTTAACTGCAAAACGATTGACAAAGGTTATTTTCTTTACTAATGTAAATCTTAGGACAATGAAAATATTTACGTTAAACGGAACGAAAGAAGTTTATAATTATTTCCCGACTAATGTAAAATAAAGTAAACCCGATTGACTCTGCAAAGGGATACGACCTTTGTGCCTCGCACCGTACCGGTGCACTCGGTACGGCGGATGACGACGCGACCGTCGCGAACGGTGGTTGGAATACGACTCAAACGATATCCTCTCCAATAAGGATATCGTTTTTTAACTACCACCAGGGAAACGTAAAGTCTCTCTTGGTGGTATAGGAAACCAGATCTTGTAATAAAGGTCATGGTGGTATGTGTGGGATTGTTGAGATCAATGCTATTCACACGTGCAGTGGAACAGCAAAACAGGCAGGCGGCAAGGACAAAAGAAAAGGCGACCAAATGGTTCGCTCTTTAATGAGGGTCATGTTTATACGATGCCTCGTCGCTATTTTCGACGTTAGGAGAAAAAGGTGCTAAAAGCAAATTGGATGTTTATGGCATCTCTGGCTGCCATAGAAACCGGGTTCATATTTGCATTAGGAAATGCTGGAGAATTTGGTTTCAGCGTCTATTGCGCTAATTATATGCAGCTGCTTGGGTTGTTTGTTGGTAAGACAAACAAAAAAGGTTGCCAGGCAATGTGTATGAAAAGGTATATGACGCGGCTGGGAAAATAGACGGCGCGATATTTATGGTCCCTGTCATGACGGTTACATTGAATGCAATCCGAATTATTTTGTTTACTGGAATTTGTCTGGTACCGAATTGGTTCAGAATATCAAATAAGCAAACAAAGAAATCTTACGGAAAATTGTATGCGAAGGGATGCATGAAGGTAAGTTTTCTTTATAGGGATTTTATGATTACAGATGGTGATCTATATAATGCGTGAAGCATTTACAGGTACTAATACCGTTGCATTAGCAAACTTAAGGGAGTTGGGTAATAGTTATGGGGGTTTTTTCAGGAGGGCGAGCCGTGGGATCTGGCGGAACCGCCACAGTACTCCCCTCCCAGTGACGTAGTCACGAAAAAAAAGGTAGGGGCGAGGGAATGCTGGATGGTGGTTGCTGTGATGATAGGGAGCTTGCTTCGGAATGCGCTGTGGTAATGTTACGGGACTGTCGTGGTGACCAGTTCCTGGTTATTGTTTGGGCCTTTATCGATAAGATGGACACAGTTGTTACCGCTTGATGCCATCAAGGGCAAATGTGTGCGGCGTGGCCCATAGGCCTGTTATGGGTCTCGTGGACCAACAGGCTTATCGCCCGAATAGTCGGAACCCATCGGAAATCCGCTCACATCCGCAGTGACGAAATAGTGTGTGCGAGATGGAGGGTAATTCCCATCCGCAGTGACGGGTTGCCGTGTGCGGAATGGAAAGGGACCAAGTCCAGAGCGGGTGTCTTTTGTCCATACGTTTGTATGGCGATTAGTTTGCCGCTGGAACTGGTAGAGGAGGGCGGGCCCTCAATTGCACGTTTTACCTATCGAGGGAGGACCGGTACATTGGTGCCAATGTAGCGGTAGCTGCGACCTCGACCGAATGGAAACTTGCTGAGGTGCCGGCCGTCGCGCTTGTTAAAAAAAAATATGGGGCTTTGGTTAGGAGGCTCCTGGTGGGTGGTTGATTGTGTCCAACCCCAGGGCGCCCTAGGGTTATTAGATGTGCGCTCCGAAGTATTATGCACCTAGGTATTTGAGGCGGCGTAGAGGGGCGTGTATAGCCTTTAGTTGCCGCTAAAGATGAGCCATGGTGGCTAAAGATTGGGGAACCAGGTATAATGTCTCAGTTCGGTGGTATCGGTATGATTTGTGGATCGGTGTTGTTGAGACATTTGGGAGACGTTAAAAGATCTAAGGACGAAGGTCCTGAAGTTTAAATAAGGAGGCAAAACCAGGTGTCCTACTGGGTGCTGCTACGCGTAGTAGCTGAGTTACGAGGGAAGCTGGCTTGCTGAAATCGGGTAGAAAAGTCGAGCATTGATGAACGGTTTCGCGTGATAATTGTCTTTGGCGTGCATGGGCGCCAATATTTGAACAGGGGCATAACAAGTTGTTAGCGGTCAAGGAAAGTCGAGAAGGGATGAATGGGGTTGCGTGAAGGCTATGGTTGGTGAGCGTGAGCGCCAACCTTCAGAAAAGAGACAGAAAATGGTGAGGGTGTTTCACGCGAGACTAAACCGGGCGTCCTATAAATTATATACTACACGTAGTAGCTGTTGTTACTTAAGGGGCCGGTTTGCAGAAAATGGGTGTTGGTAATGGCGAGCGTGTGCGCCAATATGTTGAGAAGGCTTCGGGATTGAATAAACCCGAGCGAAATCGAAAAGGGTGAAAAGAAGTCGGGTGTGAGGTGGGTCGCGTAATGTCGAGTCGAAAGGTTTGAATGTGTCACGGGGAGTCAAGTGGAGTTGAGTGTGGGCGACGTGAAGTCGAAAAGAAAGTAACTGTAGTCGGAAGAGGTTGAAAAGGGGTCGGGTATTGTCGCGAGTAGTCGAGAGAAGTAGGAAGCGGAGTCGTGTGTAGTCGAATAGGGTTGAAGGAAATACAAGGCGGAGTCAAAATAGAGTGCGTGCGAGCCGAGTCATGTGGAGTCGTGTATACTAGCGAAAACGATTGTATCTTTATGTGTACCCAGAAGGGGTTTACAATGCTTATAATTTAATTGGCGGTGATGCTTTAATTTGCTTATAATGCTTAAACTTCAAAGTGTTTCTTGCTATTAAAACGGATTAAAAGTAAAGTAAAAATTGAAAACTGCTTTCCATTAATTTAGTTAGAATTAATCTGTGTGTATATATTTATATTAATTTGAATTAAATGTGAATAAAAAACTAGGAGAAGCAGTTAAAATAATATTTAAAAGTAAGGGATTAGGAATACAATGAAAATATTTTTATTTTTTAAACAATATAATGGTGCTTTCCTATGAATATATATATATCGATTTTAACTTCTAGTTTTACATGTGGTTTTCAGATGTGGTGTTTTGTCGTTACCTATTTTATTATAATTAAGGATATCTGGTGTGTTCATCATATTACTAATGAGTGTATGTGAAAGGCTATTTTTATTATTTTTGTTTTTAAAATGAGTACTATTTTAGATTGTAACGAGAGTTTTTTATACATTTTTCTTGACTGTCAATATTACATAGCGAAGGTCTGTTTGGTAAACAATATTTTAAAAGTGTTATATATTTTTGCATTTTTTGAAAATTGTCCTGTAAATAAAGGGATCTTTTTTTGAATCGTTGTACATTAATGTGTTCTCATTTAACTATTTTTAGTAAATAGAAAATAAATGTGTGACATTACAACTTTTCGCATTACGTTTAATTGTACACACGGGGTGATGCCGAAAAAAAAATGTTGAATTTATTTATTTATTTCGGCTTAAACTATTATGGGTTTAACATTTCGGTTTGATTTATTTTTGTCAGTACGACACAGTGAAGTGCAAGGAAAAGAAACATTTTACACTATTTCCGTATTTAATGTTTCTTTTTTTGAAATCATTGATGATAATATGTTTTGGAAATTACTAATTGTTCATGTTGGTTTGTAAATTTTAAAAGAAAATAAAAGAAACGCATTCATACAAATGAACATATTTCCGGACATACGTCCATTCATATAAATATCGATATCCTTTATAGCCTTTAACAGTCAAGCTTATTATACGGTTTTCTTAGACTGGCAGGACAACTGTTTCGAACCAGTTGTCTACCTTTACCATGAAAATCGCTTAATTAGAACTGTGTGTGGTAATTTGCACTTCTAACCGTAAATTAATTTCTGCATAAAAATCAAGCTTGATAATTACATCTATGATTTCTTGTACTGGTTATAACCCACTAATCAATTTTTAAATGTATTATTGGAAATTTTAAATTTTAAAGTATTTTGCCTTTTTTTTTTTTTGACCTAGTTTCACAAACAAAATGGGTTTAACGCAGATACAGCTGTATGACTAGGAAATCATTTGTATTGCACCGAATAGTATAAAAGAAAATAAAGGAATTTAATATTGATACATCATACATAAAATTGTAAGGAATTTTGAGTTTTAAAGACGTAGATTAATTATTAGTAATAGATGAACAACTGGAACGAAGAGAGGTTTTACGCTACACAAATTGACTGGATTATCTGGAAAATAGCTGACCCACAACCACGAAGGTAAACCATGCCAAGAGCCACGGACCAACAGGATACTGATTCTCCTTTGTTTT
This sequence comes from Microdon myrmicae, assembly GCA_963931805.1. Taxonomy (NCBI): domain Eukaryota; kingdom Metazoa; phylum Arthropoda; class Insecta; order Diptera; family Syrphidae; genus Microdon; species Microdon myrmicae. Next base: position 111,736,864 of record OZ007496.1, read on the forward strand.
GAATTCTTTTAATATTCTTGAACTGCGGGTGTATGTTTTACGTATTTTGAATTTCATACAATTTCTTCTAGTAAAAATTCGCTTTTCGAACACTCGTGGATTAAACCATCTTTGAGCCTGTCAACTTCCTTTTGTAGCTTTTGAACGGAACGTTCAGCGATGTTGCGCTAAATTCTTTGAACAAAAAATGAAAAGAATGAAAGGTACTTATCTCTGTGATGTTTCGGTGATGGTATCTGGTGCATGTTGGGCTGTTGCTCCTAGTCGTTGATGGTGGTGTTGTTCCTGTTCCAGTGATGGTGTTGAGATGTCTGGATGGAATTGTAGAATCCTGGAGCGTTGCACCATTTAAAGTTTTTCCGCGATTGCCGCCACAATCGCTCACTAGTCACACTGGAAAGGTCTTTTGCGCGTACGATACACGGTGTTAACACTTTGTTCGTGGTTCAAATGTTTGGAGGTTGCGTGTTCATATTCACTCTTAGAGTCACCAATATGGGGTAGGAAGTCGCGACGCCAGCATGGGCGAGAGTTCTACCGCCAACCCACTCGTTCACTAAAACAAACTTCCTCCGATTAATAAATTGGAAATTGCCACACACCGAACACCGCAGCAAAATGTTCACAGACAAAAGAAGTAAACGCTGTCAGTCCGAGAAATAAAACGCACGGTAGGACTTCCATAACTAAATGTTCTTTTATTTCACTTTAATTGCAAAACGATTGACAAAGGTTATTTTCTTTACTAATGTAAATCTTAGGACAATGAAAATATTTACGTTAAACGGAACGAAAGGAGTTTATAATTATTTACCGACTAATGTAAAATAAAGTAAACCCGATTGACTCTGCAAAGGGATACGACCTTTGTGCCTCGCACCGTACCGGTGCACTCGGTACGGCGGATGACGACGCGACCGTCGCGAACGGTGGTTGGAATACGACTCAAACGATATCCTCTCCAATAAGGATATCGTTTTTTAACTACCACCAGGGAAACGTAAAGTCTCTCTTGGTGGTATAGGAAACCAGATCTTGTAATAAAGGTCATGGTGGTATGTGTGGGATTGTTGAGATCAATGCTATTCACACGTGCAGTGGAACAGCAAAACAGGCAGGCGGCAAGGACAAAAGAAAAGGCGACCAAATGGTTCGCTCTTTAATGAGGGTCATGTTTATACGATGCCTCGTCGCTATTTTCGACGTTAGGAGAAAAAGGTGCTAAAAGCAAATTGGATGTTTATGGCATCTCTGGCTGCCATAGAAACCGGGTTCATATTTGCATTAGGAAATGCTGGAGAATTTGGTTTCAGCGTCTATTGCGCTAATTATATGCAGCTGCTTGGGTTGTTTGTTGGTAAGACAAACAAAAAAGGTTGCCAGGCAATGTGTATGAAAAGGTATATGACGCGGCTGGGAAAATAGACGGCGCGATATTTATGGTCCCTGTCATGACGGTTACATTGAATGCAATCCGAATTATTTTGTTTACTGGAATTTGTCTGGTACCGAATTGGTTCAGAATACCAAATAAGCAAACAAAGAAATCTTACGGAAAATTGTATGCGAAGGGATGCATGAAGGTAAGTTTTCTTTATAGGGATTTTATGATTACAGATGGTGATCTATATAATGCGTGAAGCATTTACAGGTACTAATACCGTTGCATTAGCAAACTTAAGGGAGTTGGGTAATAGTTATGGGGGTTTTTTCAGGAGGGCGAGCCGTGGGATCTGGCGGAACCGCCACAGCCCGTTCGACGTTCTCGTAAAATTCTTCGTTTTTGTCGTCAGGGGACTCTTCTGTAGGTCGGTGAACTTATGTTCTTAAACTTGCCTCGCACGCGAAGAGTGGCTATGGCTTTTCGTCTATTGCAGTAAAGCCGATAATGGCAGGATCCAGTTTTTGGCTGACTAGAAAGCCTACCCCGAGCACATGATGTTTGCAAGACAGCTATAATAAATGTCATACTCGTTGTTTTGGAAAAAATAAATTTATTGTTTTTTTTTTCTTGTGATAAATGCGGAATTTAATGAATAAAAAAACCCTGTTACACCTACAAAAAAAAAAAAAAAAAACGTTTCCTCACTATCGACCGTTCTCTGTGTCTGTCAAATGCCGGATATGAAAACTTTGGTTTTATCAATAGGACATACGACTAGAGTAATTAAAAATGGACACTCTGACATTTTATTCACTTCCGAAAGGAAAACCCTTTAGACGTTTAATATACTGTTACTGAACTTTGAGAGCATAGCAAGGATTAACTATATACCTTGAAGATAAAATAAAATTTAATAAAGTCTGGAAAGCGGGGTAACGTATTGTGAGCAACGAGAAATCTGCTGAGAAGATTCATATTGAACATCAGCGTGAGGCGAAATAATGTTGAGGGTCAGGGGAACTGGAGAAAAGTGTCGAACATCTGATGAAGGTCCAGATACGTGGGTAATTACGTAACACATTTTAAGAAAAACAAATCGCAAACCAGCATATTTTTCTTTAGAAGATAGGATATATATATAAAATATCTAGCAAGATCAGTTTTGAAAAAAATTAACAAAAACAAAACGCTTTAAAAACGAGTTGTTTTCCTTTTATTTTATAAACCAGAAACGATTAATCGTTTGTGCCGAACGTGTGCTCGAAGACAAAGATGAGATAAGGCGATAAAACATCATAATATTTAATGTTGCATTCCTTTCAATAATGTAAAATAAGAGTGCGATGCATTTAACGAGGCCTGGAATGTCTCAAGATTCATCGGATATATTCGTCCCACGGATATCTGAAAATAAGTAGCTTCGCAAATAATTCATTTCTTAGTTACACAAACCTGAAGAGGATTTTGACTTCTTAGTAAAATTAAAGAAATCTTGTTTTTAATGGGTTTACTCATTGATGTCCAGTTGCAAAAATATGCAGCATCGCCAATCTTTACACTCTGAAATTGTTTTGAGGCTGAATCAATTCGTGTCTTAATTTGAAAATACTGACCTCAAATGACAACTTATTTGCACACCAATAGAATTGTACATTTAAATATAACAGACAGAAAGTATAAGTTATCGCATTTACTTCTACCATAAGAGCGTAAACCTATGTAGAGTTACGATGAAATTTGTCCTTCCTGGGGGCATGTGTTATACTTACCACAACCATAGCTAACAACACGTCACACATCATAAAAACAGACAGAATAAATTCTATGAGATGCAGGAAGGTAAAACTCATATCGATTTGATTAACGAAACTAATTGACAAAAGAGAAAGAGCAAAATAATTTTTAGTCAATACATATTATGAAAACATTTTCTGATACGTGTGCTACAAAAATGTTGGCTCAAAAATAAAGAGGACGTTTTTGATATGCAGGAAAGTGTGCCTACTGAATTGAACTTCATCATCGTTTGTCCGATCCACGGAAAGAGTATCCCATTAACCGTGTTAGAGACAACTGTGGCGGTTCCGCCGAACCCTACGGTTCGCCTTCTTAAAAAACCCCCATCCCTACAACCCCTCTCGATTCTGCTCGACCCCCTTCAGGCCCCATAAACACACAATTTTACGCGACTCGCCCGGGTTTATTCAACTCCGACGCCTTCTCAACATATTGGCGCACATGCCCGCCAAACGCAGTTTATGCGACTGTGCCCGCCTCTGCCGGACGCCTTTCTTTCGTGACCTCGGCTCCTCACTGAACCTCAGCTACTGCGCGTAGCAAAACTACCAGTAGGATGCCCGGTTACAACTTCATGCGACCCTGCTCGCCATTGCTCATCTTTCTTTCACAATTCCGGCTCCTTACTACACATTAGCTACTATGCGTAGCATACAGTTAGTAGGACGCCCGGTTTCACCCCACTCTCTACCCAATTTCAGCAAAGCCAGCTCCTGTCGCAACCACAGCTACTACGCGTAGCATACACCCAGAAGGACGCCAGGCTCTACCACCTTACTACCATGTAAGGATTTTTCTGCCTAGAGACTTTTAACGTCCCCCATGCCACCATGGCCCAATTTAGGCGGCAACCATAGGCAATACACGCCCACTATGCTGTCACCCTTATCACGTGCATCAACTACACTTCGGAGCGCGCATCTAATCCCTAGGGCGCCCTGCGGTTGGACACAACTACTACTCACCAGGAGCCCCCTAAGCTAAGTCGCCTACCTTTAACCAAGCGCGACTGGCTGGCACCTCCTCACAACCTGCCGTTCGGTCGAGGTCGTAGCTGCCGTATTTCGAGCGCCATAGTCGACACCGGATCTCCCTCGATCGGTAAGCCGCGCAACTGGAGTGCCCGCCCCCTTTTACCAGTCCCAGCGGCAAACAATTCGCCATATAAACGTATGGACGAAGGCCACCGACTCTGGACTCGGTTCCTTAAATTTATCTACTGACACTTCGTTGTACAATGTCACTGAGTTTCAATAGGTCTCATCTCCTGGCACTTCGTTGTACGATGTCAGCGAGCCCCAATAGGCCCCGTCTCCTGACACTTCGTCGTACGATGTCACGAGCCTCTATGGGATTTGACCAGATAGGTCCAACCTGTTGGCAGGTACCGCCAACAACAGGTTATCACCTACAGCGCCTCTATCTGCATCTTCCCGCATACGCTACTTCGTCACTGCGGACGCGAGCAGATTTCCGATAGGTTCCGATCTATCGGATGATAAACCTGTTGGTCCAAGCGACCCACAAAAGGCTAGTGGACCACGCCGCAAACCCCTTGTCACTGCGGCATCAACGCGGTAACAACCGTGTCCACCCTAATTATCGACAAAGGCCCATATTATAACATGGAACTAGTCACCACGACAGTTCACCTGATTTAATCACAGCGCCTCCTGAAGTGCGCAGGGCCACCTTGTTCGCCAAGCGTTCAGCCCTCCTTCCAGCATCGCACCATCCATTCGAGCACCCCTGCAGTCCTACCTCCTTTATTTCGTGACTACGTCACTAGGGGTGTAGTACTGTGGCGGTTCCGCCAAACCCCACGGTTCGCCTTCCTAAAAAACACCCATAACTCTATCCAACCATATAATTTCGCTAATGCAATCGCATTAGCACCTTAAATGCTTTACGCATCTAGGATTATCTAAGGTATAATCTAAAAAGTCCCTGTGAAAGAAAACTTACCCTCATACATCTCTTCGCACATAATTTCCTCTAAGAATTCTTTTCTATCTTTTCAGGAATCCCAAAACCAATTCGGTACCTTTGGTTCACAGCCAAATTTCATTTTCCCACACCTGCACCGCAATATCCACCCAGCATACCAAACATTTCCTTTTGCAAGGGCATTAATGCATACAAGGCGTTAGATAAGGTTCCTGGAAATAATTCTTTAAAGTGCATATGGCTTCATGAATCCCGAGACAGTCGGCACCCTTTGTCTGTGTTAAAATCCTATGCCGGACAGCTTGTTTTTACAGATGCCATAGACCATATTTCTAAGGCTAATAACCTTGCCCGGAAAAACAAATTATTATGGAAAATTTAACAAGCCTCGGGACATGCTAAAAAAGGCCAAGACCGGATCCCGGTTGTAGTGCCGAATGATGATGGTGATAGACCATATTTCTACGCATGTAAACGTGCATAGGATTAAACTCATTGTTTGTTTTCCCACTAACAAACAATCTTCAATTTCTTTCTCTGGCGCAACTAATTACCGGGCATATACAAATGTAAGCAAGGGATTCGTTTTGGCCACCAACGTAAGATACGATATACAATTCTCATTGTATAAAGTATTGTAATACATTAGCATCTCTTTCGAAGGGCTATTCGTATATTTACACAAGGGCACCACTCACCTATGACTTTTATGATGCCCTCGTCCCATATTTGCTTTTAGCACATCTCTTCGATGCCTTAGGTCGCTTCTCCCTTTTTTCTTTTTTTTCATTTCAGGTTTAGTTTATCCTTGGGTAAACGCATCGATAAACACGGTGATGTGTACAAACACACACACATACACCACCGCGTCCCAGAGATCGCTTTCCATTGGTCACTGGTCAAAGGAAATTTCATTTCCTTTTCACTACACCACCAAAAACTCACTACAAACGATCGAATATCGTTGAGTCTTTTCCCATCCACTGACCGCCATGGTCACGCGTCACTCCCGCTCTCCGTCACTTCGGAGACGCGCATATTTATTTCGTAGTCGTGTTCGTGTTGCACCCCAAGTCCTTACAATCAGTGTTCGAATTAGTTCTTGTATTTCAAACAGTGCCACCGTAAAATGTTAGTATCCAATAAGTAAATGAAACAGAACAATAATCCATGGATTCAAACTAGTTATCACAATAATAGTGTTTTTTCCTTTTAAAATAAAAATAAAACTAAACAAAGAAATAGTGTGTTATGTGTTTTTACTTGTCCTGTGTTGGTGTTTATATTTTCACTTGGTGATGGCATGTTCTGTGACAATTGATCGATGTCGGCTTTTCCTTTTGTGTCGGCGGAACAACGAATGATCCTTCGGTCGTGAACAATTTAGGATGGGGGAGGAAGTGAACGGAGTGTCCGTGTATTGGCACAATACTTCCTCCCCACACAACAGTTAGACAAATGCCTAGACCAACGTATTAGAGGCAACAATTTACGAAACACGTAGCAGCAACAGTTTACCAAATACTTTATTAAGGAACCTCTCTCTCTATGGGATTAAATAAAACCCAAGAAATCCTAGTTGATACATGCTTTAGCAGTTTAGCTATGACAGTCCCTGTCAATCCTACTGAATTTTAAAAGAGGGCTATAGAGAATGTTCGATACGTCGTTAACATCGGACACAATTTTACCAAAGCCTTAGTTATCAAAAGGAGTTTAGACAAGGTGATATGGCTCTTTAAATATCAAATCAGAGATGCAATGCTTCATAAGTCTAGGAAATTTCTGGCATAGGTGAATAACATAGATGTTATTGACCGAGGAAAAAAACAAAAAACGGTAAGTAACGTCTATACAAGTATATTTTTTACACAGAACCATTATGAATATTCTGTTAAATACTTCAATATAAAGCAGCTCTTGTTTTTTTTTCTTTTCTTTTTTTTAGTTGTTAAGCCACATTTATTTTCCTAATTTTTTTTACATATTATATATAATATTGGGGGTAAACGCTAAACCCAATTTTAAATTAATTTATAGGCTCTATGCGAACTCTCTAAATTACAAAGTATAAATTGATTTTTATTTATGCCTTTCGGCGTACTTTTTTTTCTTCTTATATATATATATGAACATCAATTAATTTACATTTATACGTTTTTTTTTTAATTTATTTATTTATTTATTTATTTATTTATTAATTTTTTTTTTGTTTTTTTTTATTAAGTTACAAACAAAAACTTCAAAACGAAACGAAATGGTAAATAAAAATAAAACAGAATAGCAACAAAATAAGTAATAAACGAGGAATGAGAACGTTGCGCTTGAGAGGCATACTATATCTGAGGAAGTGAAGTCCTCTCCTCGTTGAGAAGCCACCACCATTTGGGAGATGTTTGATCTTTGGCTGATTTATCTCTTTCAATGATCGCCGTGCTAAAACGCATGCGGTCTGGCGCATTGGAGATATCACTATCATGGAGAATTCGTTTGTCCCTGGCACCACGGAGAGCGTGGTAAATAATCGGGACTCCATTCACGTCTTGGATAAGGTCTTTTTGATCCAAGAAAGGGAACGCTTCTGGGGGAATAAACCCATTCTGGAGCGTATTGTCCAGATACATATCGTTGGGATAGAATGCTCCCGAAATAAGATTATTGTCACTGCACATTGCCCTTGCTGTGTGACCAGGAATAATTTTAATTATGAAATTGTCTATCCTATTTAACCCTGATTTGTTATACAGGATTTTGTTGGGATAGCATTTTTTGTATTGCGACTCTGGTGCTCTATAAATTCCAAGGCAGGAACGCAAACACTGCCGTTCGAACACACGAAACTTCTCCATACAAAGTGGAGATATATTATACCATACTGGGCAGCCATAAATCAAAACTGGTCGGATGAATGCCGAGTACGAAATTGTTTTGATTCTGGGGTCAAGAAGATTACTCCGGAATAGACATCTTGTCATAGAATATGCGCTTTTAGCTGCGGAGAGGGACGCTGCTACGTGCTTGTCAAAATATAAATACTGATCTAGCCAGATACCAAGGTATCTAACTACAGTTTTCACTTGCAGTGGAAGGTTATTGTTAGCTTCAATAGAAATGTGTTTCCAGTTGTATTTTGTATCCCTCGAGGCCCTGGATAGGGGGGTTCTGAAAAGGATAGTCTCGGTTTTCTGAAAATTAATCTTTAATTTCCAGTCGTCGTAAAATAGTTTTATTTTGTTGAAGTCATCTTGAAGGTGCCTATTGATGACGTTTATTTTTCCTCCTGTTCTGTACACCACCATGTCATCGGCGTACGCAATGGCGTTTTCGAGAGAACTCACTAGATCTCTAGTGTAAATATTGAATAGAATGGGAGAATTCACAGCTCCCTGCTGAAAGCCATTTTTAATTTGGAAGGTCTTGTTGGAGAGTATTTAATAGCAGATAATGCGCCATACCCCGGTTTGTTAACTTATAGAATTGATTTATCAATAATTTAACATGAACATACGTTTCGAGTCGAATTGGAAGAGCTATGCCGCAAACCTACAACAGCGAAAGTTATCAGGTCGCGAAGATTAAGATCGAGAGAGAATAGGCGACGATAGGACCCTGCGTAGAATTCTTGACGGTAGACCAACGGTAAAGAGGCGGCCGCGACGGAGATGTGAGGACAATGTTAGGTTTGACCTTGACGAGATCGGGTCGGATGGTCAAGAGTGGAAGGAGAGTGCACAGGACAGGGAACGATGGCAGAGTAGAGATATTGTATATCATTGTAGAACTTCGGAGGTGTTATAATAATTAACTTTTGTCCCACAGTATCATCATCATCATCATCATCATCACCACTACAACCAGGATTCGGCCATGGCCTTATTTAGCAAGTCTCCCCACCCGTATCCGGTCTTTATCCGAGACTAGTTAAATTGTCCATAATAATTTGTTTTTCCGGGCAAGGTTATTAGCCTTGCGCCACTGTCCCACAGTATATACGTCTAAAATAAAATTGAGTTTAGTAAATCCGAGAAGGCGCGGTATGTATAATATATTGTGAATAGATTTAGCATCCAAGAGAATGGGAGCAGTGAGAAAGAGGAAGCCAATAGTGTTGACACTAAATGGACATCAATCAGAGACACAATCAAACAAACAGCCCGAAAAGTATTAGGATTTAAGAAAACAATTAAGTCCAAACTTCTGTTTGACGATGACTGTGTGGGTTCTCCATATTGCGCTGAGAACCAACCCACAATTCTAACCACAATTTCATCCGCAGACCGCGCACAACGCCAACCCCAACTCTTTTCGTTGGCCTACGCCACCTGTAAGCCAAGGGCGTCATATCATGCAGATAATGCATCCCCTGAATTAATCATTCCATGTAGATAATGCATCACAGAATTCATCTTTTCATGCAAATAGGGCATCATTATAAATTCCCTGAAAACTAAAAGATCGTTCAGGCATTTGTTGCATCACCATAGTGCACTGAAAAGAACTCCTAACATGCAACATAAATCGGAAACTTATCAGCGCCCCTGCCAGCCGGGGTTTCCTGCCACATACTTGCGCAGCACATTTCCCTGACTTATCTATAGTCACCCCAGCTTTTGTGAAACGGACAAAAGCAGTTCACGCATCTCGGGCTTTGCCGCCGAGAATCAAATTCTCCTGCATGAGAACACGCACACAGGGTATTCGACCCTTTCCACGGTCATCGATGCCGTGCACAAGCATCATGGTATCCCATTTGCTCGTAGCACAAGTTGCCCTAATAACGGGCAGCCAATTTGCGCCGCTGCATGAACGCCACCATAATGCCCTTGCATAAATTCCCTTTTTCTCGTTTTTCGTTTGCCTGTGACCAGGCCACACGAATAAACCACGCATCCTCGCCGTGATCAACTCGGAGAGATCCTCTCTGATTGATCACCACGGAGAGTAACTGCACGTTTCTCTGGAGAATGCAAACCACCCTTAGCGGACGACCGACTCTGCACGAGTCATTTACATGGAGTCGCTTTTCATCCACAGGCGAGTATACATCGCCAGGAGTCGAGTTTCATACACTGTGGAGTGCACGCATATTGCCTTCAACCGGTCTAGAATCATCCCCAAAAGTGCGAACACGGATCGAGTTTACTTAAGTCGCGTGCTGTGCTGTCATTCTCCGATCGGCAAATAAAAAATCAATGAATGTTTTTGTGTTTAATTAATTGTGTACGTTTTGTTTTGTGTTTAATTGATGGTGTACGTTTGGTTTGGCGTTTAATTAATTGTTGTTTAATTAATTCGGACCACTTGCTACAAATGTTGGCATTACTGTTGCCGCCACATTGATATAGGAAATTGACATTCATTGTGAACCACTGAAAATCGTCTAAAGATTTCCGTAAAATGTATTTCAATAACTGAAAACCTATCATACATATTCTAACGCCAATATTCAAACATTCTTAACTCGTAACCAATAGAAAGGGAAACAATTGAAAGTTCAAATGTGCTAATTGAAAACGCTCAGTGTACAAATGTTTGCTTATTTTAAATTCGTTCATGTCTAAAGAAAAAATCATCTATTAGAAATTAATAATAAACAGTTATAACCATTTAAAAGAGAACACTCCTTTTCAAACATATGTACAATTAAATGTCCTCACCAAACAAATCGCTGGATAACAATAAAAACCAATCACAAAAAAAAAACAATAGCTGTGTGCTTTGTTTATAACCTGGTGAGCAATATTCCGTGGGTGAGTAGTGAACCCATGACCGTGCTGGTACACCGACAACGTAACCCCACAAGAGCATGGCGAAGATCGAAAAACGTAACCGCCTCAGAGTGATCCACTTACAAAGATATGATGAAGTCAATGCAAAATGATCCACTTACCTGCTCAACGTGCGCATCCATCAACCACAAATAAACGCACCAGAACCACATACAGCCGAGCCTCAGATCCCAGAGCCCTCCTTAAACGAAATTCTAGACGCAATAAATCGATTAAAAAACAAGGCTCCCGGAGTCGACTGCATACTGGCAGAGCTTGTGAAGGATGGAAGAGGGGCAACCGCTTGAAAGATCCATCAACTCATCAAAACAATATGGGATAAGGAAGTCATTCCGGAAGAATGGAAAACCTCAATAGTCGTCCCCATTTTCAAAAAAGGCGACAGATCTGACTCCGAAAACTATAGAGGAATATCATTGCTTCCAACCACACACAAATTACTAACAAATGTCATACTGGCGAGAATCACATCGTACGCAGAAGAAATACTGGGAGACTACCAATGCGGATTTCGTAGGAACTGGTCAACGAGCGACCAAATGTCCACAATAAGGCAACGGTTAAAAAAGAAGTGGGAATGCGGAGAGACGGTTCATCAACTGTTCGTTGACTTCAAAAAAGCCTACGACTCAGTCGCAAGGCAAAGACTCTACCATATAGTCGAACTGGGAATTCCGAAAAATATGCCGCCCTCATTCAAATTTGCATGAACGACAACGAAGAGCGAGTTAGAATAGAAAACCACCATTCAGAACAATTTGAAATCCGGGACGGACTAAAACAGGGGGAAGGCCTCTCACGATGTCTTTTTAGCCTTGTGCTCGAGTATTTCATTAGAAAGGTACAAGACGACAACATGGCCGGATCATCCCTGAACGGGGTCACACAAGTGCTCGCATATGCGGATGACATCGCTGTTCTGGGCGATAATCTAGAAACTGTAAGTAAAAACTGTGAAATGATCATGCAACCGGCAGAAGAGGTGGGCCTAGAAATAAATGAAGAGAAAATAAAATACATGATTACGGCGAGACCGGGGGGATCTCAGGGAACACATATAAACGTCAGAGGGAAGATATTCGATAAAGTTAAAGAATTAAAAATATCTGGAAACAATACTGACGGCCAGTAACAAAATGTCGAAGGAAATTAACAAAAGGCTGCATTCCGGCAATGTTAGTTGGCACGCAGTTAGTAAAATGCTGAAATCCGACCTGCTATCACGTAATATAAAGTTCCGTGTCTATAGAACCATAATCATGCCGATTGTTCAATACGGATGCGAAACATGGGGTCTCACAAAACGGGAAGAAAACAAATTCCGCGTATTCGAGAATAAAGTTCTAAGGGGTATCTTTGGAGGTAAATATGACGAGGAGGCACAAGAACGGGGGAAACTCCATAACCACGAATTGGAAGAGCTATACCGCAAACCTACAATAGTGAGAGTAATTAGGTCGCTGTTAGATTAAGATGGGCCGGACATGTGGCACGAATGGGCAACGATAGGACCATGCGTAGAATTCTTGACGGTAGACCAACGGGAAGGAGACCGACAGGATGGCCGCGACGAAGATGTGAGGACAATGTTGGATTTGACCTCGAGGAGATCGCATCGGCTGGTCAATCGTAGAAGGAGAGTGCACAGGACAGGGAACGATGGCGGAGTCGAGTCGGGGAGGTCATGAACTTCCGGGTTCCTACAGGCCAATAAATAGTATAGAGAAACTCTTGGCGTGCAAGAATACAGGTCGGAGTAGTACTGTGGATTGGGACAAACGGAATTGGAGATAAATTTGAGATTCCCGGTAACGGAGCAAATCAGTGGGTAATTATGTTCCACACTTTAAGAAGAATAGCATATTTTAATCATTTTTATGATTCTAGAAATAATGAACACTACTACAATAACAATTAAAAAGGCGATTTGAAAAACCTATTGTTAAATTACTAAGATAATAAAAGAGCTTTATAGTTATTGACTCAACCCTTTCAATATTGTATAGTAAGAGTATGATGCATTTAATAAGGCCTGAAATGTCTCGAGGGTCATCGGGTACATTGGTCCCACAGATATCTAAAAAGTAAAGTAATCGAGCTTTGAAAGTAATATGTTACATCTTTTAGTCAAACAAACCTGAATAGGAGTTTGGCTTCTTAGTATAATTAACAAAATCTTGTTTTTAATGCATTTACTCATTGTGGTCCAGTTACAAGAATACGCAGCATCACCAATCTTTAGACTCTGAAAAAAAAACAAATAAAAAGCAAAACATTATTGCATTGAATCAATTTTGTCCTGAAGGATTTCTTCTAATACCAACCTCAAGCGACAACTCATTTGCATGCCAATAGAACAGCAGACTCATATAAAATACACATCCAATGTACATTATCACATTTAATTGTACTATTAGACCGTCAGCCTGCATAACACATATATGAAATATATTCTTCTTATATAATATTTGATATTTACCACAACCATAACTAGCAGCAACACAACAATCATGATAGCGTACAGAATAAATTCTATGAAGTGCAGGTAGGAAAAACTCTTATTGATTTGATTACAGAAACTACAATAATTGATAAAAAAGAGAGAGCAAAATAATTTTTAATCAACACATTATGAAAGCAGTTTATTTTTTGTATGTGTATTACAAAATTGTTCACTCGAAAAAAAGAAGGGTTTTTGATCGTAAGAAAATATGTCTGAAGAAAAAAAATTGTTGACACGATAAGAGAAAAAACAAGAAAAAAAAACACCTTATATTGTACCACCATTAGAGGCAACACTTTATCCAATACTGTATTGAGAAACTTGCCTGCCCTTCTACAGAAGCGTGGCTTTAAATCCGTATGTCTATTTATAAGTTTACATGTTTATACAACTTGTACTAAGCGAAATAAACTGTGGGTGTTGCCCTCTATTCATTCATTCATTCATTCTTTCAGTCATTTTAAGGATTTTTTTATTGTTTTTTTATTATACTTCTCTCCGGAAAGGCGAACCTATAGTGGCAAGTCAGCGGCTCGAGATGCCACTAAATAACTATTGGACTTCTTATGGAGCAGTTGGAGCTTGTAATGCTCCGGAAAAACTCGCAAGAGAAGGGAATTCCACAACTTTCCTGCTCTGTAAGGAACGAGTCCTGATGCAGAGATGTTCGCACCAACGGGCGATGAACCGCAAATTAGTGGGATATGTTAGATTGTCTTGTGGAGCGCAAAAAACCAAATTACGCGGAACAATACCACGAATATTCGAAGAACAGTCCCCGTAATAATACCTTTCGGTGTGATAGCCATTGCAGTCCCGACAGAAGCGCCGTGTTCCCGATCAAGCGGAACGCTCATCTCTGTATGCTCTCAAGTAGGTCGAGGTATGCGTAGGAGCAAAGCTCCAAAAATGGGAGCAACATTCGAGCGAGTTAATAAAACACTTATAGTTGTTTTAACTTAAAAATATGTGTTATTTATTTTAAAGTTACAGATATGTTTTAGTGGTGATATGGGTCTTTCTTTGCAAGAGTGCAGAGGAGAAGAGCGATATGTTTTCTTTGGTCGGCTGCATTTATACGTTGAATATGGTGATGAAAGTGTGTCCGGAGTCCAGCCTTCTATAGTGCTCTACAATGTCCTACCATTTCCCTCCCCCACACATAATTCATTTTATCAAATTCCCCATATGCAATAATACAATTAATATCCCCAAATATCATGCATCCATATCCCCACACTAACATTCAATCCAATCTTAGTCAAATTGAACCAAATGTTCAATTATCAATTCCTTGAAATTCAAACTTCGCAACACATATCGTCATATGCATTGTATATCCAGTAATCACGTGATAACGAACCAAATATTCGTTTATCATGCACATTCAAGTCCTAAAAACTAAACACCACAATGCATATCTTCATATGCAAAGAAACTCATGTCAAATATCCATTTGGTTCACATACATACAATTTATTAGATCCTTATCTGCATCTGAATTGTAGCCAGATGTGTATATTCTAAAAATAGATTTCCCATCTTTTTGTCTAGTTTCTTGCATACAAATCTCAATGAAGGTTTGTATAAAAGGGCGATGGGTTTTAGATTCCAGGATTACTAAAGCAGTAGCTATAATTCTGAGTAGTAAACATTCCCAACCTACTTCTCGATGTTCACAGAATATCCAAATACAAATAGGAGGTATTACGATTAGACCATAGGACAGGATGAAATATCTTGGGGTCATTTATACCCCAAAAATGAATTTCATCAAACATGTGTCCCACATTCTCCAAAGAGGCCTGTGGCGGTTTTGCCAGATCCCACGGTTCGCCTTCCTGAAAAAACCCCCATAACCACAACCCAGTCTGCATAAGATTTCGCTAATCCAATTCGCATTAGCAGCTTAAATGCTTCACGCATCAAATAGCCCAAATACGTATAACCCAAAAGTACCTGCAAAAGAATTCTTACCTTTTCAAGCATTCCTTCGCTTACAAATCCCCTGTAAGAGTTCTTACTTTCCTCATCATAAATTTCCTGAAAAGAAAAACCCTCGGTTCACATATCATGTAACCATTCCAGGCAGGGATAATTATCATTGCGTCGCCTATTCCCAGCTTCATTCATGTATACGATAAATTTCTTTATGTATGCATTTAGTTGGCGACGTTTTTCTCCCAGCAATAAAATTCTCTGACTCGCACAATGTGCAAACCAAAGCAAATACGCATCCCGCGTCTCTTGGCATTAATTAAATCCTAATGCATAAATAATGCAAATAGGAATTCAATACGTACCCTTACTAGCGATGCCATAAACACAATTTCCCAGTAACCTAGCTAAAACGTTGTCTCTTTGTTTAGCTGCGACGCACATGCATCCGACGATTTCGGTTTTGTTTGCTTTACCGAAATCGTATCCCATGAATGCTCTTTATTCCCTTTCCTTGTTCTAGGTTCGTTTTTCATCCATGAAAGGACCACGCACACATACCACCCTGATGAGAATTAGCGAGTGATCTCTGCATGAGATAATTATCGCTGAGTCTTATCACAACCTTCAGCGTGCGCACATCGGAAGTCGCCCAGTAGCCACCGCGATCACACGGGGATGTAAGCCCCCGTGTGTAAAGTGAAGTCGAGTTGATGCACCGTGGAGTACATATTTTAATTCAGGTTTAAGTGATTAATTGCAAGTAATTGAGTAAAAGTAACTTCGTTAAGTATTGATTTCATCAAGTTAAGTTTTCAAGTTTTTTTTTTTGTTTCGTGACAATAGACTCAATTATCGAGAACAATAAAAATACCTTACAAAAATCGTGTGTTTGGCTTTCCTTGTTGTGAACGAAAACTGGCGGAGTTTTGTTCGGTTTGTATTCGGTGGAACATAAAGTCAATGGTGGGTTGGTAGTAAAACTCGCGTCCATGCTGACGCCACGACTACTTACCCCACAGGCCTCAATCGGTCTAAGCAACTGCACAACATCTTGAAGTGGTGGAACAAAGTTGACACCAAAGTTAAGCTTCTCTGCTATAAGCAGGTAATCCGATCTAGAATATCGTACGCCTTTCCCATATGGTCCTGCATATCTTCGGCCCAAATGGAAAGACTTCGAGTTTTCGAAAGGAAACTCCTCAGAAGATTCACCAATCACTCCAGAAGGCCTGACTGTCGTCATTACCCCAACTCTCACTTATACGAAGGCGCCTCCATTACCCCTATCGACGAGTACTTGCTACAATTAGCGTACAAGTACCTCGAAAGCATTCAGAACAGCGAGAACCTACTTGTACGGGAGTCTTGCGTTCTTGACCCTTCTCTCTCTCGATCTCTTCGGATCAGACCACCACAATTTCTTCTTCAGTACAAATTTGAAGAAAGCACCCTTCCCAACAACATTCCCCTCTATAATAGAGGATTCTTGGATCCATCCCATAGGGTCTACTGTTAAAAAAACCACACACACATGGACGCACAGTACAAGACGGCACACACATACACACACCGACCAAAGCGCCTTGTATGATTTCTTTCCCACCATCCCTCTATACAAGTAGTTAGAGAACACCTGGACTAACACTGTCCACACTATCCTTGGATACCCCCTTTTTTCTTTTCTTTTCAGATATCGTGATACCGAGCCCAACATGCTCACGGATGTGAGTGATTCTGGTTATCGCAAGATGACCAGAAGCCAGAGACAAGATGGTGGACACATCTGTCCTTGTTTAGCTAATGTCGGCCCTCTCGCCAACCCATTTTTTTTTTTAATTTTTTTTTTATTCCAGGATTAGTCATGGTTGGCATCCGATAGTTGTGGACGTCAACAATTAAAATATAAAAGCATTCAAATCAGTCTCTGGGCTATGTCCGACAATATGGACCCCGACAATTAGTATAATAATTAAGGATTGAAGAATTTAGAATAAATATCTAAAAATTTTAACCTCTGTCTTTTAATAAACCTGAAAAATCGATCGTCGCTCTACCCTCAGGCCTGAGGAAGCAGGGCGGCGACCGCAATGAGCCACCTCAGGAGCAGTCTCGAGAGATTGTGGGGGTTTAAAGTATAATGCCAAGACACGGGCACTGTTTCACTTACACACACCAACGATGTTACGCCGAACTCGAGTTCACTAAAATATCCAATAATCCAAGAGAAGAGATGGAATAAATCGCAACACACTGAGGTAGTTTTTTTAGTTAACGCTTTTCTTTTATTTACACCTTCTTTATTAATTTGCTTACAGCATAGGATTTCAATGTTACATTTGTAATTCTGGTTCCAGCACTAGTGATTCTTTTTGTAAATTCTTGTTAACACACATGATACCTTAAGATACTGTCCGCTTCTCAGTTCGTTTGGAATTTTCTAATATCGATAAGAATTTCGGAAACAACAATTAATTCTCGACTCAAACTTTAAAGACTTGTATGCACGCACCTCTGCTCGCCGGTGGTTAAATTTCGACTTTTTTAAGAAGGATCTCTCTAGACTCTTGCGCACGCTTAAGCGGTTGTAATACGACTGACCTGACCGACCGCGGTGGTGGTTGAGCAAATGACTCAGGAAACGTGTGCTCCGTTTGGGTGGTGGTAATCGACTGATCCAAATCAGGGATGAAAATAGTCATTTTGGATTTGCACAACGATCAACCAATCATCGTCGTGCTCTCTCATGCATTCCTCTAATTTCTCGGCCCATCGAGGTGAATAAACACTTGTGCATTCATTCGACCGTCGCTGGGCATAGACAGAATGGAGAGATCAAAAGGGAGAGCACAATAACTTAGGGTTGGTTTGGATTTTGCGTGAATGCACCTGTTGGAGACGGAGCACCACACGATGGCAACACTGGATACGGCCAGCGCAGGCCCTACTGAAGGCAGCCATGACAACACAAATAACAAATGTCAGCAAACAGCTGACATTCAATAATTTTTAAATGAGCTGACACTTCGTAAATCTATTTGAAGAGACACAGTTCCAAATCGAATCAAATCTAGATAAATCAATTGAAATCAAGACAAATAAAGAAAAAAGGGTTCACAACAGTTAAACTATAGTGTTTTACATTATCTGGAGGATTCTTTACTTGAGGTTCCGTCAGCAGTCCATCCAACTTAAGGTATTCGTTTCTCCTTTTTCTTACAATAACAATTGTTTCAGGGCGACAGCAATCGACATCTATATACCGTGCTGGTGGCCCGTTAATTGACCTCATTGTCAGGAGTTCCGTATCGTTCACAGTAATTTTACATATTGGCCGACCGAGTGCCAAACAGCACCAACGGAAAATCTGAGGCTGACCGAAACATGATTTTCAGATAAAATAGCTAGTGGAAGAAATTGGGGTTGAGCTGATGCGCTGTTAGCGGTCAAAATTAGGTTGCAATTGTGGGTTGGTTCTCCATGTAATATAGAGAACCCCCACAAGATCCCTCGTCCTTTTAAGAAGAAGGAGACATGTTCCCTGAGAAAAGGGCTATTATAAATGGTCGCTGCGGTGGGATTATCATATCCCCCCTATAGAAATCAGCGGAGGAACCAGAACCTCTCTCGGATGAGAACCAATGGAAGAAAATTCCGTGTACGGATATTACTCCAATTTACCCCTGGAGGATGAGCAAGAAAAGCCAATTGAGAAGCTCATAGGAAGAATTTTGGGATTTCCCAATGAACTACCAGGAGAAACGGATAGTATTGGGATCGCAAGCCAAAACTGATACAAAAGTATCCTAACAAATGATCGTTGAAGATTTCCTTCACACCCAGAAGTTGGATCCACTAAAACTGCCTACATAAATGCAAACTACAGCAAGGGACCAGATTATGCACAAAACATTATATAATCATCCAACGTCCTCTGCCTAATACCATTTACGATTTTTGGCTGTAACAAAAAGCAGTATCATCTATCAGCAATACCGCAGCATCACCTGGACATCAGCATTAACACGATAATCGATATTTACATCAACCAGCGATATCAGTAGTATTCACGGTCATCTGCCCAACCAACAACAGATACAGCAACACACTCAATAGATTGTCTTAATGACATTTTATATATTACTTAATTTAAGGTGAGAAAGAAAATTCTCAACGAGAATTTAGAAATTACTTTTACATTCCACTTTGCCTTCTGACGATTGTATTTTTTTTGGTCACTGAACCACTTTGCACTACTCACCTTTTTTTCACTGATTGTCATCTTGAATTTTCCAATTCTATTAGTGACCTGTTTTTTGATTCACTTTTTTAGTTGTCTTCCTTATGGGCCTTTAATAAACTTGTAAATAGCTTTTTTTCTCACTTGGCTCCACAACACTACACAGCGCATTGCACCGCACTCGCGTATCAATCACTTTCGCGTCACCACGAAATCAAATAAAATACCCTGCCCGTGTGCGGAGATCCGTCCTGTGGAGGAACGTTGCGATATGTATACGAGGGTGATTCAAATATAAACGGTAATTTTACCTACTTGCTTAGCAACAAGTTGCGAGCTAGATATTCTTGTGCGTGGTTGTTGTTTGGTTTATGCAAAGTAGGGGAATCGGCTTAGTTAGTTTACTGATTGTCAGTACAGCCATTAGGGAGCATACAAAAGGTACATACGTTTGTTGCGCAACGGATTATTATAAAATTTTTATTAAATGAAGGCGTTAAACCCATGGAAAGTTTTTCTCGATTGAAGGCACAGTTTGGCAATGATACACTGTCTCAGAATCGTCTGTATACGTGGGCCAGAGAATTTAAAAATGGGCGAGAACGTATCGAAAACGAAAGTCATGATCGATGGCTAAGGACAAGTCGTACAGATGACAACATCCGTGCCGTTCGAGAGCTTATTGAAAGTGATCGCCGCTTAACTGTTTGAGAAATCTCATCAGAAGCTATGAAGAAGTCGAAGAGCACGTATGCAATTGGCTAACAACTCGCCCTAATTCTTTCTACGAACAAGGGATGTTATAGCTTCCAAATCGATGGCAAAAGTGTGTAGATCACGCAGGAGACTATTTTGAAAAATGTCGATAGTATAATTAGTGTGACATTATTGAATAAAAGTATGAAAAGAAATTACCGTTTATATTTCATTCACTCTTGTATATATATATATATATATATATATATATATATATATATATATATATATATATATATGTATATATATATATATATATATATATATATATATATATATATATATATATATGTGTTTATATATATTAATATATATATATATGTATATATATATATATATGTATACTTAAATGTATATAATATATGTAATCTTGCCTTTTAATATTATAAAATTTTACCTGATTATGTTGTTGTGCTTCTGAATGTATTCAGTTAATTCAGTATCGGTTTTTCCAGGATCTTCTGCTGAATATTGTAAGTTTTCAATCTTATTCTGGAGGATTTTTAGATAAGCCACTCCAAACATTAGCCACGAAATAAATAAATTTCCGAAAGGAATATATGCGATGAGTATGAGGGGTGTGACAAATAGGATTTGCAAAACCCATATAGTATTGAAGTATGGATTTTGAAGTACGTCAATTTTTGGTATCCAAATGGCGAATGGGAGAGCTGTGAAATGAAAGGGTCAAATTAATATTAAATGTAATTTGTAATACAACTCCTCATAGCACAAATAATATTGATAATGTAATGAAAAATTAGCTAGAAAAATACAACAAATGTATAAAGAAAAAATATATACTCAGTACTTTTCAAAAATTTTAGAGGGGGGAAGGCGGATAGGTGTTTCGATTCCAGTCGCAGCAGTTATTTAGTAGACAACGGATATCCAATAGTAGTAATATAATCTTTAATAGCTTAGAAATTACTATTAGAAATAACAAATCGCCTAAATATGATTTTGGATAATTCATTTTCGTGTATTTATATAATATATTGCTTTATTTTCCGTTAAGCAGCTCTATTTCACACGTCCAATTTTAGTTTCGGAAAATAAATTAAGAAAAATTACACACACACACACACACACACACACACTTGTCTTGTCTTGTTGAAATGCTGGAGGAATCCAAGAGGCGTACTATCCACCAACCGATGCGCGATACAATTGAAAGCATCAGAGTGCTGTATGAGGCACTGGAATCCTGTACGGCGGAAAATAAGTCGAACGCGGTAATAAAAAAGGATACCGAGACGCAGACATTACCTCTGCTGCAAGTGGTTCGCGCCACCAAGAAGAAAGGGACAACGGCCAGCATAACCCCAGAAGGAGAGCAGAATCTGTCTTGCCCTAAAGCTCCAGTTCAGAAAGAGAAATGGACAGCGGTACAGAGAAAGGTACCAAAGCAAACAGCAGGCGAAAAAGAGCGGAAAATAGGCGCTACCAAGGAGGCTGGCGGCAAGCGTTATCGAAGCAAAGGGACAGATGTCATATGCGCAGATCCTAGGAAAAGTTAAGACGGATCCCAAGCTGGGAGGGAGACATTGGGAAAGCGATATCTAAGATCAGGAGGACCCAAAAAGGAGATCTGCTTCTTCAGCTCGGTGGATCGTGCGAGAGAACTGATGAATACAAAAACGGACTCAGTGAGGCGTTAGGAGACCAGGGCAGCGTTAGAACCCTCACTCACCGTACAACTATCGAGGTGAAAGACGTCGACGAAATCACATCAAAAGAGGAAATCTGTGAGGCCGTGAGAGGTCAATTTGGTCTAGAGATACCAATGGCCGATATACAACAGCATTGCTTTGCTTTGTGTACAACTTTGCTTGCGCCGTTTTGCAACAAATGGCTGTAGCGGTAAGTGGTAGTTGAAATAAATAGATCATAGATGTCATACAATAAACTTAGGTATTTGTAAACATAACGCCATCGAAATATTAGTCGATTTGTGTCTGCATCATAAAGTTATTCTCGATTAAACATGTCAGCTTACGTACCAAATTCTCGTCATTTCCGGGAGATTTTAATTTTCTGCTTTAATATGAAGAAATCTGCGGCTGAGGCTCATCGAATGCCGACAGCGGTTTCAACGCTTCAAAAACGGCGATTTTAACGTCGAAGACCAGCATGGCGGTGGAAGAGAGAAGGTTTTCGAAGATGCAGAATTGGAGGCATTACTTGATCAAGACTCGTGTCAAACGCAACAAGAATTGGCAGGATCATTGAGAGTGACGCAACAAGCCATTTTAAAATGCCTGAAAGTCATGGGAATGATTTTTTACAATAAAGCCTCGAATTTTGGAAAAAAAAAACGGCGGAAGCAAAGTTGTACACCTAATAGTAGCATTGCGCAAAGCGTACGGTGGAACTCAAACAGCGACAATAAGTTTCCCAACAGAAAACGCAAAGAAACTGCTGAGAGCACAAAAAATTAAAGTTGGATGGGTTATCTGTCGGATTCGGGAACAGACGGTGCTGAGAAAGTGCTTCAAATGCCTTGAGTTTGGACACATTGCCAAACAATGCAAGTGCGATGAAGACCGGTCCAAGCTATGCAGAAGATGTGGAACTGAGGGTCACATAGCAAGAGACTGTAAGAGGGATTGTGGCGGTTCTTTAATACATTCCCAAAGAACCGCCCATCCTCTTAAATTAACCACCTTCCAAACCCATAGCACTTATCTGCAATTAGGGGCAGCGTAAGCTGCCCTGCAGCATCACGCCTGAAAGTTAAGAACCATCCAGGCATGCATCACATTGAGTTATTATATGAACCGTACCATATCTCCATCGGCTCGGCTTGTCGGCAATTATAATAGATAAATACTTGCTGGCCAGCGTAATTGTTGACACAGTCGTAGCCGATGGGTTTTGCTACGGTTCATAACCATTTATTGCCCCAGTCCCGAGGTTCGCAACACTTGCGACCAATTTTCTTTATCGGTTATCTACCGATCATAGGATTTGGGCACTAATATGATTCACCATAAACAATCATACCCCAGCCATGCCTACAATGACCCGCCTGAGATCTAAAGTAAACATACAGTATCTCACTGTGCGTTTTCCTTACCCGCATATTAATCAAACATATAGCCATCCAGCCTGACCCTCTGCCGCCGTCGACGAGGTTTCTGCTGACTTATTTCAACAAAATAATTTGCCTCCTTGTGCACCGGAGCCATATGGCTAGATTGGATATTGCCTACATCGGTATTTCCAAGGAATCTTAGGCAAATACCATGACGACCCCTTTTGTATCATAGGCACATCATATACATCATGCAAAAATCATTTCGATCTCTGGCATACATCACCAACGATGAATGGGTACATCGCCCCCGATGATCGCACTTCTGTTTGATCAAGTGTCCACCGATCATCGTCCTCATCGCAGGGCATTGTACTTGTCCTATACGGACACATATAGAATCATCCCTTGTCGCGAGCACTTGTGCTTGGAGTCAGATTTTCACATTCCAACAGGGCAGACGTTTAAAGGTCGTCGCGATCAGGTCAAAATTATTGTACGTTCGAGCATCGAAGTGGAGTTCGTGCCCGTTTAGATTAAATAAAATAAAATACAGACAAATTATCATCCCATTCGAACATTAAATTAAATAAAGAGTGAACTTATGTCGCGAAGATTATTAAGATTAAAAATACTACCTGGGACCAAATTGTTGTCCTCTCCATTGGTTACAATAAAGAATCGTTAACAATAAAACCAGACTGCGTTTTTGTATTATATTTCCTTCCTCGTCGGTGAAAGTTTGGAGTTCTGTTATACCAGTGTTGTGGGGTATTTGACTGAACCCGCGTCCGTGCTTACGCCCAGCAAATACCATCCACAGGATCCCCTATGCATGTTCTGTAAAAAGGACCACCCAGGCGAGGAGAAGCATATAGCTGGCAGCAGTATGTGCATTGTATTTAGGAGAGCAATCACAGGGAAACAAATATGAAGATTATCCAAATTAATCTCAATCGCTGTGAGGCAGCTCAGACATCCAGAAACAAACAGCTAGGGAGGAGAGAGCCGACGTCACATTCATCAGCGAACCGTACAAGGCTCTCAGCAACAACATATGGGTGAGCGATAAAACAAACACCGCCGCTATATGGTTAGGTGGAAGACATGCGTTTCAAGACGTCTACAAACAAACCGAGGGCTTTGTCAAGGCAAAAATTAATGGCATACATTTTTACAGCTGTTATACCAGGCCGAGTAAGTCCCTTAGCCAATACCAGGCCATGCTGGACACTTTGGTGGCAGATGCCCAAGGATGGCCTAAAGTGATTATAGCCGGCGACTTCAACGCATGTGCAGCAGAATGGGGCAGCTGGTCAACAAACACTAGAGGCCTCATTCTGTTGGAAACCTTTGCATCTCTGGACATCGGGATTGCAAACAAAGGACGGGTAAATACATACCGTGACGGAAGAAGAGGATCGGTCATCGACATCACTTTTGCGAGCAACTCCTTCCTACGTAAGTACAAGGAGTCTCCAAGTAGGTGGCCCGAAATGGAAATACGCATCTTTTAACAAGGACTCCTTTGAATTAATATCGAGTACCAACGATGTAACCAATGCTGAAACAGCCGAAGCCCAGTCACACCAACTCATCCATGCTGTCACGGCAGCGTGCGATGCAGCTATGCCCAGGTAATCTAACGGAGAATTTATTACACCTTGTTATTGGTAGAATGAGGAAATAAAGGCACTCATGACTCGATGTCTACAAGCCCAACGCAAAGTGCAGCGGTCTAGGAGGACAGCCAACGCCCAAGAGCACTTGGACGAGTTCCGATCAGCATGGCGCAATCTACAAAGGGCGATCAAGGACAACAAAACGAGGTCCTTCAAAAGCCTATGCGAAGGAGCCGATATAAATCCATGGGGTACGGCGTACAAGATGGTAGTGAGTAAGCTGAAGGGTTTCAGGTCCCCGCAGATATCATGTCCAAAAATGCTGAGGTCAATAGTAAATCAACTATTCCCACAAGGTACATCCCCACACTACGACTTAATAAGCGCGACAGTGGTGGAGGACATCCCGAGAGTCACGGCAGACGAGCTACAGCCGGCATGCAGGAGGATACAGGACAGCAAAGCGCCGGGTCCTGACGGAATTCCAAACCTAGCGGTGAAAGCAGCAGCTGAAAGTCGACCGGACATGTTTATAACCACCATGCAAACGTGTCTAGAGGGAGGTGTCTTTCCAGAAATTTGGAAACTGCAACACTTGGTGCTCCTACCAAAAAGTAAAAAACCACCTGGAGAGCCCTCATCATATCGCCCAATATGCCTTCTAGACACTATGGGAAAGATATTGGAAAGAGTGTGTGGCGATTCCGCCAGATCCCACGGCTCGCCTTCCTGAAAAAACCCCCATAACCATAACCCGGGTCTGCACCAGCTTTCTCTAATGCAATTCGCATTAGCATCTTAGATGCTTCACGCATCAAACAGACCCAATTATTATAACCCTAAAATCCCTATAAAGAAAACTTACCTTCATGCATCCCTTCGCATACAATTTTTCATAAGATTTCTTTGTTTGCTTATTTGGTATTCTGAACCAATTCGGTACCAGACAAATACCATAAATATCGCGCCGTCTATTTTCCCAGACGCGCCATATACCTTTTCATATACATTGCCTGGCAACCTTTTTTGTTTGTCTTAGCAACAAACAACCCAAGCAGCTGCATATAATTAGCGCAATAGACGCTGAAACCAAATTCTCCAGCATTTCCTAATGCAAATATGAACCCGGTTTCTATTGCAGCCAGAGATGCCATAAACATTCAATTTGCTTTTAGCACCCTTTTCTCCTAACGTCGAAAATAGCGACGAGGCATCGTGTAAACAATGACCCGCATTACCAGCGGCGCATGTGGTCATTTTTCCCTATTGTCCTGGTTTTCGAACACATGCAACAACATTGAATCTGTTCGATCGCGCACATATACCACTGCGCCACTAGTTACACCCTTAAGAGAAACGTTTTTCTCTCTCTTCCTTTTTCTTCCTTAGCGAAATCATCTCTGCATGAGATGACGATCGTTGGAGTCTGATTCCATCCGTCGACCACGCTGGTCGCACGGGTCACTCCCGCTCTCCGCGCCTCCAGCGGAGAAGCCTAAACAGTAACACTCGAATATATCCCGGAGTCGTGTGTGTTTTATTTTGCAACGCTAGGAAGTTTTAGTTTATTTTTCCACGTAAATTTATCCGTGAATCTATGAAATAACGTAAATTTATTGATCCCAAATTGTTTATTATTGAAAACATATAGTGCGGCAAAAAAAAAAAATCGGTATACAATAGTCTCTTTGATAAAACAATATCCATAAGTTTATACGAAGTGTTCAATAGCTTTTGTGAAAACGTATAAATTATACAAAAATGTAAAAGACAAACAATAAACAAGTCATAAATTTCATTAACTGTTTGATTTTCAAAATTTAAAAGTAAATTAAATTCAAAACTAGACGCATTTCATTGCTAAAGCGTGTTTCCTGTGCTGCTGCCCAATAAAACGTTTTCAAAAAGAAAGGTAATCCCCCAACATTCGTTTCTTTCGGTGAACAGTTTTCCTAGTGCTTGGCGATACCCGCGCCGTCTCAATTAGTGACAATTGGATGGAGGAGGAAGTGAACCGTGTGCCCGTGTCTGGCACTTACTTCCTACCCCACAAGTGTTATACGAAAGACTGCTAACCGTAGCAGAAGAAAAAGCAGCTCTATCGAAATAACAATACGGGTTTAGAAAATCGCGCTCCACCGTCGACGCCATAAAGAGAGTAGTTGACATTGCGACGGAAGCAATAAGTGGAGAGAGATGGCGCTGGGGCACAAAGGAATACTGTGCAGTTGTAACACTGGACATAAAGAATGCCTTTAACTCGGCAAAATGGTCAGTCATAAATAGAGCGCTTCACAGAATGGGCACCCCACACTACCTCCAGAGAATAATTTCCAGCTACCTCATTAACAGGAAGCTGAGGTATGCAACAGACGATGGTGTAAAATACCACAACGTCTCAGAAGGAGTTCCACAAGGATCAGTTCTGGGAACCTCTCTTATGGAACATCATGTACGATGGCGTTTTGCGATTGGTGTTGCCACAACAGGTCCAGTTGATAGGTTTGGCGGACGACATTGCCCTTGTGACAGTGGCAAAACATATTCATGAGATAGAGGCAGCCACTAACGAATCAGTGGCGAAAGTCAAAGAATGGCTGGTATCCGCAGGTCTCGAGCTATCAGACCACAAAATAGACGAGGTTTTAATAACTAGCCGTAAAAGGTGGAATATATGAATATAAGGGTCGGAGATCAAATTATTAGGTCGAAAGACGCAATAAAATATCTAGGAGTTATGATCGACAACAGGCTACAATTAAAAGAGCATGTCAAGTATTCTAGCAAAAAAGCGTCAATGCTGCAAGCAGCACTTGCACGAATACTACCAAACATCGGAGGACCTGGATATCCACGAAGAATCTTGATGTTGATGACCTCTGTCCTACTATACGCCGATCCTATTTGGGCCAGTATACTAACGACGAAGGAAGCGAGGAGAAAGCTGGCGTCAATCTATAGCCTCCGCCTCTTAAGAACCATCAGCGGTTTCCGAACCATCTCCGAGAAGCTGCTTTGGTCGTAGCCGTAATGGTCCCAATCGATATCCTTGCGGACGAGATGTTAAGAATCTACAACAGGAGAACGTCAAGGCAACTGGAACCAACAGCAGTCAAGGAGATCAAGGAGGAAGAGAAAGCAACCTCATTAACCATATGGCAAACTCGGTGGGACAACACTACGAAAGGCAGATGGACGTGGTATAGTACGCAGGCGTGCGACTTGGAACCGTCGTTCCAGTTACACGAATCGTGCATGCTAGTAGCGCTGGCTGCTAGTATCTATGAAGATTCCACATCCGTTGGAGCATAAAAACAAAACCCATCAATGAGCAGTGCGGGATGCCTGTCACATGTACAATTGCAAGGGAAGAAGACAACAGGGGAACAGCGGCTACCTGGACTAATGGATATTCCCCCATAGAATACAAAAGTGGCCAGCGGCGGAAGTATTCGCCTATGCTAAGATTAGAGGAATTCATTTCTACTGTTATTCCGCTCCACTAAGGTGGAAATAGAGTTCAACTGTTTTGTGGACAGGGTAACACAAGATGCTAGAGCTAAGAGCACGCTTATAATTGCTGGAGATTTCAACGCACGGTAGAATGGTGTTACGTGCGTCCGCCACCCCATCAATTAATCATTTTTGTAATTTTAATATAATTTGTTTTAAGGTGGTATGATGGTAAGGTGGTGGAGGAATTGCACGATCCAGAAGTGAGTTTTCGAACACGCCCCGATTCGGGTGTGGATCGTGCAGTTCTTCGAGTTCGAATTCGGTTTTCGAACTGGACGTGAATGGGGAGCGAACGAGAGAAAGGGTTAATGTTTTTTTTGATGTACGGGTTTTTGTTGACGTTACGTTGTCGACGGGTTTTTTGGAGACAGATAGGAAAACGTTTGTTAACGGTAGCAAGGAAAAAAAGGCAGAAGTAAAAAGAAATTGTCCGGTGTGTGTTAATCCTTTTTTGTAAAGAAACAGAACAAAAAAAAATGTAAAGAGAGAAGGAAATTAAAGCGAAAAAAAAAAGTGAAAAGTAGTTTTTTTTTTTCATCGAAGAAAAATTGCAGAAAGGCAAACGTTGACGTTAAAGTGATTGCGGTTCTTTTCCTGTGAAATTGTGTGGCCTCAGTCGTTGCTTTCTGGGTGTAATAAGCACAAATTCACTTAACAGCGGTTGTTCGGCAAGCTAAAAGTAACTAATCAGTGCCGCATCGGGAGAACATCCAGAGGAGCCGACACTGGATAATCTACAAACTACATTGCTGGATTTGAACTAGAAGACATTTAACGTTGTGTTACCTATTGGGCGATCTTAGTGGATATACAACTCAGTGTTTACGAGATTGTGTTGCAAATGGTGTTGCAGATTCAACAAAGGGGAAACTAGAACACATTTCGGAAATAAAGGACGGCACATAAGGATCCCTCTACAGCAAAAGCAAGAGCCCTCTGAACCGGTTGGAGCCGTGGCTCGGCATCGGGACGTCGAGATGAATAGCGAGGTAAAGGAATCTAACATTTTCACACTAAATCCCCACAGCGGAAGTGCAAGGCACGTACTATAATATTACACACTGGCTTTTAACAAATTATCATACTACAAACTGGCGCTGCGGACAAACCTTCCCAGGACAGGTTTACGGATTGTGAATATAGTTTTTAAAACCTATTGTGATACATCACGCAACTAATACTCGTGAGCGGAGAGGCCTGCATGGACCAGGGACGGAAGGCGGAAATTTTTGTTTTTTTTTTATTTCTTCTCTTTTTGTTATTAATTGAACAATACTTGTTATTTATTTATTTATTTATTCTTATTGTTAAATGGAAAGCTAATATGTTAATGACTGTAGAATTGTTTTGGTTTTAGCCTTAAGCTGATACTTTGATGTTGTTTATTGATTGTTGATTTTTGCTTTTGATTTATTTATTTATTAACTAATTTTTTAGCTTAATCGATCTCTGAATTTTTGTTTGGAGTAGGCATTCTGCCTTTTGGCATTTCCCGAGCCGCCGGTTGACGAGGTGGATCCGGAGGCATTCCATGATTCGCGTGATGAATTTGTGGACGAGCGATCACCAACGAGGCCCCCTCCCACCGTCAGCAAGCAAGCTGTTGAAAGCATGGGAAACACACCGATGCCTTCGTATTTTAAGCTGGGCCCACAGCCATGTCCTGTACGGACCATGTTGGGCACAGATAGGGTTTTCGACCTTGTGTCAAAGGCGGTCCCCATGTTTTCGGGACAGGAAGGCCCGGATACAGCTGAGAGACTCTCTTCGGTTCTCAAGGGCTGTAGAAGGACCTTGGGTGGGCTGGCGGTGGAAGAGGTGTGGGGGTTTCTCTAACCACATGGAGAACCAACCCACAATGCCAACCAATCTTGACCGCTAACAGCGCGTCACCTCAATCCAACTCCCCGTGCAAAATCTGCATTTGCATACATCCCATACTTACCAGGAACCCATTTCCCAAGCTGAAATGAATGCATATTCCAATTTACAACGGAATATTAATCATTTCCCTCAATTACATCACCCCACATACGTTTTCCCAAAATTGCTTCGGTCAACTTCCTTCTTGAGTTATATTTTCTCTTTGTGACCAAGCAATCTTAATTTCCCCGAAATTCATATGCCATAACAACGCATATCCAAATCCCCAACGGAACATTACCAACCAACTAAACCGCGCACATTTTCCC
The DNA here is from genome assembly GCA_963931805.1 of Microdon myrmicae. NCBI lineage: Eukaryota > Metazoa > Arthropoda > Insecta > Diptera > Syrphidae > Microdon > Microdon myrmicae. Next base: position 111,767,585 of record OZ007496.1, read on the forward strand.
GAAATTATTTCGGTTAACATTTCTATCTAAACGATATCCCTTGCTTGCACCCAAGCCATTCCAATTTCCTCCGAAAATGCATGCCCATACTCGCTCGCGTCCCCAAACCAATTTCCCGGTACACCCAACCAACGAAGTCAACCCAGCCTGTACGGCCAGAATTCGCCGGAACTGAGTTCTTATGCGAGCGTAGCAACGCCTCCAAAATTCTTCGTAATTGGCAGCGAGCCTAATTTCGGTATGACGCACCGCCACGACGCATTGAATGAATTATTTTCATTCATAAGTCAGTCGTCCTCCAACTACCACAACGCGCGTATCGGTAGTCCCCCGTAACCGTCGCGGCCACGCGGGGGCACGCCGCCCCAGCGTGCCAAATAAAGTCCGCCCTAATGTTCTCCCTCCAATTACCGCGGGTACAGCGTCGAAAATGAATAGAAAAAAAAAACATTCGGGCGCAGTTCGCGGATAAAAACTAGACAACTTATGACAAATCCTAAGATGAAATAAAAAGACCCTTACGGCCGACTCCCAGTGTTTCATTTCTTTCCTTACTTTCGCTGGTAAACAACTCTGTAGCGTGGCGACGGTTCACTGGTGCCATACGTTGGTACATCCACCATCGCACCCCCATAGAGGAACATACCTTCCTCCGGTGGCTGCCCTCTAGGCTGAGCGGCGAGGCCTATCGAATGTTCGAGGAGAGACCACCCACGACCTTCCTCGAAGCGGAACAGCGTCTCAAAGAGGCCTACGAACCCCGGATGTCGTATGAGGAGTTGTGTGCTCAACTCTCCAAAATCCGACAACTTCCTTCCGAGGATGCCACAAGTTTCGTTTCCCGGGTGAAGCGGGCCGTGGTACGGTGCGAGGAGGCAGCTGAGTGCTTTTATGGTCGCCAGCGTGGGTCCGTCTTCGCCGGTCAGCTTGAGGGCATGGCCAAACCGGTGTTGGTAAGGGGTCTGAGGGAGGAAGGACTAAAGCACTTCCTCCTCACGTTGGGTAATGTCCCTTTTCGAAGCCTGGTGGACCACCTAACCGGGTTTGAACGAGCTCGTAGGGAAATGCTGAGGCAGGACGACCTGTTTGTGGATGCGCGGCACGGAATCGCCGAGCGAGCGTCGGAGTCATTAGATGTAGGACCGGGAAGTTGCTCGACCCTTTTAGAAAATTCATCCTCCACTTCTAGGGATTACACCGCGGCGCCGGCGCCGGTTTTATCGAATTTAAATCCCCGGGCGGTGTCATTCGTGTTGCCGGCCGAAGAGCCTGATAGTCGTCGACGGGGGGAGGATAGTTGCGTTCAGGAGCGGTCGTACGGACCTCTCGGTTATCGAAGGGATGCTGGTGCCTATGCTCCGGCCTCCTCTGGCGAGGGAGCGTTGTCGAATACCGTGCCTTCCTTGAGCCGGAGTGGAGAGTCGCAGACCTTGGCTCAGGGGACGTATGCGCCTCAGGATCGATCGGGTCGCGACAATCCGTTCGGGGATCCAGTTGGTCGATCGGCGCACCCCCTGGAATCCCAGACCAAATGCAATTTTTGCCATCTGAGGGGTCACGTATACGACGAGTGTCTACAAAGACGAAACACTCCCCTCTGTCGCGAGTGTTGGCGGTATGGCCACGACATAGTGGACTGCCCGGATCGTCCGACGAGGACGCGCGGTCCCCAGACTACATACAGGGGTAGAGGTCAGCAGGGCAGATTCGCACGGCAAGAACCGCCTTATCAGCGACCACAGTTTCAGCGGAGAGCCCTACCAGAGCCGCAGCCCCCGTGTACGGGTGGCGGGCCGGCGACATCAGGCCCCAGAGTATTCAGCGTCCGGTGCTGTTGCGAGTTTTGTGGCCGACAAGGTCATAGCTTGCGCGGGTGCGAATACAGGCAAAGGTGGGAACAACAACGGAGTTCCCGGGGTTCTCCCCATAAGCGGCACGCCGGAACAGCACCTGTTGCGAGCCGAGAGCAAGACACCCGTGTGGGGACTGGGGGAAGCGCGAGAAATAGGCGCGGTAAGCGTCGGAGGCAGCATCGGCGAAATCGGAATGCCGGTAATAGTAGCGCGGAGAGTGAGGATTCCCGGAAAGCAGGTGGAGATGATGGGCGACGATCGTCCGTGTCGAGCGGTGGCGGTAAGCGACCCGACTCCATGGACTCGAAGTCCTCAAAAACGGATGCGAGGCATGACGCCGCATCAGGCAGCGCGGGGAGCCGGGAATGGCAGCCCCGGCGCATTGGGCCCAAAGTGGGCAGAAAGAATAGCTCCAGTTCCGCTAGTTCGGAGTCCAGTGGGACTCCCGAGCGGAATATTCCTGAACGGGGGAGCGGAACATTGTGCGAGTTTTGCGGTCGACACACTCACAAGGCGGCAGAGTGTCGACATAAGGCAAAATGGGAGAGTTCGGGAAACTCCCCAAGGTCGGGTCGGCAAGATCTTACCCGACCGCACTAGAAACGCAGCCCGGCTCCAGCTGTTCTCAGTTTTCGCCGACTCAGGTCCCGATTGTCGCTTTCCCTTTAGACATTGGCCGTAGGAACCCTACGCGCCTAATCGTGGACACCGGCGCTGAGATCAGCCTGTTGATGCTGAAGGCACTCCATCCTAGATATGGCATGGATGTGCATAAATCTACAACGCTCCAAGCGCTGTTTGTCAAAGGCAAGTCGAGGGGATGCTGCACTGGGTATTTCAAGTTGCACCATGAGATTCCCTGCAGTTTCCAAATAGTAGACTCCTTGCCGGGTTTGGAGGAAGACGGATTGTTGGGGTACGACTTCCTGTCTCGGAATTGTAAGGTAGACGGGCCGGGTGGTTGTTTGGTTTTTCCCTGAACGACCGTAAATCCCGTGCCGTTCTCCATTCAATTTATCAACAATGGGACGGGAAGTGTTGAACATGTGGCAGCCGAACGGGGAGACGTGCCAAAGGGACCTGTCAAGGTCGATACTGCGGCAGGTACTCGCCCGGAGACCCTACCCATACAGGGGAGGGCTGCGAAAAGCTGTGCAACCACGTGCTACCCACGAGGTCATCCGGATGAACCCCGATCAGCGGACGTTGGTAATATAGTTATTAGACAACACCTTTAATAAAAGAACAAATAAGGGAAGGATAAGCCTTCCTGTAACTTGGAGCCCCAGATCCCAGCTGGCCAGACTCTGGTTTCCCTCCGGAATCTTCGTCCTTGTAAAGGACATTCGTCGAGGGATACCAACTTGAGAGTCTGACGAAAAGTCTTTAAGGCCAGGCCTAATGCTGCAGGCGCAGTTCCCAGCGCAGACTGCAGAGGCAAACCCCAGTGCTGGGGGTTGGATCGCAAATATAGAAAGTGCGAAAGCGCAGTATAATGTCGGGTGATGGTAGGTTTTGCCGCCGAAACGGGACAAACCCCCCCATCTACCAACCCATGGACCGGGGCAAGTACCGAGTCCAAAAGAGGAGTTAGAAATTTAAATCAAAAAAAATATATATATAGGAGCGGGACGTTTTCGGCGGCCGGGTGGCATTTTGGAGTGGTTGGACGAGAGGGGATCGCCTCGCCTTAGCAGGGGGGGTCCTAACCGGATCGTGTGGGCGGTCGAGCTTTCGGTCGGACCATCGGTTTAAGTGTCGGACCCCCCCAGGGCGTGTGTGTTGTCCTTGGTTTTGTGGAGTGTTTGTCTGTTGTTCCCCCTCTTAGGTTAATACCTAAGTGTTATTTATTTATTTATTTATTTACTTATTTTTACTAACCCTAGTATATAGGTAGCCTAAAACGTACTAACATTAGCACTTAAGCATTATTTATTTTGTTTCACTAACCCTAATATATAAGTAGTACTAAATATATAGAAAATCCTTACTAACCTTAACACCTAAGCATGTTTATTTATTTACTTATTGCTTGGTTTGTTGATTGTTTGTTTGTTTGCTCTCCGCCGTCCACTCTCCGGCGTGACAGTCCTCTCTTTTAATATAATTTGTTTTAAGGTGGTATGATGGTAAGGTGGTGGAGGAATTGCACGATCCAGAAGTGAGTTTTCGAACACGCCCCGATTCGGGTGTGGATCGTGCAGTTCTTCGAGTTCGAATTCGGTTTTCGAAGTGGACGTGAATGGGGAGCGAGAGAGAGAAGGGGTTAATGTTTTTTTTGATGTACGGGTTTTTGTTGACGTTCCGTTGTCGACGGGTTTTTTGGAGACAGATAGGAAAACGTTTGTTAACGGTAGCAAGGAAAAAAAGGCAGAAGTAAAAAGAAATTGTCCGCTGTCTGTTAATCCTTTTTTGTAAAGAAACAGAAAAAAAAAAGTGAAAAGTGGTTTTTTTTTTCATCGAAGAAAAATTGCAGAAAAGCACACGTTGACGTTAAAGTGATTGCGGTTCTTTTCCTGTGAAATTGTGTGGCCTCAGTCGTTGCTTTCTGGGTGTAATAAGCACAAATTCACTTAACAGCGGTTGTTCGGCAAGCTAAAAGTAACTAATCAGTGCCGCATCGGGAGAACATCCAGAGGAGCCGACACTGGATAATCTACAAACTACATTGCTGGATTTGAACTAGAAGACATTTAACGTTGTGTTACCTATTGGGCGATCTTAGTGGATATACAACTCAGTGTTTACGAGATTGTGTTGCAAATGGTGTTGCAGATTCAACAAAGGGGAAACTAGAACACATTTCGGAAATAAAGGACGGCACATAAGGATCCCTCTACAGCAAAAGCAAGAGCCCTCTGAACTGGTTGGAGCCGTGGCTCGGCATCGGGACGTCGAGATGAATAGCGAGGTAAGAGAATCTAACATTTTCACACTAAATCCCCACAGCGGAAGTGCAAGGCACGTACTATAATATTTGTGGCGATTCCGCCAGATCCCACGGCTCGCCTTCCTGAAAAAACCCCCATAACCATAACCCGGGTTTGCACCAGCTTTCGCTAATGCAATTAGCATTAGCATCTTAGATGCTTCACGCATCAAACAGACCCAATTATTATAACCCTGAAATCCCTATAAAGAAAACTTACCTTCATGCATCCCTTCGCATACAATTTTTCATAAGATTTCTTCGTTTGCTTATTTGGTATTCTGAACCAATTCGGTACCAGACAAATACCATAAATATCGCGCCGTCTATTTTTCCAGCCGCGTCATATACCATTCATATACATTGCCTGGCAACCTTTTTTGTTTGTCTTACCAACAAACAACCCAAGCAGCTGCATATAATTAGCGCAATAGACGCTGAAACCAAATTCTCCAGCATTTCCTAATGCAAATATGAACCCGGTTTCTATTGCAGCCTGAGATGCCATAAACATCCAATTTGCTTTTAGCACCTTTTTCTCCTAACGTCGAAAATAGCGACGAGGCATCGTGTAAACAATGACCCGCATTACCAGCGGCGCATGTGGTCATTTTCCCTATTGTCCTTGTTTTCGAACACATGCAACAACGTTGAATCTGTTCGATCGCGCACATATACCACTGCGCCACTAGTTACACCCTTAAGAGAAACGTTTTTCTCTCTCTTCCTTTTTCTTCCTTAGCGAAATCATCTCTGCATGAGATGACGATCGCTGAGTCTTATTCCATCCTCCGACCACGCTGGTCGCACGATGAAACTCCCGCTCTCCGCGTCACCAGCGGAGAAGCGTAAACGGTAACACGCGAGTATATACCCGGAGTCGTGTGTGTTTTATTTTTCAACTCTAGGAAGTTGTAGTTTATTTTTTTCCACGTAAATTTATCCGTGAATCTATGAAATAACGTAAATTTATTGATCCCCAAATTGTTTATTATCGAAAACATATAGTGCAGCAAAAATCGGTATACAATAGTTTCTTTACTAATATCCTTAAGTTCATACGAAGTGCTCAATAGTTTTTGTGAAAACGTATAAATCAAAACAAAAAATGTAAAAGACAAACAATAAACAATTTATAAATTTCATTAACTGTTTGATTTTCAAAATTTAAAAGTAAATTAAATTCAAAACTAGACACCTTTCATTGTTAAAGTGCGTTTCCTGTTCCTGCTGCGACATTCGGCCAAACTTAAATAATTAGTGAACGATGGAGGAGGAAGTATAACTCGCACCCAAGCCGGTGCCGCGACTTCCTCACCACATTGGTGACCCTTAGGGTAAATTCACGCAACCTTCGATCAAAAACAGTGCCATTTTGTTTCCGGTAACTCAGAACCAGTGACTATTCGGTGCGGCAACAGTGTCAGTGACTTATTCGGTGAGCAATTGTGGCGGCAATTGCCAAAAAGCAATGAATGGGCAAACATCGCCCCAACGACAGGATCACCAAGCGACGCACCAGCACCAGTTACCCCAACACATCACCAGACCAGCAGCAACACCAAACAGCCAAGGCTTTACCAACATCACCTGGCCGGGAGCAGCACTCGCCTCAACAGCAACGGCCAGGATTTGGTAAGTTCCATTTTCTCTATTCTTTGTTTTTCTGAACAGGGAAAATCTTCCCAAGCGAATGTATATTTTAACAAAGCCATTGAATTAGCACCGGATCACGAACAGGCTCTTTTGAATTCAGCGATCCTCTTGCAAGAACTTGGAGGTGACGAGTTACGCAAGGTCTCATGGGAGCGGCTATTCACAATGCTGAAAAAAGATCAAAATAATGAACGAGCCTATTTCAATCTGGGAATGCTAGCAATGGACGAACATAATTTTGAAGAAGCGGAAAACTATTTCAAACGTGCTATTCACATTAAAACTGATTTCCGCAGTGCCTTGTTTAACTTAGCTCTATTGTTGGCAGACGCTAATCGCCCTCTGGACGCAGTTCCATTTCTAAATCAATTAATTCGTTATCATCCGGATCACCTAAAAGGCCTTATACTCCTTGGAGATATCTACATCAACTATATGAAAGATCTTGATGCGGCTGAGGTATGTTATCGAAGTATCATTAAATACGAACCACATACCATTCAGGGACTTCATAATTTGTGTGTGGTTTTCGTTGAACGCAAGAAGCTTGTCAAAGCACGAACCTGCCTCCAGTACGCCCATCAATTGGCTCCGAAGGAGGAGTACATTTTAAAACATCTAAAAATCGTTCAGAATCGCCTCGAAAAGATTTATAAGCTACCTGATGAATCTCCAGAAAAGCAAATTGCTTTATCTGATTACGATCCAAATGAATTCAGTATGGACAGGATACAGAACACGAATACCTCCGGGACACCAGCAGCTGCAGCAACGAACCGTTCCATAACCCCAAACCCTATAACGTCCTTATAGCATAATATTATTTACAAGCACAGGGAATATTAACAAATTATTGGTTTTAAATTATAATAAGTTTTATACTGCGAAATAGTTAAGCCTGAACCGTAACAGGATAATAGAATGTATTGTATTTTATATCTATCCATTGTACTTAATTCAATCGATTCGTTAGTCAAAATTTTATTAGAAAAACAGAAGTTGAATATGAAAACCAAAATAAAAAAAAGTTTTTAGGAAAATGTTTTCAGGGTTTTACTGTTTTTATCGTTGTTAGTGATTCTTATTTAGACGGGAGGATATTGATATTTTATAAAAAAGTTGTATCTTTGTTATTTAATTAAAAATGAAAACTTATTGGCAGGAATAAAGTTGTCCTTAACAGACACCGCTTAAAATCCTTTACAGTTTTATGTATGATGTAGTAATATTAAATTCCTTAAAACCTTTTAATTTTTTTTTTCTTTTCTCCTTTCCTTTTTGTATTGTCTTCATGTAAGCTCCTTCTGAGCGAAACTTAAAATTTGTTTCCTAAAAAACATTTGTGTGCATTGACATTTGTTATTCAAAAATTAATTACCGATTTGAAGTGCAAATTACCACACACAGTCCTAATTAGGCGATTTTCATGGTAAAGGTAGACAACTGGTTCGAAACAGTTGTCCTGCCAGTCTAGGAAAATCGTTTAATAAGCTTGACTGTTAAAGGCTATAAAGGATATCGATATTTATATGAATGAACGTATGTCCGGAAATATGTTCATTTGTATGAATGCGTTTCTTTTATTTTCTTTTAAAACAAACAAACATTAATCCGAATATTAAAAATATTTTTATATTCTCCTCTTTGTTCTCCTAAATGTCTGCCTTTCTTCTGCCTTACTTAACACTTTGTATATTAAGCAAACTCCAGTTATTTAAAGAAAACAAGACCTTATATAAAACACTTAAACGCAATCGTTTTTTCCTTTTTTTTTTTTAAGTACTATAAGCTCATTTTGATTTAACATGATTTTTGGATAACAAACAAATAACATTTTGTTGCACACTATATCTAAGAAATAAATTCAAATATTGGGACTTTTAATTAATATATATGAAGTTGGTTCAAGGTTATTAAGGATAACATTGACTTGTTTTATTCTTATTTAATAAATTTTTTTTTTTTGTTTGCTTTTATTCTTTGTTTTTAACGACCAATAATTATATACATGTTATTTGAAACTTACACCAGTAATTATCACCAACACCAACAAACAAACAAAATGTTTATATCTACTAAATAGCTTAGACTTTGTCCTATATGAATATATTAGAATACCTTAAATTCAAAGAAAAACAAAACTAATGTAATAGCCTAAGAAAGTGTGTCTGTTCTCAAAACTTGTAAAACATATATCGAAATACAATCCCATATATCGACAAGTGACACGAAATAAACACCCATTTAAAATACACTTATTGTCATATTGTCCGATTTCCTTGTTGTTCCCCTCAATTTCTGTTTTTCTTTCGTCTAATTTAATGTTTCGCATATTAAATATTCTGTTAATTAATCGAATAGAAATGGTTGCTGCAATTTTATACATTTTAAAAACAAAATATTAAATATTGTAAGCCCCTTCAGGGTATTAAGTAGCGCACAACCCTTTCCAGCACGCACACGACTCCGTTTACTCACACGCGACCTCTCGACTCTTCGACTCCATTTGTCCAATCCACTTGACTCCGCTTACTACTTCTCTCGACTTTTCGACTCCTCTCGACTCCATTCATTCCTCCACAACCGACTCCTCTCTTAATAGCTCGTCTCTTACATCGGGACACAATGCCCCTTAAACACTGGACCCCACCCAACCTCACTTGACCCCACATCGGCTCAATTTATTCCTTTAACCGGCTCCTCATCACACCCTTCGGACTCTTCGAGTTCAAAGTGATGACCTTTGGCCTTCTTTAAATACTGCCAAAGCTCGCCTCTATGCGACCCTGTCCGCCTACTCTCGTCTATATACATTTCTGCAAACCGGCCCCTTATGTAACAACAGCTACTACGCGTAGCATATAATCAATAGGACGCCCGGTTTTGTCTCGCGTGAAACACCTCACCCTTTTCTGTCTCTTTTCTGAAGGTTGGCGCTCACGCTCACCAACCATAGCCTTCACGCAACCCCAAACAACCCTTCTCGACTCTGCGTGACCTCTAACACCTTTTTCTGTCTCTGTTCATATATTGGCGCCCATCTACGCCAAAAACAGTTATCACGCGAAACTGTTCATCAATGCTCGACCTTTCTACCCGATTTCAGCAAGCCAGCTTCCCTCGTTACCACAGCTACTACGCGTAGCAGCACCCATCAGGGCACCTGGTTTTGCCCCTTTATTTAAATTTCAGGACATTCGTCCTTAGATCTCCTACGTCTCCCAAATGTCTCAGCAACACCGGTCCACAAATCAAACCGATACCACCGGGCTGAGACAACATACCTGGTTCCCCAATCCTTTAGCCACCATGGCTCACCTTTAGCGGCAACTAAAGGCTATACACGCCCCTCTACGCCGCCTCAAATACCTAGGTGCATAATACTTCGGAGCGCACTTCTAATAACCCTAGGGCGCCCTGGGGTTGGACACAATCAACCACCCACCAGGAGCCCCCTAACCAAAATCCCCTATTTTTTTTTTTTTTTTTTTTTTTTTTTTTTTTTTTTTTTTTTTTTTTTTTTTTTTTTTAAACAAGAGCGACGGCCGGCACCTCACAGCAAGTTTCCATTCGGTCGAGGTCGCAGCTACGACAGGAGTAACAGAATACATGTTATGTTCCAAAGAAGCATGGTCCGTAACAAACGATATTCTATGTGAAATAATGCAGCAGTTGAAATATCTAAAAGAAAGTTTCGCGGAGATCAATGGGAATATGTGCCTGGTGGGAGGTGATTATCATCATCATCGGCACTACAACCGGGATCCGGTTTTGGCCTTATTTAACAAATCTCTCTCAGTTTGGCATTCCCAGGCGCTGGTCGTCCTGGTCTACGCCATCCCTCCATCGCAGACAAGGTCTGCCGCGCTGTCTCCTTCCATACATCCTGCCACAAAGGACTTTCCGCGCAGGCTACTCATCGCTCATTCGAGGTAGGTGTCCTCCTCACATACGGGGCCAACAATTCTCCTTACGACCTTCCTCTCGAACGCGGCTTAGAGTTCAGAGTGCATTTTATTGAGCACCCAGGTCTCGGATCCATACATGAGTACTTGTAAGACCATGGTCCTGTACAGTAGTAGCTTGGATGTTCTGGATAAATTTCGGGATTTAAAGAGTTTTGATAGACCATATAGGCTTTGTTGGATTTGATCAGCCGTTCGCGTATTTCTTCTTATGGCTGATACTATTGACCCAAGGTAATTAAAGTATTCCACTACTTCAAATTCGTGCTCCACTACCTTGATAGTTTCACCAACGTTAGGTCTTCTCTTCGCAGAAGTTGCCACCGTGTACTTAGTTTCCCCCTCTCCTTGGGTGAAGAAGTGCTGTATAATTAACAGCAGTTAATTATCACTCCCCCTAAAGCATTTGAAATTTTTACCGGTCCGTATCCTTTCCCTACACCAAAGCATCACATTAAAGATACAATAGCACATTCCTACCAAGCAATAGACACATTTAAAAATAAAATACATCCCTAGATATATATGATCCCTATCCCAATAGATTAATATTTTGCTGTCCACAGGTCCGAAATATTAACCACCAGAAAACAACAACACTTCCCCAAAAAGTGTCCTTTGTTGGATGTACCGTTGGAAAACAACCCTCCGTAAAGGCATAATGACAGTCGCAAGTCCTTATAGCCGTTGCAGGGGGTTTACCATAACGGTAAATGAAGGAAACCCAAAAAAGGGTAATGGATTGGTGAGAACCAAATCAAGGGTCGTCTCCACGTGGATTAAAAAAGGGCTGAAAAAGAAAACCCCGAATGACGAATGTCCACGGGGAGATCCGATTTTAATGGCAGTTGAAATCTAGACGCGGTTTAAATCCGACTTTAATGAGAGTGGAAAAGGAGTCGTGTGCGTGTGCGGACGTGTGCGAAATTTAAATAATAGTGTCTTAAACAAGTAAAATAAGTTAAAGAACAAGAAGTTTAAAATAAATAGTTATAGTTTCAGTTCATACAAGAAATAGAACAACAGTTTATATAACTCAAAAGGACAAGAAGTTTAAAATACATAGTTATAGTTTCGGTTCATACAACAAAGAACAACAGTTTAAATGAATCAAAAGGGACACCAAGTTCAAAATAATTAGTTATAGTTTCAGTTTGAAAAACAAAAATTTATATTTGTTAAAAAAGTAAAATAAATTAAAGAACAAAAGTTTTAAATAAAGAAAAAGAAGATTAGCATTGTTGTTTCTCTGACACTAACCCCGGCAACTCCACTAACCAACAGAAGACACGACCCCATTCCCATCGCCCCGGAATGTGTTCATGATCGGTGATCAGATTACCTTCTTTATCCTTGCAGTAAGTGCGGCGTGGTGTGTACTGCGGTATACTGCAGATTATATGGTAGAATTTCAGCGCCAGTTGCGGACCTCGCTCTCTACTTTTCTCTATTTCACAGACAAGGTTTTTTCCCCAGGCACTATTCTATTGTCTGTGACGTGGTGGTGGTGGGGCTGGTTTTAGTCGATAAAAATCATGCATACCTTTGGCTTCATAAGGTACCTTCCTACTAAAAAAAAAAAAAAAAACACGCACATATATACAAATAATTAAGATTACAATAAAATTGTATGTACTTTATATTCCATGAAATGATTAATGCAACATTATTTAAATTTAATTGCTTGCACGACTCAATCCTTTTAATCTTCGGCGATTTTTTTTCAAATATCAACTGGTATCTTGGTATTGACTCGGCATACTCGTATGTTGGTTTTTAACTACTCGAGGATGAAGATTTTATGCGGAAATACGCTGTTTCATGAAGTTCCATAAATCGTAACCGAGATTTTTATAAAAGGTCGAATGATTTTAAAATCAATCTCTGGACTGTTGTCCGTGAATGTGGACGTCAAGAAGCTAAAACTCAAAATACAAATACATAGCTTTGGTGGTGACGTCCACTAGCTTGGACGCTCAAAATAAAGTTTTAGCAGTGTGAGATTAAACCCAACTTCTAGTTCACGAAACGAAAATAACCACCCCCGCGCTCTTTTTTCTTTGTAACAGCTACCATGTCTCTGATGATCGCTCTTTCCGGTGTAGCCGGAAGCACGCGGGTGAGCACGAGATCAAAAGAAAGGCACTTGTTTTCTTCACACTGTAGCGATTAAAAATCGCTACACCTTTCCACTTACCTAAAACCCCCTAACCTATCCCATTCTTGAACCTACCAATACCTAAAAGTCTATACTTACTAGTAATAAAATACTTACCCACACCTAAACATCCACTTCCACCCATCCATGCCCCATAGTGAATCATATGTGCGACAGGTGAAACCTAAAGTTAATCTGCCGCACATTGATTCAATTCCGTAGCCCTAATTCTATTTAAAGCACACACAATCGGGTTTGTGCTTGGCAAATTAATACATACTTGTAGACAAATCTCGATTTGCCACAGTATAAAAGGGCGGCGCATTTTGGTTTCGCGGCCAGTTAGCGACTGACCGACAGTCAGAAAGCAGCACCACAATAGAACATACCTACTTCACACAATAATAAATTAAGAAATATCACCACTCCCTTTTGTTTTTGTTTCGGCCCAGGTAAGAAATTCCAATAAATAAAAGTAAATATTGTTGGGTACCGATATAAACCGGTACTCCTAACAGCACGAAGAAGATCAATTTTTGCTCTCACTGATGGGGTATATATTACCCCTTACCATAAAAGGAACAATGAGCGGTGGAGTTGATAGTAAGATTGTTTAATAGTTGAGCAAAGACAAATATTGTGATACTATCTCATCAAATATTTAAAGAATTTGTTTATTTTCGTAAATTACTTATAAAAACTATATTTCAATCTACGCAGAATTCCACAAGGAAAATGACTTTCGTTGCATTTGTACACACATCAGTTTGTACATCAACTCATAAATAACTCAAAAACTGACCTCTATAGAATTAAAAATAGAAAAACCCCCAAGGAAAATCATTGACCATATTTCGGAACTTGGCAAATGGACGCCCCAAAAAGAAAACGAAAGCAGGTGGCACAATTACTAAAGGGTGTTTCAACAGGGAGGAAAGATATTAAACGTAAATAAAACAAAGTGCGCGTGATAAATTGGTGATTCCTTTATTAAATAATTTGCTTGGCTTGATCCATGGCAAATTAACATCGGCTAAATATTTGTTTAATTGTTGTTGGCTTAACGACATAGACCTTAAGTTTAAAATAACCCTAATAAAGAACTCCAAGATGTTGTCAATTAGTTAACTTCGCTTTTTTAAGAGATTGTGCTACCAGGAAACGTCTCATTAACACTAAACCTACCGACGTATTATATATACTTATTTCTACCGATGGCGGTCAAATGACCGCTTTTGAAATAAACATTATAGCCTTTTCCAGTTGATTGTAATTAATACAGAATTTAGCATAAACAATAAACACAAAATAATTATCATATAATAATTATAAAACATTTATTTTTCGGGCTCTCAAGAGCGGTCATTTGACCGCTCTGGTAGGTTTAGTGTTAAAGAAAATCATGGTTGGATGGGCGGTATGGTATATGGCACCACCCTGTTAAAACAACATTGATGGCATTCATCGATACCATCCCTGTAGTAGCCTTTCTCTTAGGAAGCGTGTCTCCTTGTCCTTGAAAGGACGGGGGATCTCTCAAGATCGCTCCTGAGGAGGCTTGTTGCGATCGCCACCGGAGCCTCCGAGAAGAGTAACGACCGATTGTTGAATATGGTTTGCTGCTTTTCTGCTTCGACCAATTGAAAGACTAACTTTTCAAAAAAAAAGGCTTATTTATTAATTAATTTTAGTTTAATTTAGTTTATTGGCATCTTTGCACTTCAGACGCCAATCGAGACTGATCCTCTAATCCAAAATCCATCGCCCGTTTGTATAAATCTTTTGATCTATTTATGGAAATTGCGTGTCGACGAACCAAATGGACTCTCGGTTCGTTATCGCGTGATTACTGGGCATACAATGCACATGAAGATATGCATTGTGATGTTTGGATTTTGGGAATTTCCGGGAATGGAATAGCTGAACATTTGTTTCAATATGTCTAACATTGGATTGAATGTTAGGTTGGGGTATGGATGCATGATATAATAGGTGGATGTGATTGATAAAATGAAATATGTGTGTGGGAGGGAAACGGTAAGGCTTCGTGTAGCACTACATCCGGATCCGGTCAGAAAAAGCTGGTTAACATTGGTAATCTTCATTTCTCTCTTAACATTAGTAGCCTTCATTTTCGATAAAAAAAGGTCGCATGATTCCTCCAGAAAAAAATACAAAGGACGAACTTCCTTTGATTTTTGTCAGCCAAAATGCGACAATTTTGCTATTCCCAAAGTCAATGAGATGTGTTTCGTCGCTAGAGATGACATTTTTCATCAATTTGTCTTTGTGTGAAGTCAGGGTGCTTAAAGTGGTTAGCAGACTTCTGTTCATGTGTTAATTGAACGTTGTAAACGTGCAGAGACAAATGTATAGTCACAATTCGATGTAAAGTGTTCGTGGATGCGTTTAATTCCTATGCAATGATGACGAATGGAAGCGTTTGGATTCTCGGTCACACTGATTCTCGCCGCAGCAATGCTTATGGCTGTACGACTTGCACGAGTACGCAATCATTTTTTCAAATCTGCTGTCGGCTCATTTTCTTTAATTTTTGCAACAATTTTTACAATGTTTTTTTATTAATTTTTATTTGACTTCTCTTATGAAAGGCGAACCTATGACGCTGACTCAGTGCCCCAACATCTTCTTGGCAGGGTTCATGACCCAAGCTCCAAAAGTTGTTTCAGGATTTGTTCCAATCGCTTAAAAAAAACTTATAACATAATGAGGCTGTTTTATATCTGAGCTGACCACATAATACATCGAGTTTATAGAAAATTGGGAAAATGAAACAAATCTGTTCGCATCGGGACCAATTTGGTGGGTAAAGTTATGTGTGGTGATGGGGTAATTATGGAAATTATGTCGTGGTGTTTTTTGAACATGTAGTTCAATTTATTTTGGGTTGTCATAAAGTGGAAAAGGAACCACAAATGTCGCAGACATTTGTAATCTTTTACTTTTGTATTCTTTTTTTTACAAAAGCGCGCACACGAAATGAGATTTTGAAGTACCATTAACTCTCTGATCATGAGTATTGCGGGAAAATGTCTAGGGGAGAGGATCATATTATAGAAGAGCGATAGGTCTGATACGTTGCGGCTATATTCTAACGATGGAATTGAACGACTTACGACTGGGTCCCCAATAAATTCCATTGTTCGTTTTTATATCCTATCAAGCACGTGTCGCGCACTTTTGTATGCGCCCTACCAATTATGAGAATTGAATTCCATTTTAGAGCGAATGTACGTCTTATAAATAGTGGCCAGGTTGGATGGATCTTGCAGCTCTTGAAACCCCATTTGGCCTCAATTTTCGCAGGTTCAAATATGTGGTGGTTCCAATTGAGATAAAAAATAACTCAAGTGCCGACATAAGTATCATGGACAGTATATTTACGTTTGGATTCGTCTTTGACGAAAACAGGCAGCAATGGGCTTTTAAGACATTGAATTCTACTCAATAAGATAATCCCCAATACCAATCAGCCTGGTGATGGTAATGAGGTTCGAAGAGTTTGGTCAGGAATGTTCGTATGAAAATGAGAAATTTAGCATACAATTTGCATAGCGCAAAGCCCTACGACCTCTCCCCCAAATATGTACACACAAAAAATATACACAGTACAACCAAATAATATCCCCACTTCCATAACTCTAACACTAAATAGTACCCAAAATAACATATCCCCAAATTGACACAAATGCACGATAAATCGAACCAAATGTTCATGTTTCTTCCAATATTATCATTATCATCGTCGGCACTATAACCGGGATCCGGTCTTGGCCCTATTTAACAAATCTCTCCATCGGTCCCGATTTCGACCCGATGTCATCCAGTTTGGCACTCCCAGGATCTCGGCGTCCTGGTCTAGGCCATCCCTCCATCACAGGCAAGGTCTGCCGCTCTGTTTCCTTCCATACATCCCGCCACAAAGGGCTTTCCGGACAGGTTCTCTTCGCGCATTCGAGGTAGGTGGCCCGCCCACCGGAGTCTATCGAGCTTGATTTTTCTTACAATATTAGCTTCAAGGTAGATCGTGTAGAACTCATGGTTGTATCGTCTCCGGAATCGTCCTCCCTCACATACGCGGTTAACAATTCTCCTTAAGACCTTCCTCTCGAAGACGACTAAGAGTGCCTTTTATTGAGCACCCAGGTCTCGGATCCATACATGAGTACTTGTAAGACTATGGTCTTGTACAGTAGTAGCTTGGATGTTGTGGATAGATTTCGGGATTTAAAGAGCCTTGATAGACCATAGTAGGCTTTGTTGGATTTGATCAGCCGTTCGCGTATTTCTTCTTCCATATTGTTATCGGCTGATACTATTGACCCAAGGTCGTTAAGGGATTGCACTACTTCAAATTCGTGCTCCACTACGCTGATAGTTTTACCAACGTTAGGTCTTCTCTTCGCAGAAGTTGCCACCATGTACTTAGTTTTCCCCTCATTAATGTGCAGTCCCAGTTTTTGTGCCGCCTGTTCGATCAGGGTGTAGGATTCCTGTACAGCCGATTCGGTTCTACCAACGATGTCGATGTCATCTGCGTAGTCAAGCATCTGGCTGGACTTGGTGACAATAGTCCTTCTAATTTTAACGCCAGAGTCATGGATTGTTTTCTCCAATGCCAGGTTGAAGAGGAGGCAGGCCAGACCGTCCTCTTGTCGGAGTCCATTAAAGATGTTTATTGGTTTGGACAGCAATCCCGCTATTTTTACTTGACTAGTTAAGTTGGTCATGCTCAACCTACAAAGTCGTATATTTATTTGGAATGCCGAACTCTCTCATGGCATTACATAGTTCTACCTGGCTAAGCTGTCGTAGGCGGCCTTAAAGTCTATAAATAGATGATATAATGGAGTCTTAAATTCCAGACATTTTTCCACCGCCTGCCTAAGGGTGAATACCTGATCAATCGCTGATTTGCCTGGGATGAAGCCACACTCATCAATACCAATGATGACTTTAGCATATGGGGCTACACGATCTTGTAGGATAGTGGAGAGTATCTTATAGGCGGTACTCAGCAATGTTATACCCCTGTAGTTGCTGCACAGTGTGATATCTCCCTTCTTATGTATGGAGCAACGTATACCACGACGTCACTCTTCCGGCATATCCTCTTGCTCCCATACGTGCACCACGATCTCATGAATTCTGTGATGTAACGCTGTCCCTCCTTGTTTGATCAGCTCAGCTGATATGCCATCAGCTCCGGGGGCTTTATTTGATTTGAGCTGTCTTATGACTTTTACTGTTTCCTCAATGCTTGGTGGCGGGAGCATTTGGTTTTGATCTTGCATTGGTGGAGCCTCCAATTCTTCTGTGAGCTGACCATTTAGCAATTCGTTGAAGTGCACTTCCCATCGCTCCAGAATGCCTTCAGGATCGGTGATCAGATTACCTTCTTTATTCTTGCAGTAAGTGCAGCGTGGTGTGTACCGCGTCATACTGCCGCTTATTTGGTATAACTTCCGCGTCTAGTGCAGACCTCGCTCTCTACTTTTCTCTATTTCACAGACAAGGTTTTTTCCCCAGGCACTTTTCCTTTGTCTGTGAACTCCAGGAAGAGTGATGGCCGATGCCTAAATTGTAACGGAAAGACTGTATTGTAGTTTTAAAATACTTTACATATTACTCCCTATTTAATTCTTAGGTGTGTTTTCAATTTTAAATCCAAAGTAAATTTAAATGATTGGGATCTTAAAGAGTCGAATGCCAATCTAGAGACTGATCAACGAAATTGTAATCCATCACACAGTTATACAAAATCTCGTCGCGATTTTGCCAATTAAAATATATAAAACTTCTAAGAAGAACCGACGAGATTTTTCGTGTACTTCAATTGGAATAGAATTCACGAAATTGCATGGGAATTTGGTTGAACAAATTTGGGTAATTGAGATTATGCATGATAGCTGAACGTTTTCACTTTATCAATTCAATTCATCATGCATTCGATTTAATTGGGGTTTTTTATTATTATAGATCATTGGTTAATTGGTTGTAGACATAAATATGCATGGCACATACAACGATACACAGTGACCGAGTGCGGACGTGTTTTCAATTCGGCGATCGAATTAAATGAAAAAAGTTGCTTTTATGAGTCGCGAGTGGCTGAAATATTATAAAAAGACTATATATAAACAAATAAATTCCAGTGATAAAAACCGTCAAAACAAAGTAGATATAAATAAATAGAATCAAATAAAAGAGAACGAAGCTACGTGTTGTGACAGTGAAAACGAAGAACACAGTTTAATACAAAAAGTGTGTGAGTAACACGTTAGCGGTGTCTACGTGTGAGTGCGTGAACATTGTGAGTGTGTGCGCGAGGCCACAATCTGTTTGTCCTTCACGCAAAAAAAAGTGAATACTTTCCATAATACGGACGTAGATCCAAAAACAAAAAAACAATTTAAAAAAAAAGTGGGAACACGCGGTCCATAATATGGACGTAAAACAAATGGATGCCAAAATGGTAAATCGGAGAAGGCAAAATACGGACCTAAACCTAAAGACTAAACGCCTTAGAACAAATGAAAATAAGAATACAGACACGTCGATTGTCACCAGCGGTGACGAAAACAGCACCCATGGTGCCCAGTACTCAGCGGCTGGAAACCAATTCAAAGAACTAGCTGTCAGCGAAACAAATGCAGACGCTAGCAATCAGATCGAGGTCCTCAACAGACTCATCCATGAGATTAGTCGTAAAAAAGAAGAACTGGAGAGACAAATGGACGAAGCTGTTAAACTAAAAAACAACCTGAGCCAGAACGAGCGAAAAACGAAAATGGTAGAACAACAACAGCAAGAACAAAGACAACAGCAACCCACGAAGGCAAAGAAAACACGACAAGATAAGGAAACTAAACAGAAGGAATCACATCAACAACAACAGCAGGAACCAAATCAACAGCAGGAATCACACCAACAGCAGGAAACATCTCAGCAGGTGCCAGTCAAAAAAAAAGGAGAAAGTACTTCCTATCTACATCAGCTACATGGAGACAAAGGATGTCATAAATATGGGTGAGTTGACATGCAAAACTTTTAAAAGAAAACGGATAAATAATTTTAAGATAAGTTTAACATGCGATGATTTAGAAGGGTATAACAAAATTAAATCGGCATTAGGGTAATCGAAAAGCGAGTACTACACGTACACCCCTGAATCGGAGAAAACTGTCTCCATGCTCCTCAAAGGAGTTGATCCTTCCTTTACTCCCGAAGAGGTGCTCGAAGAACTAAAAAGCTTCGAAAACGATACCTTGAAATTTACAGGTGTGAAACCATTTTCTACAGCAAATTCTAGAAATCGCAACCGTAAGTTGCCTTTCTTCATTGTGTCGCTAAGCCCCAATAGTAAAATTGATGGACTTAGATATATTAAATACATTAATCACCAAACAATAAATTGGGAGAGATAAAGAAGTGCGACTGCGTATTGCAGTGTATGCGCTGTCAACGCTTCGGCCATGAGGCAGCGAATTGCAATATGCATTTTAGATGCGTTAAATGCCTAAACAAACATATCATTGGAGAATGTCCATTGGGCAAAGAACAGCACCCGGATAGATGTAAACTATCCTGTGTCCGCTGTAACAACTCAGGTCATCCTGCTAACTTTAGAGGTTGCCCTAAGTACCAACAACTAAAATCAAAGTTGGAAGCCAAAAAGAAGCAAGTTGAAGAAGAGAAAAGGATGAAAACTCGCTCTTACAACAACTTCGTGGCACCAAGTGTGTCATACGCCCAAATGGCAGGTGGAGTAAAAAATGTACCAATCTTAAAACAATCACGTTATATCATTAAAACACCTGCTCCAGAGGCACAAACTGATATAACAGCAATATTACTGTCCATACAAGGACAGTTTGCTGCGTTTGATAAAAAAATCGAAAAGGTCGAAAAAAAATTGACGGAACAATTGACTCGAACGGACATTATCTATTCGACCCTGTTTCCAGACGAACTCACACTCTAATCATAACGTTCACTGCGAGTGAATTAACCCTAAAAATTATTGCTGTGACTGTTAATTCACTAATCTGCATGGAAAGAAGGGATAATCTCAGCAATCTGCTGGAAGCTGAACGCCCAGATGTGCTTTTGGTTAGAGAAACTAAGCTAAATCAAAGGCACAAATTGGGATACCCAAATTATAAAGTAATTAGACGAGATCGTCCAAATTCCACTCAGGGGGGCGGGGTCGATGTCTTAGTTAAAAATGGTCTACAACACAAAGTCGTCTACAGTAGAGATGTATACAAGTTCCAGGTACTAGAAGCCTGCGTTATAGATATTCCTTTGAAAAGTCAAAGGCATCATCCCGAATCTCAACAGTGTCTAGAGTCTATCAATAAACTTGATACCCTTTTTCGAAGTCTCAAGTTAGACTCGGAAAATAATTATTTCTTTATGGCGGGAGATCTCAATTCCAAGCACAGTTCTTGGGGTAACTTCATCACAAACACAAGAGGCAATGTGTTGTTCGACTGGTGGCAATCAATCGCTATCGAACATAAACTAGAATTGTGCGCTACAAGTACGCCATCATATCCAAGAGGAAATTCCTTCTTGGATTTGCTGTTGCTGGACGAGCGAATACAATTATTAGGTACGGATCTAACTACTCGAAATTGTCTTCGTACAATCGAGTACGATAGCGATCATTACGGACTTGGTGCTGTAATACATGTCCCAAACGAACATTCCCTACTTGAGCAGTACAAACAGATACATTCTTTTAATTTCGGAAAAGCACACTGGTCGCGCTTTGATCGGATAAAAAAAAAGAAACGCAACGATCGACGAGCTGTATAGGCAAAAGAGTATTCTGCTCTCTAAGTTAAAACTGCTCTACAGACAGTTCAGCGATCCAAATAGCCAGGAAATAAAAACAATTAAGTCATTATTTAAAATCTTCCAAAACTGATCCGTGACAACTGTAGATCAGTAATTAATGAAGACTGGAACAAGAGAATTCAAGCCATTAAAGCTAGTGGACCGAATATGTTCCCACAAATAAATAAAGTCTTTCGAAGGAAAGATTAGAATGAAATCCCATGTCTGCGAATTCCGCGGACTCCCGAGAATTGTCAAACGCTGCTGAATGCAGGACTTACCCTGGAACACATTGTAGTATTCCAGAATACTACCCGTTCACCTATTCAGATCTTTATACTACCCAATAAAGAAGGCCAAGCCGCAAAATCACTCAAAACCATCCCTAACTATACACGTCCGAACCCAAACACAATAAAATCCCCTTTATATATTGTCCCTACGTTGCCACTAGACAAAGGAAACGAATCCAGCTTTGAACGAACACACAAACAAATTCGTAACTATTGTATAAAAGAAAATGTAAACCACATCGACATTTCTATCCTAAAACAAGAGCCAATAAACCCTCGCCTTAAAAATGCCATTATACAAACATTCGCCCAAACCAAGATCATCTCGTATCTCTACTCTGACAAAAGAATCTATATCAAAGACCAGCAGGATATCGATAAAATTCTCCGTGACTTCCACAATTCACCTTTTGGGGGGCACCAGGGAATCTCCCGCACAATTAAACGTCTTAAAACAAGGTACTTTTGGCCAACCCTCATAAAAGATACGAAACAATTCATTCGCAAATGCGACTCATGTCAAAGAAATAAACTAACTCTAAATAGAAAAATTCCCATGAAAATCACCACAACAAGTACAACCCCCTTCGAACGCATAGCTTTGGATATTGTTGGCACACTCCCAACTAACTTTATAAGATGATTTAACAAAGTTCAGTGAAGCTATGCCGCTACCTAATGCGGAAGCACCCACCATAGCTCGTAGTTTTGTGGAGAAAATTATATGTCGTTTTAGAATACCCGACGCGGTATTAACTGACCAAGGCACCAACTTCCTGAGCCACCTTTTTAAGGAAATATATAAGATTCTGAAAATCAAAAAGATACAGACAACACCTTATCATCCCCAAACAAATGGAGCTTTAGAACGTAGCCACCGAACGTTGGCCGAATATTTCAGACACTACGTTAACAAGGACCAACTTTCATGGGATACCTGGCTACCGTATTCAATGTTTGTGTATAATACCACACCTCATAGTAGCACCGCATTTACCCCTTTTGAATTACTTTATGGTTTTCCTGCACAGATACCGAATTCTATCAGCACAAATCCGCAAACCTCATACAACTATGAGAACTACGCTAACGAGCTAAAAGCCCGCCTACAGTACGGCTACAAGATTGCTAAAAACATATTGCAGGGCAAAAAGGAAAAAGCTAAAGCGTGTTATGACAAAGGAACAAGCCATAAAACATTCAACGTTGGCGACAAGGTCCTCATAAAAAATCATACCCGAAAAAATAAGCTTGCTTCTTTATGGGAGGAAACTTACGAAATACACAACATACTCGTAGTATCCGATGAGAACTCGGAAATCAAAATAGGAAATAAATTAAAAATTTTACACAATAATAATATAAAACTATTTTCGGAATAAATAAATAACATATACACACAACGTAACCAAATTTTTAACAATTATCTTAAAATTAGAACCCAACACAGTTTTGGAAAATTTTCCATAAATTTAAAGAAAAGATACACACATAAAAAATGGCATTTGGTTTTTTATTCAATATATATGAAATAATCAAACAATTGTAGGAAATGACGGAAATGGAAGAAAAAAAAAAAGTTAAAGAGGGGGAATAACGAAAGAAATTTTTAGAGTTAATATATATATATTAGAAATTTCTGACGAACGGAAAGAGAATTTTGAAACATAACATTAATATTATATAATTAATATAATAAGTATTAAAATTTTTTGGATAAGAAAAGAAAAGGTTCCAAGGAGAAATATTTAAATTTAGTTAATATATAATGTAAATAGACAATTTTTCTAGTGTTAAGAACTTTTTGAAATTTAAATATAGTAACCTTTGATGGAAGATTAATTTTGAAAACCATTGTAATTGAACGAAAATCCAAGTCTTTAATTAATCTTAATCTAATCTATAGTTATAAGAAAATTATTCTCTTCAAGGATAATTTTCTTTCTCGAAGAAGGGTGGGATGTAGTATTCCAGAATACTACCCTTATTAGCTTTAACACTGAATCTCATTACTTATCTAACACATCATTAAAACTTCCTCTTAACATATCTTACATTCTCACTTAATACATACCATTCATAAACATTCACAATATTCTATATCAAGCCAGTTACAGCACATTTAATTTCATGCCCCTTTTCATAACATGCACCTTTTTTCAATCAACACATAGCACTTTGATTTTCGTTCAAAGTTTATTCAAAATTTAAAAGTCACAGAGACTAAAGGAATACTTTGATAAAATTTGTTTTGTTCAAATTATAATTTACAACCAATTAGAACAATAAGTAGCATAAGAAGAGAGAAGTTTTAATTGTAAAATCAGTTTGAGATTTCAGTTCTAAGTCAGATTGAGTATTGAGTTAAGAGTTTTAGTTTGAGTTTTGAGTTATGTTAGAAGTTGAAGAGTTTAGACAAAAAGTTGAGTAAAGCAGTTTGGAAGTTCAGTTTAGAAAAGAAGTTGAGTTGAGTTTTAATAAGTTGAGTTTCAGTTAAGTTTTTGAGAGTTAAGTATTGAGGAAGTATTGTGGATTTGAGAGTTTAAAATAAATATATCGAAGAGACGGAATCGTTTTTTTCTTTGATAATGGATTATCAATTGCAATAAATTTCCGCTCAAACAAAACGTGAATTAAAGAATATTAAATAAAGAAATAATAAAATTTCCCCGCTCTTCCCTCAGTAGTACGAGGAAGTACGGCACCGGACTCATAACAACATCAACTCTAACGAAGAGTTCATAATAGTCGAGGATCCGCAAAAAAGGCGAACTCAATTGGCGCTTGTTTCGAAGCAGTGTATAGATTTAACGAATGGGCTCATTCTAATCTTGACCTGGAAAATAAGGCACTCCAAAAACGTATTTCGCTACGCAATGAACTTAACAATTGACGTCTCTTAAGTCAGAGTTTCACTATCTTTAGTGAAAATAATAGAGCGGATTACCCGCTTAGAGATCTAAACACTAGTATATTTGTACACAAGGATGAACTGACGGACATTCTTAGATCGATTAAGAACAAAAAATCTTCTGGAATAGATAGTATTCTAAACATTGTTCTAAAGTATTTACCTCTTGAAGTAGTGAAGGTTTACACTATTTTGTTCAATAACGCTCTAAATAATGCATATTATCCAACCCAATAGAAATTTGCAGTAGTCCATCCCATCCCCAAAAAGGGCAAGGACAGGAGCAATCCAGCCAATCTTCGCTCGATTAATTTGCTTCCGAACATCAGCAAGATATTCAAGAAAATTATAAATAAAGCATTGACTAACTGGTGTGAGGAAAATGGTATTATTCCAAACAATCAGTTTGGTTTCCGGTCGCAACATGACACAGTTCATGCTGCGACAAAACTTGTTTCCGACATACAATGGAACAAGGCGAACCGACAATGTACAGGGGCCTGTTTGGTTGACTTTGAAAAGGCTTTCGACACCGTATAGCTAGAAGGGCTGGTATATAAGTTATCAAATATAGGTATGTCCGAATATTTATTATACATTATCTACGATATGATAATGGGTAAACAATTCGTAGTGAAATGTGGAGATATAATCTCTAACAAGACTTTCCACATCAAAAACGGTCTACAACAGGGAGCAGTGAATTCTTCCATTTTATTTAACATTTACACTAGTGGTCTAGCGGGTTCTCTCAACCATGCAATTGCGGATGCCGACGACATCGTGGTGTATAGATCTGGAGAAAAGATTGATGTCATCAACAGACTTCAGCAGGATGATTTCAACAAAATCAAACATTTTTGCGACGACTGGAAATTAAAAATAAATTTCCAGAAAACAGAGACTATCCTTTTCAGAACGCCCCTGTCCAGTGCATCAAGGGATACAAAACGGACTTGGAAAACATTTTCCATCGCAGATTGTAATAATCTTCCTCTACAAGTAAAAACTGTAGTCAGATACCTTGGAATCTGGCTTGATCAGTATCTTTACTTTGATAAGCATACAGCACCTGCTCTTAAAGCAGCTAAAAACGCGTATGCAATGACACGAAGACTCTTCCGTAGTAGTCTGCTGGACCCCAAGGTGAAAATAATTTCATACTCAGCATTCATCCGACCAATATTGGCGTATGGATGCCCGGTATGATACAACATATCCCCATTTTACATGGAGAAGTTTCGGGTGTTCGAGAGGCAGTGTTTGCGTTCCTGCCTCGGAATGTACAGAACCCCAGAGTCGCTGTATAAAATATACTATCCCAAATAAGTCCTGTATGACAAATCAGGACTAAACAGAATAGATAACTTCATTATCAAGACTATTCGTGGTCACACAACAAGGGCAATGTGCAGCGAAAACGATCTCCTTTCGGGAGCATTCTATCCCAATGATATGTATATGGAGAGTACTCTCCAGAATGGGTTCATTCCCCCAGAAGCGTTCCCTTTCTTGGATAAAAAAGCACTTATCCAAGACAAACGCGGAGTCTCTATTATTTACCACGCTTTCCGTGGTGCCAGGGATAAACGAATTCTCCACGATAACGATATCTCTAATTTTCCAGAGTGCCTGCGTTTTAGTATGGTGATCGGTGAAAGAGATAAATCAATAAAAGATCGATCCCATCCCAACTGGTGATGGATCAGTGATGAAGAAAGGACTACACGCCCCCAAACATAGTATGCCTCTCAGGCGCACCGCTTTCCTTCCCCCTATCCCCAATTCCCAATTATTTTTATTTTTTTTATTTTCGCTTTTAATTTAATTTTAATTTTTTATTTTTTAATTTTTATTTGTATTCCTTGTTTATGCTTGTCCGTTTTGTTTCATTATTTTATTTTTTAATTTTTGCGTGTTATATGTAATATAAAAAAAAATTATAAATAATACATGATGTAAAAAAAATATAATACATTTAAAAAAGGAAACATATCAATTATTGCGACATGTTATAAAAACAGTTATTGTGCGCCGAAAGGCATAAGAAAAATAATAATGTATAATTTAGAGTGCTTGCGAAGAGCCAGTAAGTTAATGTAAGAATAATATTTGTAAAATAGAAATTAACATTTAGTCTTAAGTAAAATATGTAATTAATTTGTTAAATAAATGTGGATATAAAACAAAACAAAATAAATATGCATGGGCAAATTGTAAGGCTTTAAAAAGCATTACACGGACTTGACAATGCTATTCACCCGGATTGCGAATATGGCACAGGTTGCCTGTCCATACGAACGTGCTGTAGCCTACTTAGAGGGCATCATGAGAAACAATGGATATAATGTCTTCTGCGGGAAGTGCCGCATTCTGAGGAGTTGTGGGAGCACTTCCTCATACGAATACGGTACAAATGTCGCGGACAATTTGTTTTGTTTTTCTATTTTCGTATATTTGGGGAAGACAAGAGTTTTGATAACACTTCAGTTGTTAAAAGTAAACTAGCGAAGTGGGTTACAATAAAAAATTGCAGCTTTCATATCTCACCTTTTACTATAAATGGTGCTGCAGCGTTTACAACGCTTGCAGTCATCCCCAGAAGTATGTTCATTTTTGATAGCCTTTCGGTGGTACCCCACATTTCTTTTAATATCGTTAAGGAGACTTCATCATTTTGCCGCTAAAAGTAAATTAAATCGATAAGTACCATGAAGTTATATACTTCCATATCTGTTATACAAACCTTGGCGTCTTCAAACCAACTCTGAATAATACCTTTAAATTTCACGAAATCGTCTTCTTTAAAGAGAGCGGTGCTGATTCGAACTATTGAATTAAAAACGACTACCCACTTAAAAGAATTTAAAGCAAGTTTTTCTATATGACGCCAGTTGCAGATAAGAAATGCCATTTGAAATATATTAGTTAATATAGGGATAATCAAAGGAGTAACTGCTCTGTAGGATCTGCTGAATTTCAAAAACCCACAGTATTGCCAAATTTTGTAATTTATTGAATGCATTTGGAACCGTAGAGAGCCTGATGTTACTTTATTAGACTAATCACTATTAATAACCTGTAAATTGAGTATGCCATTTTATAGTGCAATTCTGTGGGAATAACGTGATTTTGAAGCACGTGTTGAAAAACGATATTTTATTAATTGCCCCTAATTGATGATAATTGCGTTCCTAAGTGTTGTAATTGGATAAATACTTTTATTACAATCCTGGCAGAATTTTTAATGTTCTCCCTGTTGTAAGAGATACTTTCAAGTACATTTTATTGATTTATATTTGCGAAGCTTTGGATGTATTCGAAGAAAATTATTTCCTAATGTAAGTACTACACACAACTTTGTACAAAAAGTTATAAATAATTCTTTATACTACTCAACCCAACACCCAACACGCACAACTCATACTCTACTGTTTGCTTTAGAGTATTTTATTTCTTGATTTATTAGTTTCCCTTTCTCTCCTCGGTTGATGTAATATTTTGATACAAGTCATTATATTCCAGTACATTTAATGTAATGTGTTTCTTTTATGTAATTTTCAGTAGCGAGTCAATCAGTGCTATTGTTTATATTACAATATATTAGTGAAAAATCTTTGGGTATCAAAATACACAAAAAATTCAATTGTACAGTTCACATTTAAAGTTACATTTTTGTATACATCCACCCCAAAGTAACTCGTCCATCGACAAACCATTTTTCACAAATCGTGCCTTAGTCAGGTTCCATCAATTATTTATAATTTCCTATCATCGTGCTTTTACCATTTTATACTCGCTTTGTGTTTTATATCTTCTTAGACTAAAATTGCTTGCACTTTAGTTTATATGCGTTAAATCTAAACGTCCGGAGCGGACTTAGAAGCTAAACTTAGAGTGACAAATGCCACAAACAATTACGTTTCAACGAAACTCCACTTTTACTTTCAAAAGAGGCCCATCGAATCTTTATTATTACAACAAATTTATTACAAGAAGTTTAAAATGTTAAACAACCATGTTTTTTTTTTATTTAACCGAAACTTACATACATAACTGTGTTTAATTTTTTTTCTATTTTTTGTGTGTTTTCTATACAATAAATATAACCTGATTCTACCCTAATCTCGTAAAGCTAAATCCGTACCACTGTGGCACTATTATATCTTTCTGGTGCACCACCGTGCTTCCAGTTCCCCGGGATGAGTGGGCTACCGTATAGATCCTGATGGATGTGTCGACGTGTATCTTTTATCCTTCCGAACAATATCAAAGGTGTCCCCGCACGATTGTACCGATTCACTAAGGACGTAAGCGTCCATACACACACGGAAAGAAAACACTATTGATGAAAATCAATTTTGTTAGCTGGGGGGAAACGACAAAATCGCGATTCGAAAAACAATGTAGCGACGAAAGAACTTCTTGCTGAGCCGTAATTGAAAACACAGACCGATTCTTTTTAGAAGACTAATTTATTTTAGGATTATTCATAAGTTTGGAGGAGCTCTTCTCCTTACGCACACTACTTACTGACTCTCCGCTCGACGTCTCGATTCTGACTCTCGATTCAGACTCTATCTGTATCTTTTGTTATCTTTATCTGTTCGAAGTCTGGACGCATCGCCACTTATCACCGATCCCTTTTGGGGTTTTGTTTGTGTTATCCATCTGGCTAATCCAATCAAGACTTTGCGTGCACTTCAGATGGGCACCACAAGATTCGTGGGAAATGGGTGTGAAATTAGAATCTGGGAATCTGTGTCTATTTGCAAGTCATAAAACATCTGGGATGTGGAGATATGCATTATGATGTTTAGATTGCCTGAATTGTGTGTCGGCGGATCAAATAGACGTTTTTTCTAGACACGTGTTCACTTTGAGTTTTGGGTTCTAAGATTTAAAAAGTGTTGATTGCACATACCATACATGTATGGCAAGGCTAATAACCTTGTCCGGAAAAACAAATTATTATGGAAAATTTAACAAGCCTCGGGACTTGCTAAAAAAGGCCAAAACCGGATCCCGGTTGTAGTGCCGAATGATGATGATACATGTGAAGATATGCATTGTGCCTTTTGGATTTTAAGATATCGAATTCCATGTTCGTGAATTGAACGTTTGGTTCAATTTTTTTGACCTTTAATTCAATGTTGGTTTGGGGATATGGATGGGATTGGGATTTTTGTAGGTTTTTTTTTTTGGTTTTGGTAGGAAGGTGGAGATCTTCAAAAGATACGTCTGGACCGATCCAGAGGCATGCCGGGTTTTTACCGACTAAAACCACCTCCCGGCAGGCTCATATTCCCGTTGATTCCCGCGGAACCCTCTTTAAGATATTCCATCGCGGGGCGGGACGGAGTTTACCTGTTACTCCACTCGTCGCGTCGCAACTGCTGCATCATGTCACATAGAACATCATTTGTTACGGACGATGCCTGTTTTGAACTCAGGATATATTCTATTACTCCTGCCGGAGTAACTGTCCGTCTAATATGTCTCTCCAAAATCGTTCGTGCGGTCTCGAATCTCACGCATTCTGTGAGTACGTGTTCCGGATTTTCTATTTTGCCTTCGCAATACAAGCAGTATGGGTGATTCACATGCTTATACCTGTGCAAGAATTGCCGAAAGCATCTGTGGGGGTTCTCTATACCACATGGAGAATCAACCCATAATCCCAACCAATTTTGACCGCTAACAGCGCGTCCCCATAACCCAATCTGTCATCCATTCCCAACATGCAAAGAACACACCCCAATACACAACAGCATCCGTCCCCAAATCTGCGATTGCATACACCACCAACCTACCAAGAACCCATTTTCCCAGACCGCTTCGGCTAGTTCTTTATCTAATCATATTCCTTGCTTGCGACCAAGCAATTCTAATTTCCCCGAAAATCATATTCCGTAATAAAAGCATATTCAAATCTACAACGGAATACTCACCATCTCCATCAACTACATCGAGCCGCATACATTTTGCCAAACCGCTTGGGTTAATTCTTTATCTAAATCATATTCCTTGCTTGCGACCAAGCAATTCCAATTTCCCCCGAAAATCATATTCTGTAATAAACGCATATTCAAATTTACAACGGAATACTCACCATCTCCATCAACTACATCGAGCCGCATACATTTTCCGCAAAACCGCTTCGCTAATATCCCATCTAAATTATATCCCTTGCTTGCAACCAAGCAATTCCAATTTCCCCCGAAAATCATTCGGGCTCACTTCTTGCTTAAACTATCTCGTAGCTTGTAACCACATTTACTTCTCCCGAAAATCATTTCGGTTCCCATTCCACCTAAACCATGTAGAACCACACCAATTCCCTCTTACTGGCAAGCCAACAGCATGATGCGTCGCCTTTCTACGAAACGACCATCGCAACGATCAAGACTCTTGACCATACTTGGCTATGCCGGCGAATCCAATTTCCCGGTACACACAACCAAAGAATCCAACTCAGCCTATACGGCGATGATTCCCCGGAACTAATCCCCTATACAGGCATAGCAACTCTTTTCAAAGTTCCTAGTAAATGGCAGTGTGTTGATTTTAGCTTGGACTCCACTGCCACGACGCGACGAACTTTTCCTCGCCAGTAGTTAGTCACTCGAGTTTCATACACGTTAGAGTGCGCACGAAGAGCGAGTCGAGTTAGTGTGCGCACCGGGCAAACATCACGCGCACCGTTCTGTTTGTCGCAATTTTCGAACCTGGATTTAAATTTAAAACAAACGAAATTACGTGAAGATAACGCCACAGACAGTGTTTCAGACATTAAGATAATCGCCTTCCGCTTTGTCACATAAACAATAATCCGCCAGGAATATTTTGTTCAACAGTCATCCTCGACTCCCAAATGAACAATATTCACTAGAGCAGTTCGAACAGATCCACTCCTTCAATTTTCTAAAAGCTCACTGGTCACGCTTTGATCGATTAATAAAAAAAGAACTTCGTAACAGTGCCATAGACCCTCCGACTATTAGAAACCTCCATAACGACGAAATCGATCATTACTTAACAACATTGGACGATATTATTACCAATGCAATGAATCGCTCTATACCTAAAGTTCCCCATACCGACGGTTATACTAATAAGTACAGGACATCAGCAATTGACGCTTTGTATAAGCAAAAGAGCATTATGCTCTCAAAGCTGAAAAGACTTTATAAACAGTTCAGCGACCCAAATAGTCAGGAAATAAGAACACTTAAGTCCCTAATCAAAAATCTCCAAAAATTGATCCGTGATAATTACCGTTCAAGTATAAATGAAGAGTGGAAGAACAAAATTCAAGCCATTCAAGCTAGCGGATCGAATATGTTCCCACAAATCAATAAAATTTTCGAAAGAAAGATCACAATGACATTCCATATTTGCGAGTCCCACGGACTCCTGAGAATTGTCAAGCAATGCTGAACTCAGGACTCAATCTGGAGCATATCAACTCCAACGAAGAAGTAATATTAGTCGAAGACCCGCAAGACAAAGTGAACTCAATTGGTGCATGTTTCGAGGCAGTATACAGAGTGAACGAATCCACTCACTCCAATACGATCCTCGAAAACAACGCATTCCAGACCTACAGCTCACTGAGAAATCAACTTTGTACCTGGAGGAACCAAAACCGTAGTTTTACCACATTCAGTGAAAATAACAAAGCGGACTCCCCCAGGAGTAACCAGAATATGAATATGTTTGTGAGTAAGGATGAACTTACGAACATCCTAAAGCCAATCAAAAGCAAAAAGTCTTCTGGGATAGATAGAATCCCAAATGTAGTTTTAGAACATTTGCCTCCTGAAACAGTAAAAATCTACACTACGCTATTCAACAACGCCTTAAATAAGGCATACTATCCAACCCACTGGAAAACTGCAATAGTCCACCCCATCCCTAAAAAGGGTAAAGACAGGACCAATCCAACCAATCTTCGCGCGATTAGTTTGCTGCCAAATATCAGCAAGGTTTTCGAGAAGATCATAAACAAAGCACTGATGAACTGGTGTGAAAATGAAATCATCCCCAACAACCAGTTTGGCTTTAAAGCGGGACATAGTACGGTGCATGCCGCGTCAAAGCTTGTTTCCGACATACAATGGAACAAGACGAAGCGTCAATGCACAGGTGCCTGCTTAGTTGACTTTGAAAAGGCTTTCGACACCGTGTGGTTAGAAGGACTTCTTCATAAGTTAGAAAACCTGAGAATGCCCCATTATCTATTGTACAACATTTACGAAATGATAACGGACAAGCAGTTTGTGGTAAAATGCGGAGATATATTCTCAAGCAAGACCTTCAAAATTACAAACGGTTTACAACAAGGGGCGGTGAATTCTCCCATTCTGTTTAATATTTACACCAGTGATCTAGTGGGTACGCGTAACAATGCCATTGCATACGCAGACGACATTGTGGTATACAGAACAGGAGAGAAAATATATGTCATCAATAGACTTCTCCAGGACGACTTCAATAAAATAAAACGTTTTTGTAATGACTGGAAACTAAAAATTAATTTCCACAAAACCGAGACTATCCTTTTCAGAACACCGTTCTCCAGGGCCTCTCAGGATACAAAGTACAATTGGAAAAACTTCTCTATCGTAGGGAATAATGATCTCCCACTACAAGTGAAAACTGTAGTCAGATATCTCGGTATTTGGCTTGATCAGTATTTATACTTTGACAATCATATAGCAGTCACTCCCTCTGCAGCAAGAAACGCATTTGTTGCCACAAAAAGTCTATTCCGAAGCAGCATTCTCAATCCAAAAGTTAAAATAATTTCATATTCGGCATTCATCCGACCAGTGTTGGTCTATGGCTGTCCAATATGGTACAATATATCCCCATTCCACATGGAAGAGATTCGCGTGTTCGAGAGACAGTGTTTGCGTTCCTGCCTCGGACTTAATAGACCACCAGAGTCACGATACCAGAAATTTTACCCTAATAAAACCCTGTATGATAAATCAGGACTAACTAGGATAGACAACTTCATTATAAAAATTAAAGTAATTAAAATACACCACAGAGAGTACCCTCCAGAACGGGTTCATTCCCCCAGAGGCGTTCCTCTTCTTGGACGGAAAAGGTCTTATCCAAGATGAGGGTGGAATACCTATTATATACCACGCTTTCCGTGGTGCTAGGGATTAACGAATTGTCCACAATAGTGATATCTCTAATAGGCCAGACCGACTTCGATTCAGTATGGTGACCAGTGAAAGAGATAAATCAATAAAAGACCGAGCCAACTCCAACTGGTGGTGGCTTCAAAACGAAGAAAGGACTTCACGTCCTCAGATATAATATTCAGCTCTGGAGCAGCTTCCTCCCTTCCTTTCCTTTGCCCTCCTTCCCGTTAACTTCTGTTATTTTATCTTTTTTGTTTTCCTTAAGCACTTATTATTTTGTTTTTAAAATTTTTGCATCCTCAAAAAAAAAAAATCTTTATTTTTTTTTGTCATAATGCCTCTAAAAGAAGAAGAGGTAGACCTCTAAGATAATAGTTTTTTTTTTTTATAAAGTATGTGTATTATATTAAGAATAAATAAAAGAAAATGTAAGCTGAAAGGCATAAATTAAGGATATAATATTGTATAATTTAGAGTGCTTGTGAAGAGCCAGTAAATTATATTATGTAGTAAAAATTATTAAGATAGCTTTAGCATTTAGACTAAAATTGTAAAACATAAAAAAAGACTTTGTGAATAAATGCGTCTGCAAACAAACAAACAAAGTCATCCTCGACGGTTACGTCCTGTTCGTTTGCAATTAGTGTGTTGCGTGCTTATTTCGGAATCAATGTACATATTATATTCGAGGAACTATCGCCTCGACTCGTAAGACGGTTTTTGTACGTCCCATCTCGCCGGCAGCCGATAATCTGTTTTGTCCAACTTACGAGCGCCATTTGGATACTAAACTCGAAGGTGTGATTAATTAACAATGTATCGTAACCATAAGTGTATTTGAATTGTTGTCTATCTTATTAGCTACTGGATAAAATACAATTGTCACCAAAATCTAAGCAAAAGTTGTTAATAAATCGGACCTACTTAACGGAGTGTAATTGGAGACAGCGTTTTATTAATTTGACATTTTTCGACCGTCTCGTGTGTGCCTGGTGACTTGTCTCTTCCTGGCGGGAATATTGGTGAACCCGTTCCCGTGCTGGCACATTCCGCCGATAACAACCCACACATCCATGTCCTGATATCAGCTGAGTCAAGTGGTAATTCAGCTCGCCATGTTTTCTTTTCACCCATGTACCATGGTGTGGGTCCTCCTTGCTTTGGTGGAAGAATCCCACCATCGTTGCTATTCTCTTAGGCTTGAGAGGTCTAACTGTGGGCGCATTCTCCGACGATCCTCTTGGAAGACCTTATGCAATGCAGCGTTTTCTTTAGCTGTCATGTCGGGTGGTGTCCTCCCGGCCAAAATATGTATGGCATCTTCGGATACCGTTCGGAATGCACAGCATACTCTTAGTGATGCCAGCTTATGCGCTGAGTTTACTCCCTTCATGTACGACTTATACTGTGCGGCTTCTGCCCATATGTGAGCTGCATACCTGCATAATGGAGGTGTTGACACTGGTTATGACTTTCCTTATGTGGGCCCGGAGTCCTCCAAGATTGGGTACCAGTCTCGCCAAAACTCTGCATACTCTTGCCGTTTTTTCACTCGTTTTCCCCGGGTGTTATGAGTTATAATACAGTTAGCAGTTGAAGCTCAATCTGTTGTCGAGTATAACACCAAGATATTTAATATAGGGACTGGATCTGATTATTTGTCCTTCTATTTCCAAGTCGAGTTGTTCAACTTTCTTGCGGCTGCTTATTAAAACTGTCTCCGTCTTATGTCCAGCTAGTTTCAGTCCGGCTATATCAAGCCAGAATTTAATGCTCTAGATTGCTTGGGAGCAAATATTCTCCAGGTCATCTAGATGTTTAGCTACGGCCACTATTGCCAAATCATCTGCATACCCAATGATTCTAACCCCTTCTAGTACATTGGCGCTGAGCACACTATCATACATGGTATTCCATAACAGCGGACCTAATACAGATCCCTGAGGTACACCCACTGTTACTTTATATTCCTGTGGTCCCTCATCAGTGTCATAGAGGAGTCTTCTATCCGAGAGATAGTTTGCTAGTATACGCACTAAGTAGGGTGAGACTTGTAGATGGCGCAACGCTTCTAGAATCCGATTCCAATTCACCGAATTAAACGCATTTTTAACATCTAGCGTCACCACCGTGCAATATTTTTTTGTACCACCTAGCCATCGTGCTCCAGCTATCGCATTGCCAGCGATGTCGGACACCACAGAGAGTGCCTTACCGGTTGATCTACCTTTCCGGAACCAATTCTGAGAGCCCCGATGTCCCCTCAGTGAATTGTTCCAGGCGAGTGGCAATTATTCGCTCAAGTAGTTTTCCTGCCGTTTCCAACATGCACAACGGGCGATAAGACGACGGCGCTTCTGGATTCTTGACTCCTTATGGTATAAGCACAACCCGCTTATTTGCGATGAGCAAGCAAATGTATCTTGTTGGTGGACCGGGGGAATGACGTCAGGAAGGAAATGCTCCTGGCGTGCAGCGATGAGTGTCGTCTATAATCAATCGATTGAAATGCCTTTTAAATGTGAAATGATTACCTCAGTTATTTGATGGTACAATAACTCCGTTCCAGTGTATGGTCCAAGTTGCAGTTCCACTACAATGGGAACTGCGTTAGACTCGGATGGCGATGTGATCTAAAGAGTTGTTCGTTGCCTTTTCCGTAAAGTCCAATAAACAGAACACCAGAGTTAGTTTATAATTAGAAAGGTCAACCCAAACACTAGGAACATAAACTTAGGCAAATAAGGAACCGCACGCTATTGTTTATAATATTATTAGTTTATTAACTGTTATTTGGTTGAGATTCACATGATTCATTTTGATTTAAATCTGAAGGAACACCAGAAAAAAGGGAAATCGTTAAAAAGAACATTCACTACAAGTGACAGCTTGACAATTAAATTATTATTTGTTGTGTCAGCTGTTTGCTGACAGTTGTTATAATTTCTGATGTTGACGGGATTCAGCCGCGAATCCGCAACACCGCTGTTTTTTTCATCGTTTGGGAAATTGTCCTGTTTGAAGGCAGGTTGTGAAGAGACTGCTGACGACTTCCGGCTTTTTTGTTGTAGCATTCTTCACTACAGCGTTAGGGATACCATCCAGTCCCGGGGTCTTTTTTTTTTGACAACCCTTGCAGCCAAGAGGACCTCTTCGGTGGTCACGGGAGGTACTTCCTCTTCAGCGATACTCCACTCCTCGTGCACTCTCAACACCTCATCACACTGCGGGAAGAGGACAGCAGCGATTCTTGCCATGTCACCTTTCCTTTTTTGCGCTTGGCTACTGTTGTTCTGTAGTCTCTTCAGAACTATCCTGTAGGCTCTGCCCCATGGGTTGTTATTTAATTCATCCCTTAGGGAGCAGAATGCGTCATATTTACTTTTGCGGATTACATTTCTCAACTCTTTCCGTTTGTTGACGAATTCCGCATGTAACTGTGGGTAGGTGTTACGGTTTCTTGCTCTTTGTTGCAAGCGTTGTAACCTGTTGCACTCCGATCGCACATGGGCGATTTCTGAGTTCCAGCAATACACTGGTTTGATAGCCCCTGCTGGTTCTCTTTTTCGTGTCATAAAAGCTTCACATGCGGTAGTTAGCCACTTCATGACTTTTCCAGCCTGCCTGTTCGTACCGGCCTTTGCATCAAACTGTGCGATTTGGTCTTCCGGTATATAATCGAGCAGTTCCGCATCGAGGTCCTTCTCTTTCCACCCATTTGTATGGGCTTTTTTATGGGGGATAAACATCATAGGAAATGCTTTGCAGCTGTGCCAAATTCCACGTAAAAGGGAACATTGGATGTTTACACGATCGGCACTGCGTGCAACATCGATGCTGATCAGGCACATGTCGCTGGCGTCTTCAAAGGGTCGATCTGTCGTGTGTGTATTTACATTTTGCCCCACTCGATTCCCTTCGGTAGCCAGTGGTGAGGTATTCTGAGCATTGTCGTTCGAACGATCGACCGATGGATCTGCTGATAGGACAAGGGTGAACATGCCATGCACGTGTGTGGTAAAATACTTTCTTAGTTATGTGTATGGACAATTTCGGGGATTTATATCAGTTACGTGATGTCGTAACCGAATTGGATTTCGGGAACATGATGCGTTGTATGCAAGCATGCTCCTGGGGGAAATGTTTGTATATGCTAATGCAATTGCATTAGCGATTCGTAATTGTTTTAGATGTTTTAGGTGATAGTTCGAGTAGACATGGAAACGTAAGTAATGGCGTTCAATGGAATTGCCATAATACTTGTTTCTCATGGTTTTTAGATGCTCTTGGTATTGTACCTGCAAGAGGTAAGCAGTGCCGTTACTGGGAAACGCCACACACATCTCAAAGATGGTTAAAACTGCTTATGCTATGGCGAGCCAATTATTCTGGTGTACAGTTGTCCGGTACGATTTAACATAACCCCTTACTATATGGAAAAACTTCGTGTATTTGCAACACAATGTCAGCGTTGCTGTCTCCGAATCTACAGAACGCCAGAATTGCAATATACAAAGTATTATCCTTATAAAGGCCTATATAAAATGGCAGGCTTTAACTGGATAGATAAGGAGAATACTCTCCAAACCGGATTCATTCCACCCAAAGCATTTGTTCTATTAGACAAAAATGATCTGATACAAAATAGTTATGGAGTCCTTACCATATACCATGCTTTGAGTGGAGCTACACGACTGTGGTGATGGGTTACTTATACGCTAGCACGGACGTGGGTTCCGTAACACCTCCACGGAGTACTGCTGTGAAACGTTCCACAAAAGAAGGAGAAATATAAAACAAGAAATGTTTTATCTTTATTTGGCTTATCGTGATACACTTTAAATTCCGATACACGTTTAATACTCTCTGAAGAATGAACTTGTAGTGCTCTAAAAAGCCCTACCACCTTTTCCCCCCATTCCTACATCCAAATCCCAGCAATAATACTCTAAAACATAAAATCCAATCAAAACCCGAAAAAACCCACACTAGATCCAAAATTCACAATAAACGAATCAAACATCCGTTTATCATTTAACATTTGCCCCCACGGCATAATTTAATCCAAAATCT
Organism: Microdon myrmicae; assembly: GCA_963931805.1. Taxonomy (NCBI): domain Eukaryota; kingdom Metazoa; phylum Arthropoda; class Insecta; order Diptera; family Syrphidae; genus Microdon; species Microdon myrmicae. Next base: position 111,806,449 of record OZ007496.1, read on the forward strand.
AAATTAAAATCGAAATTCACAATAAACGAATCAAATATTCGTTTATCGTTTTACATTTGCCCCACAGCACCACCAAAATTCAAAATCCAGAGATACATTATCTCAATCTGGAAAAATTCCACCAAACTGAACAAACAAAAACCGAATCCCTTTTACACATCCACATCTGCACAACAGTTTCGTAAGAATTCAAGAAACAGAATTCTTATCTTAAGTAAACCTGAGCATCTCACTCAGGATACCAAAATCGAGATTTTTGTACGAAATTGGGCATTTTTGAGATACAAATCTCGATTTGTTTCCCTTTATAAAGGAACAGTAGAGTGATCTCGGGCCCGCAGTAAAATATCGATCATAGTTCCTGGAGGAAGTGCCCCAGGAGAAAAAACCTTATAGATGCAAATCATTTAACTAAATAAAACACTTTTTATATACCGAAGAAAAGCAAGACTTTTAATAGTTTTGACAACTGGTGAGTAGAGCTGTGGTACCCACCACAAAAACACTCCTTTTTAGATTCTGTATATCACCTGCCCCCACGGAAACCTGCGGAGACGAGGACTGTGGAAGACGAAAAAGCGGCAGGACCAAACCAAGGACGTTGCTCTTCTCTTAGGCTCTGAGGAAGCACAGCGCCGACCTCTTTGTAGGAGGTTTTTCAGGAGCAGTCTATAGAGGTCCCTCATCCTTTTCAGAACAAGGAGACACGCTCCCTGAATAAACCATTACAGAACGAAAAATGTTGCTGGTAGCGGTACGGATTATCTAACAATCCCCTACCAAAGGAACACTGCTGAACGACATTTTTTTTTTTTTTTTTTTTTTTATTAGACTTCTCTCGGGAGAGGCGAACCTATAGCGCCGAGTGGGCGCCCCGAGATGCCATCAAATAACTGTTGCAGTTCTTTTTGAACAGTTGCAGGTTGTAACGTTCCGGGAACACTCGCGTGGGAAGGGAGTTCCACAGCTTCCCCGCTCTGTAGCGGAACGAGTTCTGATGTAGGGATGTTCGCGCCGTCGGGAGATGAACCACAAACGGGTGCGATCCGTCGGATTGTCTTGTGGAGCGCATATAAGCCGAATTGCGCGGAACAATACCACGAATCTCCGAAGAACAGCACCCGTGATAATACCTGTAAAACAGACAGAGGTCGGCTACGCGCCTTCGATGTGATAGCGACTGTAGTCCCGACGTCAGCGCCGAGTCCCCGATCAGGCGGATCGCTCGTCTCTGTATGCTCTCAAGTAGGTCGAGGGTATGTTTAGGAGCCGAGCTCCAAATATGAGAGCAATATTCGAGCGCGGGTCTAATTTGGGATTTATATAGGAGAAGAAGTTGGGCCGGGGTAAAATATTTCTTGGCTCTAAAAAGATAACTCAGCTTTCCTGAGGCCGACCTGGCGATGTTCGACACGTGTTTATGCCATGATACATTCCCACAGACCGTGACGCCGAGCAATTTCAAACTTTCCCCAGCCTCGAGGGCCCGGCCATTCATCATCAGCTGTGGAACCGATGATCCAGTTTTCTTTGTGAATGTTGTATACTGAGTCTTCGTTGCATTGAAGTCGACAAGATTGGCCTTTCCCCACTGCAGGACTTTATCCAGATCCCGATTCAGAGAATCAATCTGTCTACATCTCAGCTGGTGTGACGCAGATGCACCAATCGGCCGATCACTCGAAAAGGAGGAAACAAGCGTACTATCATCCGCAAAACTGAACACTTTGTTATCCGTTGTCTCCAACAAGTCATTTATGTGAAGCAAGAACAAGGTTGGAGCCAAAATAGAACCTTGGGGCACCCCCGAATTAACAGGATACAGATCCGAACACTCGCCGTCCACAACAACCCGGATCGATCGATTTTCAAGGAAACTCCTCGTCCAGTTGCAAAGCTGTTGGGAAAGTCCATATGAACGAAGTTTGCTTAGCAAACTTTTTTTTCAGAAAAATATATCATAGGGCATGATCATTAGAATGATTGTTTGACAACAATCGCGGTCATATCTTATTCGATGATCGGGTTTTGCTTCGGCAATCGATCGTCGTAGTTGCAGCTGTGTAAGTAAATAAGCCACCCGACGGCTGCTCAATTACAGGTAAGTGAAATGGCTTTGTTGAGTGAGGGGAAGGCAGGTTGATTTAAAGTAAATGGATGATTCTTTAGGAATGCTTAAAGAACCCCCACACGCCCCCCTTAGATATAATGCCTCATAGGCTTAAACACCTATTCTCCTCTTCTTTTTGTTTTTATCTCTTTAGTTCTTTTGTTGTCCTTTTTACTCCTTTTACTTATGTTAATTCTTTTAATTTTAATTTTAATTTATAAGCAAAGGAGAAAAATATATATATATACATATGGCAAAAAAAAGCAATTTAAAAAATTAAACATAATCAATAAAAAGAAAAATGTACATATATAAGAAGAAACAAATAAAAATAATTACAAAAAACTCAAAAATCATAATAATGTTGCTAGATTTAAGTTTTCATTTTTTCTCTTTAATATATAACAATTTGTAACGTTTGTTTAAAGTAAAATACAAAATAACTGTACACCAAAAATGAACATATTTATATAGAAAACAAAACAAATGTACATAGAAAGTAGAGGTTCGTAAATTAAAATAGAGCCAATAAATTACATAAAAATGTAATATGTTAAAATGGGCTTATCATTTAGTCGAATATTCTAAAAACCCTTATATGTACATATGTTAAAAAGCATTCTCAAATCATCTTTGTTCTTTTTACCTGTCTGTTTACGGAGAATAACCACCTGGGATGTAATAATATTGCACCTAAAGTTAACTAGAATTAATGGAGAAAAATGTCGAATTCCCGATGGAGACCAAATAAATATTTAATTATATAATACATTTAAAAAACAAAAACCCAAATTGCATATTAATATATTTTAATCTTGAAGGTAATATTGGTTTTGTACTTCTACAAGTAATTAACACCACAATTAACATTTTGGTTTAAAAAGTGGATTATGTGTGTTTTTTTTAATTCATCAAAAGCGATTAAGTTGTTAGTGTCGGAGGTGTGCTCAAATATGCCTATTAAAATAATGACACAATTAAACTCATTGCTGTATTCCTTTCAATATTGTATAGTACGAGTACGACGCATTTAACAAAGCCTGAAATGTCTCAAGAGTCATTGGATACATTCCCCCCATGGATATCTGAAAAGAAGTGAAAAAAGACATTCAACAATCTGTTAATACATTTTCTAAACAAAAGGACCTGAATAGGATTTTGACTTCTCAGTATAATTAACAAAATGTTATTTTTATCTCGTTTAGTCATTGAGGTCCAATTGCAAAAGTATGCAGCATCACCGATTTTTAGACTCTGAAGAAGAATTTTTTTCAATATTGGGCTGAAGGCTTTTTTCGAATACTAACCTCAGCCGACAACTCATTTGCATGCCAATCAAACACCAGACTAAGATAAAACACGCCCGAAGTGTAAGCTCCCGCACTTATTTGGACCATTAAATCGTCAACCTGCAAATAGCTTCCATGCATATCCTTCATGGTTTATATCATATTTAGTACTTACCACAACCATAACTAACAGCAACGCACATATCATGACAGCGTAAAAAATACATTCTATGAGGTGCAGGAAGGAAAAGGTGTCACTGATTTGATTACAGAAACTAATTGACAAAAAGATGAGATTAGAGCATAGTGTTTTTTAATCAATAAGAATGAAATAAGCAATTTTGAAAGCATTTTCAAATATGTGTGCTATAAAAGTGTTGCCTCAAGATGAAGGCAGTGATAGTTTTGATCTACAAGAGAATACGGCTGATATATTGGATTCCACCATTGTTTACCCTATGCACACAAAAGAAACTCTTTTAAACTACGTTATCATTAGAGGGAACAATTTATTCAATACCTCAGAAACCCTCTCTCAGAAGTGGAAATACGGTGAGATACACCAACTTTTCATTGAGTTCAAAAAAACCTTCGACTCAGTCCTAAGACAAAAACTTTACCATATTGTAGTCGAGCTGAGAATCTTAAAAAAATATGCTCCACTAATTCAAATCTGCATGAACGAAAATAAAGTACGATTTAGAATCGGAAACTCCCTCTAAAAACCATTTGAAATTCTCAACGGATTCTAAACAGGGGATTCCCTTTCACCATTTCTTTTTGATCTTGTGCTTGAGTATGTCATCAGATAGATTCAAAACGACAACATGGCCGGGTTATCCTTGAATGGGGTCACATGCTCGTATATGCGGATGACATCGCCGTTTTGGGCGATAATCTATAAACTGTAAGTAAAACAGTGAAATTACCATGCAAGTGACAGAAGAGGTGGGCCTAGAACTCAATGAAGATAAGACAAAATATATCGGAGTTGCGAGGGTGGGTGGATATCAGGAAACGCACATAAACGTTAGGGGAAAGATATGTGGCGTTTCTAGCAGATACACACACGACTAGTGAAGAACAACACCACCAAAAGCACATCCATTAAAGCCGTATACCATAGCACTAATACACCATTTCCACATTAGTCGAATGTATTTGAGTTTAGAAATCGAATTCCCATACGCGGCAGTGGCCTGGTGGGTAGAGGTTTGGTTCTATATTTTAGTGATTATAACCGTGATAGCGTCGGTTCGAATCACTCGCTCTTTACTATCGTCACAAACGCTATAGATATTTGAAAGCGTTAGAGTTTAAATATCTGGGAACGATACTGACGGCCAGCAACAGTATGTCAAAGGAAATCAACAAATGACTGCATTTCGGCAACACTAATTGGTACGCAGTCAGCAAACTGCCGTAATCAAAACTGCTGTAACGTAATATAAATCTCCCTATATATAGAACCATTATCATGCCGATTGTTCTGTACGGATACGAGGCATGATTGCTTATAAAATGAGAACATGGCAGATTCCGCGTATTCGAGAATAAAGTTTTAACGAGTATCTTTGGCGGTAGATATGATGAAGACGCAGGACAATAGAGGAAACTCCACAACCGCGAACCCCAAACGTACGATAGCAAGAATAATCAGGTCGCGAAGATTCAGATGGGCGGGACATGTAGCGAGAACGGGCAACGACAGAAACGTACGTAGAATTCTTGACGGGAGACCACCTGGAAAGAGACCGGTGAGAAGACCGTGATGGGAATGGGGGGAAAATGTTTGACGCGACCCTGAGGAGGTCTGACCAAAAGGCGAATCGTGAAATTAGAGTCCACAGGACAGGGAACGATGACGCCACCTAATTAATGATGTCATTTCCTACAGGCCAGTATATAATAATAATAACAGTAGTAAACAAAACTTTTATAAAAATAATCGCATTTTTGTTCAAACTTAATGTGATCATCATGAAGACTATGATTCATATATTTGTCCTTCTATGCTTGATATTCGTCGGATCATTGAAAAAGCTAAAACAAACTTTCAGAACCTAAATAAGGCAACGAAACGCCAGAAACCATGTATATATTCACCCTGTGAATGTCAGTCTTATAGAAGATGCAAATCGGTGACGTTCTCAACAACTTCAACTTCAAGAATGACAGCTTGTGAAAACATGTGGCTTTACATCCCTACAAGGTTGTGTTGACACAAGAATTGAAGTGATTTGGCCAATCTAAGCGTCGCCTATTTCAAATTGATCCTAATTTTTTCAACAAAATCATCTTTTCAGATGAAGCTCATTTCTGATTAGACACCTTAGTAAACAATAAAAGGGATTCCTGATCAGTACAATACGAGGATGTCGCATTCCATTTTATCCCTTTCGATGCGACGAGCCTTCTTGCAACATGCACTGTATATCTGAGACATTACATCTGTAGCAGTTGCGACGAAAACTGTGCATTACACAAAAAAAAAAAAAAAAAACCGTATGATGAGAGGCCGGTTTGGTAGAAACCTCGACCCCGCTTAATAGAAACCATGACGTGGTGCAGGGGTTTAAACTACGATGAATTACTCAGGCTGTGCTGACGGATGCATACGCTTCCAGTAGGTCCACCCATGTCAGACAGGCTAGCGAGGAGTAACACACAAAGATCTACCACCCCTAATCTACGGTGTTACGCGTCACCGTGTTCACTGGATGGTTTGGAGCGAAGGGTATACCGACTGTATTATAACGGTGCCTCTCTGACACCGGGTCGAATCAGAGCAGTAAGCAGACCTTACCATATCAAAACGGGGCTCTGATGTGGCGGACTATTTGAAACCCCAAGACTCATGGGAACAAAAATGAATAATCAATACACAAAAAACAATCTCACGAAAAACACGTTAGGCATAAGTGTGATGAGGCGAGACTTCCATAAGGGAACAAGTCTTCAAGAAAACACCGACTCGGCAAGAAGAAGACGTATGGAAAAACGAAAAAAGTGGAATATATGCGTCGACAGGCGGGATGTTTGAACGTTATATAAACCAGACGCGATACAGACGGTCGTAGAAAACACGACGCAATATAAAATAGATATCGTCGCGCTTCAGGAAGTCCGACTACCACTTCAAGTAATCGAAACCAATGGGTTTACACTGGCGTGTGGAGGCACCGATACACAACCTCGGAACCGGCTTCATCATAAGCAAGAAGATTACGCCCCATGTAAAAGATGTGGAATTTATTAATGACCGAATGTCGGTGCTGAAAATACAGGGACCATGGCACAATTATGTACTTATAAACGTTCACGCGTTAACAGAATCTACCGACGAAGAAACGAAGGACACATTCTACGAGACCCTCGAGGAAGTATTTGATGGGATCTCATCATTCGATGTTAAAATCCTCCTCGGGGACCTCAGTGCAAAAATTGGAAAGGAATATATCTTCCAACCAGCTATAGGTAAATAGGTAAAGAAAGCCTTCACAACGTTTCAAATGATAATGGAATTCGAATTATGACGTTCACAGCGTCAAAAGATCTCTTACTGAAAAGCACGATGTTCAAGCACAAGCCGTAAAATCATATAGAGGAGCAGATTGCGGATCCGATCATCTACTTGTGATGGGCATAAGCAGGAGTCGGCTCGCAGCAAACCCACATGGGCAGTCACGGGAGACGAGCAAAAAGTTCGATATTGATAAACTAAAAGACCTGCGCAAAAGGGCGGAATATCAAAACGAACTAATGAATAGATTTAGGAACCTAGAGAATGGGGGCAGTGAGGACGGGGGGGGCCAATAGTATGGACAGTAAATGGACATCGATCAGAAACACAATCCAACTAACAGCCCAAAAGGTATTAGGATTTCAGAAAACAATTAAGTCCAAACCTTGGTTTGACGATGAGTGCAGGGCGAAGATCGAAGAACGTTAACGCCTCAGAGGGATCCACTTACAAACATAGGATGAAGTCAACATAGAAAGATACGCGACAATTCGGAAAGAGACAATGAGACTCTTCAAACGCAAAAAACGCGAATGGGAGAAGACTCGGGTCGAAAAAATCCTAGAAAATGTCAGAGCAAAGAATATCAGAGGTATGTATGCCGGTATAAATTCTATTAGAAATGGCTACAGAGGGAGAGCCAAAATAATCCGGACACAAACGGCTGTCTGGTGACAGAAACAAACAATATTGTGACAAGATGGAAGCAGTACTTTGAAAACCTGCTCAATGTGCGCACCCATCAACCACAAATAAACCCACCAGGCGGACATACAGGAACCTGCACAATGCGCGCACCCATCAACTACAAATAAATGTTTCAGACCTACATACAGCCGAGCCGCAGATCCCAGTGTCCTCTTCAAGGAAGTTGTAGACGCAAGAAATCGATTGAAAAACAACAAGGCTTCCTGTCGATTGCGTACTGGCAGAGCTTGAGAAGCATGGAGAAGAGGCAATCGCACGAAAGATCCACCAACTGATTAAAACAATATGGGATAAGGAAGTCACTCCGGAAGAATGGAAAATCTCAAGAGTAGTCCCCATTTTCAAAAAGGTGACAGATCTGACTGCGAAAATTACAGAGGAATATCATTGCTCCCATCCACATACAAAATACTAACAAATGTCATACTGGCGAGAATCACACCGTACGCAGAAGACATATTGGGAGAATACCAATGCGGATTCCGTAGGAACCGGTCAACGAGTGACCAAATGTTCACAATAAGGCAACTGCTGGAAAATAAGTGGGAATACGGAGAGACGGTTCACCAACTGTTCGTTGACTTCAAAAAAGCCTACGACTCAGTCGCAAGGCAAAGGCTTTACCATATTGTAGTTGAGCTGGGTGTCCCGAAAAAATATGCTGCCCTCATTCAAATTTACATGAACGAAAACAAAGGGCGAATTAGAATAGAAAATCACCTTTCAGAACCATTTGAAATCCGGGACGGACTAAACCGGGGAGATGTTCTATCACCGTGTCTTTTTAACCTTGTGCTCGAGTATGTCATCAGGAAAGTACAAGACGACAACACAGCCGGATCATCCCTAAACGGGGTCACACAAGTGCTCGCATATGCAGATGACATAGCCGTTCTGGGCGATAATCTAGAAACTGTTAGTAAAAACTGTGAAATCATCATGCAAGCGGCAGAAGAGGTGGGCCTAGAAATAAATGAAGACAAAACAAAATGCATGATTACGGCGAGAGCAGGTGGACATCAGGAAACACATATAAACCTCAGAGGAAAGATATTCGGAAAGGTTAAAGAATTAAAATTTTCTGCGAGCAATACTGACGGCCAGTAACGAAATTTGGAAGGAAATTAACAAAAGACTACATTCCGACAACGCTAGTTGGCACACAGCCAGTAAACTGCTGAAATCCAAACTGCTATCACGTAACATAAAGCTCCGGATCTATAGAACCATAATCATGCCGATTGTTCTATATGGATGCGAAACATGGGCTTTCACAATACGGGAAGAAAACAACTTCCGCGTATTCGAAAGTAAAGTTCTAAAGGGTATCTTTGGCGGAAAATATGACTAGGAGGCAGGAGAATGGAGGAAACTACACAACCACGAACTGGCGGAGCTATACCGCAAACCTACAATAGTGAGAGTATAGCGCTACACTACTCCCTCCTCAGTGACTTCGTTAACACCAGCTTCGGTGCGAACGACGGAGCGAACGACAGAACGTCGGAGCAGGCGAGTGTGCCTTGGTGCTCTATGCGGAAGTCATGGTCGTGTGTGAAGTCCTGTTTACTACGGAAATGTGTGTGCTGTGTGTACAGACCACGCCGTAGTCACCAGTTATAGCGTTTGAGATGGATAGTGAAGAACGTGTGATTCGAACTGACGCTATGACGGTTAGAATCACCAAAAATTGAACCCAAGCGTAACACATCAGGCTACTGGCCGGTTTTAGAATTCGATTTTTAAACGCAAGTATATTCCACTGATGTGAATTGTTATTTTATAAGATGGGACGGATATGTGGCGCGAATGGGCAACGATAGGACCGTGCGTAGATTTCTTGACGGTAGACCAACGGGAAAGAGACCGACAGGACGGCCGTGACGGAGATAGGAGGACAATGTTAGATTGACCTTGAGGAGATCGCATCGGCTGGTCAATCGTGGAAGGAGAGTGCACAGGACAGGAAACGATGACGGAGTCGAGTCGGTAAGGTCATGAATTTCCGGGTTCACACAGGCCAATAAATAGTAATAAATAGAGAGGCCTATTTAGGTGAGAGAACGACAAATGTGTCCTTCATCTTGTCTCTGGCTTCCGGTCATCTTGCAATAACCAGAATCACCTACCTCAGTGATCATGTTGGGCTCGGTCTCAAGATATCTGAAAAAGAAAAAGGGGGAGAGGTATCTAGGGGTAGTGTGGACAGGAATAGTTCAAATGTTTGTGCTGTGTGTTTGTTTGTGTTATAGTAGGCCCTATGGGATGGGTCCAGGAATCCTCTATTATAGAGGGGAATGTTGTGGGGAAGGGTGCTTTTTCAGTTTTGTACTGAAGAAGAAATTGTGGTGATCGGATCCGAAGAGATCAAAAGAAAGACGAACGCAATACTCCCGTACAAGTAAGTTCTGCCTGTTCTGAATAATTTCGAGGTACTTGTATGCTAATTGTAGCAAGTACTCGTCGATAGGGATAATGGAGGCGCATTTGTATATGCGAGAGTTCGGGTAATGGTGACCGTCAGGCCTTCTAGAGTGGTTGGTGCATCTTCTGAAAATGCTTTTCGCTATAACATGGGAATAGTTGTTCATTTTATTTCGGTTTTGTGCACATTTAATACACTTTTTCATTGACAAACATACAATTACATTACTAATTAAATTGTTGGTAATCACATAACCAATGTGTTTTGGGCTCCTCGATAGTATAGTGGTTAGTATACCCGCCTGTCACGCGGGAGGCCGGGGTTCGATTCCCCGTCGGGGAGCCTCTGGCGCAAGACTAATGACCTTGCCCGGAAAAAACACCTGATTATGGAAAATTTAACAAGCCCCAGGACTTGCCAAATAAGGCCAAGACCGGATCCCGGTTGTAGTGCCGATGATGATGATGAATGTGTTTTAATATCACGAAAACATCGCCCTTCACTCTGTGAATACTCAGTCTCAAAACGTGTGTTTAACAAACGGACAATCTATTGATATAATTAATCTAATTCATAAACGAGAACGAAGTCACGGAATAATAAAACAGTGACGTGACGTGTTGTGATAATTAAAACAGAGTGCAACAACAACAAACAAACAAAACGAATGTTAAAAGTGACAAAAAACGTGCTCACAAAATCACTTCAGTGAGGTCCAAAAAACAAAGGAAAACAATTAAAATATATCACCTCAGTCGTAAAAGTGAAAATTAAAACACACAATATATTGCTAGTTAAGCAGTTTTCAAAGCATCATTTGGTGCGAGTCCAAGTTTACTGACTCTTAGCTGACGATAGCCGAGTTCGAGTCGGCGTACGGAGGAAATCGACTTCGTCGTTCGTATTGCAGGTCGCCTTTGTTTTTTTTTTATGAAAACAAACTGGAAAGAACCAGCATGAACACGGAGGAAGATAAAAATGCGACAACACACAAACGAAAAGGTGCACCGAAAAACTCCATTGTGACGCGAAGTAAAACCGCGAAATTAACAATGGAGAAAAGATATCAGCAAATGAGGACAAAGAGCTCCCCCCCCCCCCCCTCCAACTTTAATATGTATGGGGCAAACAATTCATTCGCTTCTCTTGCATCCTCAGAGTCTGAGGATGAAGAAGAGGAAATAAGTGAATTGGAGGCGAAACTTGCGATAGCAAGAGCCCGACTAGAAGATGGACGCCGAAAGAAAAAAATAGCGGCACTCGAAAAAGAAAAAGACACAGAACAACAACAAAAGCCGAAGCCAGAAGTCGGCCAACAGCAACAGCAACATCAACATCAACAGCAACTATCAACACAAAATCGACCACCGAAACAGCAAGCATCACAGCAGCGGCAAAGCAACAATAACAACGAAAAAATAAATATGCCACCAATCAACACCATAGATATTGAGTGTAAGGAATTGGTAAGTCTTTGTAAGCTAGCTATAGGAAACAATTTTGTAATTAGAAGATTGGCTGGTAACAGCCATGCCATTCAAACATATACGGTGGCAGACCACGACAAAATTAAAGAGGTCTTAAAAAGAGCCACCGCGGAATTCTACTCGTTCACGCCGAAGCAAACAAAGAGGGTAACGGTTCTATTAAAGGGTGTCGACCCTGAGGTGGAACCGGAGGCTCTGCTCGAGATGCTTCAATAGTTGAAGCACGACGATCTCGAGCTTATCTCCGTAAAACCGTTCACCACAACCAAGGCAAGAAGGGAAAACCGTAAGCTACCCTTCTTTTTAGTTCAACTAACGCCCAGCAGTAGAATTGGTGGTCTAAGCAAAATTACAATCTTGCATCATCAAATTGTCACATGGGACAAATTAAAAAAAGGCAGAGACATCCTGCAATGTGTCCGCTGCCAAAGGTTTGGTCACGCGGCGGCGAACTGTGAAATGCAGCACCGTTGCGTAAAATGCGGAAAAGACCATAAGGCAGAAGAATGCCCTCTGGGAAAAGAAAGGGTAGAAGACAAAGCCCTTCTAAAGTGCGCAGTGTGCCGGAATGAGGGACACCCCGCTAATTATCGAGGATGTCCTAAATTCCGAGAAATAATGGCAAGAAGTGTGACCCGGCAAAAAAACACAGAGCCAGCTCGTACTACAACAATGCCCGTAACATCGCAGCGGTCGTACGCACAAGTTGCGTCGGGTGGGAGAACACCAAATCAGGCTACAACATTGATAGCCACAAATACTCCCACACAGACTGAAACAACATCGCAAGCAGACGTGGTCACGGTTCTGCTTAATCTGCAGAGACAGATGACACAGCTGCAAAACCAAATAAACGAGATCTACTCGTACTTGCCCAATCTAAACAAAAAGTCAATATAAACCCTCTAACCACAACATCAATAAAAGCTCTTGTCGTGAATGTAAATTCACTAATAAGAACTGAGAGAAGAGCCAATCTTTTCAACCTGTTGCAAGTTGAACGGCCTGATGTACTTCTGGCGGGGGAAACAAAGTTAAACCAGAGACACAAGATATGGCATAAAAACTACGATATTATATGAAGAGACCGACCTAACTCCTCTCAAGGGGGGGGGGTGTCGCAATCTTTATTAGAAAAGCGATCCCTCATAAAGTTATATATAGTGGAGAAGTGCGCAGGTTCCGGGTGCTGGAAGCCTGTATCGTCCGCATACCCCTTCAGCAAGGAAGGGGTTTTGTATGCGATTGCGGTCTACGCACCTGAGGAGCACCAACATAATCTATTTATAGCAGAGCTCGAGACTCTCTTCCGATTCTTACAATTGCACCTGGGCAAAAATTACTTTATCCTAGGGGGAGATATGAACGCCAAGCATAGAAATTGGGGAAATTATATATCTAATGCCAGAGGAAATCAGTTGGCTGGCTGGTTAGATCAATTTCATATTGAATATAGAACTGACCTGCTAGCTACCGAATATCCATCGTTCCCTAGAGGTAGATCGTTCTTAGATATCTTGCTAATCGACTCACGACTGAGATTACTTAACACCAACAGACGAAACACAAACTGTTTACGGACAATTGAATACGATAGTGACCACTGTGCATTCACGGCAGTAATAGAGCTTCCGAACGAGCTCGCAGATCTGGAGGAATTCGTGATCCCGCTACCCTATAACTACGGGGCAATGCGATGGCCGCGGTTCACCAGATCATTAACAAGAGAACTTTGTTCTAATGCCTTTAATCTGCCAGCAAACAGAAACCTGACAAATGACGAAATCGACAAACACATTCAACAAATGGACGAAACCGTAAAACGAACAATGGACAAAACAATTCCCAAAACAACAGTTACAGATCACATTAACATGTACAGAAACGCAACAATAAGCGCACTCCACAAGAAAAAGAGCAGACTGCTATCGAAATTAAAACAATTACACAGACAGTTTACAGACAGACAAGACCAGGAGATAATATCACTGAAATCTCAATTAAAAAACCTCCAACAATTACTTAAAGCTAATTATAGATTAGCAACAAATTTGTATTGGAACAACAGAATTCGAGCTATAAAAACTAATAACCCGAATATGTTCCCACAAATAAATAAAATATTCAGGAGAAATAATGAAAACGAGATTCAGTGTCTCCAAATTCCACGTACTGAGGTAAACAAGCAGCTGCTAACCAACATTGGCATAGATACAGAGAGCGCTATCGTCAATAGTGAGCTCTTCGTGATCGAAGATCCTTTGGAAAAGGTGAACGCTGTGGGAGCTGAAATGTACAAGGTGAATGAAAGCATTCGCCGAAATCACGACCTGGAGGACAGAGTTCTACTGAATCACCTGCACCTCCAAAGTGAAATTTCACATTGGCAATCGGAGAATCCGGGTTTTACGGAATTCAGTGACGATAATCTGTCAATTGACATTAATGCCAATGGTGAGGCTAATAGCCTTTTAATTACAAGGGAAGAACTCCAGAGTATCTTCGACTCATTAAGAAACAAAAAGTCAGTGGGAATAGATGGAGTACCTAACATCGTACTCAAGAAACTGCCCCCAATGGCAATAGATATATACACGGTCCTGTTTAACAACGCGTTGAATAATGAATATTATCCCGCGCGTTGGAAAACGGCAATCATTCAGCCCATCGCAAAAAAGGGCAAATACTGTACAAATCCAATGAACATGCGTTCGATAAGTTTACTCCCAAGCATCAGTAAAGCATTTGAAAAGACTATTAACAAAGCTCTGGTAAAATGGGTAGACGACAACAACATTATTCCAAATAACCAGTTTGGCTTTAAGGCGGGTCATGAAACCACACATGCCGCAGCTGAACTGGTCTCTGACATACAATGGAATAAATGGGGCCTGTCTGATCGACTTGGAAAAAGCCTTGGATACCGTCTGGATCGAAGGGTTATATTACAAACTGGTCAGACATGGCATACATAAGCCCTCACTATATGTACTTTACGATATGTTAAAGGACAGGAGGTTCGTGGTCAAAAGTGGTAATGTGACCTCTAATAAAACGTATAATATCAAGAATGGCTTGCAACAGGGCGCGGTACTCTCTCCGATTCTTTTTAACATTTACATTAGCGATTTATTAGATGCACTTCCGCAGGCTATTGCGTACGCAGACGATCTCATTATTTACAGAACAGCTCCGAAAGTTGAGATCATAAATAGTTTAATACAGCGAGACTTCAACAACGTGCAGCGCTATTGCGATGACTGGAAACTTAAGATCAACTTCCAGAAATGTGAAGCCATCCTATTTAGAACTCCATTATATAAAGCCACGAACGACACAAGAAAAAACTGGCGAAAGACAGTTATCGTGGGACCGCATGGAGATAAACTAGAAACCAAGAGTTTAGTTAAATACCTGGGCATCTGGCTAGACCAATATCTGTATTTCAACAGACATGTAGAGGCTGCGCTGGTCAAGGCTAGAAAAACGTTTGCTATGACAAGGAGTCTATTTCACAGTAGCCAACTTGACAGCAGGGTAAAAGTCATATGCTACATGACGCTAATCAGGCCAATGCTCATATATGTTTGTCCAATATGGTTTAACATAGGTCCAAATTTGATGGAAAAGATTCGGGTGTTCGAAAGGAAGTGTCTCAGAAGTTGTCTCAGATTATAACTATAAAGAGTATTATTCAAATGAGACTTTATATAATGAAGCATAAATAAATAGGGTGGATAATTTTATGATTAAATTAATCAGGGGACATATTGCGAGAGCAATAAGCTCGTCCAATGACCTAATTTTCGGGGCCTATTATCCAAACACTCTGTACTATGAGAGCGTGCGTAGCAACGGCGTTGTTTCACCAGAGGCGTTCCTTGACTTGGACATGAAAAGGCTTATACAGGATGGATCCGGAATTCCGCTGATCTATCATGTAAGTAGATCATCCGTAGACGGGCGATTGTCCTACGACCGGGAAGTAACGCGCACCGAAGAAGAGCTCCTGCGCTTCAGTCGGGCTATCTCCCACAGAGACAGGGACGATAGTATTAGACAGCGTCAACAGTTCTGGTGGTTGAATGGCATATAAAGACCTGGATACCAAAGTCGGTATAGAATCACACTATCATCAGCCAGCTTACATAGACTTAGCTTTTCTAGAATTAGGGTAGTATAAGATTTAAGTTAAGTTAAGTTAAGTGCTTCTAAATAAAATTTGAAATTTAAAAAAAAAAAAAAATTAGGTAAGTTAAGTAAGTCAGATTTTAAGAAAAAAAAAAAACAAAAAAAATGGACACAATGTTTTTCATATTTTTCTTTGTCTTTCAAATAATTATAAGTACTCCCACAAAGTTCTGTCGCCGAAAGACAAATTATACAATTGTTATTATAAGTAATGTTTAGCTTAGAGCGTCTGCAAAGGACCAGTAAGTTATTATATAAGATAATTAAGCTAGAATTTAAGCATTTTTTGTCTAGCATGTAATTTAGAAACTAAGAATATAAAAATAAAATAAAAAATGTTTTAAAAATGAAAAGTGAAATAATGGGAATAGTTGTTATATACGAATAGATTATAATTTATTAATATGTAGTACTTTCGTTTAAAGTCAATTATTTCTTCCCGTCAATATTGTAAGGTAATTTGGTTTTAAAATATATTAAACAAAAATTATGATAAAAGTATTGTTTATTTGTATTATTGTTTTAGAACGAAACGGTGTTATACGAGGGTTGCCGCAATTCATCTATCGTGCTAGAGCGAAACCGTGTTGTTAAATGTCATATTATACGAGGCCTCCTCGAACTTTTAATAGTGTACCCCTAGAAGTGGTTTGACTAGCTATTCCTGTGAAGTTGGAGTAACTTGAACCCTAATTGCACGCTATTAAACAATACATAGAAACTTTTTATTGTTTTATTTTTGAAATATTATAATAAAAAATATTATAATAAATATAAACATCTAATTTTTAAAAGCTTTCCCATTTGGCAAACAGTCAAGATTATTCAATTAACTGAGCATGCGAATCTATCAAGTAGTAATTTCTTTACTTAAATATATTTTCATGAAACTTTTATCTTTTAATATAATATCGTTTTACCTGATTATGTTGTTGTGGTACGGAATGTACTCAGTAAGCGTAGCGTTGGTGTTTCCAGGGTCCTCTGCTGAATATTGTAAGTTTTGAAGTTTGTTCTGGAGGATTTGCAGATAAGCCACTCCAAAAAGTAGCCACGACACAAATAAATTCGTAAAAGGAAAATATGTGATTAATAAAACGGGTATGACAAATAATATCTGCAAACAACATAAAACATTGAAGTATGGGTTTTGAAATACATCAATTTTTGGAACCTAAATCGGATATGGAAGGACTATAACATTAAAGAATAAAATTATTATTAAACGTCCAGCCAAATACTTTAGTTGTTAGGGCGATTAGGATTAAATTACCATGTAATTTATTTACATTGCAGTAAATGTTAAATAACAAAATATTATGAAATGTAATTAGTAAAATATTTCTTTATATGAATGCTGATGCGGATAAATAACTTAAATTCCATGAAAAACCGCATATGTCAATTCAATTTTTTTATTTGGTAGATAATACATTACTATTTTTACAACTAGTATTTAAGAGTTTTAGGACAGCAATTTCTTTACAACTATAATCTTAAATCTATATAATGACAATAGCACAATTTTAATGAATAATAAATAATAAATTATTAACGGAAAACTACAAGAAAAAACCCTTATTTGAATCTTAAGACTAATATTGCACAGGTTTCCGGTTATTTTATGTAATAATGAGCCCGATATAATTTTCATAAACAGAGTACATAGATAGTGGTTTACGACAACGCAAGACGGAAAACGAGAACATTGTCAGAAAAAGAACAATTGACGAAAAAGTTTCGAGTAATTTTGTCAATAAGAAATTCTACCGGTTTAACGTTAGCGTTTTCATGGAGTTCATGTGTCGAATAATGCCATGGCAAATTCAGCAACATTTTCAGTATTTTATTTTGACACCTTTGCAATTTTATTTTGTGTGTGCGAGCACAATTACACCATACAGGGGCGCCATAGAGGAGTATAGCTTGAGAAATGGTTTTAAAAATTTCAATTTTATTTTCGAAGCTAAGCTTTGACTTTCTACACACTAATGGACACATAACTCTTACGACTTTGTTTATTTTGTCAATTGTGGTAGTGATGTGTTTTTGAAAGATAAGTTTTATATCTAGAATAATACCTAGATATCTACAGTCTTCGGTCCAATCAATATCAACTGCACACATACTGAGTTTAGTGCCATTTGGGAGGTAGCAGAGTTTCCTACATCTCGAAAACCAGACAGCTTGTGTTTTATTACCATTTATTTTTATTTTCCATTTCCTGTAATATACTGCTAGTTTGTCAAGAGCTGCTTGCAATTAGTTGGAGACATTAGTGAATAAGGCACCCGAAGAGAAAATGGCCGTATCATCGGCAAACATAGCTACCTGAATGCTTTCACGTAGACATGGTAAATCTGCGACAAACAATGTGAATAATATGGGACCAAGGACCGAGCCTTGGGGTACACCATAGTGGATTTTGTGAGTAGAGGATATGTCGGTTCCTAAACTCACAACATATTTTCTCGAACGAAGAAAGCTCTGGATAATTTTGATAAGCGGCATTGGCAGCTTAAGCTTCAGTAGCTTATAAATCAAGGCATCGTGCCATACCGTATCAAAGGCTTTTTCGATGTCTAGAAAAACCAGTCCCGTTGACTCCTTGTCGATGAATTTACCAGCTATGTGATTTTTAATGCGCAAGACTTGGTGGATTGTGCTGTGACCACTACGGAAACCGAACTGAAAGTTTGGTAAGATGTTATTGTCTTCCACAAAACGATCAATCCTTTCCTTAATGATTTTTTCTAAGAGCTTACATAAACAGCTAAGTAGACTAATAGGTCTGTAGCTTTCGGGGCTGTTCTTCGGTTTGCCGGGTTTCGGGATAGGTATTACTTTTGCTGTTTTCCAACAGTCCGGAAAATAACAATTCTTAAGACAAGCGTTGAAAATGAACGTTAAATAGTTACTTGCAGCAGGTGGAAGTGCTTTGATTAATTTGTTGTTAATATTATCGAGACCCGCAGCCTTTTTAGATTTCGATTTTTTTATCAATTCTTTAACTTTGCTGATATTAGTTGCGTGAGTACTTTCAGCTGGTGTTTGAGAAAGTACATGGATAGTGTTAGCAACTTCAGCTTCATCGCTTAGATGCATAGTTATGGAGTGGTTCTTACTAAACGGATTAGCAAGTAGGTTCGATTTCTCCACTGAAGAAATAAACAACTTGTGGTGAACGTGTGGGGTACGAAGTATGATGTGCCGAGCGGTTCACTCCTATCCCCATCATATTACGCGAACACTGCTCTTGGCGATGCACTCAGTTGTCCTGCTGCTTGATGCAACTGTTCCCAGGCAAAGATAATAAATAATATAATAATATCGGTTAATTGATAATCGACGAACATGGGAGAATGAGAGAACAGAAACACGATGTATAATGATGTGGGGATTCTCTATACCACATGGAGAACCAACCCACAATTCCATACCTTATTTCGACCGCTTTCAGCGCGTCATTTCTACCCATTCCCCTTATAAGCTATTCCACCTGTAAAACGTGTTAAACGGACGCATAGATAAACTCATTATCCTATGCAGATAATGCATAATTGGGTTTAGCTATCTTTTTGCCATACGGCAACCCCATTTCGCTAACCCATGAGATTTCCACAGGAAATCGCATCATGTCGGTTAGCAACGGCATGTTTGATCAAACGACGCGGTTGCTTAACCTTGCGACCGCTGGGGAAATTATCAAAACATTTAAGTTAGTTCCCATGATCAGATTTCCCTAGCCAAGTCAGCGTCCTTCCCACTTTCTCCAGACACTTCATTCGCTGGGGATCAATGCTCTCTTTTCGCAAGTGAATAGCACCAGCTTAATTTTCCTCTCCTTTACAGTTCTGTCTTCGTACAGATCAATGTGCTCTGGGATCACCATATTCACCGAATTGGGTCAATGGGTTATCCTCAAAGTACATTGATTCATGCACACATAACCAAATCCTTTTCTAGAATTAGGGCAGTATAAGATTTAGGTTAAGTTAAGTTGTTTTTTAAATAAAATTATATCAAAAAAAAGTAGGTTAAATTTTAAGAAAAAAAACAAAAAAATGTCGACACAAAGTTTTCAAAATGTTTCTTTGTCATTTAAATAATTATAAGTACTCCCACAAGCAAAATTCTGTCGCCGTAAGGGAAATTATACAATAGTTAAGTAATGTTTGGCTTAGAGCGTCTGCGTAGGACCAGTAAATTATAATATAAGATAATTAAGCTAGAATTTAAGCATTTTTTGTCTAGCATGTAATTTAGAAACTAAGAAGATAAAAAGCAAATAAAAAAATCTTTTAAAACTGAAAAAAGAAAATGACACAACCAAATCCACCCCGAGATCAATGCGGGGGTTCTCTATAGCACATGGAGAACCAGGCCACAATCCCAACCTAATTTCGACCGCTAACAGGGCGTCACATCAACCCCTTTTCTACCGTTCATGCTATTCACCTGAAATACCATGTTATCCAAATGGACGCATGGCTGAATTCATTCTTCTATGCAGATAATGCACAATTGAATTCAGCTACCTTTTTGCCATATGGCAACTCCATTTTTGCTAGCCCATGAGATTTCCATCGGAAATCACATCATGTCGGTGAGCAACAACAAGTCGAAGCAAACGACGCCGTCGCATCATAGCGACACCGCTGGGGAATTTATCAAAATATCTAATTAGTTTTCATGATAAATTACCCTAGCCATTTTGGCGTCACTTCGGCTTTTCTTCAGATCACCCATTCGCTTGGGATCAACGACCTCATTTTACAGGTGAATAGTGCACACAATATCCTCTCCTTCATAATTCTGTCTTCCTACGGGTCAATGCACTCTGAGATCACCACAGCTGTAGCACTAGGGCAGTAGGTCATTCCCAGAAACTTCAGTTGATACCGGCGCACCAGCTAAGCCAACCCCGAAGTTGTTGCGCTCTTTCTTTTGTTATCTGTATCCTTCGCATGTCCAACGACTGTCGAATGATGCGCGAGTATTATCCACCTCACTGAGGCATGGGAAAGAGAAGATGCATCAAAAGAGCGTGGTGATGATTGGCTAATAGCTGTGCGAATACAGAAATCCCAATTTTCACCCCTAATTACGGCAGTTGCTAGTCATACTTCACAGTGTCAGGTCACGTCGCTGCTCGATCAAAAAAAAAAAAAAAGGTCTTTCAATCCTCATCGCTGGTGCACACGCTCGAGTCACAAGGTTTAAAGAAAATCAAATTCATAATTAAAGCGTAATTTACGAATGGAGACGTACCGTGAAATCAACCGCGAGTTAATACTTAATAATCAAGAACTTCATAGTGCACTAGTTAAATCAAAACGCGAAATTTGCTATTTAAATTCGTTGCTTATACGGCAACTAGAAAAACATTCCAATAAAATAATAAGTGTATAAAAAGAGATAAACCTAGTCTTAAACGAAAATTAAATAATAAAACAAACAAAAACTTCACCAGTGTGTTTTCCATTGTTCCTGTTCTTCCTGGGTGAACTAGTTTCGTCGGAGCAACATCGTGGGGAAGAAAGTGAACCGCGCGCCTGTGTCCGGCGCAAATACTTCTTCTACCCCCACAAACTTTAAACGGAGGAATACTTGACCCTCTCTTTTTCATAATTTTCGATGTCTTCCAGAACGGTTTGCTTGCTTTGTCAAGAGAGGAAAGGTGTTTATTCCAACTGAGATTTCGTTTTTAATGATACTATTTAAGAATTTAACATTAACTAGAAAGCAATCGATTCTATAACGAAGCCATATTCTTCTTTCCGAATTTCGTAGCCTAATCAGATGTAAGATATTTTCAGGCAGCGGTGCCTTATCAACTGGAGCAGTGGAACATTTAGGTATCGCAAGATCGGCCGAATAAAATTGTTACATAGGATATCAATGAGCTCGCTGCAGGTTATAGAATTTAGGCTGGTATCACCTAGAACCAAGTTCATGTTTATATATGATTTATAACAAATCCAGTTGGCGGCGGAATAGTTGTGGTATAAACAGGTACGATTTACAGATACAGTGAATCCACTGTGAGGCTGATCGGAAGGTGGTCTGAACTTAACGCATTTAGAGTTAATGGTACTGTGCAGTAATTTGGAATATTAGTGATATATAGATCGAGAGTTGGGGGTTCCTGTTAGCAGTCGATGGGATATAAGTGGGGAGAACTGGATAAAGTATTGAAAAACTTGGGCTGGATTCAGTAACATCTAGTAAAATGTTACCCCAGCAGTTTGCCCTAAGACAATTCCACGACTGATGTCTACAGTTTAAATCACCACCAATAATTACCTTGTTTCGAGTGTTGAGTCTATACAATTTTTGCAGATCTCACTTAAAGTAAGTAGATTTTTCAATGTTACCATTTCCTCCAGATAAATAGACCGAAAAAATACCCACCATGGAGTTATCACTTAATGTTACATCAATGATTTTAAAATACTAATTTCCTCAATTAATTTAAGGAGCAATGAAGGACGCAAGGTATGTTCTATACATTTTTTCACAACAATGGCGAGACTGTGGCGGTTCCTTTGAACGCCACCAACCATCTTCCCATAACCTAAGTAAAAACCCCCATCTAGGGCATACAACCAAAAATAAAAACAAGTACCGTGGCAGTTCCACTGAACGCCACTACTTACCTTACAGGTACAAAAGGTAACAGTTTCCTAAAATACACTAAAAGCGTGTACTTACTTTTCATGCCGTACCTGTAACATTAGAAAAACCTGTGAAACATTAAGTCGCGCTGATATGAAATTCCAGCGGCATCAAATGCTGTATTCTTAAAGCAATTCGGTTTAACAACCAGGCAACCACTATTGCCGTGCAATATCTACATGATATTCTTTTGCGCGAGTTAACGTATGAATCACTCAACCACTATGCATCCTTATGTTCACCTTGAAATAAGAAATTCATCTAACAACAACTAGCGTCTGCATTTTTACAATCTTCCAGGAATGTGTTTCCTATTCATTCCTTAAAATATTTAACATTAAAATTGTGTCTAGACATCATTTACCTAGATCCAAAAAACCCAAAATAAAATGCTAAGAAGAAAAACATATGTATCTATTACGTTGGGTCATTAAAAACACATTAGGAGATTCCTAGGTTAAGATAGAATTTAAGTATAAATAGCATAGAAAAACTGCAGAGAGTGTTCATAGCGACCTGTAATTTGATGAATAAACTAAAGGGGCATAGTCTCCAAAAAATTTATATTTTTTCTTTATATAAAATATAACAACAATAACTCGCGCCAGCTGCACACCAGCAGGAAAAGAAGAATTCGATTGCGAGGATATATCAGCGAAATGTACACGATCAGCAAGAATGCTTTACGCAGTCGTTGATCGTGTAAACATTTTAACCCCTTTTTTAGCTGAGATACTCGCACCTGCTGCGAACTTTAAATGGGATGTATTCTGTGTCTGCATATTTGCGGATACACGCGATGAACAGCAGAGCAATCATCGTGTGTGTATTTCAACCCCTTTTGTGTTGAACAGAACGCAAAAGGGTAAAATTACCAAATATGGTCGTCGAAGCGATGATGGAATATGTGGTATTCTGTCGCTTCGATGAGCGTATTTAATCTTGATTCGGATTCCGTGAGGGCAGGTCGCGCCCTCACGTTATTTTACATCCCTCTTGGGGCGTCCCAAGGGATCGGTTAATTCTTACATACAAGTCCGAAATTACGAGTCCTGGTGGAAGGTCTGTGGCGATTCCGCCAGATCCCACGGCTCGCCTTCCTGAAAAAACCCCCATAACCATAACCCGGGTCTGCACCAGCTTTCGCTAATGCAATTCGCATTAGCATCTTAGATGCTTCACGCATCAAACAGACCCAATTATTATAACCCTAAAATCCCTATAAAGAAAACTTACCTTCATGCATCCCTTCGCATACAATTTTTCATAAGATTTCTTTGTTTGCTTATTTGGTATTCTGAACCAATTCGGTACCAGACAAATACCATAAATATCGCGCCGTCTATTTTCCCAGCCGCGCCATATACCTTTTCATATACATTGCCTGGCAACCTTTTTTGTTTGTCTTACCAACAAACAACCCAAGCAGCTGCATATAATTAGCGCAATAGACGCTGAAACCAAATTCTCCAGCATTTCCTAATGCAAATATGAACCCGGTTTCTATTGCAGCCAGAGATGCCATAAACATTCAATTTGCTTTTAGCACCTTTTTCTCCTAACGTCGAAAATAACGACGAGGCATCGTGTAAACAATGACCCGCATTACCAACGGGCATTTGGTCATTTTTCCCGATTGTCTTTGCCGCCTGCCTGTTTCGTCGTTCCACTGCACGTGTGAAACGCATCTATCTGAACGATCCCACACATACCACCATGACCTTTATTACGAGATCTGGTTTTCTTGTTCCCATAAGAGAGACTCTACGTTACACTTGTGGGAGATAAAACATATCCTTGGCAAGGATATATTCACACCCTTAAGAGAAGAGTTTTTTTCTCTCTTCATTCTTTTCCTTAGCGAAATCATCTCTGCATGAGATGACGATCGCTGAGTCTTATTCCGTCCTCCGACCACGCTGGTCGCACGGTGAAACTCCCGCTTTCCGCGCCACCAGCGGAGAAGCGTAAACAGTAACACGCGAATATATACCCGTGAGTCGTGTGTGTTTTATTTTTCAACTCTAGGAAGTTTTAGTTTATTTTTCCACGTAAATTTATCCGTGAATCTATGAAATAACGTAAATTTATTGATCCCAAATTGTTTATTATCGAAAACATATAGTGCGGCAAAAAAATCGGTATACAATAGTCTCTTTGATAAAACAATATCCTTAAGTTCATACGAAAGTGTTCAATAGTTTTTGTGAAAACGAACCAATACATCCAATAAAATAAAAGAACATTAACTTTCCCTCCAGTGTTTTGGTGTGGCGTAGGTTTTGTTTTGTTTCGTTTTTTCGGTTCGGTGATTTGCGCGGCGAACTAATTATGATGGAGGAGGAAGTAGAACGGAGTACCCATGCAGGTACATTACTTCCTACCCCACATTGGTGACCCGCGAGTGTAAAAAGAACACGCAACCTCCGAACAAAACAGTGACTTTTGGTGAACAGCGAAGAACTCGCGAATCTTCGTTCGAGTGTCAGGGGTATAAAACGGTGACTAGCGGCGACCAATTGTGGCGGCAATTGCCGGTAAAATAATATATGGGCAAAACACATCGCCCCAACGCCAGCCTTTCTTCCAGCACGAGGAACAACACCATCTCCGGACCATCATCTGCAGAACAAAACAACAACCACCTCAACAACAATAGCCAGGAGTTGGTAAGATAAGTATCCTTCCTTCTTTTTTTTTTTTGTATTCACCAGCCTTACAAGTGTAAGAGTTGTCGGAACTAAACCAATCAGATGCCTTCGAATTAATACGCAATTAACAAAAGACAATTAAAAGGATACCCACTACCCAACACCGCTTTGCCAACGACGTCCCAACGATGCAGCGTAGCCACCTGTATCACCGAACAGCAGCACAGGACACATGCTCAACATCATCAGCGTAACCATGTCACGAGCAACTCAACATTCCAACAACATGGGTGCAAGTTCAGTGACAAGATACGTGTCACCTATTCCGTGATGATGTTAAAAATTGCAGGCATTTCACAATTTATGATGCAGAAACTGAAGACATGTGAACAACTCGACTGGCTGCGATTATCCTTAACAAACACTGCTCAAAATCCTTCAAAATTTCATGTATCAAGTATTTATATTAAACTCCTTTATTTTCTTTTATACTATACTGTGCAATACAAACAATTTCTTAGTCATACAGCCGTATCTGAGTTATATTCATTTTATTGTGAAACTATATAAAAAAAAGCAAAATACTTTCAAATTTCAAATTTTCAATCATATTTTTCCAAATTGATTAGTGGGATCAAGGAATCATAGAAGTAATTATTAAGCTTGTTTTTTTTATGCAGAAATTAATTAACTGTTTGAAGTGCAAATTACCACACACAGTCCTAATTAAACGATTTGCATAGAAAAGGTAGACAACTGGTTCGAAACAGTTGTCCTGCCAGTCTAAGAAAACCGTATAATAGGCTTGACTGTTAAAATAATTAAAATTTGTAATGTAATTATAGAATATTATATTATACTTTTAAAATTTGTTTACCATATATACCTGCGTTATGTAATATTTACATTCAAGAACAATTCATAAAAAACTCGAATTACAATCCAAAATGTTACCAGAAATATATACTTAATGATAATTTGAGTGCAATGTGAACTGGGATTTGCTACCAATAGAAACAAAATCAAATTTTAGTGTTAGAAATATGGGTTATATATTTTATATAAATTTTCTAGCATTTGGAAAATTGCACATTAAGAATACATACATTTTACATCTTCCTTTTTCTTTGTTCCACTAAGTCCCTGTTTTGCTTTTGTTTTATTTAATATATTCTGCATTTAACAAACATTAACCGTTGATATAAAGCAAAAATCAACAATGAAAATTATAAATACACATATACACGCACAGTCGTATACATAAATAAAATCAATGTAAAAACAGAAACACCTAGAATTTAAGTACACTTAAAGCAAAAGGAAAATTAATTTTTTGCGAAGACTGCCGTTTTATACACTAACGACATTACGTAATTGGTATTTGCATTTTATTCTAAATTGAACGTTTTATTTATCAGAAACCGATTGTCTTATATTTTTCATTTTTATTGCGCTCACTGAATTTTAAAAATATGTACATTTATTTGTCTCCCTCATTAAACCACTGACAGTGTGTAACGAAAATAATTTACGAGTATGCCAAATAACAATAAAAATTGTAATGGACTTAAAAGCAACCAACAACAAAAATTTTTGAATTTATATATATGTACATTTATTTGCAAGCACCATCATATTGTTTAAAAAATAAAAATATTTTCATTGTATTCCTAATCCCTTACTTTTAAATATTATTTTAACTGCTTCTCCTAGTTTTTTATTCATGTTTAATTCAAATTAATATAAATATATACACACAGATTAATTCTAACCAAATTAATGGAAAGCAGTTTTCAATTTTTACTTTATTTTTAATCCGTTTTAATAGCAAGAAACACTTTGAAGTTTAAGCATTATAAGCAAATTAAAGCATCCCCGCCAATTAAATTATAAGCATTGTAAACCCCTTCTGGGTACACATAAAGATACAATCGTTTTCGCTAGTATACACGACTCCACATGACTCGGCTCGCACGCACTCTATTTTGACTCCGCCTTGTATTTCCTTCAACCCTATTCGACTACACACGACTCCGCTTCCTACTTCTCTCGACTACTCGCGACAATACCCGACCCCTTTTCAACCTCTTCCTACAGTTGCTTTCTTTTTCGACTTCACGTCGCCCACACTCAACTCCACTTGACTCCCCGTGACACATTCGAACCTTTCGACTCGACATTACGCGACCCACCTCACACCCGACTTCTTTTCACCCTTTTCGATTTTGCTCGGGTTTATTCAATCCCGAAGCCTTCTCAACATATTGGCGCACACGCTCGCCATTATCAACGCCCATTTTTTGCAAACCGGCCCCTTAGCTAACAACAGCTACTACGCGTAGCACCCATCAGGGCACCTGGTTTTGCCCCTTTATTTAAATTTCAGGACATTCGTCCTTAGATCACCTACGTCTCCCAAATGTCTCAGCGACACCGGTCCACAAATCAAACCGATACCATCGGGCTGAGACAACATACCTGTTTCCCCAATCCTTTAGCCACCATGGCTCCCCTTTAGCGGCAACTAAAGGCTATACACGCCCCTCTACGCCGCCTCAAATACCTAGGTGCATAATACTTCGGAGCGCACATCTAATAACCCTAGGGCGCCCTGGGGTTGGACACAATCAACCACCCACCAGGAGCCCCCTAACCAAAATCCCCTATTTTTTTTTAAACAAGAGCGACGGCCGGCACCTCACAGCAAGTTTCCATTCGGTCGAGGTCGCAGCTACCGCTACATTGGCACCAATGTACCGGCCCTCCCTCGATAGGTAAAACGTGCAATTGAGGGCCCGCCCTCCTCTACCAGTCCCAGCGGCAAACAAATCGCCATACAAACGTATGGACAAAAGACACCCGCTCTGGACTTGGTCCCTTTCCATTCAGCACACGGCAACCCGTCACTGCGGATGGGAATTACCCTGGGATAAATTCCCCTCCATCTCGCACACGCCATTTCGTCACTGCGGATGTGAGCGGATTTCCGATGGGTTCCGACCTATTCGGACGATAAGCCTGTTGGTCCATGAGACCCATAACAGGCCGATGGACCACGCCGCACACATTTGCCCTTGATGGCATCAAGCGGTAACAACTGTGTCCATCTTATCGATAAAGGCCCAAACAATAACCAGGAACTGGTCACCACGACAGTCCCTTAACATTACCACAGCGCATTTCCGAAGCAACCTCCCTATCATCACAGCACCCACCATCGAGCATTCCCTCGCCCCTACCTTTTTTTTCGTGACTACGTCACTGGGAGGGGAGTACTGTGGCGATTCCGCCAGATCCCACGGCTCGCCTTCCTGAAAAAACCCCCATAACCATAACCCGGGTCTGCACCAGCTTTCGCTAATGCAATTCGCATTAGCATCTTAGATGCTTCACGCATCAAACAGACCCAATTATTATAACCCTAAAATCCCTATAAAGAAAACTTACCTTCATGCATCCCTTCGCATACAATTTTTCATAAGATTTCTTTGTTTGCTTATTTGGTATTCTGAACCAATTCGGTACCAGACAAATACCATAAATATCGCGCCGTCTATTTTCCCAGCCGCGCCATATACCTTTTCATATACATTGCCTGGCAACCTTTTTTGTTTGTCTTACCAACAAACAACCCAAGCAGCTGCATATAATTAGCGCAATAGACGCTGAAACCAAATTCTCCAGCATTTCCTAATGCAAATATGAACCCGGTTTCTATTGCAGCCAGAGATGCCATAAACATTCAATTTGCTTTTAGCACCTTTTTCTCCTAACGTCGAAAATAGCGACGAGGCATCGTGTAAACAATGACCCGCATTACCAACGGGCATTTGGTCATTTTTCCCGATTGTCTTTGCCGCCTGCCTGTTTCGTCGTTCCACTGCACGTGTGAAACGCATCTATCTGAACGATCCCACACATACCACCATGACCTTTATTACGAGATCTGGTTTTCTTGTTCCCATAAGAGAGACTCTACGTTACACTTGTGGGAGATAAAACATATCCTTGGCAAGGATATATTCACACCCTTAAGAGAAGAGTTTTTTTCTCTCTTCATTCTTTTCCTTAGCGAAATCATCTCTGCATGAGATGACGATCGCTGAGTCTTATTCCGTCCTCCGACCACGCTGGTCGCACGGTGAAACTCCCGCTCTCCGCGCCACCAGCGGAGAAGCGTAAACAGTAACACGCGAATATATACCCGTGAGTCGTGTGTGTTTTATTTTTCAACTCTAGGAAGTTTTAGTTTATTTTTCCACGTAAATTTATCCGTGAATCTATGAAATAACGTAAATTTATTGATCCCAAATTGTTTATTATCGAAAACATATAGTGCGGCAAAAAAATCGGTATACAATAGTCTCTTTGATAAAACAATATCCTTAAGTTCATACGAAAGTGTTCAATAGTTTTTGTGAAAACGAACCAATACATCCAATAAAATAAAAGAACATTAACTTTCCCTCCAGTGTTTTGGTGTGGCGTAGGTTTTGTTTTGTTTCGTTTTTTTCGGTTCGGTGATTTGCGCGGCGAACTAATTATGATGGAGGAGGAAGTAGAACGGAGTACCCATGCAGGTACATTACTTCCTACCCCACAGGTCTAAACATATCTCGAGATTGAGTCGGTCGCGTTGCGCAAAACCCTGTAAACTTAGTAAACAACTTAAAAACCTTTGAATTAATTAATCTATGTGATGTTTATTTGTGTGATTAATTAAACTAATCAGTAACTTTAAGCCGTTTTGTCACTCAATGAATTAATTAATCTATGTGAAGTTTATTTGTGTGATTAATTAAACTAATCAGTAACTTTAAGCCATTTGTCACTCAATGAATTAATTAATCTATGTGAAATTTATTTGTGTGATTAATTAAACTAATCAGTAACTTTAGGCCATTTGTCACTCAATGAATTAATTAAGCTATGTGAAATTAATTTGTGATTAATGAAACTATTCCATAACTTTAAGTCACCACGTTAAGTTTGTTAGTAATTGATTAGACTCGTAAGCAACTAAGTTTCCTGTAAGTAACTAGTGTTAAGGACTTCAAATCATACTGAATAAAGTAAATAAATAAGAAATGAACATGAGAGGTGCGACGACCCAAAGAGTGATCTAGATACAGACAGATAAAACTCCATAACACCTCCACCACTAACATGTACCCTGTCTAGGCGATAACATATGTAATTTGGATGAGAGAAAGAAATGTCTTGCTTGAGCCAGGTTTCTGAAACAAGTGCAATATCAATATTAAAATTTATCAAGAAATTAAAAAATGCATGCTGTTTGTTTTTTATTCTCGAATATTCTAGTACTGATTGTCATATGTGTCACACTACCCTCCGCTTAGATTAGTTCGTCCCGAACTAAGTTCACTGGTCTTCTGGGTTAACAAAAGTCGCCAGTCGGTCACGATGTACCACTTTCATCTTGGCGTTCGGTCTTCGCTGAATCCTATAGACAATGTCGTTAATTCTTGTGAGAATATTATACGGCCCTTCCCGATGTTGCTGCAACTTCGGAGACCTTCCTTTTTGCCGATGAGGGTTATAAAGCCACACGTAATCGCCTGCATTAAATCCGGATGCATTGGCTCGAACATAGTACCTTCTTTTCATCTTGTCACTGGATATCTTGATTTGCTGTCGTACCAAATGATGAATCTCATCGAGGGGATTTCTCCATTTGGCTACGTAGTCTTCGGTCTTATCTATGGCGTCTAGAGGTATTCCGAATCGCAGATCGGCTGGTAATAGTATCTCTCATCCAAATATAATTCTTGCTGGAGAATGGCTTGTCGTATCGTGATTAGCCGATCTATAGCTCATGAGAAAGGTTTGTACATATTTGTCCCAAACTCGTTGGTGATCACTAACGACCTTCGATAAATGCTTTTTCATTGTTCGGTTGAACCTTTCGACCATTCCGTCCGACTGCGGATGTAAGGGTGCATTCCTGGTTTTCCTTACGCCCAGTGATGCACAGATGCCTTGAAATATCTGTGATTCGAAGTTTCGTCCCTGATCGGAATGAAGCTCACAGGGGACTCCATATCTGCCGATCCAATTATTGATAAGCTGCTCAATGACGGTTGTTGCTTCTTGGTTTGGAATTGAAAGGACTTCCACCCACTTGCTGAAGTAATCCATGATGACCAACATGTTTCTGTTGTTGTCGTTTGTTTTTGGGAATGGTCCTGAGATATCAATCGCAATTCGCTCGAAAGGGGCATCCACGTTGTACTGCTTCATAGCGCTCCTTGGTTTTGCTGTTGGTCCTTTCGTCGCAGTGCAAGTTGTGCACTTCCTACACCAAGACTCGACGTCATCTCTCATGTGAAGCCAGTAGAATCGAGATCGTAATTTTGAAAGTGTCTTATTAACTCCCAGATGTCCACCGGAGACCCCGTTGTGCATTTCTGTTAGTAAATCCTTCACTTTTGATGGTGGGACTAGAATCTGCATTCGATGGGATTTTCCGTCCGCGGCTTCCCATTTACGATTTAGAATTCCATCTTCCACCAGCAAGGAATTCCATTGTGCCCAATATGCCTTAAATATTCCACTCTTATCGGAAATATTGTTCCAAGTTGGCCGCTGGTTCTTTTCTTTGTGTTCCAGGATTAGCCACATATCTTCATCCTGAAGTTGAGCTGCGCGTATAGCATCACTCGTCCACCCTTCTAGTACTACTACTTGTACATTTCGCAGGTCGTACGCCTCTTCTTTCTCTTCCGCTCTATGACAATGTTTACAATCTGGCTTACATTACATCAACAGAGATGTGGCTGACTCCGCCGCATGTCCAGCACTTCATAACAGGTCTCGGGGTTCTCCGTTGTACATGTCCGATTCTTTGGCAGGAACATTCCTGGACAGACATTTCTCGGACTCTATATGTACTCCTGGTAGCCATTTTAGCAGATTCATATGCCAATGTGAACGCCAGTATTTCATTAGTCGTCTTCTTTCCTGCCAAACGAACGGCCTGCGGCAAGTCCCGATCTTGAAGTGCATTTATAAATGCATCTATTGCTACCTCGTTCACAAATTCCTTAGTCATATTTGAAAAAGACAAGTTTGCCAATCGCTCAATATCTGCCTGCAACTGTTGAAGATTTTCTCCAGGTTTCTGCGTTCTGCTCCGCAGTTGCGTGGGGTAGACCTGCTGCATGTGGTTGTCTCCATACCTAGCTTCAAGGCCATCTCTTACCGCTAGGAAATCTCTTTGCTTCTCTGCTGGTAGGGTTTGTAGCAATTCTGCATCCGCCTCGCGGAGTGACACGATTAGTGATGTTGACTTTTGCTCATCCGACCACTTATTATAATTGGCCGCGGCGTCAAACTGACGTAAAAATACGGAGAAGGGTCCCGTTCCATCGAAGGTTGGCGGTTGCATTCTTGTATCTTTGTAGTCATGTTGATTGCTAGGCGATGTCTTGTTTCTCTCAACACACTCAAGTCTCTTTTCGATTAGCATTATTTCATCGGTGACTTTTAGATCCAGATTTTCTACTTCGTTCCGAATTTTTGACTGAATTTCTTCCTTAAAGTGTTGAAAATTACATTTCATCCACTGCGTTTGGGAATCCAATTTTGCATTAACACTTGAAGCTTGTGCCTCGAATTTTGAATTTTGGGCGTCGAATTTTGAATTTTGGGCATCCAACTTTGCATTAACATCGGCAGCTTGTGCGTCCAATTTTGTCATCATCCTGAATATCTCCGAAATGTCCAACTGTGGCGAACTCTTCTCCGTTACATTGGAACCATCTTGACTCGCTGCTTCTTCTCCATCCGGACAGTCTGGCCCAATCGTAAAAACATATGTGTCGACATCACTACCCTCTTCCTCCATTGCTGCTTGCAGAGGCTGCCGAAGAATTTGCTTCTGTCCTCTGCTATCCAGATTCCGGTCCTTAAGTTCCTTCTTCAACTCAGGAACGCGAAGATCCTCCAAATGTCGATCTGACATCGTCACAACACACTTTCACAGACTCATTCACTTCACCAATAATTAATCCCACTTCTGAGACCAATTATAGCCAGCTTAGGGTTCGCTGGATTAATTATTTTGAATAAATAAGAACCGTTAAATCGATTTTGAATTAATCTAACATTTTATTAGTCCGTTAATAACAACCGTTACTTTTACCGTACACTTAACGAATTCGTTACTTATCGCTTCCGTACTTATCGCGTCTTTCTGCTTACTTCTTACTTTTTACTTACTTCCATGATCTGTGTGCGACGTATTTATACCCTTTCCTCATTCTGATTCGGCGTTTCGTTTCCGTTCGTTCCATAGCCTTTTTACTGTACCGAGTTTCGGCATCATTTAAAGTGCGGCTAGCAAAAGAAATGGGTTTGTCCTGGCCTATTGTACCTTGGGAAAGTACGGCTCCCAGGGCAATGTCGCTCGCTTCAGATGTTACGATAAATTCCCGATTGAAATCTGGGTATGCCGGTATTGGTGGGGTGATAACTTTTTGTTTTAAAATAGTAAATGCCTCATCACAAAGGGCATCCCAATGGAAAATGACGTTTTTCCTGAGCAATCTGCTTAATGGCTTGGCTAGTTCAGCGAAATTAGGGATGAATATTCGATAATAGACAACGAAGCCAAGAAAAGATTTTACATCCTTCTGTTTTTTTGGCACAGGGAAGGTTTTTACTGCCTTCGATTTTTCAGGATCTGGTCTTATGCCATCTTTTGAAATGACGGCCCAGATAAGTGAGCTCTTTTCTTATAAAGTGGCATTTCTCCGGTTGTATTTTTAAATTATGTTCATGTAGTCGGTCGAGGACTTTTATAAGTTGTGAATTATGATCGTTCAGATCATAGCCGTAAATCACGATGTCGTCCACATAAACGAAACATTCGATTCCCTGAAGACCCATGAGAACATTGTTCATATGTCTTTGGAACGTCGCAGGTGCATTTTTCAACCCGAAAGGCATACGATTGTACTCGTAGCGTCCGAATGGAGTGCTGAACGCTGTTTTATTTTTGTCTTGGTCTTTCATGCGTATCTGGTGGAAACCTTTGGCCATATCAAGCGTACTGATATATCTAGCTCTACCTAATTGGTCCAAGATGTCAGTGATGTTGGGCAATGGGTATGCGTCCCCTATGGTTATTTCATTCAATTATCTGAAATCGACGATCACCCTCCATCGTTTTGTCCCATCCGGGCCTGGCTTTTTGGGAACCACTAAAAGGGGAGAGTTCCAGGGGCTAAACCTTGGTTGTACTACACCATTGTCCAGCATTTTGTTCACCTGCTTATGAATTTCCTGCTTGGAGCTATCTGGGAGGCGGTATGGCCTTAAGTAAAGGGGCGGTTTCCCGTTTTCTGTAATGATTTGATGTCTTATGGCATCGGTGTAAGTGAGATAATCACCCTCCAGAAAGAAGAGATTGTTGTATTTGCGACAGATATTTAGGATAGACTTTTTCTCCTCTTCATTACAGTGTTGCAGTTCCAAGAGTGATTCCAATCGCGCAAGCCTGTTCTTTTGGTGGTTTTTCGATTCGTCCATCTGGACCACATCGCAATTTTCCAGCCTTTCCCATTCGATTTTGATATCATCGATTTTTACTTCTTGGCTTGAGTCCAAGGTATTCATAACGAGTATCTTGATTTTGTTGTCCCTGGTCACCGTTAAGGTGTCGCCTAGGTATATGCCTAGCCTGACATGCGTCTTTTTGACTATTAAATTTTTTCCGTTTTGTTCCTATAAGGAATTTCCACTATTTGTTGCGCTCGGGGACGCATTATGATGGAGTGCAATGCAGACTCGCGCTCATTATTTAGGAGTTCCGGTGGGGATTTATTGGGTTTTAGATTTCCGTCAGAGTTATTTTCTGCTAGGACTTCTTGTTCCTCTGGCTTATCCCTTGTTGGGGTTTTCTGTCGTTGTCCAACGTCTTCAACAAATCCCTTAGCATTATCCGGAGTTTGAGAAAGAGAGAGCGAGTGTGGTTTCGGGATAACTTGTTCGACTGTATTCGTTGAAACATAAGATCCGGCCCGTAGGCAAACAGATTCAGATGTTGACCTGCATGTTTTATCCTTAGTAACTACTCCCGATTTTTGGGAGACATCTAAATTATCATGCAACAGCCTTCCGATATGCTTATTACCAGTAGTGTCCGTGGACGTCACCTCGTAAGGTGTGGCATTTTCCTTTTGCCTCTTTATCATCATGATCGGCACTACAACCGGGAACCGGTCTTGGCCTTATTTAGCAAGTCCTGAGGCTTGTTAAATTTTCCATAATGATTTGTTTTTTCCGGGCAAGGTCATTAGTCTTGCGCCAGAGGCTCCCCGACGGGGAATCGAACCCCGGTCTCCCGTTTGACAGACGGGTATTATAACCACTATACTATCGAGGAGTCCCCCTCTTTACTTTCTGTAATTCCAAGATCTGCTCAGGTGTTCCCATAGTTCCCCCCTTTTATAGAGATCTGGATAAATCTATTTTTATAGTCAATTCGGCACTGGAATCTAGTGAAAAAGTCATTTCCCAAGATGCCATCGTATTGAAGGTTAATTTTTTCGCTCATGATTTGGAAAAAATGTTTGAGGGATATGGTGTGGTCGTTAGTTTCGAATTCTAGTTCGCCTTCTAACTCCCCACTTGTGTTTAAAGCTTGCCCTATGATTGTGGATATTGTTATGGGAGCCGAAATATGTGCACCTTGTTTTCGAGCATCCTCAAACTTTAACAGGCTGATGTCTGCATCTGTATCGATGAGAAACGTAGAATACTGCTTATCCGATGGATTGAATTTGACTCGTATTACTGGCTCCTTGAATTCAGGGCAGAAAGATACGAGCATTTTAAAATCTACATCGGGGTGAGGTGTACGTCGGCAATTATTTGTACCCGGGAAGGGGGGCGGCGTTCACTGCCCGGGTTAATTCGTTTCCCTGTTGGGGTGCGTTAGGTGTGATTCGACTTCGCCTAATGTTTCGTGTTCTTTCCTGGGAGAAACTTGTAGATATGCCATTTAGTGACGTATTTGGTGCATTTAGTGACATATTTAGTGACGTATATGGTGTATTTATCTATATAAAGGGTTTCGAGTTACTGGGACCTGGTTTTGGGTCTGCATGTACGCCATTCTAGTTCTACATTCTGCCTGAGAGTGGTTAAATCTCTTGCAGTATGTACATTGGAGGCGTTCGACCTCTGGCTTAATGTGTTGGGGGACGAAGTTCGGAAAATTGGTGTTGCGATAACAAGTCGCAGAAGTATGTCACCTTTTATTGCAAGCCTGGCAAGTTAATTGTTGATTTCCTCTTAGGGTGTTGGCCGGGCTTGTCACTCTGTCCAATCTTCGGGATTGTTTCAGTGCGTAGTTGATGGCTGTCCTTAGGTTTGGAGCGTTATGTGACTTGACTAGGATCCCGAGATTTGAATTTTTCAGTCCGTCTTCAAATGCTTTTACTGCGACGTTTTGGTTTTCCTCCAAAAGGTACGTTCGCACTACAGACTCAACGGAACTCGCGAATGTAGCTCCGTCCAATTGATGCAGGAGGTGTGTGATCCGTTTCCAAACTCCTTCACATCTTCCTTTCTGTAATTCCGAGATCTGCTCAGGTGTTCCCATAGTTCCTCCCTTTTATAGAGATCTGGATAAATCTATTTTTATAGTCAATTCGGCACTGGAATCTTGCTATCCTGCTTTGCCGCCAACAGACTATTTTGTGCCGCGGACCTGGAGGTGAGAGTTTTTAACTCTTCTTTTAGTTCGGATACGAGGTCCTCCTAGGTTGGAATGGTCTTGTACCGAATGTAGTCATGTGGCGGCCCCTGTAGTCTTGTTTTGACTACTTGCAAAAAGAAAGACTTTTGGTTATCGTCCCGTGCTTGTGAGAATAGGATATCTCCACAGGAGACGAATCCGTCTAACTCGTCTGGGTTTCTGTCGAAAACTCGTACGAATCCCAATATGTCGCCCAGTCCTATGATAAAATTCATCTTGGAAATTTTCGCGTTTTTCAGTGGGCAGGGCTTCCTGAAGCCCTGTGGGTAAATTTTATGATGGTATCAGCAAGGACGCAGGTTGCATAAAAAAACCAATGATGAAGCCCTACCTCAAATAGTCCACCCAGGAAGGAGAAAATAAAACACCGGATCTTATACACCTTTACTTCGATTTTTATTTATCAATTGCGATTGGTATTTACACTTTCTGTTGTTATTATGGTTAACAAATATCATAGCACTTGGGTATTATTAGTTCTATTTTCTTTAACTCGAAATTTATTTGCAACTTTAGGTTTTTCTTCTACTCGAATTAACTTAGCACAAGGATTAGGACTCGCACGAAAGAAAAAAGAACAAGTGTAGAGGGACACTTTTTGGAACACTCTCCGCGAATATTTGGGAGACAAAGGTGCGCAGCCTACAAAGAGGTAAAATCTCACTGCTACCACTGGTGGCACGTGCACACCTCACGAAGGATCAAATCGGACTCCTCGTAGCAATCGTCCTCCACATTCCTTGTGGAATCGAGGATGAGATGGTATGCCGTCGAAGAACCAATACGAGCGTTGAATTAGGGATAACAATGGCGATTGCCCTGGAAAATTCCAACTGAAAATTCCTATAGACACCATACCGGTTAGGAAGACACGCCCACACGCTGGAAGTGGTGACGATGCCAATAATTTCAGATGCACACGGAAAATACTAATGCACATCTGGTCGACTAGGCAGTAATGGCGGTCATAAATCATAGAAATAGTTTCCTATGATGTTAACAGACACTCAAGGGGACTCTATTGTGTGTTTACCTCTTCGGCCACATAATTTGGGTAGATATTGCCGCCCGGACGAAAATAATATCTTCTGTCTACATTAACAAGACAGAAACGTTTTATGGGTGATGTGTAAGGGATAATAAGGCGACGGTGTTAGATTCCTCTGTGATGTTAAATTGGCAGAAGATCGCCCGCCATCGAGACTGATCTTTTATTATCCCACTCGTTATGTCCCATTACAGGCTATTAGACATCTGGTTTGCAGATGTGCAAGCCGACCAATAGCCCAGCCGGTGTTTTGGAAGATAATGGACATTGAGACTGTGTTTGGGTACACATTGTTCCGATCATTAGAACATCCTATCGGTCGATATGGTGACATGTGTGTTGTTTAAAATAACACAAGGTCATTTGCAGGAAACCTACCATGGCTACGCTGCATTAGAAAATAGAAAGATCGGCCGATGGATCTATGGCCAAAAAGGTACACACATCCTGTCGAATCTAGGGAAAAGCTCCTCAGCTATCATGGATATTTATGTCAGTTGTCCTGGGGGAGAACCGAATTGTTTTCGGGATTTTAAGGTGGTGCGGTTATGTCATTTTGCCACGGATTCGAATTAAGGGTAGCTAAGGAGTTTGTAGGATTTTTATGGGGTTAAACTGATGCGAGGTTCTTCGGGCCCTGAAAAGCCCCACAGCTCCACCTCGTGTTTCTTTGACCAGGTAATTATGTTTGCGTCTTAGGCGGAATGACCTTCCCAAGTATAAGTGAAGCGAACCCAATAGTAATCCAAAAACCCCAATGAGAGGCAAAAATTCAAGTACAAATCGATCCTATTAAAACACCAAGGGTGAGAAGAGAAAAGGCCCGACCAGATAAAAGGACCAGCAACAGACAAGGGGTAAACGTACAGAGATTTGAAAAATTAAAGCTACCTCCCGGGAGTATAAGAAATTTTCCCCAAGTTATTGTATATATACTCGTATGTATATATGTGTTGGTAAATATATGTATTGCTTATGAGAGTGTTTTAAATGTCAGTTTTCTTTAATTGAATATTTTCTTTAAAAATGTCTTTAGGGTTTATTGTTCCGTTAGATTGGTATATTTTGGTATATTAATTAAACTCTGATAATCTAAGGATTCTATTTTCTACTTCCACATGTTAACATTTTTTTATTTTTTTTTTTTTTTTTTTATTTTGGATGTTCACTTAAGATTTATGTTGGGTGTTCTTTTGTCCCCTTGCAAATTTGTTAAAAATAAATTTAAATTTAAATACCTGGTGTTTCTGCTGCTGTTGAGTGTGTTGCTGCATTTGATGTTGTCATTGTTCTTCTAGGTGAATTTCCAAATTTCTGATACCACGTTGCGCCTCACAAATTCTAGCTTCATAGTTGATTGGATTGTGCAAAGAGTAGAAAAAATTGTCACATTTATAAGGTTCTACGCCAAGTTCGCAACGTGATTTTTATTCGAACAATGAGTTGATTTTTAATTTCGAATCGCGCCCGCATTTTAAAATTTTAGTTTTTTTTTTCATTCACTTTTTGGTGTACATTTATTGTCACTGTTTTTACTGCCAAGTGAGCTTCGCGCCCTACAGTTGGATTGTCCGCCCTGGTCTTTCGTGCGGTTTTTGTTAATTCTTTCACTTTGAATTTTTTTACTGCCAGGTGAGCTTCACGACCTACAGTTGGATGGTCCGCCCTGGTCTTTCTTGGGATATTTTATTAATTTTTCTTTTTTTTTGTTTTTATTTTTATCTTTCAATTTTTTTTGTGATTACTGTTTTTTTTTTTGGCTTAAACTTTTTTTCCTTTAATTAGTTTCCTTTTCATTTTTTTTCTTGATTAGTTTCCTTTTCACTTTTTTTCGCTTTGAACTGTGGATTTACTGCCAGGTAAGCTTCGCGCCCTATAGTTGGTCCGCCCTGGTCTTTTTGAGATTTGTGCTGCTTTTGCACTTTTTTTTTATTGTTTTATTCTATGTCACTTTCTTCACTTTTCATTAATTAAAAATATTTTTATTCTCACCTGCTTCGTGGCCAATGATCTGCTGTGATGTCATTCTCACGAAGGGGGTGTTAGAGTTGTTTCTTCTGCTGGCAATCCTTAATGGTAGGGGATGAAAGTAATTA
This sequence comes from Microdon myrmicae, assembly GCA_963931805.1. Lineage (NCBI taxonomy): Eukaryota > Metazoa > Arthropoda > Insecta > Diptera > Syrphidae > Microdon > Microdon myrmicae. Next base: position 111,846,440 of record OZ007496.1, read on the forward strand.
CACCGCTGCCACCAAAATGTTATGCTGCGCCGTGCTTCCTCTAAGATCGAGTGAAGACGGTAGCATTCGGGGTTGTTGATTTGAAAATAATCCTTTTATTTTTTTGGATAACTTTATTCACTTATAATACTATTTGAAATTTAAGTTGCCTGCTTATGGCGTGCGTCGTACAATGTGAAATGACAATGATCGAATGATCATCGTTGACTGGCAAAATTGAAAAGCTACCTGAAAACATCTTAGTTTTCCTTTTTATACCTTAACCCTGAAACACATGAAAGTTGGTTTGGCCAATCATATTCGAACAGATGCCACTGTTGCTCGATATGGATTTTGCTGATTGTATCAATCTGCTGCCAGGGTTTTCGGATTGGGATGCATAGGAGTTTGTTATTTCGAGCAGCTGCTATGGTTGCTCGATATTGGTTGTCGAAACTTTTGGATTATTTGTATGTTATATCGAGCAGCTGCTATGGTTGCCGATATTGGTTATGGAAACTTTTGGGTCATTTGAATTAAATTAGGATTATGGGATATGTATTTAGAGGAGGGGGGGGGGGGGGGGGGATATTAATGATAGAGCTTTCTGGAGCACTACACCTTGAATGTTGTACTGTTCATAGTCTCCAGTTTTCCAGTACTTTCTAGAGTAAACTAGTACTTTATTTCGGACTTTCTCGAATATTCTAGTACTGATTGTCATATACGTCACAATATTATGATCCATTCGGTTAATTAAATCATATACAAATTATAATGCAATTGCCACCTATCTTGGTTTCGGCGATAGTTCCCTCGTTGCTTTGTGGACGTAATCCAATGGTTGTGGCGCCGACTTCTTGCACGGATGTTGGACATCCGGCTCGAAGGACCAAATGTTCTGCGTCGAGAATCCTCGACGAGACAGCAAAAAGAACCGATGTAGTATGTGTAGCAGCAAAGGAAAAACACAAGAATTTAATTGAGGTCAACTTTATTGAATACAAAAGGAACAAGTACCTTCCTTCATCAATTTGGCACATTAACGGCCACTTTTAGTAATTTAAAAAACTGCACTTAATTGCGGGTCACCTTCTTTTTCGTATTTTGGAAACAACAACAGCACACAAAATAAAGTACCGAATGCACTAGAACAAACCTTATTTGTTAACGTTAACAATACTGTGTAATTTTACAATTTTAAAGCAACCGACTAAAACACAAGCACCGTATATTCCTCCGCACCGCAACTTCGAACTCTTCTTGATTGAAAACACCGGTTCATCCTTCCAAACAACAGGTTTCCCCGCCTTGGCTTATTGAACCGTTGTTGAGGTCAATAACCAGAGTCTGTCTCTTTCGAAAAGGCTGAAGAGCAGATGTTGTTGTTTTCTTTGGAGATGACGATGATCGTTGGAGTAGTTTATCGTCATCAGGTTGTTGGATTAGATTTTGTTATTGGTGTTCTTGTTGGCATTGATGTTGATGTTGATGAAGATCGGATTTATATCAGCTACCAAATTTTTTGGGAGAGGCATAATTATTTAATGTAAATCCATTCGATGACATATGAGTTCTCAGGCATTAATGTGTAGAGTTCTACCAAATATAAGTGGTAATATGACTTGTTGGCCAGTGGTATGTTGTAACGCTATTAGATGATGGTACGCTTCTGAAGAATCTTTTCTTGCTACAGGCTGCAAACGAGTTGATTAGGTATTGGATCTAACCAAACAACATTTAAATAGATTGCTGTTTGCTCATGTTGCTCTACTGCAACATCTTGCCGGGCCGACGACGATGCACCAGTGATTGTCCTTCCCTTTGGTGCTGTCAATGTAATGCCTGTCAGCGTCGTGGTTTATCGTGGTTAGTACTTGTGGTTGAGAACCGAGGCTTCAAAGCTCGTGTTGCTCATGAACCGGTAAGGTGCAGAAGCAGGGTGGCAATAATTAATTATATTGATGCTATTAATTGAATTAGTTATGAAAGATAATGAGTTATTGTTTCAAGTAATTCGTACTCAGTTATCAGTGTTAGTGTGTGTGTATGTATGACCGAAGGCCCAGTTGGCCATTGAGTGCTAACGTTGTCGCTCGAGGTAAGACCGTCGTTGTTATTGTTGATACTTGTTGATAATTGAAATGTTGGTTGGATCGTAAATCCGTACGTACAGTAAGAATATCTTGGACGTGGTCCCATGTTGGATCGTAAATCCGTAAGTAGAGTAAGAATATCTTGGACGTAGTCCCATGTTGGATCGTAAGTCCGTAAGTAGAGTAAGAATATCTTGGACGTAGTCCTATGTTGAATCGTAAATCCGTTTGAATGGTAATTGAGCGATGCGGTCCTTTATTGGATCGTTACTCCGTTTGAATGGTAATTGAGCGATGTGGTCGCCAATATGTTGAAGTGTTTGTGTCTGTCCCTGGTTGAAAATGTGGCCATTTAGAATTAGTTGAAATCTAGGTGAACTAGATGGAGCTGTTGATTCAGTCCAAAGACCGCGTAGTTGGGTTAAAGTCGGTCGTGCAATGTTGTGTTTTCGGCATCTTCTGAATGTGGCCAGCCTGTGCCGATACTAGAAGTGTTAGAGTAGCCGCCAATTGCATTGGTGATTGCTGTGGCTGATGCTGTCGCAGTTGGGGATTGGCCCCATGTACGCCACTAATGCCACTGCTTGGCGTTGGGCGAATTTCTCGATGGGAGCTGAGACTGACGTTGGCCACATTGCCTGACGGAGTGTTTGATCCATTGATACAGTGATGGTCCTCCAAATGATAATTATGATAATGGCCACCGTAGAAATAATCTTGCTGGCCTTGAGTACCAGAAGACGTCGATATGTTCCTTGAATTGAGCGAATTCGCTGAACTTCCCATAAGATCAGAAGGGATTGTATTGTTCCCTTCATGGTAGTTCGTGGAAGTTGATTCGCTAGTATTGTTGGATCTCCTGTAGTTTCCATCATCTGACTTGTATTTCCGCCGCTGACGTCATCGCGCTTAATTCCTATCAGATGAACCTGGTCTACAGTCAGAAGGTGCAGACAGTGTGTGTGCAGCACAATCATCTTCATGATGATTGTCATCGCAATGTGTATGCTGCTGCTGCGATTGTTGTTGTGGGTGCTGGGACCGCATGTGATTCCCTTTTGGAACAGCATAGTTGTTCAGATTTTGATGGTGTTGTGGTTGAACACCTTGTGGCATATCTTATTGAATTAGAACTGGCACTTGATTGAGCCAGAGAGGTTGCGCATCCAGGTTGCTATTAGGAAGAAGGTTTTCTTGAATCACTGCTTCATTTATACGACTAGCACGTTCAATATCATTCGTGTCCGTACGATTACGTTTTAAATCAGCATCCCACCGACAGAAGGTTGGTTTCAAAGCAGCGGAGTCCGAATCACAATTTTTAAGCCATCGCTGAGCTTTAACTTTTTCCATTAAAAAGCAATATTTAATTATCACACGAAACTCGGTTTTTTTCCACTGTTTTCAATATTGTAAAAATAGCGTCACTTAATTATTATAACATAATACGTTATGATTGTCATGAAATTGACACATATCATTTGAAGATTATTACTTACCAAAAACTCTCAAAGATTTTACATTATATATGCTATCTCTAAGTTAGTCTCGGGGCATATAGAATGATGTGTTATTACGCGCCGCGATAAAATGGAAAAGCTGTAAACTTGAATGATCTTCTTGTACACCATTATATGTATGAAGTATGAAGAGTGTTGGAAAATGGCAGGGTTTCACTAAAACACTACGCTGGTTAAAACTAAGACTGGGTCTCGAAAAAAAAAAAATTAACAAGAACCTAATTATTGTATCTCACCTGGCTCTTTCGATATTAATGAAGGTCCAGCCGACACAATGGCTCCAATAATTCCATAAAATATGTTTACTGTTGATACCCTTTTAATGGATTCCCACATTTTGTTTAATATCTTTAATGTAACTTCATTTTTTTCTCTCTAAAAATAAATCCGATTGATTAGTACTATGCAGTTATACACTTCCATATTTGTTATACAAACCCTGGCAACTTCAAACCAATCCTGAATGATATCATTAAATTTCACATATTCTTCTCCTTTAAAGATAACCGTGCTGATTCGAGCCATCGAAATAAAAGAAATTACCCATTTAAATAAATTTAGAGCAAATATGTCTATATTACGCCAGTTACGGATAAGAAACGCCAATTGGAGTATATTAGTTATTACAGGGATAATCAGAAGAGTAACTGCTCTATACGGTATGCTGAATTTTAAAAACCCACAAGACTGCCAAATTATGCAATTTATTGACATCATTGTGATCCTAAGACGTCCTGATAATAGTATAATAGTCTCAATCACTATTAGTCACTTATGAATCGGCTGTGCTGTTTTATAGTGCAATTCTGTGTGAATAAAATGATTTTTGCAACACGTGTTGAAAAGCGATATTTTATTAACAACACTTAATTGATGATAATAGCATTCGTATGTGTTGTAATTGGATAAATACTTTCACTGCACGCCTGGCGGAATTTACAATTTCCTCCCTTTGTAGTATATACGAACATTTTATTCTAATAGAGACACGCATCTGTGTAAGAGCTGTACACCTTTTGTATAAATGCTCGTAAATAATTCTTTCCTCCACTCACGTCAACTCCATACGCATCATAAACTAAATCAATTTATTTGCATTAATCATGATAGCAATAAGATATAATTGCCCTATTAGAACAGAGGATAGTATGAATGGAAAAGTTGATAGGGAAACTGTTGTTATAGTTCTGTTGGCCTCGCTCCCAGGTAGCGTGTCTCCTGGTCCTGAAAAGGATGAGGGATCTCTTTAGACCGCTCCTGAGGGAACACGTTGCGGTCGCCGCCGTGCTTCCTCAAACCTGAGGGAAGAGTAGCGACCGATCGTTGTCGATTGCTAGTACCGCAAACTTCCTAGGGCAACAGCCAGCGGCTTCTGCTGGCTTCCGTGGACAAGTGATCCTCGGCGTCAGCGATACTCTGTGGATACGAAAAAATGGTGAGAGCCACAGCTCTACTCACCCGTTAAGAAATAAAAGTCGGTTTTATTTAGGCGCACATGGTCTTCTTTATTCTTTCAGTTGTTCTGAATTTTTCTATCTAGTTGGTCTCCGGCAGCACTTCCGCCAGGGACCATGTACATTAATCAACTGCCGCCCGGAGATCGTTTATTTATTTTTTTTTTTTTTTTTTTTATTTACTGCATTTATTTGACCAACAATAAAGAGTTACAATAAGTAATACAGCTAACTTATAATAGATTGGTTACATAATAACTGTTTACATGTTATTTGTTAACATTTTTTAAGCAGTTCTTTTTTACATGTGCTTAAGATTTAATTGGATTTATATATATTGGTAATTTTGTTTTTCCTGGAAACGGTCAGAAGAAAAACCAGGAACTCTGTTTATTTTAACTTAGCCTACTTAAAATTACTTAACATAACTTAATCTAATCCTATTTATAATTTACAATATTTAATATTGCAATGATAGTGACAATTTGATGACTTAAAAATAATAATTACAATTTTTATTTATGTGGATGTGGGATATCTTGTTTTGATTGAGGGTAGTAAGGGATATGGTCAGGTATGTTCTTGAAGGAGGAGGGTGCCATTCGTTTCTGTGTTAAAAGTAAGAATTTCGGAGAATGGTTGGATGTTGCTGTATTTGAAATGATTGGGTGCCAGTTCGGTGTTGTGGTACACGTTCTCGTTTAGATCGTTACCCAGTCTGCCTGAGGTGAAGAGGGTGCTGATTTGGAGACAATTACGGTAGTGAGTTCCCGCATTGGAAGAGGGTGATGGTAGGTCTGTTATTATCGGGTTGGGATTGTTAGGAAGGTTTTCTATGAAATTTATGGACAGTTCTAGGATCCGTCTATCCAGTCGTTCGTTGCCTGCGGTGGTGTAAAGATCGTTGTTACTATGGTTGGTTTTGCGGTGTAAGCCAGTGATAAACCGGAAACATTTTCGTTCAAAAACTCGTAATTTCTCCATTTGGGATGGTGAGATGTGGTACCATAATGGGCAGGCGTATGTAAGAGTGGGTCTGATTATCTTGTGGGGGGTAGGAAGTATGTTGCACCGGCGCACGGTGCTGATTCCCTTCTTCCCCATCACGAAACGAAAGTTCAGCCGCAGCAATTGTGTCGACCAGAAAAGCAATCGCTCCAAGGATAACGCGCACCGTCCGAATGGTGGTTGGAATAAGACTCATCGGTGATAGGACTCTGACCTCAATTCTATCTTCAATTAAGGGTGGGATATGGAGGGGAAATTTTCTCTTAAGGGTGTGGCCACTAAGAAAATGCGATCTTTTTGGTGCAGTGGCGTGTTTGCGCGATCGAATAGATTGCACAGCACAGCAGTGGAACAACGAAACAAGCAGTCGTCGAGAACAAAGGAAAAGGCGACCAACTGGTTCGCTCCGTAATGAGGGTCATGTTTATGCAACGTCGCTATGACGGACGTTGGCAAAAAGGTGTTAATGGGATACGATACTTTATACAATGGAAATTGTATATCGTATCTTGGGTTAATTGCCGATATGCATCCCTTGCTTGCATTTAGGTATGCCAAGCAATTAGTGGTGGCGACGAAAGAAATGCATCATTGTTTGTCTATTGAATCGCTAGTGCTGCAGCTGTAAAAACAAGCTGACCGACATAGTATTTTAACTCAGACAAAGGGTGCCGAATGTTTGGTACTTATGGTGCATATGCACATTAAGGAACAATTTTAGGAATTTCAGATAATACTTGAAAGCATTACATGTCCTTGGAAAAGGATATGTTTTCTGGGGCAAATGAAAATGCATTGGAGGGAAACAATGGGAGTTATGGAATTCCAAAAAGGTCATGAAGAATTCTTACAGAAAATTGTATGCGAAGAGATGCATGAAGATAAGATTTCTTAACAGGGAATTTAAGATCATGGGTTTGATCTCTTAAATGCGTGCAGCGTTTTTGTGTGCCGAATGCGATTGCATTGGCGAAATTATATGGGAAGAAGGGTGTTATGGGGGTTTTTAAGGAAAGCGTACTGTGGGGTTTAGCGGAACCGCCACAATCTCTTTGTAGATGAGCTGTTTGGCCTCGAGAGAGAGGCGTTTAGGTTTCCACAACACTCGTCTGCAGAGGTTAAGCTGAAGGGAATTTTATTTGTGGGTTAAGAATGACCAGTCGTTGGAAAGGGTTACTCCCAAATATTTTAGAGTTTTGGAAGGTTTTATGAGGGTGTTATTAATGCTGAGTTTAATTTTGTTGTGGCAACGTTTAGTGTTGTTTGAGCAGTGAACGTTTTTGCCCTTAAAAACTGTTAGATGGGTTTTGGTTGGGTTGACGCGAATTTTCCACTTGTTAAAGTATGCTGAGATGAGCGGGAGGAAGTTGTTAACGCGGTTTCGTACCGCTTTAACGAATCTACTGCTAGAGTAGATTAAAGTATCATCAGCATAATTTAGCATTACAACACTAGGTGGAGGTTGGGGAATATCGGATATAAAAGTGGCCCGAGAAAGGATCCTTGGGGAACTCCCGCGGTTATGTTGTGAGTTTGAGAAAGGGAAGAGTTTATTCTGACCATGAATTTCCTACCAGAAAGATAAGATGCTAGGAGCTTTGTGATGTTGGAATTCAGACCAAATAAGCAGTGCAGCTTATAAAGAAGTCCTGAGATCCAGACACAATCAAATTCTTTGGAAATATTGAGAGATATGCATACGGTAGGGCATTGATTTTCTAGACCAGTTGTTACATCGTGTGTAAGTTTTAGTAGCGCATGGCAAGTGGAGTGTCACTCACGAAAGCTAAACTGAGAATTAGGGATGAGAGCGTTATCAGTGACAAACAAGAGAAGGTTTTGGTAGATCTTACATATATTTTACTTAGGGTATTTAATAAAGACATCGGACGATAGTTGGAGGTGTTATTGGAACTGCCGGACTTTTTAACGGGGATTACTACCGCAATTTTCCAGTTCTCTGGGAAATATGAAGCATTTATGATATGGTTAAGAAGGACGAGAATGGGAAGTAGATTTGGTGGGCGAAGTCTTTTAAATAGAAGGTGTGGTATTCCATCTATACCGGTAGATTTTTTGTTGGGCCGTGATTTTATGAACTTGATGAGTTCATCTGTGGTTAGAAATGTGGTGGTGTCTGAAGGATGTGACGCCTTGTTTGTGTCGTTAAATTCCCCAATGAAAGAAGTATAAGATGCGGGTAATCGGTGTGATATATATTCGTTTACAGTATTTCCAAAATTAGGAACAGAGGGAATTATTTTGTTGATGGATCTTTGAGAAGGGATCGCTTCAGTGATCGTTGAACGAACAACATCGTTTATCGCTCGTCAACGAAAAATAAATAAAATTATTATTCGCGTACACATGCGTGTGCCTGTGTGTGTGTGTGTATTCCGCAGTACCAAACTGATCCGGTAAACATCGTTAAACATAATTAAAAAACAATTAGTTATACGCGTTGTACGAAGTGTTTCTTTGCATGGGTGTACGCACATTAAAAATACTTGAATGTAAATACTTGAAACATGTGCCGATAATAATTATAAAAATCGAACGTGTGAACCGTGTTTACGTGTGAGCGCGTGTTAAGTGCATCAGTGATGTCATAGACAAAGATGAGATACATGAGGTCATTGATGCACTCAAATCAAAAAAACGCTATCCAATTATAAACTCAAATAACCCCCAGAACGATAATGCAATTAATTGCACATTTCATCGCAATCGGTGAACCACATAAAGCAATTAATTGCATATTCCAAAACAATTGCCCAATAATGCAAAAGCAATTAATTGCATATTGTGGAACAATTAACAAATCACGGAAAGGCAATTAATTGCATACGAAACATAAAAGATCTAATTGGGTCAGTTCGCAACTACGGATATTAAACTGTTGCCCAAATCGATGAAGAAATATCGGCTGACGCCGCAGTGCAAAGCTATTGCGAATTGAAGTTAAAATACGGAAATTAGGTCACTGCGAAAGGTAATTGCATTATCGTAATCGGGTGGTGTTGGCCCCGAGGTGACGAGTTTTGATGAGGAACAAGTTAGCGGGAGTCGATCGTTGGTCACGGTAGGAAGATCTTGAAGATGAATTAAAACGGAGTGTTAGAAGGCTAGTGGTATTTGGTTAAAAGTGGACGAAAGATTAAGAAGTGTAAAGGAAGAACAAATGAAATGAAATATTGAACGATATTGGAGATAATTTAATTAGTGGATTAAAGATCAATACGTTAAACTAAGAAGTGTAAAGGAAGAACAAATGAAACGAAATATTGAACGATATTGTAGATAAATTAATTAGTGGATTAAAGATCAATACGTTAAACTAAGAAGTGTAGAGGAAGAACAAATGAAATGAAATATTGAACGATATTGGAGATAATTTAATTAGTGGATTAAAGATCAATACGTTAAACTAAGAAGTGTAAAGGAAGAACAAATGAAACGAAATATTGAACGATATTGGAGATAAATTAATTAGTGGATTGAAGATCAATACGTTAAACTAAGAAGTGTAGAGGAAGAACAAATGAAATGAAATGTTGAGATATTGGAAATAAGTTAAGTAGTGGATAGAAGTTCAGTAAGTTAAAAATAAGACATGTAGAGGAAGAGTAATTGAAATGAAATGTTGAAACGTTTTTGGAGATAAGTTAAATAGTGGATTATAGATTAAAAAGCTAAAACTATAATAATATTAGGTGTACAACTTTGCTTCCGCCGTTTTGCAATAGGTGGCTGTAACGGTAAGTGTGTCGCGTCGTGCGTGAAATAATAAGTTCACGCCATTATTATTATCTTTTTTTCTTGGTTTCTGGTTATTATAATACCGTTGTTATTAATTAGTATATTTATATTTATTCGTATTGTTAGTTTTTGTTATTCATTGTTATAATTTATAATTAATTTGCATGTTTGGCAGCACTTGCCTTTTTTTCTTATTCGTTTGTCATTAGTTTTTGTTGTCATTGTTTTTTGTTGTCCTTTGTCATTATTATTATGCAATTGAGTAGAGCTTTTTCTTTTTGTAAAATAAATCGTCTTGTCGTTGAATAAAAGTTCGTTTGGTTTGGTTTTATTTTGTCGTTCGCCTTTTCCGACAAACGAGTCGGAAAGTAAACATGGTCCTTCGAGCCGGATCGATTTCAATTTAAAATCGTGCTCGGGAATCGGTCCTTAAACTTTGATTGTCTGGTCGTAGTTCGAAAACGACCAAAAAACTTTGAGTGGAGCACGGTTGCTTATATAAATTAGTGTTCTGTAAAAGGATAGAAAACCTATCGATTGAAGTGATGCGTTTAGAACATTAACATAATCGTCACCATCGCTCTCGTAGTCGCTGTGTGGGGAGGAGGTAGTGGCACCGGCATGGGTGCGAGTTATACCTCCTCCTCCATCATCATTAATAATGCCGCCGAACACTAAACTGTTACTAAGATTTCGCGGAAAGAAAGTCACGAGCACCAAGGGAACAACGATGGCGAAAACATAAACACCGGGCACCACTTGTGCAAAACTGCACGACAAACCGTCCACCAGATAGTAATTAAAACACACTGTTTCTTTTATTTAGTTTTATTGTTATATTAAACCACTACTTTTGTTAACACTATTGGATCCAATGCAAATTAATATTAACTATGATTTAAATAATCTCTTTCTTTTGGTCCGGACAATGATATGTAATTTTTATCCGCACAGACGACTCGCACCATTTAATAATACACTCGAAGGGGTGTTACTTTCGCGACTCCGGGTATATTCGGGTAAGTAATTACTCGTCGCCGCTTCTCCGCTGGTGGCGCGGAGAGCGGGAGTTTCACCGTGCGACCAGCGTGGTCGGAGGATGGAATACGACTCAAACGATATCCTCTCCAATAAGGATATCGTTTTTTACCTACCACCAGGGAAACGTAAAGTCTCTCATGGTGGTATAGGTGGGATCGTTGAGATCAATGCTATTCACACGTGCAGAGGAACAGCGAAACAGGCAAGGACAAAAGAAAAGGCGACCAAATGGTTCGCTCTTTAATGAGGGTCATGTTTATACAATGCCTCGTCGCTATTTTCGACGTTAGGAGAAAAAGGTGCTAAAAGCAAATTGGATGTTTATGGCATCTCTGGCTGCAATAGAAACCGGGTTCATATTTGCATTAGGAAATGCTGGAGAATTTGGTTTCAGCGTATATTGCGCTAATTATATGCAGCTGCTTGGGTTGTTTGTTGATAAGACAAACAAAAAAAGGTTGCCAGGCAATGTATATGAAAAGGTATATGGCGCGGCTGGGGAAAATAGACGGCGCGATATTTATGGTATTTGTCTGGTACCGAATTGGTTCAGAATACCAAATAAGCAAACAAAGAAATCTTATGAAAAATTGTATGCGAAGGGATGCATGAAGGTAAGTTTTCTTTATAGGGAATTTAGGGTTATAATAATTGGGTCTGTTTGATGCGTGAAGCATCTAAGATGCTAATGCGAATTGCATTAGCGAAAGCTGGTGCAGACCCGGGTTATGGTTATGGGGGTTTTTTCAGGAAGGCGAGCCGTGGGATCTGGCGGAATCGCCACAGCTGCATGTGTCGTTATCGTCGCCATCGTTCTCGTCGTCGCCATTGCCGTCGTTGTCGCTGCCTTCGATCATCCAATCGTTTAATTTACAATCATCCTTTGGACGATGATTTATGAAATAAATATAAATTTTTATACGGCATTGGTCTATTTCGAACTAAACTAAACTTAATCGGATTTGCGATATAAAATAAGAAAGAACAATAGACCCAACTAGAGAAAGGGAGTGATGCTCATCCAGAGACACCCACTAGAAGGTTAGTGGTGATAACCAGCTCCAACCGGAGAGAGTGATTAAGGACAGTGGCAGCCAGCGGCGAAACCGGTAAGTGCAGATGAGTCGTGTTCTAGTGGATAAGAAGCATAAGTGGTTGCCCTTCCTCTTTCCGCATCATTTTCAATATCACATTCCCTCATCAGTCCCACCTCTTCAATTCCTTCTGCCCCTTCAATATCCTTCTATTCGATAACACAGGTTGAATTTTCATTTAATATTTTTTCGTTTAATATTGTCGATTCATTCAAAATGGCCGAAGATCAAATCAAATCCCTGACCAATAAAAGAGCTGTCGCCAAACGCGCGTTGACGAAACATGTCAACTTTTTAAGCAAATTTGATCCCTCCACTGATGAGTTTTTCGTTCTAGAAAGGAGGTCGTCCGAGATTGAAAAGGTTCGGGAAAATTTTCTGCTCTTTCAGGAAGCTCTCGAGGAGTTGCTCGAGCCAACTGATGAGCTTGACGAGCATCGAACTACCTTTGACGACCAATATTTTCAGGCTTGTGGCACCGCCGCTAGACTTTTAAGCGAGCATGCTAAAACGGTTGCTCCGGTAGCGTCAAAGATAATTGAGCCGAAAGATGTTGGTGACGTCAAAGGTAAGGCTATTGATGCCGACCATAGTCTCCCGTCTAGCCCTACAAAATTGTCTTCGTCGCTTCACGAGGTGTCCCAACCCGAAATTAACACCTCACAAAATGTTGAGAACTTAAGCAACCAAGTACTCTCACAATTGTCGCAAACCATCTTAGACAACGTCCAGTCGTCCCAGTTGCCACCATTTCGTTGCCGTCTTTCGATGGTTCGACTGAATCTTGGCTAGGATTTCATGATTTATTCAATGCCTTGGTTCATCAAGATTTGAAGATTGCACCGATAAAAAAATTATTTTATTTGAAAGGCTGCTTGAAAGGTGCTGCAGCAGAGGTTATTTCTTCCATCGAATCCTCGGATGCAAATTACCAAGTCGCGTGGGATCTCTTGAAAGAGAGATATGACAATCGCAAGGTCATCCGTGATTGTCACATTAAGGCCATTGTCGATTTGCCGTCCATATCAAAAGAGTTCTTCGTTTCGAGCGTTCATAGACACGTTACAGAAGCATCTGCGCGCGCTCCAAGCTTTAAAGGAACCCATCGAATACTGGGTATCCATATTAATTGTAGTGCTTCGGGAAAAGCTTAATTCCTCATCTCGTGAGCGGTGGGAGGACTGTAGTTGTAGCATAACGCAGCCCACCATCAAAATGTTTATCGATTTCCTGAAAAGGCGTGTTCAAGTAGAAAGTACCCGAGCGCAACCCACTTCTAATCCACATTCGGATAAGCCCTTTACACGTCGCGACGATCGCCCACAACAGGCATTCATGGCTTCCACTCAAACTTGTGTTTTTTGCGAGGACATTAGTCACCAGGTGTATTCCTGTGAAAAGTTCGCGTCCTTATCTCCTCAAGCTCGATTTGAGGCAAGCAAGGATGGCCGTTGGTGCATTCAATGCTTAAGGAAAGGGCATCAAGTTTCAAGTTGTAAGGCACAAACATGTGCCAAGTGTAGACAACGTCATCATACCCTATTACATTTCGAAAGGGTAAATAGATTAAATTCGGTTACGTCGCACTTCGCGACTAACATTACGAGCATGCAAGCTCAAACTACCTCCCACGGGGTTTTAGCCACTGCTTTAATTGATATTGTCAACAGTCAAGGCAGGAGCAAGCTATGCCGCATATTCTTAGACGGAGGTTCACAAGTTCATTTCATGACTCAGGAAACAGCTTCGTTTCTGAATCTCGTCCAAAAACCTGCCAACATTTGTGTTGCCGGAATTGACAATACCTCGACAATGGTTAGGCATTCAGCTCAAGCAACCCTGCGGTCTCGATTCACAAAGTATGAGAAGGCTGTTGAATTCTTAATCTTACCTCAGATCGGTCATCCAATGCCTTCGTCTACGATTGATAGAAATAGTTTCGAATTACCAAAGGATATCTTGTAGCGATTCTTGCGAACGCCACTACTTACCTGCTTATCTGCCACCAGGTAACCCCTTTTCATAAGCGTCCTGTTCCAATAAAGCGTGTACTCACCTGCATTGGTTATTCCTATAACCGCGAAAAACCTGTAAAGCACAATGTCTGCTGATACGAAAATTATATCAGCAATAACAGACATTCCAGAGCCAAGTTTTCGTCATTTGCAGGAGGTTTTAATTTTCTGCTTTAATATGCAGAAATGGATTCGTATGCTGCCCGAAAATGGGAGAAAGTAGTGGCCAGCGATGTTTGGCGCTTTAATTGTCCTTGGAGTTGACGGTTGTTGGCTGCGGTGTTCCGGCGAACACTGCTAACGCAAAGAACACTACGGAGCGAAACAGCACAATGAAACACGGAAAAATCGTTTTTTTTATTTTACTTTTATTGTTCTTGTTTTGTTTTTAATACGCTTAAACGTCTAGTACACAATTTATATTTCGTTTTAAGTTTCTAACTCCTCAGGATCTTACTAGTCCGTGCCGACTTTTTTTGCGATCGTTACTTTTGCAATTCACGAGAGAACATTCGTTACGGAGTTAACACGTAAATACCAACAGTTTACAATTGCAGTTAAGAAACACGAAAGAAACACAAGTTACTGAGTTAATGTTTTGACACACGTACGACGCGACTTTCTCGATTAACTTTCCTATACCTCTTCTCAGAGGATCCTCTCCGTGCGACTATCTTTTTTTCACTGCCCCTGTAGCCAAATATTGCGCAGCGCGGACCGACCTCCTCGTAGGGTTTCTCTGTGACCACTTTTTCGTACCGATGCTCGATATCAAAAACTCCCCCTCTTTCAACCTATCGGATACTGTTTTTTTTTTCAGTATCTGTGTGTTTTGTATCTGCAGTTGTGCAGACACAATTTCCTGTAAGGAGAAAATTCTCACGCATACATATGGAAGCTTCACCGTCGTTGTTGACGGTGGATTCTATTCCCACGCTGCTTAGTTAGGTCGACCATCTGGTGTTGACGATCGCCTGGACGTCTAGTCCGCTGGTATCTATTGGATTTGAAATCCAAGAGAGTTTTTCACATGGTGTGAAAAACAAACATTCCGCTGATGCATTTCTGCTTGGCGGACAGTGGCAACGGCGCAATGCTGTGCCGTATTTATTTATTGCAGCTGGCCTTCGTAAAACTCCAAACAAAGTATTGTTTGGAGTTACGTGGTGCTTGGTTTTTCGCGCCATCTGGGTGTTTACGAGGCTAAGGAATGCGCTCCTTTGTTTGCGGTGAATATTTGGGTGATCTAATGTTTAGATCAACCGCACCACGTCCGTTGGTCGGTTAATTGTTTTAATTGTAATTCCCTGCATCTCGTGCAGATGTTCAGGGTTGCCGACTTGTGGTGCTGGCATTCACTTAGCTTGCGATTGCACACGTCGAAGGATGCATGGATGTTTCTCCTTGTTTCAGGTCGTAGGTTTTAGGTATGGAGCGTTTAGCTCGGTATTAGAGGCTTTGGGGACGTTAAGTTCCTTGCCTTCTGGTGTCGACTCAACGTTGGGTTACTGGCGGCCCCCGCTGGGCTTGGGATCGCGTCTGTGGACGTGATGTTGTCCAGGTAAGTGCATTACCTCAAGTTGGTCTGGACTTTTTTCCTGTGGGGAATTTGTACGTTCGCCACAGGACTCCCCCCCCCAGTGACGTAGTCACGATAAGGAAAAGGTAGGAGTATGGAGGGTGCTGTTAAAGGTCGGAGAGTGCTCCTTTCCACCGTGGTCGGTGTTTAGGCGGTAAAGGAGCGAAGGCAATCGCGTTTGTTGTTTCCTTGTGGGTGTTAGTCGCGCTTTCGTTGTTGGTGGTTTCGGTTAGTGGTTGCCGTAAGTTGAGAATCCTTGCGGCGTCTTCTTGGGCGCGCAGATCTCGAGCGCGTTGCCGCGTTATCGGTCCGTGCACGATATCCGATGCCCCACGAGCAACCATTTCGCGAGGGTTAGGTTGATTCTCAACTCTTACCGTGCCTGGTGTTTCCTGGGAGTGTGGTGGATGGTACACAGGGCGGGTTTCGGCTGCCGCCAACGGTTGCTGGTGTACCTCTCCTGGCACGGTATCTGGCGGTAGTTCCAGGTGGCACGGCTTCAATCTCTCGACACTGACGGTGTACGGCTTTCCGTCGATGTCTACGGAGAAAACTCGGTCGTTTATTCGCTCCAGCACCTTGTATGGCCCTTCGTAGGGCGGTTCTAGAGGTTTCCTAACTTTGTCCACCCTGATGAAGACGTGCGTGCAGCTGTCCATATCTGGGTGAACAAATAACCTCTTGGAACCGTGTCTGGCGACCGGCGTTGCCCTGACCTTACGCATGAGTTTGCGTAGGTTTTCCAAATTTGGCAACTGTTCGAGCGGTGGTTCTCCATCGGCGAAGAACTCTCCTGGGAGGCGCAGATTGGTTCCGTACGTCAGATCTGCTGCTGAGGCTCCCAGGTCTTCTTTTATGCTTGTGCGCAAGCCTAAAAGAACTGTTGGTAGTGCGTCCAGCCATTGATTGTCGTCATGACACATCAGTGAGGCTTTAAGAGAGCGATGCCAACGTTCGATCATCCCATTGGACTGTGGGTGATAGGCTGTTGTGTGGCTTTGCTGGCAGCCGAGTAGATCGGTCAGCTGCTTGAAAATCGCCGCCTCGAACTGTGGTCCTCGATCGGCTGTGAGGGTAGCTGGGACGCCGAAACGTGTGACCCAAGTCGAATAGAATGCTTTGGCTACATTCTCTGCGGTCACTGTTCGTAGTGGTACTGCTTCTGGCCACCGAGTGAAACGATCGATCATCGTCAGGAGGTACAGGTAACCTCTCGACGGCGTAAGCGGTCCCACAATGTCGATGTGAACATGGGCAAATCGTGCCTCGGGGAGCTTAAACTGTCCTGGGTGGAGCACATTGTGTCGATCGACTTTGCAACGCTGACATTGCAAACAAGTTCGTGCCCATTTTGTTATGTCTTTGGCCATATGTGGCCAGACAAATTTGCGTCGGACTGCGGCAATGGTTGCGCGTCCGCTTGGGTGGGCTGGGTTGTGGAATGTTTCGTACACATTCCTTCGCAGATTTTCTGGGATGTAGGGTCGAGCTGTCCCTGTCGAAACATCGCACCAGGCTTCATCGTTTGAGTCGTTGAAAGGGAGTTTACGCAAAACTAGTGCTGTCTCCGCTTTCAGTAGTGACTCGAGTTGATGGTCATCTTCTTGTGCTTGTGCCAAGTCGGCACCATCGATTTGCGCACGGAGTTTAATTGCACCGATACGCGAAAAGGCGTCTGCAATTACATTGTCCGCACCTGGGACATATTCGATTCGGGTGGTGAATTGCCCGATGAAATCCAGGTGCCGTTCTTGTTGCGGGGTTGAACTATCCGCTTTCTTTCGGAAAGCGTACACCAGTGGTTTGTGGTCGGTTTTTACCGTCAACTGACGTCCCTCAATCATGTGCCGGAAGTACTTTATTGCGCTGTAAATCGCTAGTAACTCCCTGTCATAAGCACTGTATCGTCGCTGGGTTGGGTTCAACTTTTTCGAGAAGAAACCTAGCGGTTCCCATTTGCCGTCGCACTCTTGTTCGAGTACGGCCCCAATTGCAGTGTCGGAAGCGTCGCACTGTAAGGCCAATGGGGCTCCTTCGACGGGATGTCGAAGTAACGTTGCATTCGCCAGCTGTTCTTTTGATGAGCGAAATGCTTGATCAGCTGACTCGGTCCACTTAATTGGTCGCTTATCGTTGCGTTTGGCTCCTACTAGATATTCGTTGAGAGGAGCCTGGACCTGTGCGGCGTTTCGGAGTGTTGGGCGATAGAAGTTCAGCATGCCCAAATAACGCCTTAATTCTCGCACGTTCGTGGGGCGAGGAAATTGCATTAATGCATCCACCCTGTCTTGTAATGGGCGGACTCCTTGGCCGTTAATGCAGTAGCCAAGGTACTTGACTTCCGCCTCTCCGAGGTGGCACTTGTCTGGATTGATTACCAGGCCGAAATCTCGGAGGCGTTCGAACACCTGCTTCAAGTGGGCGCGATGTTCTGTCATAGTTTTCGATGCTATGAGTATATCGTCGATATACGCATAGCAGAAGTCAAGTCCGCGGAGAGCTGAGTCAATGTAGCGCTGGAACGTTTGCGCTGCATTTCGAAGACCGAACGTCATCACCTTGAACTCGAACAGTCCAAAAGGTCTAGTTACCGCGGTTTTGGGGATGTCTTCGGGAGCCACCGGGATTTGGTGGTATGCCCTCGTGAGATCGAGGGTCGAAAAGATTTCGCAACCCTGCAGCTTATAGGAGAAATCGTGCAGGTTTGCTATCGGATAACGATCGGGTGTCGTCACCGCGTTCAGCATTCGGTAATCACCGCATGGACGCCACTCGCCGTTGCTCTTTTTGACGAGATGGAGTGGGCTCGCCCAAGGGCTATCGGATGGCTGGCAGATTCCTAAGTCGAGCATATACTCGAATTCTGCACGAGCCTCACGCAATTTTTCGGGAGCCAATCTGCGCGGGCGTTGGCTCACTGGGGGGCCGCGCGTTTCAATGTGATGAAAAACGCCGGCTTTTGCGCGTCGGGGATTACTAAGCGGAACTGTAATGTCCGCAAATTCGCGCAACAGATCGCTGAATGGACCGTTTGCGGTTGTGCACGTTAACGTCAATGCCTTTCCCGCCTTTGCGTTTACTGGCTGAGAAAGAGACGTTAACGGGTCCATCAGTGTATTACGTGCTACGTCCACTACTAGTTTATAGTGTCGCAGCAAGTCCGACCCTATTAGAGGATCGGTGACATCGGCTACTACGAAGTACCATCGAATTGGTCGACGTAGGCCTATTTTTAGTGTCATTAACTTCCTACCGTATGTCTTGATAGGGGTATTGTTCGCGGCGAACAATTTCAATTCATCCGGCAACCGAGTGGCAGGTGCGTACGAGCGAGGAAGAACGGAAATATCCGCACCTGTGTCAATTATGAAGTCCATGTTTAATTTTGAGTCATAAATTGACAAGCGACTTATTTGGGGATTGCCGGCCGTTTGCGCTTTTTCGTCGGTCGGCAGTTCTAGTTTAAAGAACTAGCCGGTAATGCTGGGTTTTGTGTCCAGTTGCAGGGCTGCCTGCAATTCCTGGCCTGCGCTCCAAATCGATGATGATAATAACACCTGCCGAAGGTGTTCTCATTGTTTGGCGTGCGTGGTCTGCTATGCTGACGCCTTGAATTGTCTCGCGACCTGTCTCGGCGTCGCGATCTGTCACGGCCAGCCCGAAAATTGTTCCCCATGCTGAGATTATTTAGCTGCGTTTGCATTTGCCTAATTTGCACTCTCAAGTCTTCGAGTTCGCTTGGCTGCGTCGCATGGGTATATGTAACCGTGGGGGTTCGTGGCTGGGGCAGGGGTGGATTTTGCGCGGGGTTCGTTGCCGGAAGGAATTGGAGATCCGTTCGGGATCTATCCGTGGCCATTACTGCCTCGGCGTGTCGCGCTAGCTCATCGAGACCAGATTCGGCTAGAGGCGCGACGATTGCCTGAACGTATTCTGGTAAAGATTCTCGAAATATAGCCGTTAAGGCTGTCTCGGACATGTCCGTGCCGGCCAGCGCACGGAAATAGGCGGCGCGCTGGGATGGTCGCATCCCAGAGGTGTCGGTCGACCGTAATAAACGTCGCAAGCGATTTTGCGGCGTTTCGCTATAGGCGTTAGTCACCATCTCTTTAAACGCCGTGTACGGTTGCGGAGATGGAGTTTTTATTAGACACTTCGCATATGGAATTAATTTTGGGTCTTGTACCCGTGTTACCACGAGGAATTTCACTTCCTCGTCGGTGATTCCTTCCACTCTGAAAACTCTTTCGGCGTAACCGAACCAGTAGTCTGGGTCGTCGGACGTGAAGTCCGGTAATATTGCGTTACGCAGTTGTGGGCGGAGGTCCGCCTGGAATGGGATGTCGGCTTCTTGACGGAGGGCAGGAGCCTGTGATGTCGTTGGCGAAGGTCCGGCGTCGTTTGCCATTTTCAATTTTTCGGCAGCTGGTTTCGATCTAGCGGTTACCGTCGACTTGGGGAGGTTTCGTGTTAATCTTTTTTGTGGAAGAGCGATTATATTTCCTCTCAACGTTTTCGCTTTCTGTATGGAATCTTGCGAATTGTGGTTGGCATCTACTTTCAATAGTTTCGCGTCGCAAATCTGTCGCTCGGTGCGCGGATTGCTTTAGTGGCGGGGGTTCGCGTTGTAACTCGGTCGCTCGATGCGCGAGTTTTTCTTTAAATTAGTGGACGCGGCGAAACAACCTGCTGGGTCCAAAGATGGGGTCAGGGAAAAGGCCTAGCACCAGAGAAAAATATCTAAATTCCGAAGATGGAACAAGGATGGGCCTACACCGCGGATATTTTGGGTACTTCGACGGTGCTAGGAGCGGACGGAGAGAAACTTTTCCGTTCGGAGGAGGACGAGGAGAACGAGAAGGTGAGGACTATCGAAGTTTTTTCGCGGATGCGCAACTGTTTCTTCGTTGCCTTTATTTCGGGGGATTAATTTCCCTTGTATTTCGCGGTCGTCACGAAAGGTGAAAAACGAAAAAAAAAAAAAAAAAATTTGTCGAGTGTGTCGTCGGTTCGCGCGTGTCCTTCGTTGCTCTGAGGGAGCTTACAAAATTGTTTATTTTTTTTATATATTGTTTGAAATTCTTAACTGGTTTTGCCTCTTTGGCTTAATTGTGTGCTCTATTTAGAAGTATTCCATCAAAAATGTCCCGGAATCTTCATTAATATACTACGTTTATTATTTAATTATTTGCGCATAATACTACAAATGGAAAGAATGTATCAAATCTGATTCTTTTCCTGTCAAGCTTCCGAGTCTGTTCGATAATGTCGGTAACAAAACTCAATATACATGTTCAATGTAGAGAAAGTAACAATTTAACTGCGGACTAAAAATGCGCTTTACAGTTCCTTCGTTCGAGACAGTTTTACGTACTATACTGGTTTTTTTTCCTTTTTTTTTTTTTAATTGGGATTTATCATAAAATTATTGAAGTGAAGTTGTGAAAGCCTAATACACTTTTTTGTTTGTTTAATTTTGTATATCGGGTTTCACTTACTACTAACTTATCAACACAAAAGCAATCATACATTGGCCAAGAATTTTAGTATTATTTAATTTTACCCGTACTGTCTCGAAGGCACTTTTGGTAATAATCTCTACTATCTACACATTGTTATGTTATTATATAATGTAGATTCATTTCGTTACTGTTTCACTTGTATTCTTTCTCTTTTTAGGTTTTCGTATTGTATTTGCTCAGAAGGGGCTTTACAAATTTCACAAATGATGTTGAACGCTATTTTTCGGGCTACCGACACGTTACTTATATAAGTACTAAATGTATTCCTAAGTACGGTGGCTCAACATGAACTCCCCCGATTATATTTACAAGGTTTTGTATTGGCTCAGAAGGAGCTTTATAAATTTCATTTTTGGCTCAGAAAGAGCTTTCACCAAAAAAAAATTATAATGAAAAATAGAATATATTTAAAAAAAAAAAGGAAAAGAAAACAATTTTTAAAGGACTTGCGGTTTTTTTTTTTCTGGTTTCCTGTCGGTCTGCTGTTGGGCGTCGTGATGAGTCCTTGTCCTGGTAGCTGCGGTTCTGTAGGCGCTTCACTTCACTGGAACTCACTGCTTGTTTTAATTGGTGATATCACTGATTAAGTGTTGCGTTTCGGAAACTGTTCGAATTGTTTGTCCGTTTTCTCTCGAGTGTTCACGTTTTAATTTTCGCGCGTGTTCATTTTTTGTATTTGGTGCGTGTTCTCTTTACTCGCGTCGCGGTCACCACTTTGGCGCTTTAATTGTCCTTGGAGTTGACGGTTGTTGGCTGCGGTGTTCCGGCGAACACTGCTAACACAAAGAACACTACGGAGCGAAACAGCACAATGAAACACGGAAAAATCGTTTTTTTTATTTTACTTTTATTGTTCTTGTTTTGTTTTTAATACGCTTAAACGTCTAGTACACAATTTATATTTCGTTTTAAGTTTCTAACTCCTCAGGATCTTACTAGTCCGTGCCGACTTTTTTCGCGATCGTTACTTTTGCAATTCACGAGAGAACATTCGTTACGGAGTTAACACGTAAATACCAACAGTTTACAATTGCAGTTAAGAAACACGAAAGAAACACAAGTTACTGAGTTAATGTTTTGACACACGTACGACGCGACTTTCTCGATTAACTTTCCTATACCTCTTCTCAGAGGATCCTCTCCGTGCGACTATCTTTTTTTCACTGCCCCTGTAGCCAAATATTGCGCAGCGCGGACCGACCTCCTCGTAGGGTTTCTCTGTGACCACTTTTTCGTACCGATGCTCGATATCAAAAACTCCCCCTCTTTCAACCTATCGGATACTGTTTTTTTTTTTTCAGTATCTGTGTGTTTTGTATCTGCAGTTGTGCAGACACAATTTCCTGTAAGGAGAAAATTCTCACGCATACATATGGAAGCTTCACCGTCGTTGTTGACGGTGGATTCTATTCCCACGCTGCTTAGTTAGGTCGACCATCTGGTGTTGACGATCGCCTGGACGTCTAGTCCGCTGGTATCTATTGGATTTGAAATCCAAGAGAGTTTTTCACATGGTGTGAAAAACAAACATTCCGCTGATGCATTTCTGCTTGGCGGACAGTGGCAACGGCGCAATGCTGTGCCGTATTTATTTATTGCAGCTGGCCTTCGTAAAACTCCAAACAAAGTATTGTTTGGAGTTACGTGGTGCTTGGTTTTTCGCGCCATCTGGGTGTTTACGAGGCTAAGGAATGCGCTCCTTTGTTTGCGGTGAATATTTGGGTGATCTAATGTTTAGATCAACCGCACCACGTCCGTTGGTCGGTTAATTGTTTTAATTGTAATTCCCTGCATCTCGTGCAGATGTTCAGGGTTGCCGACTTGTGGTGCTGGCATTCACTTAGCTTGCGATTGCACACGTCGAAGGATGCATGGATGTTTCTCCTTGTTTCAGGTCGTAGGTTTTAGGTATGGAGCGTTTAGCTCGGTATTAGAGGCTTTGGGGACGTTAAGTTCCTTGCCTTCTGGTGTCGACTCAACGTTGGGTTACTGGCGGCCCCCGCTGGGCTTGGGATCGCGTCGGTGGACGTGATGTTGTCCAGGTAAGTGCATTACCTCAAGTTGGTCTGGACTTTTTTCCTGTGGGGAATTTGTACGTTCGCCACAGATGGACAATGCTTTGAATCATAAATGTATAACCAGTGTTTACAATAAAGCCTCGAATTTCGGGAAAAAAAAAGGCGGAATCAAAGTTGTACACCTAATAGATGTAAAAGTAAAGAAAAAGTAATGAACCATTGTCAGTGAGAAAAGACAATGAATGAAGTGGAAATAAAAGATAACAATAAAAATTGGGTGAAGAACTAAGAATGAACCTGAGTTTTGTCATTTAATAACTGGTGGTGCGGGAAAGAAGAGTTGATTGTCATTCCCTCGGCGTCGAGTCTAAAACTAATCTTCTGTGAGCACTAGAAAAACTATAATACGCGCGAACATTGTGGGTGTGTGCGCGAGTCCACAATCTATTTGTCTCTCACGCAATAAAAAAAAAAAGAAAAAAAAATGTGAGAGCACGTGGTCCATGGACGAAAATCAAAAATGCAAAATGGTAATTAAAAAGCTAAAACCAAACTCCGCGTTAATAAAACGCCCTGCGAGCTCCCCACTGACACGAACGACAACAAAAGTCAACAAGCCAAACGAGGCAACAATAGACTTTCTCGAAACAAGGCAAAAAATGGAACAGGACAACTCATTCCCCCCGGTTCCATATAATGATGGTAAAGTAACAAATAACATGTTTGCAGGTTTGGCGACTATCGAGACTGAGGACGACGAGGAGGAAATTAGCGACCTTGAAGCAAGGCTAGTCCGAGCAAGGGCACAATTAGCTGAGAAGCGTCGCTGAAAAAAGGAATTGGCTGAAAAGGAGCAGCTAATGGTGAAACAACAGCAGCAGAAACAACGGCAACAATGTGCACAACAAAACACTAACAAGCAAACAGGCAGCAAAAA
Organism: Microdon myrmicae; assembly: GCA_963931805.1. Taxonomy (NCBI): domain Eukaryota; kingdom Metazoa; phylum Arthropoda; class Insecta; order Diptera; family Syrphidae; genus Microdon; species Microdon myrmicae. The sequence continues at coordinate 111,870,462 of OZ007496.1, forward strand.
GGAAAACGAAGATGCCACACATCAACATTACAGATATGGATTGTAAGGAACTGGTACGTCTATGTAACCTTTCTATTGGGTAGGATTTTTCAATTAAAAGACTGACAGGGAACAGGTTTGCCATACAGACAAATTCGGTTGAGGACTTCGAAAAAATGAAAGATGTGCTCAAAAGGGCCACCGCGGAATTTTACACGTATACCCCGAAAGAAATAAAGAGTACAACGGTTCTACTAAAAGGCGTCGACTCTGAAACAGAACCAGAAGTTCTATTACAAACGCTACGAGAGCTTGACTGTAATGATAATGAATTTATCGCGATAAAACCTTTCAATACAGACCACGCCAACAAACACTGGAAACCAAAAATGTAGTCGTATCTATATTTTTACAAACATGTAGATGCTGCGCTGGGGGGACGAGAACTGATCAGAGGACGACTGGTCGGAGTCGGTGGTGGTAGAACATTGAAGTAGAGAGAGGAGCATGTTGTAGAGATGATACCTCGCCCAACGGATTACCTGGAACAATAAATACAAGATTGTAGTACATGTGATGAGGGTCACCGAAAATCGTCACCGAAGTTCCTTCTGGTGCAAGCGTGGCCTCGTGGATAGTGGCTGGTGGCTATGGCGTAATGGTTCATTTTTCAATAGAAACCATACTGGAGAGAATGTATTGAGTGACAAGTCACCACTCAGATTTAGTTAATATTGATCGATTGATACTGAGGCTGTCATTGACTCTGCGCCTGTTGTTGCCTTGACAGTTGTTGTTGCTGCTGCTGTTGTAAATGAGAAGAATGGATATGATTGGAGATGGTCGCAACTGGAGGTGATGACGCCGATTGGTACGGTGATGCCTATTTGTCTTAACTAATACCACCACCTGACGAAACAGCAACAGTACCTGCTGTAGTAGCTGCAGACGATACTGAAGCAGAAGACGATGATGATGATGATGATGATGACAACGAGGATATCGATGATGATATTGAGGATGTTGAGGAGGCAGATGACAAATTGGTGTTGTATGTCCGGGACGCCGTGCTTCCTCGTTTGAGGGAAGAGCGTGGACCTTTTATATAAATTATCAATCTCAGACTTGGGGAGGATGGTAAGACGAATCACTCGAATTTAATTAATACCCAATATACTTCTTTTTAATTCTCTTCTTTATTCACTATTCTTTATTTCTATTCTAATAAATTCTGTTTATTCTTTTCTTCTCTTTTTACAACTCTGTTTTGTTCTTCTATTGTCTTTATTGTTTCTCTTCTGTATTCTTCTTTTTACAACTCTGTTTATTCTTTTTCTTTTTACAACTCTGTTCTTTCTCTATTTCTTTTTTTTTCTCTTCTTTTAACTTCTTCTCTATTTCTAATCTATTCTTTTTCTGACCTTACAATGAAATTTTCTCTCTTCTTATACAACTTTGTGTTCTAATCTACTGTAAATTATTACTTGAACAAATCAATTTTATCAAATTATTACTTAATCTACTGTGACTTTTAATTTTGAACAAACTTTGAACGAAAATCAAAGAGCAATGTTTCGAATGAAAAAAGGGGCATGTTATGAAATGTATTGAAACTGATTTGATATAGAATATTGTGAATGTTTATTTAGGATATATATTAAATGAGAATGTTAGATATGTTAAGAGAATGTTTTAAGGATGTGTTAGATAAATAATGAGATTCAGTGTTAAAGTTAATAATTATAAGGACAGTAGTATTCTGAAATACTATATTGGCCACTGGGCGAATGGTAGCTGATATAGAACAATCACGGTTGTGGTGGCTGTTATGGCGCAAGGCTAATAACCTTGCCCGGAAAAACAAGTTATTATGGAAAATTTAACAAGCCTCGGGACTTGCTAAATAAGTCCAGACCGGATCCCGGTTGTAGTGCCGATGATGGTGATGATGATGGTGGGTGTTAACTGAAAAGGTGGCGAAGATAAAAACGGTGTTGGTAATCGTGAAAGTGCTTGAATACCACCACCGGAATTGGAGTTACTAAATTGTGTTTGAGTTGATTTTTCGAATTCACGCCTGATACCGCCAAATGATGCTGATATTGCTGCTTCACAGGGTGTCATGGTTCTAAGCTAGTGTATCTGCTTACTTTGGTTATTGTTGCTCTCAGCTTCTTCGACACCCTCTGCCATATTAGTCTGGCATCGTGGTTTATCTTAACAAAGATGCTTGGGAGTGGCACCAACCGAAGTGATTTGATTAAATTCGTCTCCTGCGATAAGTAACAGCGATCTTAACCATCTCAGTGCACATTAAATTAATAAATTGTTGCATTATCTAATGGTCATGATCGTACGTTCCTCGGCAGCAAATACATAGATTGTTATAACAAAGAATTGTGTGTGTTGGTTGAGATCAATATCATTTAATTGAAGAATTGCACGATTACAGCAGCGATGGAAACAAACACTCGATTACGACTGCAACTAATTTCCAACCGAACTGATTCGAGATAACTAAACGAATGCATGAGAATCCGCACCGACCAGGAAACTTTAACAGTTTTAAATCTCATCCGACATGCGAACCATGATAGCTCGTCCGCGGGGAGCGACGCACAGATCATGTAGCCGACCCGCCAGCAAATCGCCGGGAGAACAACCACGACACCTGCGATGAGGGCTACTGGATCGCGATCACCGAATCCGGATAACAGGAAACGTGTGATGTGCAACAAAATCTTGATTTCGAATTAACCGCAATATAAGAGTTTCTTCTTGGGGGGAGAATAAATAACTAATAGGACAAACATGAATCTGCACATGGCAGAAAAAAGCAACTAAACAGACAACGAAAGCATTTAACGACACTGATGCCACGAAAGGAGAATCATGGGCGCACAAGCGCTCAAGATGAAATTCAGTAGCTTCATCCTGAGTCGACGGGTTTCCCTGTGGCCGTATATTCAACAGACCTGTATAACATGGCATGCTTAAATAGGATAGATAACTTCATAATTAAAAGTATACGCTTCGATATTGCAAGAGCAACGACCAATGAGAAGAATTTGATCTCGGGAGCTTTCTATCCAAACGAAGTATACCTGAATCCAAAGTGAATTCCTCGACGAGAAAAATCTGTGTGGCGTAGGTCGCCCAGCAAATAATGTTGGTGTTATAGCGCAGCAAATTTCAAACATTAAACAACATTTTTAAACACTAATTTAACTTTATTTTAGGATTTAATTTAAAGTCAAAAAAACTGTACACAAAATAAAATGGCGCACATTCCTCCGCACCGCAACAGAACTTCAAACTCTTCTTGCTTGAAATCACCGGTTCAACATTCAAAACAACAGGTTTCTCCACCTTGTCTTATTGAGCCGTAGTTGAGGTCAATAACCAGAGTCTGTCTCTTTCGAAAACGCTGAAGAGCAGATGTTGTTGTTTTCCTTGGAGTTGCAGATGACGATGATCGTTGGTGTAGTTTATCGTCATCAGGTTGTTGTATTAGATTTTGTTATTGGTGTTCTTGTTGGTATTGATGTTGATGAACATCGGACTTATAATCAGTTTTGGTATCGCATTCATTTCCGGTTATTTGTAAATGAATGGACGTGAACTCATTTTCTTTTCTTTCTAAATGTGGAGTTCTACCAGATATAAGTGGTGATGTGGGAGTTGTTGGCCAGTGGTATGCAGTGACGCTATTAAATGATAGTACGCCTCTGAAGAATCTTTTCTTGCTATAGGCTGCAAACGAGTTGGTTAGATATTGGATCTAACAATACATTTAAATTGATTGTTGTTTGCTCATGTTGCTGTACTGCAACATCTTCCCGGGCCGGCGACAATGGAATCATAGTAGTCCTTTTCCTCGTTGTTGTCACCGGGGGCATGCCAGCGCCGTGGTTGGTGGCGGTTGGTATTTGTGGTTGAGAACAGAGGCTTTAATGCTCGTGTTGCTCATAAACCGGTACGGTACAACGGTAGGGTGGCAATAATTAGTTATGTCGTTATACTATATATGGATTCTATTAATTGATTAGGTTATAGAGTATACTTGGTTATGGGACCGTAGTACTATTCGTATTATCAGCGTGTGTGTGTGTGCGTGTGTGTGTGAACGAAGGCCCAGTTGGCCATTGATTGCTAACGTTGTAGCTCGAGATAAGGCCGTCGTTGTTTGTTGTTGATATTCTCTGACATGTTGTGGAGGGGTTGCCTGAAAGGCGATATTTGCCGCATCAGCCGCGGCAACGATGTGATCTGTATTTGTGTTATCCCATTGGTTGGGGTCACTATAGTTGAATTGATTACAATTTAGTTTGTTGTTGTTGGTTGGATCGTAAATCCCTGGTGTCATCGATGAACTTCTTGGACGTAGTCCTCTTTTGGATCGTGGATCCCTCTGTGTCATCAATGGACCTTCTTGGACGTACTCCTCTCTTTGGATCGTGAATCCGTATGTAGAGTATCAATAAGTTAGACGTAGTCCCATGTTGGATCGTAAATCCGTGAGTAGTAATTGATATCTTGGACGTAGTCCCATGTTGAATCGTAAATCCTTAAATAGTGTAAGAATATCTTGACGTTGTCTAATATTGGATCGTAAACCCGTAAATATAATATAAATATTTTGGACGTAGTCCTATGTTGGATCGTGGATCCGTAAGTGGTAATTGAGCGATGCTGTCGCCAATATGTTGAAGTGTTTGTGTTTGTCCTTGGTTAGAAATGTGGCTATTTAGATTTAGTTGAAATCTAGGTGCACTAGATGGAGCTGTTGATTCAGTCCAAAGACCGCTTAGTTGGGCTAAAGTCGGCCGTGCAATGTCGTGTTTTCTTCATCTTCTGAATATGGGCAGCCTGCGCCGATATTAAGTGTTAGAGTTGCCGCCAACTGCATAGAATCATTTGCGTCTCGAATCCAAGATGATTGCTCTGGCTGATGCTGTTGCAGTTGGGGATGTGTCCCACCTGCGCCGCTAAACTAATGCTCGGCGTTGGGCGAATTTCTTGATGGGAACTGAGATTGACGTTGGCCACATTGCCTGGCGGAGTATTTGATCCACTGATAGAGTGATGGTTCTCCAAATGATGATGACTTCGGTAATTGTTATAATGGCCACCATAGAGATGATCTTGCTGGCCTTGAGGGCTGGAAGAAGACGATGTGCTGCTTGATTTGCCAGACTTCGCTGAACCTACCATCAGGTCAGAAGGGATTGTGTTGTTCCCTTGATGGTAATTCGTGGGAATTGATTCTCCGGTATTGTTGGATGCTCTGGCATTTGAACTGTAGTTACTATCAGCCGATTCGCATATCCGACGTTGAAGTCGCTGAGCGTAACTCTTAATAGCTGAATCGGGACTGTGGTCATAACGTGCAGTCATTGTCTGTGAACCACCATCATCTTCATAATAATTGTCATCATAATCTCTATGCTGCTGCTGCGATTGTTGTTGTGCGTGCTGTGACCGCATATGATTCCCTTTTGGAACAGCATAGTTGTTCAGGTTTTGATGGTGTTGTGGTTGAACACCTTGCGACATATCCTGTTGAATTAGTACTGGCACTTGATTGAGCCAGAGAGGTTGCGCATCCGGGTTGCTATTAAGAAGATTACTCTGTTGATCAATAGAAGCCTTCGTTCCATTGTGCCGAAGGATGAAATAGTCCTAAAGCCAGGTAGCTTTCTTCTTTGTCTGGTGGCTGGACCATATGTTCACGGTTCGTTTTCTGTTGGTCGGATTTCCCGAAGGGTGCCGGCGTCTTTCCTGTTCTTCTCCGTCTATACTCCCTAATCTTGGCACCGAAAGGCTATCTTAGACACCGACTCTGTTGGAGTGGTGCCCCCGTGGCAGCAATGTGCAATGGGCGGTGTTAAGAGGGTGCCCCCTGATCATTTCGTCCAGGCGGCGGAAGGCGAAGAACCCCAGACCAGTGACAGCGATGTGCCTGGGTGGCGAGAAGCGACAATCCTGGATGCTTGAGCGATGAGTCCAGGCGACGAGAAGCGGTGAACTCCAAATCCGCGACAGCTTTCCGATGACATGCTTTTCCGAAGGGTGCCGGCATCTTTCCTTGTTCCTCATTGTCTTTGTCCCTTAATCTTACAATCGAAAGCCTATCTTAGACACCGACTCCGTTGGAGTGCTGCCCCCGTGGCAGCTACGTGCAATGGGCGGTGTTAAGGGGGTGCCCCCAGAGCATTTCGTCCAGGCGGCGAAAAGCGAAGAACCCCAGACACTTGACAGCGTGCCCAGGTGGCGAGAGGCGACAAATCCAGGATGCGTAAACGATGCGCCGAGGTTTCTGGAAGCGGTGCCCAGGAACGGATGTGGATGAGGCGGTGAAATCGCAATTCTCGGAGTCCTCGGCTTTATTCATCTGCAATTCGATTTTTGAGTTGATACTTGCAGGTATAGGACCGGATGTGCCTTTGTTGACAAACTTTTCTTTAGTATTGACCACTTGCTTTACTGTGAGAGCTTCAGCTCTGTCGTTGAACCTGATTTCACACGTTGGATTCAAAGGATTTGTCCTCTTGACTATTGCCCGATGGTTCATCATCTTCTTGATGTTCTTTCAGGTGTACGCGGGGCGTATCTAAGTGGTAGCGTGGGTCGTGCCAATTACCTGTAACATCATTAAAAGAGGAGCCGAATGATGTCCTCATTCGAAATACGGAGACCGATAGACAACTTCTTCATTTACCCGCGGTGAATTCTGTAGAATTAAGATATATGAACAACCTTGGATCTTGAAGATGGACTGTAATTTGTATTTGGTATAATTACTAGCTTACGTTCATTAATGATGAGATCAATATTATTATTTAGGTTATTATTCGACTTATGTGTTAACGCTGAATTGTAGGTTCGTTTATCTTGGAGTTCGTAAGATGGGACAAATAGAAGTAATCATTATTTTATTTTATTTTCCGCCGATTACAAACAAAACAATTATTCAAATAAAGCAGAAGTTAGTTTATTTTCACGAGAGTAATGAACCACCCAACCAGTACGGGCTCGTAGGTGTCCAGTCCGATTGAAACTCAGGAAATATATATGTGGTAAGCATATTCCATTTGAACACGGTATTTTCATTTTTCAGAAGGTCATCTGCCAGAGTTTCAATCTTATGAAGTGCTCCATCCCTTTGATTATCATCAGCGTTTGGTGATGTAATAACTGGCATCATGATTTCCATAATTGTCGGTAGACTTCCTTTCCGCGGTTTACCTGATGATTGTTGAAACATTTGTGATGCAGGAATTAGACAAATAAAATCTTCGAAAATTTTGAATGTTGAAATTCAATCGAACAAATTCATGTGGGTCGCTTTCCCAGAGGTCTTGATCAGACTCCGTCTTAATAATTGCAACCATGTGTGGTTTAATTAACTTCCAGGAATACATGAATCACAGGATTTTAGGTATATTGGAATATGTGTTAAGATTCGCGGTGACACACAAATGCGGTTATGATATTGGCCGACAATCTTCAGTGAAATGTCCAAAACACCTGACGTAATGGAGGAAGATACCATTCCACAAATCTCCGATATTTATTATCAACGGTTTCGGGACTTCTATATCTTCCAAGTATGCGTATGATTATGTCGGGAGTATGCACAATTGCATCCACAATATTGCTCCGAATCACTTCACAGCACTGTTCATTAATTGAGAAGGTAATTGTTTCGCCAGGTTTGTCTCCTTGTCGAACCAGCAGGACGTAGTGAACTTCTTGAGGTAGATAACTCCAGATTGTCTAGCTGGTAATTCAACTCTTTTCGTCATAACAATTTGTAAAATCGTTGGAACAAATCACATAATTCCGTGGATCTGTGATAGTTGTTCTTCGGTGTGCTTTCGCTGCTCAAGAACAACAGCTATTGGGTCCCGTATCAGTTCCATATTTAAATAGCTGTTATTGTGTCCAGGTTCACTACTTTAATATTATTAATTATTTGATGTATGTTATTTTAAATAAATATTCCTTTAGTTAAAAAAAAAACGATGATCGCTACCCGGCGGTAGACAATATCGATGAAAGTTAAACACTTCGATGGATACACCACACAACACTTTTATTTAAGATCACTTGGATCTCTTAATTAATTTATATATATTAAATTAAAAATTCAATTGCCACCTACCTTGTTTCGTTGAATTTCCATTCAATTGGACGTAATCCCTTTGAAGTAATCCTGGTGTGAAGTACCAATTGGACGTAACCCCTTTGTGAATTGGTAGTTCCCTCGCTGAGGATGTTGGCGGATGTAAAATCGGGCTCACTGCTGTGGACTGGAAATCCATATGTTAGCGCATTGAATTTGCGCCGACTTCTTGCACGGATGTAAAATCTTGCACACTTCCTCGACGAGACAGCAAAATCTGTGTGTGGCGTATGTCGCCCAGCAAATAATGTTGGCGTTATTCCGTGAAGTTCCGGTATTTCTCATTAACGTTTTGGTATCGCATTCATTTCCGGTTATTTGTAAATGAATGGACGTGAACTCGTTTTCTTTTCTTTCTAAATGTGGAGTTCCACCAGATATAAGTGGTGATGTGGGAGTTGTTGGCGAGTGGTACGAGTATGCAGTAACGCTATTAAATGATGGTAGGCCTCTGAAGAATCTTTTCTTGCTATAGGCTGCAACCGAGTTGGTTAGATATTGGATCTAAGAATACAACATTTAAATTGATTGTTGTTTGCTCATGTTGCTGTACTGCAACAATATGTTTGATTTGTTTATACAAACAATAAAAATCCTAAAAACAAATCATAATAATGTAACCAGATTCAAGTTTTGCTTTTTTTTCTCTGATATAATTTGTAAGTTTTGATTAAAATAAAAAACAATCATCGTCATCATCGGCACTACAACCGGGATCCGGTTTTGGCCTTATTTAACAAATCTCTCCACCGGTCCCGATTTCGAGCCGATGTCATCCAGTTTGGCACTCCCAGGCTCGGGGCGTCCTGGTCTACGCCATCCCTCCATCGCAGACAAGGTCTGCCACGCTGTCTCCTGCAATACATCCTGCCACAAAGGACTTTCCGCCATAAAGGACTTTCTTCTCTTCGCTCATTCGAGCCAGGTGTCCCGCCCACCAGAGTCTACCGAACTTGATTTTTCTTACAATATTCTTACGGAATCGTCCTCCCTCACACACGGGGCCAACAATTCTCCTTAAGACCTTCCTCTCGAACATGGCTAAGAGTTTAGGGTGCCTTTTATTGAGCACCCAGGTCTCGGATCCATACATGAGTACTGGTAAGACCATGGTCTTGTACAGTAGTAGCTTGGATGTTCTGGATAAATTTCGGGATTTAAAGAGCCTTGATAGACCATAGTAGTGTAGCGATCCTAAATCGCTACTCCTAGCCAAATCCCCAATATCATCAAACCCTAAAATTCCTAATTGCATATTGAACCATATGAGCAATAAATTAACCCAAAGCTAATTTATCGTTCATTGATTCAATTCCACATAATAAACTCAAATCCCAAATTTTCCATTGCTTCATTTCAAATCCCATATTGAGTCACATGTACAACGAATTTAACCAAAAGTTAATTCATCATACATTGACTCAATTCCTAAAAACCTTGACATCATGAAATGCTAAATTCAAAACGCATTTCATGTTTTCCCCTCCTAGAACCCATCCAACTAAAGCCTCTAACAAATTCCCAGAACACAACTCAAATTGAAACGCAAACTCTTATGTGTGTTTCTGGAAATTTTGACCATAAAATAGTTGACAATTCTCAACTAGAAAATTTATAAAAGGGCGGTAAATTTGAATTTCGTGATCAGTAGATCTCCCGAGGCCGAACCCCTGGCCGGGCGCAATACAACTAAGTTACAAAAAATAAAATAAACATTAGTTAGCAATAAGGTTGCCTTTTCGTCTTTGGGGATGCTTGACCCTTGATCCGGCTTTTCCAATTGTTTGAAATTGCGTTGTCCTCAATGTCTGGTTACAGTTCCTCAGGTTAGCTTGGCTTCAGGAGTTAAATAGTTTTTCCAGTGACGTCAAACGATACGCATTCATTCGACGCACCAAGTACATCGGAACATCCCGCAGCTGAATATCAGGGGACTTCCTATAAAGAGGCAAAACACGTTAACGACGCCGCCGATTCAGGACCTAACAACTTATCCTAGCAAAGCACGTTAACGACGCCGGCGCCTCAGGACCTAACAACTTATCTTAGGGAAGCACGTTAACCACGCCGCCGATTCAGGACCCAACAGTAGGCTTTGTTAGATTTTATCAGCCGTTCGGGTATTTCTTCTTCCATATTGTTATCGGCTGATACTATTGACCCAAGGTAGTTAAAGGATTGCATTACTTCAAATTCGTGCTCCACTACCCTGATAGTTTGACCAACATCAGGTCTTCTCTTCGCAGAAGTTGCCACTATGTACTTAGTTTTTCCCTCATTAATGTGCAGTCCCAGTTTTTTAGCCGCGTGCTAGATCTGGGTGAAGGAGTCCTGTACACCCGGAATCGAATCTACCGATGATGGCGATGTCATCTGCGTAGACAAGTATCTGGCTGGACTAACGCCAGAGTCACGGATTGCTTTCTCCAACGGCAGGTGGAAGAGGAGGTAGGCCAGACCGTCGGAGTCCATTAAAGATGTTTATTGGTTTCGACAGCAATCCCGCTATTTTTACTTGATTACTTACGTTGGCCATGGCCAACCCACAAAGTCGTATCAATTTGATCTGAATGCCGAACTCTCTCATGGCATTATATAGTTCAGCTATGCTGTCGTAGGCGGCCTTAAAGTCTATAAATAGATGATATAATGGAATCTTAAATTCCAGATATTTTTCCATCACCAGCCTAAGGGTGAATATCTGTTCAATTGCTGATGGGGCTTTAGCGTATGGGGCTATCCGATCTTGTAGGATAGTGGAGAGTATCTTATAGGCGCTACTCAGCAATGTTATACCCCTATAGTTGCTGCACACTGTGATATCTCCCTTCTTATGTATGGGGCCAATTATACCACGACGCCAATCTTCCGACATCTCCTCTTGCTCCCAAACGTTCACCACGATCTCATCAATTGCGTGATGTAACGCAGTCCCTCCTTGTTTGATCAGATCAGCTGGTATGCCATCAGCTCCAGGGGCTTTATTTGATTTGATCTGTCTAAGTAAAAACAATGAAAAATAAAAATACTGTAGGCCGAAAGGTAACATATTTGTACAGAAAACAAAATAAATGTACGTAGAGTAATTTAGAGTGCTCCTACAGAGCCAATAAATTACATCAAAATGTAATATGTTAAAACAGTCTTAGCATTTAGAGTAATATTGTAAAAAACCTAATATGTACTTCTTTTTCTTTTGCAAATAAATGCGTTAAAAAAAACGCGTGATTTCAACAGCATGAAATTCAACATTTACGGTGGCCAACTTTTAGTCCAGACACAAACCCCACTGACCCACACAGGTTCCTGGCAAAGTGGTTTACAATCGAGAAAAGCCAGAAATTCAAAACGTGAAACAACTCAAAGAAATAATTTTTGAAAGATGGAGTAATATACCAGACAACACTTTAAACAATCTTATATCCACTCTACCACGAGGATTGTTTACTATTGCAAGAAATAACGGAGAGAGCATTGCATTTTAAATAAATCATTATACAAAAAATTAAAATATAAATGTCTTGAAATTTGGGTAAAAAATCAATTGAGCCATTAAAGGGTTTTACGGGAGTTGGTGTCGGTTGACAATATTTTGTCACGAAACTACTCATATAAGTTTATTACTCATTCCAAGAAAACTGGAAATGTATGTTTGAGTCTATAATTTTTCACAGTACTGAGGGTCTAGTTGAGGTGAGTCTGAGGAAGAAATAAAGAAAGGTTTTGCTATCCTATATAAATTTGTTTGGTACAAAACTTGGGTATTATCAGTTATGACACGTAGTTGTAACAGAGTACTTAAAAATAGACAGTCCGGCATTTGCTTCAGCGCCGAGAGAAAAACTCCTGTGTATGGTATATTGTTGGTGATCTTCTGAGTCGTTAATAATGATTCGCTTTGCCCAATGATACAGTTTTATACCCTGAATATAAGTTTATGACGAACAACAGCCCAGGGCAAAATCCATTGTAGGTCAAAGTCAACGGAATGGTTGGGGAAAAATATAGAATTCACGAGAGAGGGTCAAATAAGTAGGTAATTATGTAATACATTGCAAACAAACAAACATAAATTGCCCCTTCATATATTTTAATTTTGATGTTAATACATATTTGCCCAGATTAGTATTATGAAGTTATAGCGTTTGAAATAATAGTGAAGAAGATCGTCTGATTCGAACTGACGCTATGACAGTTTGAATCACGAAAAAAATTGAACCTAAGCGTTATCCATCAGGCTGCTGACGGTGTTTTGAATTTGATTTTAAAACTCGACTATACTCCACTGATGTGAATTATTTTTGTTATCGCTTGGTATACGGTTCTGATGTATTTTCTTGTTCGATTTTTCGTTCGGTGTTCTTCACTATTTTTGCTTTTGAATTGTGTGTGTATCTGTTAGAGTCGCCACAAAGTCTTAAAGTAAATAACAGCACCTATTCGTTGTTTTTTTTTCTGTTTTTAATTCCGCAGAAATTATTAAGTTTTTGTGTTATCCGTGTGCTCAAATGTGTGTATAAAAATAACAACAGTAATACTTATTGATTCATATGACGACAATAATACTTATTGATTCATTCCTTTCAATATTGTATAGTAGGAATACGACGCATTTAACAGAACCTGAAATGTCTCAAGAGTCATCGGATACAGTCCTCCCACGGATATCTAAAAAATATCGAATTTAATATTTAAAAATAATAAACTTTTAATTACACAAACCTGAATGGGGTTTTGGCTTCTTAGTATAATTAATAAAATGGTATTTTTATCGCGTTTACTCATTGAAGTCCAGTTACAAGAATAGGCAGCGTCACTAATTTTTAGACTCTAAAAAAAAAATGTTTTTTTTTAATGTTGGCATTGAATCAATTTGCGTCCTGAGGTTTATTTTTCTAATACTAACCTCAACCGATAATTCATTTGCATGCCAATAGAACAGCAGATTAACATAAAACACACATGTTATGTAAATTATCGCACTTACTTGGACCATCAAATCATCAACCTACGTAAAGCTTCTATGAAATACATCCTTCATGGTATCAAATTTGGTACTCACCATAACCATAACTATCAGCAAGGCACATAGCATGAAAGCGGTCAGGATAAATTCTATGAGGTGCAGGAACGAAAAACTTTCATTGATTTGATTACAGAAACTAATTGACAAAAAAAAAAAGAGCAAAAAAATGTTCATCCAATACATGTTATGAAGCGATTTCAAAGAAGTGGTAGTTATTGATAGATGTAGCTCTAGAATATACCTGATGGGATTGTGGGGGTTCTCTATATCACACGGAAAACCAACCCGCAATTCTAACCAACCGCTAATAGCGCGTCACCCTACCCTAACCTGTAACCCATTTCAAAACATGCCAAAACAAATCCCAATCTGCAAGCGCATCCATCTCGAACTTGCAAGAATCCATCTCCCAATCTGCAATGAAAGGCATTTCCCAAAACTCCCAACAAAATACAATTCAATAGAATACATTCTAAATCATCTCCCTCAACTACATCACCCCACATATAATTTTTCCCAAAATTGCTTCGGTCAATTCTTTGCTTAATTCATATTCGCTCCTTGCGACCAAGCAATCTTAATTTCCCCGAAATTCATATGCTGTAATAAAACGCATATTCAAATCCATAACGGAACACTAACCATCACCACCAACGATGGCGAGCCGCATACATTTCCCCGAAATTACTTCGGTTAATACCTTATCTAAACAATATTCCTTGCTTGCACCCAAGCAATTCCAACTTCCCCGAAAATGTATGCCCATACTTGCTCGCGTTCCCAAAGCCAACTTCCCGGTACACACAACCAACGAATCCAACTTAGCTTATACGGCGAGGATTCGCTGGAACTGAATTCCTATGCAAGCATAGCAATTCTACTCGAAATTCCTCAGCGAATCTATTTTGCTATGACTCAACCGTCACGACGCGATGAATGGATTCTTTCCATACATTGGTCAGTCGAGCTTGAACCTCCACCGCGGGCACATACAGAGTCGAGTAATAACCACCACACAGGACGGACGTCCCTTCATACCCTCCAGCGCGCACCCCAGTCAGTCGAGATCCATTCACCATCGAGTGCGCATCGCCGCCTGCAAGCATTTTGCTTAATTTCAAACGTTTCAATTCGATCCATTCGGTCGGTGTTGACGTAGTGTATTTCGGGAGTACGTCGTCAGTACGAGACGCGCATTTTGGCCACTTTGCGTCTGGCAATCCTCGCGTATCAAACAGCCTTTTGTAATATAGTGCGGCGCAACTCTGGTCACTGTTAGGAGCATGCGGATTTACCCAACCTCCAGATGCCGAATGTCGTGAAGTGTCTCGAGACGTTATTTTCGAAAGTCCGCGTTCGTTGTTAATCGAGTCGAATTGCAAAAATGTCGCTTAGGGAATCAAACCCAAACCAAAACTAAGTGCTCTCGGAACAGTGGTTAAGTGAAATATAGTACGAGAGTAATCCTAAATAAAAGGAGGAATTAAACAGAAAATAGATAAGTGAAGACAAAATAAAAAGAGAAACTTTGACATTAAAACCAAACGAACGTGTTATCTTTCGTGGCCGATCTACTCTGGTGAACAGTTCTCTTTTGTTGTTGCGGTGGAACAATCTTTGTGCAGGAAATCGTCGGTGGGACCTCAATGAACCAGTGTCATATGTAGGCACATCTACTTAGAAGCCCCACACTGGTGACCCCGAAAACGAACACGCAATCTTCGAATTTTTGTGCGTAAAAATCGTGACATTTTATTGGTGTCCCGTTTTTAGACAATAAACACGCCACCTTCCGAACACCCTTTCGGCGTTTAAAAAAACACGCAACCTCCGAACATAGCGCCGTTTAAACTGTGCCAAAGTGTCAACAAAAACATTGAAAGGGCAAGTAGGGCCCAACTCACCTTTACCTAACATCACCGGGCCAGGAGCAGTGCCCCAACTCAACATTAACCAGTTCAGACGCCTCAATAGCACCCGACCAGGAACCGCCGTGCAACACCAGCAGCAGCACCATATACGCCCTCTTACCGCGCACCAAAAGGTAACAACGTAGCAATAAAAACTGTATCATGTCGCGCTCAAAAGCCAAACTGGTTGTTGGGGATAATGTAGTGCTCCGGAAAGCCCTACAATTCCCTTACCTCATAGAAACAATCTCCTTCCCCCACATACAAATCCCTACACCCAAATCAACAGTGAATTCAATGTCATCCAAATCGAACCAAACGTTCAAACTCTCAAACATTGAATTCAATTCAATTCAAATTCCTAAAAGATCCAAAGCCCAAAACGTGCATGTGTATTAAACTTTTTTTTTTATTTTCTTTCTATATTCTTAGTTTCTAAATTAAAGGCTAGACAAAAAATGCTTAAATTCTAGCTTAAATAGCTTATATAATAACTTACTGGTCCTTCGCAGACGCTCTAAGCTAAACATTACTTAATATTTGTATAATTTGCCTTTCGGCGACAGAACTTTGTGGCAATACTTATAATTATTTGAAAGACAAAGAAAAATTTGAAAAACTTTGTAAATTTTTTTTTTTTTTTTTTTTTTTCTTAAAATTTAACTTACTTAACTTACCTAAACTTATCTACTTTTTTTTTTTTTTTTTTTTTTTTTTGTTTTTAATGTTAAATCACTTAGCTTAACTTAACTTAAATATTATACTACCCTAATTCTAGAAAAGCTAAGTCTATGTAAGCTAGCTGATGATAGTGTGATTCTATACCGACTTTGGTATCCAGGTCTTTATATGCCATTCAACCACCACAACTGTTGACGCTGTCTAATACTATCGTCCCGGTCTCTGTGGGAGATAGCCCTACTGAAGCGCAGGAGCTCTTCTTCGGTGCGCGTTACTTCCCGGTCGTAGCACAATCGCCCGTCTACGGATGATCTTCTTACATGATAGATCAGCGGAATTCCGGATCTATCCTGTATAAGCCCTTTTATGTCCAAATCAAGGAACGCCTCTGGTGGAACAAAACCGTTGCGACGCACGTTCTCATAGTACAGGGTATGTGGATAATAAGCCCCGAAAATTAGGTCATTGGACGAGCATATTGCTCTCGCAATATGTCCTCTGATTAATTTAATCATAAAATTATCCACCCTATTTATGCAGGCTTCATTATATAAAGTCTCATTTGAGTAGTACTTTTTGTATTCCGATTCCGGTGTTCGATATAATCTGAGACAGGTTCTCAGACACTTCCTTTCGAACACCCGAATCTTTTCCATCAAATTTGGACCTATGTTAAACCATACTGGGCAACCATATACGAGCATTGGCCTGATTAGTGTCATGTAGCATATGACTTTTACCTTGCTGTCAAGTTGGCTACTGTGAAATAGCCTCCTTGTCATAGCGAAAGTTTTCCTCGCTTTGAGCAAAGCAGCCTCTAGATGTCTGTTGAAATACAGATATTGGTCTAGCCAGATGCCCAGGTATTTAACTAAACTCTTGGTTTCCAGTTTATCTCCATGCGGTCCCACGATAACTAGCTTTCGCCAGTTTTTCCTTGTGTCGTACGTGGCTTTATATAATGGAGTTCTAAATAGGATGGCTTCACATTTCTAGAAGTTGATCTTAAGTTTCCAGTCATCGCAATAGCGCTGCACTTTGTTGAAGTCTCGCTGTATTAACTTATTTATGATCGCAACTTTCGGAGCTGTTCTGTAAATTATGAGATCGTCTGCGTACGCAATAGCCTGCGGAAGTACTTCTAATAAGTCGCTAATGTAAATGTTAAAAAGAATCGGAGAGAGTACCGCGCCCTGTTGCAAGCCATTCTTGATATTATACGTTTTATTAGAGGTCACATTACCACTTTTGACCACGAACCTCCTGTCCTTTAACATATCGTAAAGTACATATAGTAAAGGCTTATGTATGCCATGTCTGACCAGTTTGTAATACAACCCTTCGATCCAGACTGTATCAAAGGCTTTTTCCAAGTCGATCAGACAGGCACCTGTGCATTGGTTCCTACATTTATTCCATTGTATGTCGGAGACCAGTTTAGCTGCGGCATGTGTGGTTTCATGACCCGCCCTAAAGCCGAACTGGTTATTTGGAATAATGCTATTGTCGTCTACCCATTTTAGCAGAGCTTTGTTAATGATTTTTTCAAATACTTTACTGATGCTTGGGAGTAAACTTATCGAACGCATGTTCATTGGGTTTGTACAGTCTTTGCCCTTTTTTGGGATGGGCTGTATGATAGCCGTTTTCCAACGCGCGGGATAATATGCATTATTCAACGCGTTGTTAAACAGGACCGTGTATATATCTATTGCCTTTGGGGGCAGGTTCTTGAGTACGATGTTAGGTACTCCATCTATTCCCACTGACTTTTTGCTTCTTAATGAGTCGAAGATACTCTGGATTCCTTCCCTTGTGATTAAAAGGCTATTAGCCCCACCATTGGCATTAATGTCAATTGACAGATTATCGTCACTGAATTCCGTAAAACCAGGATTCTCCGATTACCAATGTGAAATTTCATTTAGGAGGTGCAGGTGATTCAGTCGAATTCTGTCCTCCAGGTCATAGTTTCGGTGACTGCTTTCATTCACCTTGTACATTTCCTGAAAGATAGCTCCCACAGCGTTCGCCTTCTCCAAAGGATCTTCGATCACGAAGAGCTCACTATTGAGGATAGCGTTCTCTGTATCTATGCCAATGTTGGTTAGCAGCTGCTTGTTTACCTCGGTACGTGGAATTTGGAGACACTGAATCTCGTTTTGATTATTTCTCCTGAATATTTTATTTATTTGTGGGAAAATATTCGGGTTATTAGTTTTTATAGCTCGAATTCTGTTGTTCCAATACAAATTTGTTGCTAATCTATAATTAGCTTTAAGTAATTGTTGGAGGTTTTTTAATTGAGATTTCAGTGATATTATCTCCTGGTCTTGTCTGTCTGTAAACTGTCTGTGTAATTGTTTTAATTTCGATAGCAGTCTGCTCTTTTTCTTGTGGAGTGCGTTTATTGTTGCGTTTCTGTACATGTTAATGTGATCTGTAACTGTTGTTTTGGGAATTGTTTTGTCCATTGTTCGTTTTACGGTTTCGTCCATTTGTTGAATGTATTTGTCGATTTCGTCATTTGTCAGGTTTCTGTTTACTGGCAGATTAAAGTCATTCGAACAAAGTTCTCTTGTTAATGATCTGGTGAACCGCGGCCATCGCATTGCCCTGTAGTTATAGGGTTGCGGGATCACGAATTCCTCCAGATCTGCGAGCTCGTTCGGAAGCTCTATTACTGCCGTGAATGCACAGTGGTCGCTGTCGTATTCAATTGTCCGTAAACAGTTTGTGTTTCGTCTGTTGGTGTTAAGTAATCTCAGTCGTGAGTCGATTAGCAAGATATCTAAGAACGATCTACCTCTGGGGAACGATGGATATTTCGTAGCTAGCAGGTCATTTCTATATTCAATATAATACTGATCTAACCAACCAGCCAACTGATTTCCTCTGGCATTAGATATATAATTTCCCCAATTTCTATGCTTGGCGTTCATATCTCCCCCTAGGATAAAGTAATTTTTGTCCAGGTGCAATTGTAAGCATCGAAAGAGTGTCTCGAGATCAGCTATAAATAGGTTTTGTTGGTGCTCCTCAGGTGCGTAGACCGCAATCGCATACAAACCCCTTCCTTGCTGAAGGGGTATGCGGACGATACAGGCTTCTAGCACCCGGAACCTGCGCACTTCTCCACTATATATTACTTTATGATTGATCCCTTTTCTAATAAAGATTGCGACACCCCCCCCCCCCTTGAGAGGAGTTAGGTCGAACTCTTCGTATAATATCGTAGTTTTTATGTCCTATCTTATGTCTCTGGTTTAACTTTGTTTCCCCCGCCAGAAGTACATTAGGTTGTTCCTCTTGCAACAGGTTAAAAAGATTGGCTCTTCTCTCAGTTCTTATTAGTGAATTTACATTCACGACAAGAGCTTTTATTGATGTTGTGGTTAGAGGGTTTATATCGACTTGTTATTTAGACTGGGCAAATGCGAGTAGATCTCGTTTATTTGGCTTTGTAGCTGTGTCATCTGTCTCTGCAGATTGAGCAGGATTGTGAACACGTCCGCTTGCGGTGTTGTTTCAGTCTGTGTGGGAGTATTTGTGGCTACCTGTGATGTAGCCTGATTTGGTGTTCTCCCACCCGAAGCAACTTGTGCGTACGACCGCTGCGATGTTACGGGCATTGTTGTAGTACGAGCTGGCTCGGTGTTTTTTTGCCGGGTCACACTTCTTGCCATTATTTCTCGGAATTTAGGACATCCTCGATAGTTAGCGGGGTGTCCCTCATTCCGACACACTGCGCACTTTAGAAGGGCTTTGTCTTCTACCCTTTCTTTTCCCAGAGGGCATTCTTCTGCCTTATGGTCCTTTCCGCATTTTACGCAACGGCGCTGCATTTCACAGTTAGCCGCCGAGTGACCAAACCTTTGGCAACGTAGACATTGCAGGATGTCTCTGCCTTTTTTTAATTTGTCCCATGTGACCATTTGATGATCCAAGACTGAAATTTTTCTTAGACCACCAATCCTACTGTTGGGTGTTAATTGCACCAAAAAGAAGGGTAGCTTGCGGTTTTCCCTTCTTGCCTTGGGTGTGGTGAATGGTTTTACCGCGGTAAACTCGAGATCTTCGTGCTTCAGGTTTTGAAGCATTTCGAGCAGGGCCTCCGGTTCCATTTCAGGGTCGACACCCTTTAATAGAACCGTTAGTAAAATTCCGCGGTGAACGTGCATGTGTCTAAACAAAGGCATATCTATTTTCCGCCGACACACAATTCAAGCAATCATAAACATCCTAATGCATATCTTTACATGCCAGATGTTTTATGACTTGTAAATGCACCAATTCCCACGGATCTTGTGTTACCCATCCGAAGGACATGCAAACTCTTGTCTGCATATGCCAGACGGATAAGAAAAACAAAAAAAACCCAAATTCCAATGCATATCCTAATTATGCATAATAGTTTTATGAGAACTCATAAAACCGAACCATTACCCTAATGAGCACATTGAACACCACACCCGAAATCGAGATTTTCCATCTGAAACCTTCGTTTCAGGATACAAACTCTCGATTAGTTTTCATTTATAAGGAAGATGCATCCCGATCTCCGAGAGATCAACAGTCGAGATCTCGTGCAGCGCGGACGTTTACAGAAACGTGTTTACACGCGTTTATGTTTACGTATGTTAAGTGCACTATTAAATTGTGTAGTGCAATAGAAAAACAACAAAACTATTAAAAAAAAATAATAACAATATATACGAGGGTTGCCTCTTATGTTTCGGGATTTGGCAACCCTAGTGTTGCAATCCGGCAATTGACAGCTCTGTGGTAAAGTTGGACATTTTTGAGGTTATACGCACTCAGAACGTTTTGACATACGAGCGCTATTTGTGTTGTTTACAGTAACTTAAAAGATTCATCTCGGCCCAAAAATGGAATTAAATCGTCAACATTTTCGTGCGATTATTTTTTACAACTTTCGGCGTGATTAACCATTGATGCTGTGCGCGAACTGATATTGGAAGATCGTCATGTGACCTATCGTGAGATTGAGACAACCTTAGGCGTTAGTGGGACCAGCATACATTCAATATTGCA
The DNA here is from genome assembly GCA_963931805.1 of Microdon myrmicae. Lineage (NCBI taxonomy): Eukaryota > Metazoa > Arthropoda > Insecta > Diptera > Syrphidae > Microdon > Microdon myrmicae. The sequence goes on from OZ007496.1 coordinate 111,891,301, forward strand.
TAAACATTTGACTGTCAAAAAAATTTGTTCGCGTTGGATCCCACACAATTTGTCAATCGCCCAAAAAAAGGCTCGTGTCAATTGGTCGAAAGAAATGCTCAAAAAATACGGTCGCGGTGCTTCGAAACACGTCTATGACATCGTGACAGGTGATGAATCGTGGATTTACGCGTATGAGCCCGAAAGTAAACAGCAGTCGACTGTCTGGGTGTTTCAAGATGAGCCAAATCCAACAAAAGTTGTTCGCGCACGAAGCACTTCCAAGCAAATGGTCGCCTGTTTTTTCGGAAAAACCGAACATGTCGCAACCGTACCACTAGAACAACGCAGAACAGTCAATTCTGAGTGGTACACAACCATTTGTTTGCCAGTTGTCTTCCAAGAAATCAGGAAAACCAACCGCCGAAGACGGATCACTCTTCACCACGACAATGCGAGCTCTCGCACATCGGCTGCGACAACTGCATTTTTGAGCACCCAAAACATCGATTTGATGGGTCATCCGCCGTATAGTCCTGACTTGGCACCGAATGACTTCTTTTTATTCCCGTACGTAAAAAACAAACTGACAGGTCAACGTTTTTCGACACCTGAAGAAGCGGTTGCTGCATTCAGAATGCATGTGTTGGAGATACCTCAATCAGAGTGGCAAAAGAGCTTCGACAATTGGTTCAAACGCATGCAAAAGTGTATAGATCTTCATGGGGAATATTTTGAAAAACAATAAAGTGATTTTCGATGATCAATATTTGTTTTTGTTCTCTAATATAATATAAAATATAAAAGGCAACCCTCGTATATATATAATAACCAAAAAAAAAGGAAATTTTAACTATACAAACACGAGCAAACACGTGTAATTTTCGCTGGATGCCGTAGTCGAAATCTGTCTTCACAGATGCCAGGGAATATCTTTTAGAACGGAAGAGAAAAGCCATTGAAACTCTTCAAAACTCATCTAAGAAGACTACAAAAATGGAAAATCCAGTAAAACACATGGACTACGAACAAAAATTCCACGAAGCCGTGAAATACATCCAACAGCTTTCAGCAGAGGTGAAGCAACTCCGGGAAGAAATTCACTCCCTAAAGCAACCCAGCCAAAACAGCGACGATGCCAGTATGGAGATGACGCCTTCTCCCAACTTAAACCATAAAACATCTCCACCCAAACAACAATCATGAGCCCATAAGGAAACCACCAAACAAGCCAAGCCAGCACCGAGTGCCCTGCCTGCCGAGCACAAAAACGAAAGACCACCGCCAATCTACATCAGAAACCCGACCAGCAGCAAAGCACTAATTCAAACCCTGCAAAATGCCTTGGGTCACCGGAATTTTAGCACCAATGCAAAAGGATCGAGGACTTCCATAACAGTCAGATCATTAGTCGATCATGACAGGGCAGTTAAAAAACTGTTAGAGGAACAGTATCAGTTCTTCACCTTCCAGCATCCGAACAGCAAACCAGCTACCTTTATTATAAGGCACATCGATCCCGAATGGACCAACGAAGAAGTGGGACTGGAAATCGCTAGGATATGTCCACAAATAAAAATCAATAAGCTGGACTACTTCCAAACACCGTACATGAGGACAAACAACGTAAAAAACCTCCGGATAATACAAATCCTACGTAATCAGGACATCAAGCAACTTAAACAAATTAAATATTTGTTTACCCAAAAAATCGCAATCGAAGAGCCCCACAGACAAGAAATTCTTCATTGTAAACGATGCCAAGAATCAGGACACTTGGCGGTCTCATGCCACCAGCAAAGACGTTGCGGCAGATGCGCAGAGGAACACGAGCTCGAGGAATGCAAGGTAAATCCACAAGGCCTGGAACCTGAAACAATACAAACCGTCAACGCTGATGGATCCATTACCAACAAAAGGATCACAGTTAAATGCTGTAACTGCGGAGGCCCTCATCCGGCAAATTTTTCCCAATGTCCTCAGAAGCTAAAACTTCTGGAAAGACGGAAATTAGGAACAACTATTAAATCAACAACAACGAAACCAACAGTATTGCAGGAAACAAAGTCAACCCGGAATACCGTACGCGTATGCAGCAAGAGGAAACCTCAACACTACCACTCCCCCTAACAACAATACTGAAAACTTCAATCTGGACATCATGGGATACATCCAAAGCTTACAAGCCATGCTACCTTCGCTGAGGAAGATGTCAGAAATAGAGAAAAAGGTCAGATTCTTTCACTAATAACTTCCCATATTCTTTCCAGCTCTCTCCAAACTAACCATTATCTCCCACAACACAGAATCCATCTACTCTAGCATACGTAAGCAACACCTCCGGTTGTTTGTTGAAAAGTTTTCCCCAAATATCCTCTTCCTTTCAGAGACCTGGCTCAAACCAAATTCCCGGGTTTCAATTCCCAATTATACTTTAGTTTCTAACCCTAGAAGTAATGGATCTCATGGAGGTACCGGCATCTTAATTCACAAAAAATTTCAATTCAGTGAAATTAGATTCACCGATATATCCAGCATTGAATACACAGCAGTAAAACTTTTCTGTGAGAACAATAAAGTGCTCGTCTTAGCATCCATTTATATTCACCCTTCACGACAACCAGATTTCCCAGATACTGACATTTCGCAGATTATCCAACAGTCCGTTCCAGCTCCATTTATAATCGGAGGAGACTGGAATGCTCGTCACACAGCATTCAATGATAATAAATGCAATAAATATGGTCGCCAATTGCTAGCCCTCCTCCAGTCTTATCCATATACTTACATTGACTCCCCATTACAGCAAACTCGTGTCTCTAGCTCAGCCAGGTCAACAATCGACTTCTTCCTCAAGTCCGACGATGTTTATTCAGCGGGTCCACCTACAGTCTCCTTTATATTTACTTCTGATCATGGTTCCGTTCACACCACGATCCAAATCCCCTCTCTCGATCCACTATACTCGTCAAACTCTGTCCCAAACTTCACCAAAACAAATTGGAAAAAAGTCAATAGGGACATAGCGATAAGTTTCTCTGACTTGTATATCCCTGAAGCATCTAACTTACTCCCTACTGAAATCGACCAAGCATTTTTAAGAATAGAGCAAATTGTTAAGGAGGCTCTCAGCAAAAACACGCCGACAACCATTCCTCATAACTATTTAGGAAAGCCTTTGCCCAGCATCCTAACCAAATTATTGCGCCTTAAAAAGCAGCTCCGCCGTAAACTTCATACAAGATACTGCCCCTTTATTAAAAGCCAAATCCAACTCCTATCTATCCTGATAAATGAGCAGTTGAAAAAGTTCGCAGATGAAAACTACATCTCCACACTTAAAAATATCAAACCAAATCGGGATCTTTTCAAAAACATCAACCAATTAACTTGTCGTAAATATAAACCCCGAATTGATCATCTCATCAACCCAATCAGCAATAATATTGCCCAGTCCGATTCGGACATAGCAAATTGCCTCGCAGAACACTTTGCAAAGATCCATGAGCAAAATAATTTTCTCTCAACTCCTGGCTTCGAGAACACAGTAAACGAATACATCTCAAACAGATTATTCACATCTTTTACTCCTTTCATCGGTGAATTTAACAACACGAACATAGCTTCACACCCCTTAGACACTACAAATTTTCTAACTGCAGACGAATTATCCGAGATCGTAAGATCTGGAAATAACAAAAAGTCAACTGGATTAGATGGAATCCCACGTCTTCTATTTAAAATATTACGCCCAGCAAATCTACTACCCATCCTCATTCTTCTTAATCATATAATTAATGCATCGCACTTCCCAGAGAACTGGAAAACTGCGGTAGTAATTCCTATTAAGAAGCCCGGTAGTAGTAATAGCCCTTGCAATTATCGTCCAATATCCCTATTAAGTACACTAAGTAAGATACTGGAACGCAAGATCTACCAAAATCTTCTCTCATTTGCCAATGAGAATGCCCTCATCCCTAACTGTCAGTTCGGATTTCGTAAGCGACAATCCACATGTCATGCTCTACTAAAACTCACACACGATGTTACAACTGGTCTCCAAAACCAAAGCCCTACTGTGTGTATATCTCTCGATATTTCTAAGGCGTTTGATTGCGTCTGGATCTCAGGGCTTCTGTACAAACTGCACTCCATATTTAATCTAAACTCTCACACAACAAAGCTCTTAGCCTCTTATCTTTCTGACAGAAAATTCGTTGTGAGAATAAATTCTTCCATCTCAGAAACTCGCACCATAACCGCGGGTGTTCCCCAAGGCTCTATTTTAGGGCCAATTTTATATCTGTTATATACCGCGGATATTCCTCAACCCGTATCTCCTAATGTTGTGATGCTGAATTATGCTGATGATACATTAATTTACTCTAGCAGCAAATTTGTTAAGGCTGCAAGAAACCGCATTAACAACTTCCTCCCTAACATAACAACATATTTCAATAAATGGAAAATTCACCTTAATCCAAATAAAACGCAGCTCATAGTGTTCAAGGGCAAAAACGAGCATTGTACAAACAACACTAGACGCTGCCACAACGAAATTAAGATTCAACTGAACAACACTCTGATAAAACCCTCCAAAACGCTAAAATATCTGGGAATCACTTTTTCTAATAACTGGTCTTTTTCCTCCCACATTAAAAATTCCCTTCAAAAAGTCACAATTCAGCTTAATCTCTGTAGAAGAGTAATGTGGAAACCTAAAAGTCTCTCTCACAAAGTCAAACTGCTCATTTACAAACAAATTATCAGGCCCACACTCACGTACGCGTGCCCATTGTGGTACCATATCACTCCCTCCCAAATGGAGCAGTTGCGAGTATTCGAAAGAAAATGCTTTAGGTATGTCTCTGGGTTACATCGTCGTCCTAACTCCTATAAAAAAGAAAAGAAAAAAAAGATCTCCGAGAGCAGTTGATAGATATACATGGTCCCTGGAGGAAGTGCTGCAGGAGACCATCAGGATAATAAATAAATGATTCAACAAAGTAAAGAAGACCCTGTACGCCTAAATAAAACGGAGTTTTATTCTGATATGGTGAGTAGAGCTGTGGCTCTCGCCCCTTTCGGTTTTCTTCACAGATTGTCGCTGATGCTGAAGATCACTTGCCCCACGGAAGGGAGCAGAAGCCGCTGGTGGTTGCACTCAGAAGTTTGCGGCACTAGAATCGACAACGATCGGTCACTACTCTTCCCTCAGGTTTGAGCAAGCACGGCGGCGACCGCAACGGGTCCCCACAGGAACGGTCAATAGAGATCCCTCATCCTATTCAGGACCAGGAGACACCCTACCTGGGAGCGAGGCCAATAACTAATACAACAATGATATCGTTTTCATCACACCAACCTATCAGTGCTTTGTTTATAATTTTTTCGAATACCTTGCTGATGTTGGGAAAGAAGCTAATCGAGCGGAGATTGGGTGGATTGCTCTTATCCTTACCCTTTTTGGGGATTTTTTTTTTTTTTTTTTTTACTGCTTCAGGAGGCAAATGTTTTAAAACTACATTTGGGATGCTATCTATCCCAGAAGACTTTTTGCTTTTGATCGACTTAAGGATGTTCGTAAGTTCATCCTTACTCACAAACATATTCATATTCTGATTACCGCTGGGGGAGTCCGCTCTGTTATTTTCACTGAATGTGGTAAAACTACGGTTTTGGTTCCTCCAGATACTAAGTTGATTTCTCAGTGAGCTGTAGGTCTGGAATGCGTTGTTTTCGAGGATCGTATTGGAGTGAGTGGATTCGTTCACTCTGTATACTGCTTCGAAACATGCACCAATTGAGTTCACTTTGTCTTGCGGGTCTTCGACTAATATTACTTCTTCGTTGGAGTTGATATGCTCCAGATTGAGTCCTGAGTTCAGCATTGCTTGACAATTCTCAGGAGTCCGTGGGACCCGCAAATATGGAATGTCATTGTGATCTTTCTTTCGAAAAGTTTTATTGATTTGTGAGAACATATTCGATCCACTAGCTTGAATGGCTTGTATTTTGTTCTTCCACTCTTCATTTATTCTTGAACGGTAATTGTCACGGATCAATTTTTGGAGATTTTTGATTAGGGACTTAAGTGTTCTTATTTCCTGACTATTTGGGTCGCTGAACTGTCTATAAAGTCTTTTCAGCTTTGAGAGCATAATGCTCTTTTGCTTATACAAAGCGTCAATTGCTGATGTCCTGTACTTATTAGTATAACCGTCGGTATGGGGAACTTTAGGTATGGAACGATTCATTGCATTGGTAATAATATCGTCCAATGTTGTTAAGTAATGATCGATTTCGTCGTTATGGAGGTTTCTAATAGTCGGTGGGTCTATGGCACTGTTACGAAGTTCTTTTTTTATTAATCGATCAAAGCGTGACCAGTGAGCTTTTCGAAAATTGAAAGAGTGGATCTGGTCGAACTGCTCTAGTGAATATTGTTCATTTGGGACTTCAATTATGGCTCCAAATCCGTAGTGATCGCTATCGTAATCGATTGTGCGAAGACAGTTTCGCGTAGTTAGATCTGTGCCTGGCAAGTTTATTCGATCGTCTATCATAAGTAAATCCAGAAATGAATTTCCTTTAGGATAAGACGGTGTACTTGTGGCGTACAGTTCTAGTCTGCGCTCGATAGCATTCATTTGCCACCAATCATATAAAGCATTCCCTCTTGTGTTCGTGGTTAAGTTACCCCAAGCACCCGCTTTGTCACATAAACAATAATCCGCCAGGAATATTTTGTTCAACAGTCATCCTCGACTCCCAAATGAACAATATTCACTAGAGCAGTTCAAACAGATCCACTCTTTCAATTTTCTAAAAGCTCACTGGTCACGCTTTGATCGATTAATAAAAAAAGAACTTCGTAACAGTGCCATAGACCCTCCGACTATTAGAAACCTCCATAACGACGAAATCGATCATTACTTAACAACATTGGACGATATTATTACCAATGCAATGAATCGCTCTATACCTAAAGTTCCCCATACCGACGGTTATACTAATAAGGACAGGACATCAGCAATTGACGCTTTGTATAAGCAAAAGAGGATTATGCTCTCAAAGCTGAAAAGACTTTATAGACAGTTCAGCGACCCAAATAGTCAGGAAATAAGAACACTTAAGTCCCTAATCAAAAACCTCCAAAAATTGATCCGTGACAATTACCGTTCAAGAATAAATGAAGAGTGGAAGAACAAAATTCAAGCCATTCAAGCTAGATGATCGAATATGTTCCCACAAATCAATAAAATTTTCGAAAGAAGGATCACAATGACATTCCATATTTGCGAGTCCCACGGACTCCTGAGAATTGTCAAGCAATGCTGAACTCAGGACTCAATCTGGAGCATATCAACTCCAACGAAGAAGTAATATTAGTCGAAGACCCGCAAGACAAAGTGAACTCAATTGGTGCATGTTTCGAAGCAGTATACAGAGTGAACGAATCCACTCACTCCAATACGATCCTCGAAAACAACGCATTCCAGACCTACAGCTCACTGAGAAATCAACTTTGTACCTGGAGGAACCAAAACCGTAGTTTTACCACATTCAGTGAAAATAACAAAGCGGACTCCCCCAGGAGTAATCAGAATATGAATATGTTTGTGAGTAAGGATGAACTTACGAACATCCTAAAGCCAATCAAAAGCAAAAAGTCTTCTGGGATAGATAGAATCCCAAATGTAGTTTTAGAACATTTGCCTCCTGAAACAGTAAAAATCGACACTACGCTATTCAACAACGCCTTAAATAAGGCATACTATCCAACCCACTGGAAAACTGCAATAGTCCACAAAGCCAGGACAAAGCCAGGACCAATTCAACCAATCTTCGCGCGATTAGTTTGCTGCCAAATATCAGCAAGGTTTTCGAGAAGATCATAAACAAAGCACTGATGAACTGGTGTGAAAATGAAATCATCCCCAACAACCAGTTTGGCTTTAAAGCGGGACATAGTACGGTGCATGCCGCGTCAAAGCTTGTTTCCGACATACAATCGAACAAGACAAAGCGTCAATGCACAGGTGCCTGCTTAGTTGACTTTGAAAAGGCTTTCGACACCGTGTGGTTAGAAGGACTTCTTCATAAGTTAGAAAACCTGAGAATGCCTCATTATCTATTGTACAACATTTACGAAATGATAACGGACAAGCAGTTTGTGGTAAAATGCGGAGATATATTCTCAAGCAAGACCTTCAAAATTACAAACGGTTTACAACAAGGGGCGGTGAGTTCTCCCATTCTGTTTAATATTTACACCAGTGATCTAGTGGGTACGCGTAACAATGCCATTGCATACGCAGACGACATTGTGGTATACAGAACAGGAGAGAATATAGATGTCATCAATAGAATTCTCCAGGACGACTTCAATAAAATAAAACGTTTTTGTAATGACTGGAAACTAAAAATTAATTTCCACAAAACCGAGACTATCCTTTTCAGAACACCGTTCTCCAGGGCCTCTCAGGATACAAAGTACAATTGGAAAAACTTCTCTATCGTAGGGAATAATGATCTCCCACTACAAGTGAAAACTGTAGTCAGATATCTCGGTATTTGGCTTGATCAGTATTTATACTTTGACAATCATATAGCAGTCACTCCCTCTGCAGCAAGAAACGTATTTGTTGCCACAAAAAGTCTATTCCGAAGCAGCATTCTCAATCCAAAAGTTAAAATAATTTCATATTCGGCATTCATCCGACCAGTGTTGGTCTATGGCTGTCCAATATGGTACAATATATCCCCATTCTATATGGAAAAGATTCGCGTGTTCGAAAGACAGTGTTTGCGTTCCTGCCTCGGACTTAATAGAACACCAGAGTCACGATACCAGAAATTTTACCCTAATAAAACCCTGTATGATAAATCAGGACTAACTAGGATAGACAACTTCATTATAAAAATTATTCGTGGCCACATTGCAAGGGCAATGTGCAGTGTAAATAATCTTATCGCGGGAGCATATTATCCGAACGATATGTATCTGGAGAGTACCCTCCAGAACGGGTTCATTCCCCCAGAGGCGTTCCTCTTCTTGGACGGAAAAGGTCTAATCCAAGATGAGGGTGGAATACCTATTATATACCACGCTTTCCGTGGTGCTAGGGATAAACGAATTGTCCACAATAGCGATATCTCTAATAGGCCAGACCGACTTCGATTCAGTATGGTGATCAGTGAAAGAGATAAATCAATAAAAGACCGAACCAACCCCAACTGGTGGTGGCTCCAAAACGAAGAAAGGACTTCACGTCCTCAGATATAATATTCAGCTCTGGCGCAGCTTCCTCCCTTCCTTTTCCTTTGCCCTCCTTCCCGTTAATTTTTGTTATTTTATCTTTTTTGTTTTAAGCACTTATTGTTTTGTTTTTAAAATTTTTGCATCCTCAAAAATAAAAAAAAAAAAAAAAAAAAAAAAAAAAAAAAAAAAAACACTATTTTTTTTTTGTCATAATGCTTCGAAAAGAAGAAGAGGTAGACCTCTAAGATAACAGTTTATTTTTTTTTATAATGTATGTGTATTATATTAAGAATAAATAAAAGAAAATGTAAGCTGAAAGGCATAAATTAAGCATATAATATTGTATAATTTAGAGTGCTTGTGAAGAGCCAGTAAATTACATTATGTAGTAAAATTATTAAGATAGGTTTAGCATTTAGACTAAAATTGTAAAATATAAAAAAGACTTTGTGAATAAATGCGTCTGCAAACAAAAAACAAAAAAAAAACCCTTTTTGGGGATAGGGTGAACTACTGCAGTCTTCCAATGGGTTGGATAATGTGCATGGTTTAGAGCGTTGTTAAACAAAGTAGTGTATATGTTCACTGCTTCGCAAGGCAAGTGCCTTAGAAACACATTTGGAATGCTATCTATTCCATATGATTTCTTATTTTTTATTGATCTAAGTATGTTTCTAAGTTCATCCTTGCGCACAAACATATTTGTGTTTTCATTTCTGACAGGAGAATCCGCCCTATTATTTTCGCCGCATGTGATGAAACTACGGTTTTCGGAACGTCGGTTGTGAAGTTGATTGCGCAGCGAGCAATGTCTTTGACCGGCATTGCTTTCAATTTCAGTGTTAGCATGAACTGATTCGTTAACTATGTACACTGCTTCGAAACAGGCTCCAATTGAATTCGCTTTCTTTTGCGGATATTCGACTATTATTACTTCATCATTGGAGTTGATGTGCTCTAAGGTGAGACCTGCATTTAGCATTATCTGACAATTCTCGGGAGTCCGTGGAATTCAGAGACAGGGGATGTCATTATGATCTTTTCTTCGACATATTTTCTTGATTTGTGAGAACATGTTCGGTCCGTTTGCTTGAACAGCTCGAATTCTGTTGCTCCATTCCTCATTTATTACTGCCCGGTAATTATGCTGGGTCAGTTTTTGAAGATTTTTAATCAGGGACTTGATTGATTTGATTTCATTGCTATTTGGGTCACTCGATCATCGGTTCCACTGTTGAGGATGAATGGCCGAGCCCTCGAGGCTGGGGAAAGTTTGAAATTGCTCGACGCCACGGTCTGTGGGAATGTATCATGGCATAAACACCTGTCGAGCATTGCCAGGTCAGCCTCAGGAAAACTGAGCTATCTTTTTAGAGCCAAGAAATATTTTACTCCGACCCAACTTCTTCTCCTATCCCAAATTAGACCCGCGCTCGAATATTGCACTAATGTTTAGAGCTCGGCTCCTAAACATACCCTCGACCTACTTGAGAGCATACAGAGACGAGCGATCCGCCTGATCGGGGACTCGGCATTGACGTCGGGGCTACAGTCGCTATCACATCGAAGGCGCGTAGCCGACCTCTGTCTGTTTTACAGATATTATCACGGGCACTGTTCTTCGGAGATTCTTGGTATTGTTCCGCGCAATTCGGCTTATATGCGCTCCACAAGACAATCCGACGGGTCGCACCCGTTTGTGGTTCATCTCCCGACGGCGCGAACATCCCTGCATCAGAACTCGTTCCGTTACAGAGCGGGGAAGCTGTGGAGCTCCCTTCCCACGCGAGAGTTAACGTATGAATCACCCAACCACTATGCACCCTTATATTCACCTTGAAATAAGAAATTCATCTTACAACAACTAGCGTCTACATTTTTACAATCTTCTAGGAATGTGTTTCCTATTCATTCCTTAACATATTTAACATTAAAATTGTGTCTAGACATCATTTACCTAGATCCAAAAAAACCCAAAATAAAATGCTAAGGAGCAAAACATATGTATCTATTACGTTGGGTCATTAAAAACACATATATCCTAGGTTAAGATAGAATTTAAGTATAAATAGCATAGAAAAACTGTAAAGAGCGTTCATAGCAACCTGTAATTTGACGAATAAACTAAAGCATAGCCTCCAAAAAAATTTATATTTTTTCTTTATATAAATTATAACAACAATAACTCGAGTGTTCCCGGAGCCTTACAACCTGCAACTGTTCAAAAAGAACTGCAACAGTTATTTGATGGGATCTCGGGGCGCCGTGTCGGCGCTATAGGTGCGCTTCTCGCGAGAGAAGTCTAAAAAAAAAAAAAAAACTGAAACTGAGAGCAGGGTGCTCTTTTCCCTTTACAAAGCATCGATAGTTGCATTTCTGTATCGGTGGGTATAGCCGTCCATATGAGCTACTTTGAGGATGGAACGATTCATTGTGTTAGTAACAATATCGTTCATAGTTAGGAGGTGATCGATTTCATCATTACGAAGTTTTCTATTAGTCGGTGGGTCTATGCCAATGTTCCGTATTTCTCTTTTTACTATGCGACCGAAACGAGACCAATGTGCTTTTCGGAAATCGAGAGAGTGTATCTGGTCGTACTGTTCAAGTAGATAGTACTCGTTTGGCACGTGTATTACGGCTCCAAGTCCAAGATATCGTACTCAATTGTGCGAAGACAATTTCGAGTAGTTACCTCGGTATCTGGTAACTGAATTAGATCATCTGTCATAAGTAAATCCAGGAAGGAGTTACCTCTTGGATAAGACGGTGTACTTGTAGCGTACAATTCTAGTTTATGCTCGATCGCATTTGTTTGCCACCAATCAAACAAAGCATTGCATCTGGTGTTCGAGGTCAGATTGCCCCAGGCACTGTGCTTGGCGTTAATATCACCTGCCATTAAAAAGTAATTGTTTTCCGAATCTAACTTGAGACTTCGGAAAAGCGTATTGATTTCACAGATAAATTGGGTACCCTGAACAGATTCAGGGGCGTAAGCAGCGACTATATATAGATGCCTTTGACTTTTTAGAGGAATATCTATAATGCATGCCTCTAGCACCTGGAATTTGTGTACTTCCGTGCTGTAAACGACCTTCTGGTGAAGACCTTTCTTAATTAAGATAGCGACCCCACCCCCTCGAGTAGAGTGTGGTCGATCTCGTCTAATTATGTTATAATTTTTGAAGCCAATTTTGTGCCGTTGGCTTAGCTTAGTTTCGCTAGCCAAGAGCACATCTGGACATTCGGCTTGGAGCAGATTGCCTAAATTATCCGTTCTTTCGATGCGGATTAGTGAATTTACATTCACAGCTATAATTTGTAGGTTTAGTTCAAACGTAGGGTTGCAGATTTTGATGTGGGGAGTTATTTGAGAACAGGGTTGAATAGAGAGTATCTATTCGTGCTCTTTGTTCAGTCAGTGTTTTTTGAAATTCGGCAAATTGTCCTTGCATGGTTAATAACATTGTTATAATTTCTGAATGTGCCTCTGGTGCAGGCATTCTTCCATTACTATATGTATGTTCCAAAGATTCTGGTTGCTTAGGAGCACCGGCCATTTGTGCATATGACACACAAGGAGCCACGAAATTGTTGTAAGAACGAGTTTTCATTTTTTTTTCTCTTCTTCAACTTGTTTCTTTTTGGATTCCAATTTTAATTTCATTTGTTGAAATTTAGGACATCCTCTAAAATTTGCAGTGTGACCTGTATTTTTAAGGAGGACACAGGACAGTGTTTTCCTATCTGGAAGCTGTTCCTTGCCCAAGGGGCATTCACCAATGATATGGTCGGAGAGGCACTTTACGCACCTGAATTGTTTGATGTATCGGAGAGCATCAACTTTACTGTTGGGACTCGGTGATACAATAAAGAAAGGCAATTTGCAAGTGCGTTCTCTGGAGTTGGCGGTAGAGAAGGGTTTCACACCTGTAAATTTTATATTGTCGGTTTCGACATTTTTTAATTCCTCGAATACCTCTTCAGGGGAAAAACATGGGTCAACTCCTTTTAGGAGCATGGAGATTATTTTCTCCAATTTCGGGGTGTACGTGTAGTACTCGCTTTTTGTCCTACCCAAAGGGGTCATTACTTTGCGATAACCTTCAATATCATCGCACATTAATTTTATTTTAGAGTTATTAATTTTTTTCGTTTTAAAATGTTTACATGTTAACTCACCTAATTTTATAACGTCCTTTGTTTCCATGGAAGTAATTATTATGGGCGGCGCCTTTGCCTTTCTGCTGGTTAAGTTTTGCTGGTTCTTTTGTTGCTGCTGCATCTCCTTTGTTTGCTTTCTGATTTTTCCGTTATGTTGTTGTATTTTCTTGCCTTTGTTGTTGCTGCATCATTATTATTATTATTATTTATTGGCCTGTAAGAACCCGGAAGTTCATGACCTCACCGACTCGGCTTCGCCATCGTTCCCTGTCCTGGGCACACTCCTTCCACGCTTGACCATTCGCTCCGATCTCCTCAAGGTCAAACCTAACATTGTCCTCCCATCTCCGTCGCAGCCGTCCTACCGGTCTCTTTCCCGTTGGTCTACCGTCAAGAATTCTATGCACGGTCCTATCGTTCCCCATTCGCGCCACGTGTCCGGCCCATCTTAATCTTCGCGACTTGATTACTCTCACTATTGTAGGTTTGCGATATAGCTCTTCCAATTCGTGGTTATGGAGTCTCCCCCATTGTCCTGCCTCCTCGTCATATTTACCGCCAAAGATGCCCCTCAAAACTTTATTCTCGAATACGCGGAATTTGTTTTCTTCCCGTTTTGTGAGAGCCCATGTTTCGCATCCATATAGAACAATCGGCATAATTATGGTTCTATAGACACGGATCTTTATGTTACGTGATAGCAGTCTGGATTTCAGCAGTTTACTGACTGCATGCAAACTCGCGTTGCCGGAATGCAGTCTCTTGTTAATTTCCTTCGACATTTCATTACTGGCCGTCAGTATGGTTCCCAGATATTTAAATTCTTCAACTTTTTCAAATATCTTACCTCTGACGTTTATATGTGTTATCTGAGGTCCACCTGCTCTCGCCGTAATTATGTATTTTGTTTTGTCTTCATTTATATTTAGGCCCACCTCTTCTGTCGCTTGCATGATGATTTCACAGTTTTTACTAACAGTCTCTAGATTATCGCCCAGAACGGCGATGTCATCCGCATATGCGAGCACTTGTGTGACCCCGTTCAGGGATGATCCGGCCATGTTGTCGTCTTGTACCTTTCTGATGACATACTCGAGCACAAGGTTAAAGAGACACGGTGATAGACCATCTCCCTGCTTTAGTCCGTCCCGGATTTCAAATGGTTCTGAGAGGTGGTTTTCTATTCTAACTCGTCCTTTGTTTTCGTTCATGCAAATGTTGTTGCTGCATCAGGTCTTTTAATTTGAAGATTGCTTCTTTTTGTTTATTCAATTCCTCTTTTTTGGTGTCGATATCCGCAAGGAGTTTTTCTAGTTCCGCCGGATCTGTTGCAGCACCTGTGATATTGTTTTCTTCATCAGCAGGTAATTCAATTTCACTTGGGTCAAGGTGAACTAATTCGTTGAATTGGATGTCTGCTCCAGTGTATTCACTTTTCTTTTCTTTTACATTTTTATCTCCATCTGTATTTGGCTTACGCCGCTTTGTTATAAGACTCGGCTGTCGCTCGAGTCGGCTCGGTGTCATGGTATTATAATCTGTCTGGCCCTTATTCATGAAAGGTGACGAACCCTTTAACACTTTATGTTTGTTTCTCATATTTTTCAAAACAACCGCTCTCAGTGGCGGCTTTCGCAGATTTAATTTTGCTCCACTCTACTCACAGCATCAGCGGGGCTTTCACAGTTGTGCAAGGGAAGGTTTTGCAGGATTTATGGCGGCAACAAGCAGTGGAGATATGGAGACGAGCACAGGTCAGAACCGTGATGGAGATGATGATGGTTCTTTGGTGTTCGGTCAGCTCGGAGAGCGTATCGCGGAATTAACGAGAACGATTAAAATTAAAAAGCAAAGGCATATTACTAATGCCGTGCGAGAGCTGATTGAGGCCATTGGCTGCCTTTACGATAAGGAAGTGAAAAATCGCTTAAAGAAGCCTGAAGCAAGCGGTGGAAACGTGCAAATCCAGTCAAGGCAAAATTCGCACACAGACGTAAGCAGGGCCCCGGGGCAAATCAATGTTGAGTCACCCAATTATAATTGGTTTACAATTGGCCAGAGTAGAAGGAAGAGGGGTGCGAGATTGGAGGGTGAAGAGGCTCTAAAAGGTGATACTGAGAACATTATGAAAAGAAGGAGACCAATCTCGGACGCCATAATAATATCCAAAACCGAGGAAAGAACATACGCGGATATACTGAGGTTAATGAAGACCAAGCCCGAACTAAGTGAACTCGGAAATAGCTTAAATAAAGTTCGAAAGACAGCAAAAGGGGAATTGCTGCTAGAACGGTAACGCCAACCAGAGGCCACTACCGAGACACTGAAAGCAAAGGTACAACAAGTACTAAAGGAAGATGCTGAAACAGTGTCACAGGAATTCACGGTTGAGTGTCGTGATTTAGATGAGGTGACCACTGTGGAGGAAATCCTGACAGCGATCGCTAGAGAGTTCCCGAAGGAAGCGGTAAAGAGTTTAAGAAGGAAACCAGATGGCACGCAGGCTGCCATGATCCGCTTACCAAGAGAAAAAGCTGGCATGTTGCTGGAAACAGGTTTCCTACGGGTTGGATGGGTGAAATGCAGACTTTGAGAATGCATCGCACCCACACGATGTTTCAGATGTTGGCAATACGGTCATGTGGCGAAATCCTGCAAATCCGAAGAAGATCGTTCGGAAAACTGTTTGAAATGCGGAGAAAAAGGCCACAAAGCAATAGGTTGTAAAGCACAACCCAAATGCATGTTCTGTGAATCAGGATGCGAAGGCGGTAACCACCACTCAACAGGGAGTTACAAATGCCGAGCATTTAAAAACGCGATGTCCAATCTTCTCAAAAAAAATGGACAGGTTTAAGTGCATTCAAATCAACTTAAACCACTGTGGAGCCGCACAAGATCTCCTTTCTCAAACGGTTAAGGAATATGGTGCCGACGTGGTGCTCATCAATGAACAGTACAGGATGCCTGGCACTAGTACTATTACATGTGAGGAAGACAGCAGCGGAATAGCGGTCATCTGGACAACTGGAAATTCACCCATGGAATGTAGAAGTGTCCTGCGGCTGGAAGGAATTGCCTATGCTAAGATCAGAGGAATTCATTTCTACTGTTGTTACGCTCCGCCAAGGTGGGAAATAGAGTATTTCAAATGTTTTCTAGACAGAATAACACAAGAAGCTAGAGATAAGAGCCCTCTTATATTTGCTGGAGTTTTCAACGCTTGGGAAATAGAATGGGGAAGCACAAGGACCAACAGTAGAGGCCAGGCACTAATCGAAGCCTTGGCAGTCTTAGATGTGGAGTTGCATGATGATGGTGCTGATGACACCTTCATAAACGAGAGAGGCTGGTCCAAAATCGACATCACATTTGCCAGCTCCATGTTGGCAAGAAGTATGGAGTGGCGAGTTTTGGACACCTACACCCACAATGACCACCAAGCCGTGATGTACGAAATATTACCGCACAGGGGATTCATCACTGGCAAATTGGCGAAGAGAGCCCAAAAAAATGGGTGGAAAGAGAAGGACCTCGATGCGGAACTGCTCGATTATATACTGGAAGACCAAATCGCACAGTTTGACGCAGAGGCCGATGCAAACAGGCAGGCTGGAAAAGTCATGAAGTGGCTAACTACCGCATGTGGTGCATCTATGTCACGACAAAGACAACCAGCAGGGACTATCAAACCAGTGTATTGGTGGAACCCAGAAATCGCCCATGTGCGATCGGAGTGCAACAGGTTAAGACGTTTGCAACAAAGAGCAAGAAACCGTAACACCTACCCACAGTTGCATGCGGAATTCGTCAACACACGGAAAGAGTTGAGGAATGTGATCCGCAAAAGTAAATATGACGCGTTCTGCTCCCTAAGGGATGAATTAAATAACAACCCATGGGGCAGCGTCTACAGGATAGTCATGAAAAGAGTACAGAACAACAGTAGTCAAATGCAAAAAAGCAAAACTGACATGGCAAGAATCGCTGCTGTTCTCTTCCCACAGTGTGATGAGGTGTTGAGAGTGCAAGAGGAGTGGAGTATCACTGAAGGAGAGATACCTACCGTGAAGAAATATTGCGCGAAGTGAATTGGAATCGGATTCTAGAAGCGTTGCGCGATCTACTAGTCTCACCCTACTTGGTGCGTATACTACCAAACTATCTCTCGGATAGAAGACTGCTGTATGATACAGATGAGGGACCACAGGAATATCAAATAACAGAGGGTGTACCTCAGGGATCTGTATTAGGTCCGCTGTTATGGAATATAATGTATGAGGGTGTGGTCAGGGTCAATGTACCGGAGGGCGTTAGATACATTTGGTACGCAGATGATTTGGCAATAGTGGCCGTAGCTAAACATCTAGATGACCTGGAGAATATCTGCTCCCAAGCAATTCAGAGCATTAAATGCTGGCTAGATATAGCCCGACTGAAACTGGCTGGACATAAGACGGAGGCAGTTCTAATAAGCAGCCGCAAGAAAGTTGAACACCTTGAGTTGGAAATAAAAGGACAAATAATCAGATCCAGTCCTTATATTAAATATCTTGGTGTTATACTCGACAACAGGTTGAGCTTCAAGGAACACCTGAGGAAAACGAGTGAAAAAACGGCAAGAGTATGTAAAGTTTTAGCGAGACTGCTACCCAATGTTGGGGGACCCCGGCCCCACATAAAGAAACTCATAACCAGTGTCAACACCTCCATTATAATGTATGCAGCTCACATATGGGCAGGAGCCGCACAGTATAAGTAGGACATGAGGGGAGTGAACTCCGCACATAGAGTGGCGTCACTAAGAGTATGTTGTCCATTCCGAACAGTATAAATATTCTGGCCGGGAGGACGCCACCTGACATTGCAGCTAAAGAAAACGCTGCATTGCATAAGGTCTCTCAAGAGAATCGTCGGATAATGCGGTCACAATTAGAGCTCTCAAGCCCAAGAGAATGGCAACGAAGGTGAGATTCTTCCACCAAAGGAAGATGGTCCCACACCATGATACCTGATATAGAAACATGGGTGAAAAGAAAACATGGCGAGCTGAATTACCACCTGACTCAGCTAATATCAGGACATGGATGCTTTCGGCAATACTTGCACAAGTATAACCATGTGACACACCCATACTGCTTCTATTGCGAAGGCAAAATAGAAAATGCGGAACACGTACTCACAGAGTGCGTGAGATTCGAAACCGCACGAACGATTTTGGAGAGACATATGAGACGGACAGTTACCCCGGGAGGAGTAATAGAATACATGCTTAGTTCAAAACAGGCATGGTCCGTAACAAATGGTATTCTTTGTGAAATGATGCAGTAATTGCGACGCGACGAGCGGAGTAACAGGTAAACTCCGTCCCGCCCCGTGATGGAATATCTAAAAGAAAGTTCCGCGGGGATCGACAGGAATATGAGCCTGGCGGGAGGTGGTTTTAGTCGGTAAAAACCCGGCATGCCTCTGGATCGGTCAAGAGGTATCTTTTGAAGATTTCCGCCTTCCTACCGAAACCAAAAAAAAAAAAACACGCTATCCTCTATTGCGGGACGATTTTTTTTTTCTCTTCCCTGTCGCGAAATGTGCGTTTTTTTCTCTTTGACGTGTCGATGCTATGGAATATAAAAGTAGTTCCGCACTGCTCGATGTCACATTGATTGTTTTTTTTTTTATCACCGGTCTTGATGACGACTACACTGTGTGATAACACACAAACTCACACGCGCGTTCGCACACACACTGTGTGTATAATGTACACACGTACACACACTGAACACGTACACACTACACCGTTCACTATTTCGCAATATGCTATACAGCCGTTCTCAGTGACGGCCACACTGTTTGCACAATTCACACTTTCGCACACACGTGCTTACAATAAAAGGACGCGGGCAGGACGATAGGACGATACGTGCCGTTCGAGGGTTAGATGTTGAATGACTATGTGGCTCGGCTCAAGGACGCTATTCACCAAGCAACGTCCCTCGAACGACCCGTCGCTACTCTCTCCAGTTAACTCCGTTAAACAATATCCTCCCAAGTATCGCAGCTACAACACTGGAAGCTAGAAAGAAACAAGTTGAAGAAGAGAAACGAATGAAAACTCGTTCTTACAACAACTTCGTGGCACCTAGTGTGTCATATGCTCAAATGGCAGGTAAAGTAAAGAAATCACCAATCGTGGAACAGACATTGAACAACAGAAAATTGTCTGCCCCAGAGGCACAAACAGACATAACAGCAATTTTACTGTTCATGCAAGCACAGTTTCTGGCGTGAGAAAAAAAATCGAAAAACTCGAAAACTGACGGCACAAGTGGCTCGAATTGATATTGTCTTCCGACACTGTCTTCATATAACTCGACACCATAGACATAATGTTCTCTTCGGCTGAGTTAACCCTTAGAATTATTGCTGTGTATGTCTATTCACTAATCCGAATGGAGAAAGACAATCAGAACAATCTGGTTGATGCGCGTTTGGCTAGCGAAACTAAGCTAAAGCAAAGACCCAAATGGGGCTACGAAAATTATAAAGTAATCAGAAGAGATCGTCCAAACTCCACTCAAGGAGGTGGAGTCGCTGTCTTAACTAAGAAAGGTCTGCAACTTAAGGTCGTTTGCAGGACAGAAGTACACAAGTTCCAGGTGCTGGAACCCTGCATTATAGACATTCCTTTGAAAAGTCGAAGGCATCTATATGTAGTCTCTGTTTATGGTCCTGAAACTCCGAAGTGTACACAATTAATCAATGAACTTGATACCCTGTTCCGAAGTCTCAAGATACACGTGGAAAATAATTATTTTTTTAGGGTGGGAGGTTTCAATTCCAAGCACAGTGCTTAGGGTAACCTTATCTCGAACACAAGAGACAATGCGTTGTTTGACTGTTTACCAACAAATGCCATCGAACATAAACTAGAATTGTACGCTACAAGTACGGCGTCTTATCCAAGGGGAAATTCTTTCTTCGATTTACTTTTGATGGTCGAGCGAATACTAGACACGGATCTAACTACTCGAAATTGTCGTCGTACAACTGAGTACGATAGTGATCATTACAGACTAGGTGACGTTATGCATGTTCCAAGCGAACATTTACTACTCGAGTGGAATGACCAGGCACATTCTTTCGAAAATCACATTGGTTGCGCTTTGATCGGCTAATGAAAAAAGAATTACGCTCCAATGGCGTAGATCCACCGAATGACAGAAATCTTCATAATGATGAAATTGATCATTATCTCTTGACGATGAACAACATTGTTACTAATACAATGAATCGTTCTATCGCAAATATTGCTCACACGGGGGGCCATACAAACCAATGCGGAATCCCAAAAGTTGACGCTCTGTATAGGCAGAAGAGCATTCTGCTCTCCCAACTAAAACTGTTTTATAGACAATTTAGCGATCCAAATTGCCAGGAAATAAAAACAATTAAGTCACTAATCAAAAATCTTCAACACCTCTTTTTTTTGTTTTCGATCTCTACTGAATGGAGTTGTACATCTTTTGACAGTTACTCACCAAAATTCCAGCCATTTTGGACGCTTACTTTTTATTTGGCAGTCGTTTGAGTGAGTCGAGGTGAGTGTTTTTGTGAAAATGGACAAAATTGAGTATCGAGCTGTCATTAAATTTTTGTTTTTGAAAGGCAATACGCCTACGCCAATCAAAGATGATTGGACTCTGTGTACGAGGACTCTGCACCATCATTTACCACAGTGAAATCTTGGGCAGCTGAATTGAAACATGGCCGTCAGAGCTTGGGAGGTCATGAGCATTCGGGACGTCCAAAAACGGCAACAACTGACGATAACATCGCTAAAGCTCACTAAATGGTGCTAGAGGACAGCCGAATTAAAGTGAGAGAAATAGCAGAGGCTATGAAAATGTCCAAAGAACGTGTTTGTCACATATTAAATCAAGATTTAGGCATGAGGAAGCTGTATGCGCCTTTGGCGCCGCATTTGCTCACGTCAGACACACAAACGTGTTCGAATGAACATTTCCAACGCTCTGTTGGTGCAGTTTAGACGCATTAATCCAAGTTTTGGCGCCGATTAATTACTGTCAATGAAACTTGGATAAACCATTATACGCCCGAAACAAAAATACAATCAAAACAGTGGCCTGCCAAGGCGGAATCGGCTCCAAAAAAAAAAAACTGTTTTTTCGGCAAGAATCTGGCGACTGTTTTTTGTGATAGTCATAGAGGGGAACCCGAAAGTTCATGACTTAACCGACTCGACTCCGTCATCGTTCCCTGTCCTGTGCACTCTCCTTCCACATTCCACCATCCGATCCGATCTCTCGAGGTCTAACGCCGCACTGTCGGTCTCTTTCCCGTTGGCTTACCGTCAAGAATTCTATGCACGGTCCTATCGTTGCCCATTCGCGCCACATGTCCGGCCCATCTCAATCTTCGCGACTTGATTACTCTCACTATTGTAGGTTTGCGGTATAGCTCTTCCAATGCGGGGTTGTGGAGTTTCCCCCATTGTCCAGTCTCCTCGTCATATTTGCCGCCAAAGATACACCTTAAAACTTTATTCCCAAATACGCGGAATTTGTTTTCTTCCCGTTTTCTGAGAGCCCATATTTCGCATCGGTATAGAACAATCGGCATGATTATGGTTCTATAGACACTGAGCTTTATATTCCGTGATAGCAGTTTGGATTTCAGCAGTTTACTTACTGCATGCCAACTAGCGTTGCCGGGGTGTAGACTTTTGTTAATTTCCTTCGACATTTCGTTACTGGCCGTCATTATTGTTCCCAGGTATTTAAATTCTTGGACATTTTCAAATATCTTGCCGCTGATGTTTATGTGTGTTCTCTGAGGTCCACCTGCTCTCGCCATAATCGTGTATTTTGTTGTGTCTTCATTTATTTCTAGGCCCGCCTCCTCTGCGGCTTGCATTATGATTTCACAGTTTTTACTTACAGTCTCTAGATTATCGCCCAAAACACCGAGTCATCCGCAATGCGAGCACTTGTGTGACCCCGTTCAGGGATGTTCCGGCCATGTTGTCGTCTTGTACCTTTCTGATGACATACTCGAGGACAAGGTTAAAGAGACATGGTGAGAGGCCATCGCCCTGTTTTAGTCCGTCTCGGATTTCAAACGGTTCAAAGAAATGGTTTTCTGTTTCAACTCGCCCTTTGTTTTCGTTCATGCAGATTTGAATGAGGGCGGCATATTTTCTCGGGATTCCCAGCTCAACTACAATATTGTAGAGTCTTTCCCCTGCGACTGAGTCTTCGGCTTTTTTGAAGTCCACGAACAGTTGGTGAACCGTCTCTCCGTATTCCCACTTCTTTTCCAGTAGTTGTCTTATTGTGAATATTTGGTCGCTCATTGACCGGTTCCTACGGAATCCGCATTAGTAGTCTCCCAATATGTCTTCTGCGTACAGTGTGATTCTCGCCAGTATGACATTTGTTAGTATTTTGTATGTGGTTGGGAGTAATGATATTCCTCTCTAATTTTCGCAGTTAGATTTGTCGCCTTTTTGAAAATGGGGACGACTATTGAGGTTTTCCATTCTTCCGGAGTGGCTTCCTTATCTCATATTGTTTTAATCAGTTGGAGGATCCTTCGTGCGGTTACCTCTCCTCCATGCTTCACAGGTTCTTTCGGTATGCAGTCGACTCCGGGAGCCTTGTCGTTTTCCAATCGGTTTATTGCGTCTACAACTTCGTCGAAAGAGGGCTCTGGGCTCGGCTATATGTACGTCTGGTGCGTTTATTTGTGCTTCATGGGTACCCACATTGCGCAGGTTTTCAAAGTACTGCTTCAATCTTGTCACGATGTTGTTAGTTTCTGTCACCAGACAGCCGTTTGCGTCTCGAATTATTTTGGCTCTCCCTCGGCAGCCATTTCTAGTTGAATTTAAGCCGGCATACATATCTCTGATGTTCTTTCCTCTGGCATTTTCTAGGATTTTTTCGATCCGAGTCTTTACCCATTCGCGTTGTTTGCGTTTGAAAAGTCTCGTTGTATGTTTCCGGATTGTCGCGTATCTTTCTGCGTTGACTTCATCATATCTTTCTAAGTGGATCACTCAGAGGCGTTTACGTTGTTCGATCTCCGCCCTGCACTCATCGTCAAACCAAGGTTTGGACTTAATTGTTTTCTTAAATCCTAATACCTTTTGAGCTGTTGTTTGATTGTGTCTCTGATTGATGTCCATTTAGTGCCCAGAGTATTGGTTTCTTCTTCCTCACTATTTCCATTCTCTAGAATGCTAAATCTATTCATTAGTTCGTCTTGATATTCAGCCCTTTTGCGTAGGTCTTTTAGTTTACCAATGTCGAACTTTTTGGTCGTGTCCCGTTTCCTTTCGTGAGTGCCCATGTGGGTTTGCTGCGAGCCGACTCCTAATTTTGCCCATCACTAGAAAGTGATCGGATTCGCAATCTGCTCCTCTGTACGATCTTACGTCAGGGATATTCGAGTGGTGTCTTTTGTTTATGAGGAAGTGGTCTATTTGGTTACGCGTTACGCCGCCGGGTGATGGCTATGTGGCTTTATGGATTCGCTTGTGCTTGAACATCCTGGTTTTCACTACCAGATCTTTGGACGCTGCGAACGTGACAATTCGAATTCCATTATCATTTGAAACGTCGTGTAGGCTCTCTTTACCTATAGTTGGTTGGAAGATGTTTTTCTTTACAATGTTTGCGTTGAGGTCGCCGAGGAGAATTTTAACATCGAATGATGAGATCCCATCAAATACTTCCTCTAGGGTCTCGTAGAACGTGTCCTTCGTTTCTTCGTCCGTAGATTTTGGTTGGGCGTGTACATTTATATACACATAATTGTACCATGGGCCCTGTATTTTTAGCACCGACATTCAGTCATAAATAAATTTCACATCTTTTCCATTGGGCGTAATCTTCTTGCTTATGATGAAGCCGGTTCCGAGGTTATGTGTATCGGTGCCTCCACACGCCCACACGATGTGGGAGTCGGACTCCCTGAAGCGTGACGTTGTCCATTTTATATTGTTTCGGTATTTTTATGACCGTCTGGGTCGCGCCTGGTTTATATAATGTTCGAACATTCCACGTGCCGACGCGCATATCCCGCTTTTTCCGTTTTTCCCTACGTCTTCTTTTTGCCGAGGCGATGTTTTCTTGATGATTTGTTCCCTTATAGTAGTGTCGGATCATCACACCTACTCCCATTGGGCTTTTCGTGAGATTGTTTTTTGTACATTGATTATTCATGTTTGTTCCTACGAGTCTTGGGGTTTCAAATAGTCCGCCACATCAGAGCCCCTCTTTGATATGGTAAGGTCTGCTTACTGTTTTGATTCGACGCGTTATCAGAGAGGCGCCGTTATAATACAGCCGGTATACCCCTGGCTGCAAACCATCCAATGGGCACGATGACGCGTAACACCCTGGATTAGGGACGGTATCTTAATCGATTATCTTCAAAAGAGAAACCATTACAGGAGCATACTACGCATCATTACTTGGCCAACTGAAAGCAGAAACTGTGGAAAAACGGTCACATTTGCAGAAAAAGAAAATCCTGTTTTACCAAGACAACGCGCCGTCTAACACCTCAGCGGTTCCCATGGTGAAAACCCAGGAATTACGGCTTGAACTGTTAGACCATCCATCTCACTCACCAGATCTAGCCCCAAACGGCTTCTTTTTGTTCCTGGTCAAAAAATTGCGCTCGGAAGACAGAGATTTTCGTCAAATGAGGAGGCAATCATCTTCGTGAACAGTTATTTTGCAGAAAAAAACGCCGAGTACTATTTGGATAGGTTAGAGAGATTGGAGCATCGGTAGGAGAAGTGTGTAGAGTTACGAGGAGACTATGTACAAAAATAAAAATCAATTTTAGGAAAAAAATGTCTTGTATCATTGTTAGTTCGGGAACTTTTCAGAGCACCCATGTAGATGTAATTATATCAGTTGTGCCCCTCAACCACAGTATGTTTAAAATTCGACTTAAAAATTAATTTTTTTTCTTAAACGAGATTGAGTCTAAGGATTCCAGTCGAGACGGCTTTTTTTTGTGATTTAATTTTCGAAGGTGTGCTGTACCCTTGGGTAAGGGTTAGGGTATATCAAAGAACAAATCATAGACGACAGATTTATAGTTAAGGAAGGAATATACTTCCTTAACTAAGTCAATACATATGAAATACGCGCAGATGTAAAAATAATTAGTAATACAGAACGAATTTTGCCAAATTAAGAACCAATAAAAATAAAAAAGTAGACTAAGAAGATTTTAATATATTGTAATCGAAAGTAGTGAAGAAAAACCACATGTACAACTGTGGCGGCTCCGCCAAACCCCACGGTTAGCTTTCCTAAAAAACCCCTATCCCTACAACCCAGTCTGCACAAGCTTTCGTTAATGCAATCGCATTAGCACCTTAAATGCTTCACGCATCAAATAGATCCAATTATATAACATAAAAGCACCAGTAAGAAAATTCTCACCTGCATTCATTTATTTGGATTCAAAATTCCTCTTAGGAATTCCGTTCCAAACAGCATATCCCTGAAAAGAATACGTATCATGTAACCATCCCAACCAGGGATAATGATCATTGCGTCGCCTATTGCTAGCTTCATTCATGTGTACAACAAATCCCTTTTCATACACATTGGCCGGCGACCTTTTTTTCCCAACAATAAACAACCCAAGCAACTGCATGTAATTAGCGCAATCGACGCTGAAGCCAATTTCCCTAACTCGCACCAAGTGCAAACAAAGAACGCTGTCCCTCCATAGGCTTCCTGGCGATACCATAAACAATCCATATCGTTTATGGTATCCTAAACGCAGTTTTCATTTAATGAGTGGCTGCTATTTATCCAGCTGACCCTCATTATCGAACGATGCATAGGTCGCTTTTCCCTTTGTATTGTAATTGCCCTGAATCCATCCCTCATGATTTCGATGCATACTCAAATACAAACCCATTAGCTTCCCACGAAGTTCGATTTGTTTGTTTCAACGAACACACATCTCCTGGATACAGATTATGCCCCTTCTTGGTGTTTCAGATTCGTTGTCATGGTGTGTTCCATGAAAGAACCCATGTATACACATGCATGTGTACTATCAACGATCTTCACCCCAAACGATTGACTATCGTTGAGTCCTTTTACATGCACCGACCGAGCAGGTCTTGGTCGTTGCCGCTCCCGCTCTCCGTCGCACGACGGAGAAGGTCAGATAATTAAGTCGAGTGGAGTAAGCGTGCTTTCAATTAAAGTGATTTTAACACCTTATATGTTGTTTCTGTGCGTCCTTGTAATCGTAAAGTCGAGTCGCATCGCGTGAGTCTGCTGCACGAGTTCTAATTGTTAAGTGGAATTAGCAATTGCACAAACGCGAAATAAAAAACATTAATAATGATGACTTTCTGGGTGAACAGTTTTCTGACAGTGTTTGGCGGAAAAATGTCGAAACTTTTAGTGACGGACGGATGGGGATAAGAGTGAAACGAGTGTACTCCTAATCCTCACACATGTGTTAAGAACAGATCAATTAAGCACAGAAGAACGGAGCACGTTACTAAATTTACTGAAAAAAGTACAAAGATATCTTCTATGAAGAAGCCACTCAACTTAATTTTACTAATGCAATCAAACATAAAATTCAAACAACCAACAATATTCCTATTCAAAGTAAAATTAATCGGTACCCGGTTATTTATAAAAAAGAAGTCTAGAATCAAATCCAAAAAATGCTAGATAACAATATCATACCGCAGAGTAACTCCCCAAATTCAGCACCCATTCGGATCGTGCCTAATAAGGTAGATGCCAGTGGAAAGAATAAATGATGACTCGTAGTCGACTATCGTAAATTGAACGAGGTGATATCGACGACAACAACCCAATATAAACGCCACACTAGTAAATGACCAGCTCTTACATCAAAAGTTAACAAATGTAAAAACAAGCAGTTTACCATGAAAAATAATCATGTGTCCGAGATGATCACGTGTCCAACAGATTGTTTTAAGACCAAGGGTTAATTTCAATATAATTTACTTAAAAACAATTCTTATTTTGATTTCTTCGAAAACAAATAATTTGAATACCATTTTGGCCAAATGTCGATGTACAGTGGTGCAAAAAATAATAGAAACAAGCTTGTTCTTCGACATTAATCGTTAAGAAAATATGTATAATATTTGGGGAAAAATAAGAATTAAAAATATACTAATAGATTTGTTGCACTCTAATGCATAAAAGAAATACTAAATTTTTAATAAAAAATTCTGCGCTTAAGAATGCCCCATAGGTGTTCTATTGGATTAAGATCAGGGGACTGCGATGGCCACTCCATAACATCGACTTTGGTTTGAAGAAACCATTCTTTAGCCAATTTTGAGGTCTGCTTGGGGTCATTATTCTGCATAAACTCCCATTTAATAGGCATGTCCTCTTCAGAAAATGGTAGCATAACGCTGTTTAACATTTCTACATAATCTTTAAGACACATTTTGTCCTTTATAAGAAAAATTGGACCAACACCAAATGCTGAAAAGCACCCCCAAATCTTTAAATTGCCTCCACCATGTTTCACTGTCTTTTTTGTATACTTTGGATCGAATTCTGAGTTCATTGGTCGTCTGACGTACATTTTTCCATCGGAACCAAACAAATTAATCTTGGTTTCATCCAACCATAAGATGTTATTCCAATTCGCACGGTTGGCAAAAACGAGTTTCTGCTTTATATTTTTCTTGCTCATGTATGGGACTTTTCTGGGACTTCTTCCAGGAAGACCCGCTTCTATTAGTCTGTTTCTAATTGTACGACTCGTACAAGGTGGTTTAAGTCATTTTTTAATCCGGTTGAAGAAAAAAACGGCTTGTTCTTAGATAGTTGGATTAGCAGTTTGTCGAATCGTGCGGTTGTTTTTCTTTTTCTGCCTCTGGTTTCCATTTTGGGACCTGAATGAAGAGCTGGGAATAATCTTTTTCTTATAGCACTGTATTAGCATAGCTATTTCATCCATTTTTTTCCCATCATTTCGTAATGTCTTTTATCAATTCACGATCAGAACTAGTGCAATGTACTCCATGACCCAATTTCACAAAATTACATTTTTATTGTTTTTTTTTCTAACAAACGCTAAAACATATGTCTAACAAATTTACGAAGATTTCAATAAAGACGAACCAGTAGTTTACTTCACAATCACGATTGAAGACTGTGGTGATGGTTTGTTTCTATTATTTTTTCCAGACAAAATATCCCTTTCGCTTGCATTTTTTCCTACTAGGCAAAAACAAAAAACTGATAAGAGCAAATAGATGCACCATATCAAAGTACTGTTAGGCTCGGTTCGGGTATAGAATTGGTATCGAAGAAAAACCAAGTTGTACGCAGTTAGTGATTGTTGATCGTTATCTAAAGCCATGTTTCTATTATTTTTCAACACTGTATATCAATAAACATAATTCAACCAACTATGCATGCGAATCCGTCAAGTGATAATTCGTTTACTTAAGAATAGTTTTATAAAATGTTTGTCTTCTAATATAATGTCATATTACCTGATTAGGTTGTTGTGTTTTTGAATGTACTCAATAAGTTGAGTATTGGTTTTTCCAGGGTCGTCTTCTGAATATTGTAAGCTTTCAAACTTATTCTGGAGGATTTTTAGATAAGCGACTCCGAACATTATCCAGGACACAAAGAAATTTGTAAAAGGAACATGTGTGATGATTAAAAAGGGTAAGACAAATAAGATCTGCAAACCACATGTAATCCTTAAAAATGGGTTTTGAAATACATCAAATCCTGGTACCCAAATGGCGAAAGGGAGTGCTGTGAAATTAAAGATTGAGAATGACCATTAAAATACCTTTGAATGGGGTTTACTTTTTTTAAGGGTGAGGCTAAGTGTTACATATCATAATAACATGGCCATAACAGAAACATAACATAAGCATAACATAAACATAACATAAACATGGCATGCACATAACGTAAGCATAACAGAATGAATACATCTCATCTTTTAGACTAATTGGTCATATTTATAATGTCGTTATAATGTAATTATATTTTAAGTGCTTAATTACCTATTAACAGGTAGACATTTTGTAACTACCTGAGGTACATTCTATTATTATTGTTATGTGAGATTTTAAGTAAAAATAGAAATATAAATCAGTCTTAAGATAGATTCCGAAGCGGCAAGTGCCCCTCGTAAAATAAATAAATATTATATTAAATAAAAATCTTAAGATAGATTCGAAATGAAGTAGTCATAAGATCGACGCTTTCAAAAATAAAGTGTTATAAATGAAAGATCGTGTTTTTTTATTTGATTTTAACTGGTGCAGTTGGTAGGATACCCGAATGTATCCGCGCCGGTGCCGCCAATCCCCACGGTACACTTACCTAAAAACCCCCATAACCTCATCCCAAGTCGCATAAGCTTTTGCTAATGCAATCGCATTAAGCACCTGGAAATGCTTCACGCATTAATTAGATCAAAGCTATAATCGTACAGCCCCTGTAAAGAAAACTTACCTTTTCATGCATCTCATCGCATACAATTTTCCGTAAGATTTCTTTCTTTGCTTATCTGGAATTCCAAACCAATTCGGCACCTTCGGTACCAGGCAATTCCTGTAAACAAAATGATTCGGTTTGCATACAATGTAACCATCATGACAGGGACCATAAATATTGCGTCGTCTATTTTCCAACTTCGCAATGTGTACGATAAATTTCGTTACGTACACATTGACCGGCGACCTATTTCTCCCAGCAATAAAATTCTCTAACTCTCACCATATGCAAACAGAAGAACGCTGTTCCTACATAGGTTTCCTGCGATACCATAAACAATTCATATCTTATGTGGTATCCGAAAAACATTTATTTCATTTAATGAGCGGCTGCAATTTATTTAGCTAACCCTCATTACCGAACGATGGATAACCCAACCCATTAGCATCCGACGAGTTCGGATTTATTTGCTTTACCGAAATCGTATCCTATGAATACACTTTATGCCTTTTCTTTCTTCTAGGTTCGTTCTCATCCATGAAAGAACCATACGCACACACACCACTGCACTGTAAGAGTGCATCTCTGTGGCGGCCACACCCTTAAGAGAAAAGTTTTTCTCTCTCTTCCCTTTTCTTAACCCTAACCTAGGATGGATATCATGCCAGAGTTCTATCCTCGGTTTTCCGTCCATTGGCCGCCACGATCATGCGTCACTCCCGCTCTAAATACATACCCGGAGCCGTGTGTTGTTCGATTTTGATATTCGCCCAAAAACTAAAGAACAAATCTAACGTAAATGTATAAACAAGTCTTAAAATTAACGAAAACGAAATAAATTAAAAATTAATTAAGGACAACTTGTGTTTTTACTTACTCCTGGTGTGGACGTTGCATCGTCCAGCACGGTTTGTGCTTTTCAAATTTACTTTCCCGCGTCTGAACATTTGATTAGTGATGCAGTCGGAGTAGAACCCTGCGCCCATGTCGGTGCCACGACTTCCCCCCCACATATCCTTAGTAAATTAATTTAACTAGATACAGTGCGTTTTACGTTTAATCGGGTATAGTGCAAATTCCTAAAGATAGGAACAGAACGTGAATACAAGAACAAAACATAAACAAATAGGAAAAGTGTTTAAATAACTACACAAAAATAAATAAACAAAGTGAACGTATATAAAGGAAAAAAAAACAAAAATTGAAATAAATAAAATAAAAAGATAACTTAAAAACAAACAAACCACAAAGACGCAACATATATTTAAAAACACGAGGAAAGCAGGAGTAGCAAAATAATAAAAACGAAAAGGAAGAACTAAACATAAAGGAGCAACACACAGAGGATCACACAACAACAGGTTCGATTACGACTAAGAATTATTTTATAAATATTTAGCTTCGATCCTCATTTTAACAGTTTGTTCAGCATAATGTGAGTGTCGAAAAATAATGGTTTATTTCAAAAAGTGCACGTTTGGCAGAGTCAGATTTATATTTTGGAGATTGGTTATGATAAGTTATAGGTTGTTGGGTATATATCATAGTTAAGATGAGAAAATGGTCATTATTGTAAAGATAATCCTAAATTTTCTAGGAAATTTTCGGGACTAATTTAAAGGAGCACAAGTGATGTTAATATGAGTAAGTGTGCTGTGGAAAGGAAGGTAGGCAGGAGACCCCTCATTCAAAATAATAAAGTTGGAGGCGAGGAGGACGTCTTTTATTATTTCTCCTCTTATATATGTTGGTGATTTGCGAACAATTTTCTTTTCAGGCGATGCATTGTTAATGTCGTTTGCTGCAATAGTTTTGTTATTGTCGTAAGCCGTCCCGGTTCAAATGAACCAAGTGTAATTTATCCGGATCAAATAGACCAACGTGTTGTTGACCGTAGTGGACTGTATGTAATGCTTCCTGCGCCACCTAGTTAAGGATACCCGGAAAGAAAAGAAAACCCACCGGCACCCAAAGTAGGAGAAAAAGAAAATACCTTCCCTCTGCGTCCTAACGCCGGTTTCACCGACTGCCACCGGCGCGATCTGCCGTGGTATCTGTTTAATATCTGGGTGGAACCCGCCTTTCATAAACTTAAAAGGGAAGGAGTATGCTTCGAGCACCTCTTACCCCTGGTGGAGGGAAGCGCCCGAGGGTACCTGTAAACAAGATGATTGCATTTCTTACACATTGTGGTGTTGGTGCAACATTTTGTAGTGAGGTCAAGGCGCGAACAATTGCAATATCTCATAGGTTCGGGAATGTATTCAGTTACCTTTGCAGAATTATATTTCTACAGATTCCGGTGGTTGGAAATGATCGAATGCTGTGAGTAGGGCATTAGAATATACTCACAGGTAGGCCGGCTTGTTGCAAGCGGGATCTAAAGGCCGAGTGGTAGGTGGGGTCTGAACGCCCTGTCGCCCGGTTAAATACCACCCCATCAAGCTATAGGCTCCATGAAATGGTTGGGGGAAATCCCTGACCATCTTTCGGAGCTTGGCTGATGGACCGGTCCAAAAAAAGGTTGGTTTAAGTGGTAGTCGGTCCCAAGGTGAGATACCACCCCGTCACGCTGTAAATTCCGCGATATCGTCGAGAGAAATCTTCGACTATGTTTCGGATAGATGGCTGATGGCCCAGACTGACACGGAGATAAGTCATGATGGTACCTTCATTTTTGAAACATTTTGTTTTATTTCGTTTTATATTCCTAGTTTCTAATTTAAATGCTTGACAAAAAATACTTAAATTCTAGCTTAATTATCTTATATTATAACTTACTGGCCCTACCCAGACGCTCTAAGCTAAACATAATAAGACTATTTTGCAATTTGCCTTTCGACGTCAGGACTTTATTTGCGGCTTTACTTCTGATTTACTGTCTAACAAAGAAAAATTCGAAAAACTTTCTACCATTTTTTTTTGTTTTTACTTAAAATTTAACTTAATTCTAAATTTTTTTTTTTTACTTAAAATAACAACTTAGAATTTAACCTACCCTAAGCTAAGCTAAGTCTGTGTAAGCTGGGTGATAATGCAGTGATTCTACCGACATTGGTAATTAGGTCTATAATTGCCGTTCAACCACCAGAACTGTTGGTGCTGTTTAATATTATCGCCCGGTC
The DNA here is from genome assembly GCA_963931805.1 of Microdon myrmicae. Lineage (NCBI taxonomy): Eukaryota > Metazoa > Arthropoda > Insecta > Diptera > Syrphidae > Microdon > Microdon myrmicae. Next base: position 111,924,369 of record OZ007496.1, read on the forward strand.
TCTTTGGGAGATAGCCCTACTGAAGCGCAAGAGCTCTTCTTCGGTGCACGTGTTACGTCAAAGAATCCTTCGACGACACCAAAAAACCCATCAACCGAAATGTATAGCCTAATCACACATTTCCTCTAGACGGAAACATAATTGCAGGTAACAAATAATACAATTCAATAGAAACATTAAAATATAAAATAAGCAAATTGCAATGTCATGTCTATCGCAATATATGTTACGACAATACCTAATTACACCTTTTCTCTAGATGGAAATACAATCTACTAAGAACTCATTAAATGGTAATTAACAAGAACTCGTAGAAACACGAAAATAGGTAATTAAGCATATTGCAATGTACAAAGATAAGTATATATATAAGATTTGATGTTAAAATAAATTGAGTTTAAGAAACGACTCTCCGAAGAGCAGACGGTTCATATCCTCGAAAAAAATTAAATAAAAATATAAATTTTTATTTAAAAGTGTTTTCTTTATTTCATTTAAGTGCAAATTTAGAAAAACATAACTGGCGAAGTCGGTCAACTTATCATCCGAAGGTGATAAATCGAAAAATTAATTATCTACGGGACATACAGTGAACTATTTTATTAAACAAATCGAAAAAATAATCTACGCGGCAAGTGCAACGACCTATTTCGTTAAATAAACTAGTGACAAAAAAAAATATATAAGAACAGCGGACAAATTTTAAATGTTTCGTTATCAAATATAAAATAACACGTTTGGATATAAAACAAAAAGATAAAATAAAAACCGAAAAAGAAAATTATAAATTTTACGTAACCAATAATAAATACAAGCCTAATCATAAAAAGGACAACGAAATTATGATATGTTTCATTACAGAAGAATAAAATTAGAAAACACAATCCCCTGTAGCACCCTTAACGGACAAATCTCTGAGATAATAGCACCATTACCAAACAAGTTCAACGAGAAGAGATATATGAGTTGGAAATTAACTCCTTTTTATAATAAACCATTCGATGGACTTATAGGTCAAAGCCTACTCAAACCTTTACAAGCAATAATCAACTTAGAAGAAGAATACATAGAAATAAATAACACAAAAACGAAATTCATTAACTCTTGCCCACTCAAATACGAGGAAATACATACATTGGAAGAACCTAAACTAAAACTAGAAAAATTAGAACGTGAAGGGATGAATAGGGAAGAAAAAAGGGAATTACGAAAATTAATTAACAAAAATAGAGATCTCTTTTACCAAGAAGGACAAAAACTTTCACATACTCACGAAATCCAACATCAAATTATAACCTCAATAGAAAAACCAATCTACTCAAAAATATACACATATCCCCAAATACATGAAACAGAAATAAATATACAAATAAAAGAAATGTTGTCACAAGGTATCATAAAGGAAAGCAATTCACCATACAACTCACCATTATGGATTGTTCCGAAGAAAATCGCTAATTCTGGTGAAAATAAATGGAGAATAGTGATTGATTATAGAAAACTTAACCAAGTTTCTATATCAGACAAATACCCAATCCCTAACATAGAAACTATATTGGAAAAATTAGGGCGATCACAATACTTCAAAACCTTGGACCTTGCCAAAGGATTTCATCAAGTACTAGTCAAAGAAGATGATAGAAAGAAAACCGCATTTTCAACGCCTCTTGGACATTATTAGTTTATACGAATGCCGTATGGACTAAAAAATGCCCTGCAACTTTCCAAAGATTAATAAATGCAGTTTTAAGAGAAACCGTTAATGTAGTGCTCCAAAAAGCCCTACCAACTTTTCCCCCATTCCTACATCCAAATCCCAGCTATAATACGCTAAAACCTAAAAATTTATCAAAACCCACAAAAACCCAAACATGATCCAAAATTCGCAATAAACGAATGAAACATTTGCCCCCACGCCATAATTTAATCCAAAATCCGAATTAAAATTAAAATTCACAATAAACGAATCTAATATTCGTTTACGTTTCACATTTGCCCCACGGCATCATCGAAATCCAAAAATTCAGAGATCATTATCTCTATCTGAAAATTTTCCATTGAGAAAAACAAACAGAAAACCAAAAGCAGATACATTCCCACATCTGCGAAATAGTTTCGAAAGAATTCAAGAAATTGAATTCTTATCTTATGTAAACATAGTAAAAATCGAGATTGTTGTACGAAAATGTGTGTCTTTGGGATACAATTTTCGATTTGTTTTCCTTTATAAAGGAAATGGGTAAGTGATCTCCGAGCGATTCACTCGCCGATCGTTCATGCGGACAGACGTATTCATCGTGTGCTTGTTGACGAATAAAATTGAAAGAAAAAAAAAATTGATTCCGTAGACGTTAAGTCGTCGACGATCGATCGCGTTCACACCGAATCTTGTGTGATAAATTGCGACTCATATAACACTCACAAACACGTGTAATTTTCGCTGGATGCCGTAGTCGAAATCTGTCTTCACAGATGCCAGACAACGATCCGAGCGCTACCCGGGAATATTTATTGGATCGGAAGAGAAGACCCATTGAAACTCTTCAGAACCCATCAAAGAAGACTACAAAAATGGAAAATCCAGGAAAACAGATTGACTACCAACAAAAATTCCACGAAGCCGTGGAATACATCCAACAGCTTACAACAGAGGTGAAACAACTCCGGGAGGAAATTCACTCTCTAAAGCAACCCAGGCAAAACAGCGACGATGCCAGTATGGAGATGACGCCTTCTCCCAGCTTAAACCAAAAAACATCTCCACCCAAACAACTATCATCAGCCCATAAGGAATCCACCAAGCAAACCAAGCCGGCAGCGAGTCCCCTGCCTGCCCAGCACAAAAATGTTAGACCACCACCAATCTACATAAAAAATGTGACCAGTATAAAGGGAATAATTCTAATAGTAGAAAATGCCCTAGGACACCACAACTTCACCACAAACACTAAAGGCTCCTCTGTCTCCATTGCAACAACAACTCTGGTTGATCACGAGAAAACGGTTAGAAAACTTGCGGAAATACAACACCAATTTTTTACGTTCCAACACCATCAGCTCAAACCAACAACGTTCATCATTAGGCACATTGACCCAACTTGTACCAACGAAGAGCTAGCCTCGGAGATCATCAGGATTTGCCCAGAGCTGAAAATCCACAGGCTGGACTATTTTCAAACTCCGTACATGGGGGAAAATAACTTAAGGAACCTACGGATTATCTAAATCGCTCCAAATGAAGACACCAACAAGCTCAAACAAATTAAGTACTTGTTTACCCACAAAATCAGCATCGAGGAGCCTCATAAACAAAGTATCCTTCATTGCAAGAGATGCCAAGGCTCAGGACACTTGGCGGTGGATTGCCACCTAAATATACGATGCGGCAGATGTGCCAATGAACATCAAGCAGGAGAATGTAAGGTCAATCCACATGGTATGGAACCATATGTAACTGCGGAGGCCCACATCCAGCCAATTTCTCCCAGTGTCTGCATAAATTGAGAATTCTCCAAAGAAGAACAAAACCAGCAACAACCAACAAATCCGCACCAACCAAATCCACATCGCAGAACACATTACCACAACCTACAAGGCCAGAAACATCATATGCGGATGTCATCAAGAACAATCAAAATACGCCGACGTCAAACAACCCCAACTCCATTGGCCTCAACCTGGACATCATGGGCTACATCAAGAGTCTACAAACTATGCTTCCTACATTGAAGCATATGTCGGATATCGAAAAAAAAAGGTCAGATTCTTTCACTTATAACCTCCCATATTCTGTCCCTCAATGTCTGAACTAACTATAGTCGCCCTCAACGCAGAGTCTATATACTCCAACATCCGTAAGCAACACTTACGGTTGTTTGTTAAAACCGTCTCACCAGACATCCTTCTCCTCTCAGAAACGTGGCTTAAGTCCAACTCCCGAGTATCCATTCCCAATTATACATTTATTTCCAACCCCAGAACTACTGGATCCCATGGAGGTACCGGCATCCTAATAAATAACAAACTTCAATTCACCGAAATCAGGTTCGCCAATGTTTTCAATATTGAATACACGGCAGTTAAACTTTTTTGTGAAAACAAAAAAGTAATCATAGTAACATCCGTTTACATCCACCCAACACGAGAACCAGACTTCCCTGACTCTGACATATCTCAAATAATCAGACAGTCTCTCCCGGCACCATTCATAATCGGTGGAGACTGGAACGCTCGACATACAGCATTCAACGACATAAAGAATAACAAATACGGCAGCCAACTTTTGCACCTCCTCTCATCTCACCCATATACGTATATCGACAGTCCACTGCAGCCAACTCGTGTCACCAACTCGACGCGGTCAACAATTGACTTCTTTCTCAAGTCGGCTGATGTCTACTCAACGAGCCCCCCCACAGTATCCTTCCTCTTTCCCTCTGATCATGGTTCCGTTCACACTTCGATCAAAGTTCCCTCCTTCGAACTGCTCTACTCACAAAGTCCTGTCCCGAACTTCTCCAAGACTAACTGGAAAAAGGTCAATAGAGACGTCGCCGCAAGGTTTTCTAACTTGCAAATCCCCGAATCTTCTAACCTAATCCCTGCTGATATCGATCGAGCAGCCCTAAAAATTGAGCGGACACTCAAGGATGCCCTCACCAGCAATCCACCACCACCATCCCTCATAATCATCTAGGAAAACCTTTACCCAGCATCCTAATTAAATTGCTGCGTCTCAAAAAACAACTCCGCCGAAAACTTCATATAAGATTCTGTCCTTTTATTAAAAGTCAGATCCAACTCCTGACCACCTTAATAAATGAACATTTAAAAAAGTTCCCGGATCAGACTTATACCTCTACACTTAACAATATTAAACCCAATCGTGATCTCTTCAAAAACATCAACCGACTAACTGGTCGGAAGTTTAAACCGCGTATCAATCACCTTATCAGCCCACTCAGCAACAATCTTATCCAATCCGACACGGACATAGCCAATCGCCTCGCTGACCACTTCTCAAAGATCCATCAACAAAATGATTCCCTTTCAGTCCCTAATTTTCGAAATACTGTCAACGAATATATTTCACACAGATTACCCGCATCTTATACTCCTTTCATCGGAGAATTTAACGACACAAACAAGGCGTCACATCCTTCAGACACCACCACATTTTTAACCACAGATGAACTCATTAAGTTCATAAAATCACGACCCAACAAAAAATCTACCGGTATAGATGGAATACCACACCTTGTATTTAAAAGACTTCACCCGCCAAATCTACTTCCCATTTTAGTCCTTCTTAACCACATCATAAATGCTTCACATTTCCCAGAGAACTGGAAAATTGCGGTAGTAATTCCCATTAAAAAGTCCGGCAGTTCCAATAACACCTCCAACTATCGTCCAATATCTTTATTGAACACCCTAAGCAAAATATTGGAATGTAAGATCTACCAAAACCTCCTTTCGTTTGCCAGTGATAACGCTCTCATCCCTAATTCTCAGTTTGGCTTTCGTGAGCGACACTCTACTTGCCATGCGTTATTAAAACTTACACACGATGTCACAACTGGTCTAGAAAACCAATGCCCTACCGTATGCATATCTCTCGATATCTCCAAAGCATTTGATTGTGTCTGGATCTCAGGACTTCTTTATAAGCTGCACTGCTTATTGGGTCTGAATTCCAATATCACAAAGCTCCTAGCATCTTATCTTTCTGGGAGGAAATTCATGGTCAGAATAAATTCTTCCCTCTCACAAACTCACAACATAACCGCTGGAGTTCCCCAAGGATCCATTCTTGGACCACTTTTATATCTTCTATACACATCCGATATTCCCCAACCTCCACCTAGTGTTGTAATGCTAAATTATGCTGATGATACTTTAATCTACTCTAGCAGTAGATTTGTCAAAGCGGCAAGAAACCGCGTTAACAACTTTCTCCCGCTCATCTCAGGATACTTTAACAAATGGAAAATTCGCCTCAACCCAACCAAAACCCAGCTAACTGTGCTTAAGGGCAAAAACGCTCACTGCATTAACAACACTAAACGTTGCCACAACAAAATTAAACTAAATCTTAATAACACCCTCATAAAACCTTCCAAAACCCTAAAATATTTGGGAGTAACCCTTTCCAACAACTGGTCATTCTCAACCCACATCAAAAATTCTCTTCAAAAAGCCTCAATACAGCTTAACCTGTGCAGACGAGTGTTATGGAAACCTAAAGGCCTCTCTCTTAAGGTCAAACAGCTCATCTACAAACAGATAATCAGACCTACTCTTACATACGCCTGCCCATTATGGTACCACATCTCACCCTCCCAAATGGAGAAATTACGAGTGTTTGAACGAAAATGTTTCCGGTTTATCACTGGCTTACACCGCAAAACCAACTCATATAGATATCATTATAACAACGACCTTTACAACACCGCAGGCATCGAACGACTGGATAGACGGATCCTAGAACTGTCGATAAATTTCATAGGAAACCTTCCTAACAATCCCAATCCGATGATAACGTACCTACCATCACCCTCCTCCAATACGGGAGCTCACTACCGTAATTGTCTCCAAATCAGGACCCTCTTCGCCGCAGGCAGACTGGTTAACGATCTAAACGAGATCGTGTACCACAACACCGAACTGGCACCCAATCATTTCAAATACAGCAACATCCAAGCATTCTCCAAGATCCTTACCTTTAACACAGAACCGAATGGCTATCCCCTCCTTCAGGAACTTACCTGATCCTATCGCTTACTATCCTCAATCCCAACGAGAAATCCCACATCCATAACTAAAAATTGTAAATATTATTTTTAAGTCAAATTCGAATTGTCACTATCATTGCAATATCAAATATTGTAAATTGTATATAAGATTAGATTAAGTTAGATTAAGTTATGTTAAGTAATTTTAAGTAGGCTAAGTTAAAATAAACAGAGTTCCTGGTTTTTCTTCTGACCTTTTCCAGGAAAAACAAAATTAACAATATATATAAATCACATTAAATCTTAAGCACATCTAAAAAGAATTGTTTGAAAAATGTTAACAAATAGCATGTAAACACTTATTATTTAACAAATCTATTATAAGTTAAATGTATTACTTATTGGAACTATTCATTTTTGGTCAAATAAATACAGTTTTGAACAAAAAAAAATAAATAAAAATGATCTCCGAGCGGCAGTATCCGACACTCACCATCCAGGTTCGGATGAGTGTTACGGCCACAACCACCAATCCCATAAAAATTACCCTTTTGGAGCTAGTCTCCACCACTAACGGCGATACACGTCAAAAACATCCACTTAAAGGATGTGACATTTATCTAAATCAAAGCATTACCCCATACACCCACTCGTCCCGCATAAATTGATAGCAAGCAAATCAAGCTAAAACGTGCAATTTGCGCTAATCAATTAAATGCCAAGTAAATTGAGCTGAACGCTAAATTTACTCACATAAAATCCGAAAATATAATCATTGAACCAAAAAAACCACTATAAGCCAAATGTGCTGGCCAGATGCCGTCGTCCAAACAAAATCGATGAGAATCATAAAAATACGCATCAACAATTTTATGACTCCTTAGAAAAATGGTTACCTGAAACCATTAAAACAATCAGCGCCAGTTTTCGTTTTAACCAAATTAGGTTAAAACAAACAAAAGGCAAACATTCGCCTCGGTGTATTTGATCCTGCCTTTGTATCGATTTCCCACGGAAAAGATTCTTGCCCATTCGGCTACAATAAACAACATAGAGAATCAGAAATGTTCATTAGCACAATTCTCTATTTGTATTCCCTATCGTTTTCTCACAAAAGGGATCCTTGCCGATTCGGCTAAAGAAAACAACAGGCACCATAAAATGACCTACACGTTCGCCTAAACAATAACAACATAGAGAATCACAAATGTGCATTAACACGATGCACTACTGATTTTTCTTTTGTGTTTCATCTATCGATCCCAATTTCCGAAAGATAAAGGTTTCCATCCAATGGGAAATTAAAAATGAGAAAAAAACTAGACAGGGTGGGTTTTCGAGTTTTTGGCGGAGACGGTCATTAAGGGGGTTGGTTTTTGAATCTCAACCAGGACGGTGAGATATAAGAGTTGTGTTTGGAATTACGACGGGGACGGTGCGTTCAAGAGTGGTTGGTTGAGAGATGGCAACAAGCAAGTAACGTGCTGAGGTTGAAAAATCGTGTGTCGGGTTATTTTAATATATCGACTGAGTTTCTAGTTGTTATCCGTTCAGTGTCTTAACTAAGAGTATTGCTTCGTGTTTAACTAACTTCAGGCGCGTTCCGGTGTGTGCTTATTATTTCTATATATAAAATAATAGTTTCTGCAAACAGTGGTGAATTAAATTAATTTGAAAATACAAAACATAAAGAAGTGTGCTTTTTGAAAATAATTCCTATCCGAAGGGGTGTAACTGACCAATAACAATAAAATTAGTTTAGTTTAAATAAAAACTAGTTTAAATAAAGACAAAAGAGTAAATAAATAAATAGTTTAAATAAAGACAAAAAAGTATTTTATTTAAAGTGGGGTGTAAAGTGTGTGTGGTGTGTATAGTAGGTAATAACAGTTCATAACATTTCCGTAAGTGGTAAAAGATAAACATTACATGAGTATCCAGAAAATAGTACCCAGTTTAAGATCCAAATACAACAAGGATTTTTCAGTACTAAACTGATATCCAAAACAAGGAGAAGCTGACAAATAAAGGTTACAAAAAAAAGGAAAACTGATTTTTCATTTAATCCAACACCTGGTGAGAGTACCATTCTTGTTGGAGCTCTACGACCGGACAACCGTAGACCACAATGTAAACACACAGTGACTCTCGCTAGGGGTTGTTGCTGCGCATGTCTCATAAAGGGACATCAATGTTTATATGATGTGCAGCGTACATCGTATGTGCTGAAGGTATATCCCTCCTAGCGCATGGTGTGTATTCTCGCTGGTGTTGGTGCTGTTTTTGCTTTTCTTGGTGATTTGCTTGGTTTGTGCTTTTGCCTGTAGTTCTGCCCGGTGACCGCGATGCTCGCTGCATGACCAAACCTAGGACGTAGTCTGCACGTGCGCGATCACACAGGCAGAAAAGATGCGCACTTCATGCATTTCACATAGCATTGGGATATCATGATGCGACCGTTTCCTCTTAGTGAGAGGATAGTGCATGTTAATGTAATTCGCTGTTGAAAGATTGTTGTCTGGTGGCCCTATTGAACTTCCTCGGCGCGCGTCGCTTGTTGAGCAATTTAGCTTTTGCCTCGATGTTATGCAACGCACTCCGGAAACATGGGAATTTGATGTTGTTTCCCAGGGGCCAGATGCCGCGCCAAAACCAGACTTTTGGTTGTTTCTTGGTGCATTGAGCGCGGCTGCTGTATTTGGCAATGTCCATTACCCTAGTTATGCCTTATATTGGGGGCTATCTGATTATTAGGCGAAAAGGGGCAGTGGCGTTACATGAAACCGCCACAACCCCTGAACATACTATTCTAACACCTCCATCTACTTTTATATTTTTAAATGCTCCGACTTCTAGCAACAACACGTCCAAGCTCATAGAGCACAAACAGAAAATTCCGGCAAAGTGTAAACCTGAGGAGCAAGAACTCCCAGCAAATTGTAAGCCCGAGAAACAAGAAATTTCAGCAAAGTGTAAGTCTGAGGTACTAAGAATCCCAGCCAAATGTAAGACTGAAAAACAACTAATTTTCTCGTTAGAAAAGAGTCAGCTTGTAGATAACAGTCACATCCAAATTGCACTCGAACACATTCCTTCTTTCAGAAATTCGTTTGTTCACATTCTCTCTCTCGTTTTTCCCATTATCCAAATTTTAAAATGGATTTTACAAATAAAATCTGACCAAAAAATCGTACCTCCACTTACGAATAAAAGAAATTTTCAAATCTTAATCTCGAAACTTTATTCTTTTAACATATTGTCGCTCGGAAGTTTGAACTATGTTACACAGCCAAACCCGAAGAAAGCGTGGGAAGTCTCCCACAAATTTAAGGAAAAATTTAAACGAAGCAAATCGACTTCCCACCATTATTATTCAAATATATATATATATATATATATATATATATATATATATATATATATATATATATATATATATATTAAACAAGTAAATAAACACATTCTCTTCTTCTCGAAGATTTGAAATATTTAAAAGACCACAACAAGAAAATAAAACCATACTAAGCTATCATGAACAAGAAACTCCAAAGAGTAAAAGTCAAAGGGAAATAAATGTATATATGTATGGAAAATCTTTAAACAAATGAAAAAAAAACTACAGGTAAATCAAATATATCTACATAGAAAAATATATATACAATCAATAATGTTAAATTCGCCTCTCAACAAATTATTGTTCAAAAAACGAAATAAATACATGTACATAATAACGAAAAAAAATGTGTCCACAATAAACAAAGAAAATAATAGAACTGTATTAACTGTTGTGGGGTGGCCTTAAGGTGCGCGAGCTATGCGACTGCAGCGCCGGACCGAGTGTTGCAAGCAATAGGAGAACGAACGCACAAGTACATCTGACAGCAGAGATAGAAGCAACGTGGGAAGGCGCTCGATAATTGTTTTTTTGCTTTTTTACTGTATTGCACATTGTTCTAATAAATAAACCATTTTTAGGCGAGGAGCCGCCAATTTGTTTACCACACTGTGACAACATTAACAATTCAGGAGATAATAAATAAAATATAACAGAAATTAAATCTGCACATAACTCATATATTTGGAAGATAGAAGTTCCAAAACTATATTAAAAACACAAAAATTACAAACAAATGTTGACTCAAAAAAAAAAATATATATAATATACATTGAAAATATTATACAAATATGTTAAGCAACTACCACTAACTTAAATAAATAAACAAAATTTGTAATAATAAATAATCTTAATTTGTAAAAGAAAAAACACAATATATAGATGAAAAAAAAAATGATGAAATAAATAAAACAAAACTTACGATACGAAATAATGTTAGAATAAGAATTTATATAAGTACAAAACATTTTGCAATGAATAAATCCTAAGAAAAAAAATCTTTTAGTATAACTCAAAACTAATTTAAAAATTTTAGAGTTTAAATTGCACGTTCAAATACAGAAAAACACGACAAATAAGGACAATGAAAAGTTCTCAAAAAAAAAAATGCTCTGTAAATAATATGTAATTAGTATTAATATGTAATACACAAATTGTAAAAGTTAGCCGTAATAATCTTACTCGACACTTATCTATATCTTACCACAAATTGGAAAACTTATAATATAATAATACTTTATAAACAAAAGTAAAAATCCCTTATATAAAAGAAAAAAACATATATATATATATATATATATATATATATATAGTACTCACAATTGTTATTAAATGTAATGAAAAAACAAAAACACTGTAAATAACACTTTTAATATATGATTACTTTAAATATCAAAACTAAAAAATTTGTAACGCAAGCTAAGAAAAATAAATATTGTATAACTAAAGCTACTATGAAAAAAAAGGATCAGGCCTATGTAACGGAATCACGATACTATCATACTTTATTCCTAACCACACCATTTTCCAGAAAATTAATCTCATAAAGATCAATTTTCTTTTTTTCAAGGAGGGGAGGATGTAGTGCTCCAAAAAGCCCTACCACCTTTTCCCCCATTCCTATATCTAAATCCCAGCTATAATACGCTAAAACCTAAAAACCTATCAAAACCCACAAAAACCCAAACATGATCTAAAATTCGCAATAAACGAATCAAACATTCGTTAATCGCTTAACATTTGCCCCCACGGCATAATTTAATCCAAAATCCGAATTAAAATTAAAATTCACAATAAACGAATCTAATATTCGTTTACGTTTCACATTTGCCGTGATGATGCCGTGCATCGAAATCCAAAAATTCAGAGATCATTATCTCTATCTGAAAATTTTCCATTGAGAGAAACAAACGGAAAACCAACAGCAGATACATTCCCACATCTGCGAAATGGTTTCGAAAGAATTCAAGAAATTGAATTCTTATCTTAAACACAACATCTCACTCGAAATATCCAAAAATCGAGATTGTTGTACGAAAATGTGTATTTTTGGGATACAATTTTCGATTTGTTTTCCTTTATAAAGGAAATGGGTAAGTGATCTCCGAGCGGCAGTATCCGACACTCACCATCCAGGTTCGGATGAGTATCTAGAAAATAGTACCCAGTTTAAGATCCAAATACAACAAGGATTTTTCAGTACTAAACTGATATCCAAAACAATGAGAAGCTGATAAATAAAGGTTACAAAAAAAAGGAAAACTGATTTTTCATTTAATCCAACACCTGGTGAGTAGAATTCAACAATGGTTCGCTTCTCTTCCTCGTTGATCGAGAAGCACGGAAGTGAACCGTACTACATTAATCGAATTTACGTAGTTTATCTGGACGATATTCTTATTTTTAGTACGAACTTAGACGAACACATGTAAATATACAAAAAGTGTTCAATAAACTTAGAGAACATAATCTGAAGATTCATGTTGATAAGTGTAATTTCTTTAGTCGAACTACAGAATATCTAGGTCACACTCTGAAAGTATTAAGCCAAATATGAATAAAATTGAAAATATACAGAAGCTTAAATTACCAAAAACCCAAAAACAAATAAAATCATTCCTGGGAATGACCGGATACTATCGCAAGTTTATTAAAGACTATGCAAAGGTTGCCCACGATTTGATAAAGTATTTAAAGAAAACTTCTAAAATCGATAAAAAAGACCCTCAATATACAGATTCATTTCAGAAGCTTAAAAGATTGCTCATGGAAGCACCAATTTTAAATGTTGTTAATAGATTCCAGACACAAATTATTTTGACACATATTAAAACAAAAGAAATCGAAGTTATAAAAGGCAAACGAAAAATTTACATAAGTACAAATGACATTGAAAACAACTTCATGGCTGATATATTTCGCAGATTTATAAAATCCGGGATAATAGGAATTTTTTCAGAACTTTCTGACCATGTATATAACAAAGTACAACAAAAACTAATCGAACTATTTAATACAAAATTGAAATTTTATAAATGCACCCACCATGCAAAAGACATGACGAATGAAGACGAAACATATAGATACATTGCAAAATATCATAGGAACGAAACAGAACATACAGGAATTAACGAAAATTACGAAGGATTAAGAAAACTTATGTATTTAAAAAATTTAAAAACACATATCCAAAAGTATATTAACAATTGCGACACTTGCAATAAAGCAAAATATGATAGGAAACCAATAAAGCCAAAATTCCATATAACCGAAACCCCCAATAACGTAAATCAGATAGTTCACCTCGATGTATACATTAACAAGAGACATAGCTTTTTATCATTTATCGACAAATTTTCAAAACATGCAGTAATACTAAATTTAGAAGATAGAAATAGCGTTACAATCATTGAAAAATTACGACTATACTTTTCCATTAAAGGCAAACCCAAATTAATCATTTTCGACAACCAATTCAATTCAGTTAACATTAAGGAATTTTTAAGATTAGAAGAAGTAGAAACACACTTAACAAAACCAAACAGTCATACAGGCAATTCAGATATTGAAAGATTTCATAATACATTAGGAGAAAAACTTAGAGTTTTGGAAACCGAAAAATCCGAATTATCAATTCAAGAAAGACTTTTTAAATGTGTAGAATGGTACAATAAGTCTTATTCACTCCGTCATTAAAGCAAAGCCAATAGACGTGATAGAAGGAAAAGTCGATAGAAAACAAATAGAGAAACTTTTAAAAGATTACAAAGAAAAAACCATTAACAAACGCAATGAAAAACGAGAAACCTATAGACCAAACCAAGATGAAGGCTACGTAAAAAACTATACAGCATTAAGGCACAAAGACCAACCTAAATATAGAAAACTTAAACTAGAAAATATACACCCGACAAATATAAAACGACCCACGAAATTTTTAGATCAACTAGACGTTAACACTTATAATAATAACAGTAACAACACTGACCCAACATTTAGGAACAATTGACGAAAATATCCATAATATAATCACCAACCTTAATAAAACATAGATATTAATAATCATCTCAACAGAACTTTCAATAAGATTAAAGAAACATTAGAAAAAAAAATGTTTGTAATTGTAAATAATACCACTTGTAACTCTGACGAAAATGTAAATTGAATACAAAATGTGTATATACCAAAACAATTACCTAAAAATAAGAATAGAAAATCGAAAAAATAGAAATTAATTCACACTGTTAATGAACCAAAATAAAACAATGTTAAAGAGTTCATGTGACGATAGATTAATTATGTTAAATGGAAAATACCTACTAAATTTTAGTAATTGTCATCTTAATAGTCATAAGCATTTTTAAATTGAATTAAAAACAAAACTCAGGAGAGTTTCGAATTAAAAGGAGGAGGTGTTACGTCAAAGAATCCTTCGACGACACCAAAAAATCTCATCAACCGAAATGTATAACCTAATCACACATTTCCTCTAGACGGAAACATAATTGCAGGTAACAAATAATAAAATTCAATAGAAACATTAAAATATAAAATAAGCAAATTGCAATGTAATGTTTTGGCGGTGTTGTCTATTGGGTCGTAAGTGTTCCGCCGAACACTGCTGCTACAAGGAACTCCACAGAACGAAACCGCACAACTACAGCACCGAGAATTGCCATAAATGAAACACAGAATATAGTTGCACATTCGGATCCTTTTATTGTCTTAATCTTTGGTTGTTTAAAACATGCACTTAAATTGCTAAAAGGCGTGAAAAGTGTTCGCTAGTTTTCTCTAAAATAAGCGACGAGGTATTATTGGACACTAGGATTGTACTTAATGATTCTTGCACGCACGTAACTACAGCGAAGCACGACTCGAATGTCCCGAGCGAGGATTTTGGTTCGGCGCGCGTTGAAAAATGGAATATATATTTTTAATGTTGCCGTCGGTGGCAGTTCGGAAAAATACTTTGTTTCTCACGTCCTCCTAACTTCGTATCCTACATGTCGACTACTCCTCGTGTCTCTCCTGGACGGATGCTCGATATAGACTAACTGTCTGCCCCCACAGATATCCAGATTCAAAACTGGTATCTGTATCTGTACAGAATAATTTCACCATTCGATCCGCTAACAGAATTCCAGAAATCTCTGTTAGCAGCATGCTATTTCATCCCAGGGGTAATTTCCTGTTTTCCTGAAAGGAGAAAGTCATTCCTTGCATACATCATTATCATTGCTGATAGAATTTCATTTCCACGGCCTTCTGTTTGCACAGAACATCTGGCGCCCAGACCGGAGATATTCGGAAATTGTTTGGACGTACAGTCCGTGGGTCTTATTTGACTTGGTACCCAAAATCGAAATCCATTAGATCTTCCTAATGGTGTGAAATTCTAGCGTGATCGTGGGACTGGAGTATTGCCTTTGTTGGCTTAACTCCTCATAAACAATCGGATATCTCGTTGATATATTATTGATTGCGATAGGTCGTGGCTGCCTTCTGTTGTTCAACGGATTTGGGTGGTCCTTGCATTACATTACCCCCACGTACATCCGTTGATCGGCTCATTCTATGGTGATAGCAATTCTTTTGTATCGATACTCGGAATTGCCGATTCGATGAGATGTTCCTGGACGCAGGCAGAATGTATGGAATTTTTTGGAATTGCTTTTAGGAATAGGATGCATGGATGTTTATACCTTTGTTTCAGGCATGATGAATCGCAAATTGTTGAGCTTGGCATCAAAAGCTTTGAGACGTTCAGTTCCTTGCTTTTTAGTGTCGGGCTCAACGTTGGCTAAATGTTTCAAGTAGGTATGTTCCTTGAAGGGTACGAACCTTACCTGCGCGGGATTGTGCGTTCGTAGAACGCTACAATGTCTATCGCAATATATGTTACGACAATACCTAATAACACATTTTCTCTAGATGGAAATATAATCTATTAAGAACTCATTAAAAGGCAATTAACAAGAACTCGTGGAAACACGAAAATAGGTAATTAAGCATATTGCAATGTAAAAAGATAAGTATATATATATAAGATTTGAGGTTGAAATAAATTAAGTTTAAGAAACGACTCTTCGAAGAGTAAATATAAATTTTGATTTAAAAGTGTTTTCTTTATTTCATTTAAGTGCAAATTTAGAAAAACAGAACTCGCGTTGGGTGCCGCGTTTGCTCACTTTAGACCAAAAACGTGTTCCAATGAACATTTTCAACGCTCTGTTGGCGCAGTTTAGGCGCAATAAGTCCGAGTTTTGGCGCCGATTAATTACTGTCGATGAAACTTGGATACACGATTATACGCCCGAAACAAAAATACAGTCAAAACGGTGGTCTGCAAAAGGAGAATCATCTCTAAAAAAAACAAAAACTGCTTTTTCGGCTGGGAAAGTGATTGCGACTGTTTTTTGTAATAGCCATGGAGTTGCCTTAATCGATTATCTTCAAAAAAAGAAAAACCATTATAGGACCATACTACGCATCATTACTTCACCAAGTGAACGCAGAAATTGCGGAAAAACGGCCACATTTGCAGAAAAAGAAAACCCTGTTTCACCACGACAACGCGCCGTCTCACACCTCAGTGGTTGCCATGGCGAAAATCCTCGAATTACGGTTTGAACTGCTTGACCGTCCGCCTTACTCACCAGATCTAGCCCCAAACGGCTTCTTTTTGTTCGCTATTCTAAAAATTGTGCTCAGAGGCAATCACCTTCGTGAACAGTTATTTTGCAGAGAAAAACGCCGAGTACTATTTAAACGGGTTAGAGAGATGGGAGCATCGCTGGGAGAAGTGTATAGAAGACTATGTAGAAGAATAAAAATAAATTTTAAGAAAAAAAATGCTTGTATCGTTGTAGGTGGGAAACTTTTCAGCCCACCCTCGTATATCGGTAAAATTGCTTTTATCTGTCACATGTGTTACGTTAATAAAGTCACGGACGTGCGAGAAAACTGCAAACCAATTGGTCAAGTACTTTCGAAAAATTACGATTTTGAACAAACGAACATTTACATTATTATTTATATAGATTCGTGATAATTATTTGAAGTCGAAGACTAATTTCAAATCTTAGTGCCAATGACATTTAAGAGGCCTAATAAGAATACTTCAAAATTTAGAGAGGGCTAATCATAACAGTTCAATTGGCCCTACATAGGAAGTTTCTTATACACTGAAAATTATAGTACTGTAATACTCCCGCAACCTTTTTCCGTGCAAGATATCACGAATAAATATTTTATATTAATTGTGAGATTATTAATATTGTAAATCACCCGAACGTCGTCTCCCCCTCGAATATTATTTAATTTTATTAACCTCGGATTTGCACCAGATTCAATAAATACAATGTTTAGCTACTGATGAATTAAGTCTGGAGCATTTTTCTGAAAAGTTAAAAAAGGCTAATATTGACCTTAAAGCTGTATTTTTTTCTTTATAAATAAATGGTTCAATGCAATACAACAGACTTTGTATTGTACTATATAAAATGGACTTTTAGAAAATTGTGTAAATAAAAAAAAAATCAGTCCTTAAAGAAGAGCTCGTAACAACGAGCAATCTGGTTAAACAAGCTATTCCTTAGTAATTATAGTAATTATGGTGTATCGGATTCTTTAATATGTAGTACATGTTATTATGCCTTGCCATTATATTGGAAAGGAAATATAAATTGGGGGAACAATTTAAATCCAAAAACGGATGGAATAGGTTTTTTTTTTTTTTTTTTTTTTTTTTGGAAAGAGTAGGGCTTCAGAAGCACTACATTGGCTTAAGCTGAAATAGGGTATTATACATTACAAAAAAAATCTTACCTGGTTCCTTCAATGTAAATGGTACTATAGCCATTACAGTGAGCCCAATAACTCCAACAAATATGTTGATTTTCGACACTTTTTCAGATTTTTCACGCATTTCATTTAATATCTTTATGGCGGCATCATCATTTTGTCTCTGGAAGTTAGACAAATCGATTTGTACCTTGCAATTATATACTTCTGTCCTTGCCATACAGACCTTGGCGTCTTCGAACCAATTCTGAATTATACTATCAAATTGCACGAAATCATCTTTAAACAGAGCAGTACTTATCCGAACTATTGAATTAAACACTATTACCCACTTAAACGAATTTAAAGAAAATACTTGTATATCACGCCAGTTGCGGATAAGAAATCCTACTTGGAGTATATTGGTTATTATAGGGATAATCAAAAGAGCAACTGCTCTGTGAGGTATATTGAATTTCAAAAAACCACAGGTTTTCCAAATTTTAAAATTGATTGATATCATTTTGATCCTGAGACTGCCTGATAGTAGCTCAGTAGACTCAACCACTATTAAAAATTGTGAATTGAATATGCCATTTTATAGTGCAATGCTGTGTGAATAAAGTGATTTTTGCAACACATGTTGAAAAGCTATATTTTATTAACAACACCTAATTGATGATAATAGCATTGCTACGTGTTGTAACTGGATAAATGCTTTCACCGCACGCCTGGCAGAATTTTCAATGTTCTTCCTTTTTTAAGATATACGAACATTTTATTCTACAGTGTATGTACATTTACCAAGTTCTGCCCTGTTAAAAGGAGGACTTAAAAAGAAGTTATTTTCTATAGTAAATACTCTTCACCATTTGTATGAAAAGTAAGCAATAATTCTTTACACCACCCACACTAACACCCATAAGCTCAAGCCTACTGTTTCTTTCGCTTCACAGTATTTTATTCACTTTTTTATTAGTTTCATTTTCTTTCTTCGGTTTCTGTCATATTTTGATACGAGTCACTGTATTCTAGTTTTTTTCTTTAACGGGGCACAACATGTAATGCGTTTTCTCAACCCGATACATAAAATGATATATTATAAACAT
Organism: Microdon myrmicae; assembly: GCA_963931805.1. NCBI lineage: Eukaryota > Metazoa > Arthropoda > Insecta > Diptera > Syrphidae > Microdon > Microdon myrmicae. Next base: position 111,943,391 of record OZ007496.1, read on the forward strand.
TACGGTAGGAATGAGTCCATAGACAGGTTTCTTAACGTATCTCCGATTTTAAGGACTTCACCATAATCACTTATCGAATCAATTTTATTGGATTAGTTTTTCTGCCAATGAAGCATAGATATCATATGATGTCAAAGGATGCTAAGAATCAAGAAAAAAGGTGACCTCCAGATTTATTATTCTGGTAAACTCCTTGTTTTCACTTATTTATTTGAAAAATTAATCCTACAACACACTTGATGAATGGTACATTGTAAAACTAAATTTTCGCATTCGCCTATTCCAAAATAACTCGTCCACTCACAAACTATATTCTCAAATCGTGCAATAGCTTCATATGAGTACTTATGAAGTAATATGGCTTATCAGCTTCTGACAAACTATGATCTCTATTCTAACTTAGAATTTATATTATCGTAGCTGAAACTTCATTGCCGTAAGCGTATCATCCCTATTGTTTTGTGTACAGATGGCCGGAGATAGACATTGGCTCAGTACTAAATTGACCACCATCCGGTGAAGACGTGTCGACAACCGGCAAACGATAGTGAACAAATCTCTCAACGGAATGGCCTTAAAAGTGAAGTCAGGTAGACCAAATACCTGAACAAGACAATAAATGCGATTTAGCGTCGTGCTTTGCTTCGTGAAAAGTGACAATAGCAGTGAACATAAAAAACCAAATTGTGTTGTGCGAATATTCGACGGAGTGTCAAAGAAAAAAAAAGGACAGTAGTGTTTGCGCTAGTTATTGTTGTTATATTTTATATAAAGAAAAAATATAAATTTTTTTGGAGGCTATGCCTCTTTAGTTTATTCGTCAAATTACAGGTCGCTATGAACACTCTCTGCAGTTTTTCTATGCTATTTATACTTAAATTCTATCTTAGCCTAGGAATCTCCTAATGTGTTTTTAATGACCCAACGTAATAGATACATATGTTTTGTTTCTTAGCATTTTATTTTGGGTTTTTTTTTGGTTCTAGGTAAATGATGTTTAGACACAATTTTAATGTTAAATATTTTAAGGAATGAATAGGTAACACATTCCTGGAAGATTGTAAAAATGCAGACGCTAGTTGTTGTTAGATAAATTTCTTATTTCAAGGTGAACATGAGGATGCATCGTGGTTGGGTGATTCATACGTTAACTCCCCCCACCGTTAAAATACAATGTCCCCATTGTTTGTTTATGTGTTGTAACTCTAGTAATCTGTTATTAAAGATTTTTTTGATTTTAATTTATCTTATTTAGTTTTGTATTCATTGTACCTCTTATATAGTATGTTAAAAAAATTTACGAAGAAATATTATAGTTTTAAAAAGGAGTATACAAATTATAATGCTTAATACTGGATTATCTTCTAAAGGTATTATAAATTTCCTCATTTAGTCTTGAGTTTGAGTATAGTTTATTATTAATTTCTATTTCTATCTTATTGCTATGGATTACAATTTCATTAATTCTTTCTATTGTATCGTCTGCCATTCTTATAATACATTTATATATATATATTTTTTTTTTATTGTACATTCATTGGTTCCAAAAATTGTCTTATTACATATTACGGTTTCTGGTATGATTTGAACTAATCCATGAAATGTATCTAGGGCTAGATTATCATTGGGTATTTGACGAAGACTGTATCTTTTTTCCTATAAACAAATATGTCTGCGTAGGCTAGGATATTTATTAATGGAATATTTTAAGCTTCATCTTTTATTATTTCTTTAAGTTCTGGGATGTAATTTCTCTGTAAGGGCTCATAATTTATGTTAGATTAAATGGGTGAATTAATATACTTGAGTTTTCATATACACATCATCATCATCGGCACTACAACCGGGGACCGGCTTGTTAAATCTTCCATAATAATTTATTTTTTCTGGGCAAGGTCATTAGTCTTGCGCCAGAGGCTCCCCGACGGGGAATCGAACCCCGGTCTCCCGGGTGACAGGCGGGTATACTAACCACTATACTATCGAGGAGCCTTCATATACACATACGTCTGGGATTTTTGTTGAGGTAAATTTGTTGTCCTTTAAAGGTATAGTTTACATATTTCCGGTGATTGTTTCAATTATTCCCAGCACGAATAAGATCCTTGTGAATTCTTTTACCTCCATTTCCAATTATCGTGGTTCCTTGATCTTCCACTACAATATGTTTTGTGTAACGAGTTTCGTTTTTCCCTCGTCTGTTTTTTTTACAAAAATAATATCTCCGGGTGAATATATTTTATCTTTTCTCTCTTTATTTTGGAATCGATTTTGTTTCTCTTGTGCGTTCTTTAGTTTATCTTGTATGTCTATTGTTACTACACCGAAAAATAATTCGCTTGGTTTGACTCCCGTAGTTGAATGAATTGTTAAGTTGTATTGCTTAACCGCGTTGAATATTTCTTCTGACGCTGAGGTGGATTTGTCAACTGCCAGACTTCTACTGATTTCTAATAACGTTGAATGAACTCTCTCGATATTTGAATTGGATGTTGAATGGGCCACTGGGGCAAGTATATGTTTTTTTTTTTTTTTTACATTTCTGTATTTATTGACCATAAATAATTTTTACAATAAGCAATACAGATAACTTATGATACCTTAGCTATAATTGTTTACATATACTTACTAGTACATTTTTCAAACAATATGATAAAAGTTATATATTGGTTATGGATTAAGATTTTAGTGGGTAGAGCTTCCTGGAAAAGGTCAGAAAACCAGGATATAGTTATTTACTTAACCTATGCTAAATTGCTTAACTTAACTTAACTTATCTTAACTTAGTCTAGTTACCTAATTATTATTGAAATAAGTTAGTGTGGTGTGGAAGGGAGTAGCATAGTGATCAATGGGTTAGTGAGGATATTGTCAGTCAGGGATGTGGGTTGGGGAACTAATTTCCGTTTGTTCGTTGAAACGCAAAATATTGGAGAAGGGTTGAATATTACTATATTTAAATTGGTGAGGTGAAAGCTCTGTATTGTGGTATACAATCTCATTAGAGTTATTAACCAATCTGCCAGAGGTGAAGAACGTTCTGATGTGGAGACAGTTCGGGTAGGCAGTTCGGTTATCTGACGGAGTCGATGTGAGCGCATTTATTATCGGGTTGGGATTATTGGGAAGATTTTCGATAAATTTGATGGACAGTTCGAGGAAGCGTCGATCTATACGTTCAATATTAGCGGCATAGTAGAGCGAACTACTGTTGTAATATTTGTGGGAGTTGGGATGTCTGTTGAGGCCAGTGATCAGTCTGAAGCATTTCCTTTCGAAGATGCGTAGCTTCTCCATTTGGGCGGGTGTGATATGGTACCATATCGGGCATGCATATGTGAGAGTGGGTCTGATTATCTGTTTGTAGATAAGTGATTTAACTTTGGGAGAGAGACCATTCGGCTTGTACATCACTTTTCTGCAGAGATTAAGTTGAATTGCGGCTTTGCGAATCGAGTTTTTGGTGTGGGCGGAGAAGGACAGATTGTTGGTGAAGGTTATTCCCAGGTACTTTAAGGTTTTGGAGGGTTTAATTATATTGTTATTTAACTTGATTCTGATTTTGTTATGGCAGCGTATGGTGTTGTTAGTACAATTCGCATTTCTGCCTTTAAACACTATGAGTTGAGTTTTGGCTGGGTTGAGTCGGATTTTCCACTTAGTAAAATATGCAGAGAGATTCGGGAGATAGCTGTTAATACAGTTTCTTGCCTCTTTGACAAACTTGTTGCTTGAATAAATTAAAGTGTCATCGGCATAATTCAGCATTACTGTATTAGGTGACAGTGGCTGCGGGGTGTCTGAAGTATAAAGGAGGTATAATAACGGTCCGAGAATGGAACCTTGAGGAACACCCGCGGTTATACTGTATGGTGTCGAAAGAGTTGAATTTATTTTCACCATGAACTTTCTATCAGAAAGGTAGGAAGCGAGAAGTTTTATGGTGTGGGTGTTTAATCCGAACATTGAATGTAGCTTATAGAGCAGTCCTGCAATCCAAACGCAATCGAATGCTTTTGCTATGTCGAGAGAGACGCATACTGTAGGGGATTGGTTTTGGAGATTCATTGTTACATCATGTGTCAGTTTTAGCAGAGCATGACAAGTTGAGTGTTGTGGACGAAAGCCAAATTGAGAATTCGGGATAAGGGAGTTGTCTCTAGCAAATGAGAGAAGATTTTTGTATATCTTACATTCCAAAACCTTACTAAGCGAATTTAGCTGTGATATGGGACGGAAGTTAGCCGGGTTGTTGGAAGAACCGGATTTACTAATAGGGACTATCACCGCTGTTTTCCAACATTTTGGGAAATGTGAAGCGTTTATTATGTGGTTGAGAAGAACGAGAATGGGGAGTAAGTTTTCCGGGTGAAGCCTTTTAAACAGAAGGTTAGGGATTCTATCCAAGCCTGTAGATTTTTTATTGTTACGCGAAGTAATCAATTCAGATAATTCTGTAAAGCTTAGGAATGTGTCGGTTCCCATGGGATGTGACGCTTTATTGGTTTCGTTGAATTCAGTAATGAATGGTGGGAAGGATGGCTCAAGTGTGCCTGAGATGAATTCATTCACGGTGTCGTGGAAATTAGTGACTGGGAGGGAATCGTTTTGTTTATGAGTTTTACAGAAGTGTTCAGCGAGACAATTTGCTATATCAGTGTCCGATTGTGCGATGTTACTGTTAGTTGGTTGGATGAGATAGGCAAGTATATGTGTTATTCCTCTTTGTTTGAGTAAAAATTCGGTTTTTATTCCTTTGAGGATTGGTGCGTTATCAGTCATGATTGATTCGGGGAAGGGAAATATTTGAGAGATTATCTCGTCGATGACTACTGTTGTTCCAATTTCGTTTGGTATATTACGGATATACAGATATTTGCTGTATGTGTCTATTGTTGTTATATATATTTTCTTCTCTAAATAGAATGTGTCCATCTGTAGACTTTTTCCTACTTTTGTTGGGATAGGTGTGGGTTTTATTACTTGTTTAATCGGGCGTCTTTCATATTTACAGGTTGAACAAACTTCGCAGATTTTTGTTTCGGCATTGCACATTTATTTGAATGTGGGCCAGAAGTATTTTCCAGATATTTCTAAAATGTTGTTTCGATAGTTTCGATGAGCTCTTTTGTGTGTTTCTTGAACAATTCTAAGTTGTTCGTCCTCATTTATTACATCTATTACAGAATTTGGTGCGTGAACGATTTTATCGCAGTTTAGGTTTTCTTCGACTATGTTTCGGATCTCGTGAAGTGTCACTTCATCGCAATGGATAGCGTTGGTGTGGTTCGAGTTTATAACCGTTTTTAACACCCCAATGATTACTGATAAATTACTGATTTTTAAGTGGAATCTTTTGTAATCCGTAAATGTTGTTTTGTGTTCTACTTTGTCTTCTTCCGCAAATTCTATGAATATCTGACTTTTAAATTGATTTACTGGTTTTGCAACGCTTTTTATTTTGTAGACTGGTGAACTATCCACTGAATGTACCGAGGATGTTGATGAATTATTTATCTGTTGTCTACTTAATGCGTCTGCGACTATATTTTCTTTACCAGGCTTGTATACTATTTTTGCTCCATATTCCTCTATCCTATTTTTCCACCATTTTATCTTAGTATTTGTATTCTTTTCGGACACTGCATAGGTCAAAGACTGGTGGTCTGTGAAAATCGTTAAGTCTGATACTCCCTGTATGTATATTCTTAGTTTGTCTAGTGCAAAGATTATGGCTAGCAATTATTTTTTTGTGCTGTTGGGATCGTTCCACTTCTATATTTGGTACTCGCTGTTCTCTGCCGTCGAAGTTCCTGGGAGTTTGATTTCTTTGCGGTTGGTAGTATCTCGGCGGGCTGTATTGTGAGTGGCTTCTCATAATCATCCGGAAGTTTGGTGCGATATCCGTGTGTCTCGTATCGTGTTGTACGGCTAGGGCTATGCCGTAAGCTTCTGCTAATGATTCACATCTATGGGCGTATAGGGTTTGTTTTGCCAGTATCTTGTTTAGTCCGTTTAGGAATACTCTTGCTGCTTCTTTTTCGGCTTCTTCGCATAATGCCTTTTTCCCTTCTTGATGACGTGCTTCGAACTGAATTTTTGATATAATTAGATTTAAGGCTTTGTTGACTTCATCGTAATATTTAGCCAGCGTGTTTCTTCCTTGCCGAATGCGTGACATATCTTCTTTCAATACATAGAGGGGCCTGTTGTCACTATATGCTGCATCCAATCGGTCCAGTATAGCTTCGAGAAAAAATTTCGTCCGATAATTTGTTAATAGCCTAGCTGCTTCTCCTATAATTTTATATTTTATTATAGATAGTGCTGTAGCATATCTGGCATGTCCTCTATCGGCTTCACAGGCTTTCATTATGCTACAGACGTTGTCTCTCCAAGATGCATATTCCTCTGGGTTCCCGCTGAATTTTGGAAGGTTTTTGAATGCCTCTAATTCTATGTCTTCGGGCCTGTTGAATTTAAATGATATATCCTCGTGTTCGATTAATCTCACGTGGCGTATTTCAGGTTCCTCGTTTTCCTTTAATTGTAGTTGGTTCACCGCTGACACAATTGCTTGTATTTGTTGAGCCAAATGTGTTATGTCTGCCCTGATTGTGGCGTTGTCTGTGGCCATTTTTGATGTGTTTTGTGATTTTTCCTCTTGGTCACTTGATTCGTCCTCAGTTGGTTTGTCGAATGGTCCTTCCGTTAATTTGGTTTTTCGTTTTTTTATTTTCATTCACTGGTTTTTATCTGTTCGTTGAATTTAGTTTGCTTATTTGTTCACTGATTTTAATTTATTTGTTTAATTTACTTGTTAATTGAATTTAGTTTATTTGTTCACTGAATTTAATTTATTTGTTTAGTTTATTTGTTAATTGAATTTAGTTTATTTGTTCACTGAATTTAATTTATTTGTTTAGTTTATTTGTTAATTGAATTTAGTTTATTTGTTTACTGAATTTAATTTATTTGTTTATTGAATTTAGTTTGTCTGTTCACTGAATTTAATTTATTTGTTTATTTTATTGTTTAATTGAATTTAGTTTATTTTTGCAAAATAAATTCATGTCCCAAAAGTTATTAAGGAAACTCTCACAAAACCATTTATAAGCAAAGATTTTCACACGAAATTGCTTTAAGCCAAACAAATATCCGGACGACGCACATATTTTCTTCTTTAGTATATTAATTACTTTACTTTATTTCACACACGTGTTATTTTATTTCTGGTTTTCTGAAAAAATAGATTATTGCTTACCGCCTCCTTCTCTAGGCGTTGTTCCTCTCGATGATCTGCGCAGCTTTATCGGGTCCGGAACTGGTCAGAAAATCCTATGATTTTCTGGTCGATATATTTTTTTAATTCTTCCCAGAATTTATTAGGTTCCAACTCAAATTAAACTTTTAAAGTGAGTGGCAGGATCGCCAGTTATTGTTGTTAGATTTTATATAAAGAAAAAATATAAATTTTTTTGGAGCCTATGCCTCTTTAGTTTATTCGTCAAATTACAGGTCGCTATGAACACTCTCTGCAGTTTTTCTATGCTATTTATACTTAAATTCTGTCTTAACCTAGGAATCTCCTAATGTGTTTTTAATGACCCAACGTAATAGATACATATGTTTTGCTTCTTAGCATTTTATTTTGGGTTTTTTTGGATCTAGGTAAATGATGTCTAGACACAATTTTAATGTTAAATATTTTAAGGAATGAATAGGAAACACATTCCTGGAAGATTGTAAAAATGCAGACGCTAGTTGTGGTTAGATGAATTTCTTATTTCAAGGTGAACATGAGGATGCATCGTGGTTGGGTGATTCATACGTTAACTCGCTCATTTCATTTTCCATTTTTACAACATTTTTTTTTTTTCTTTTTATATTCTTAGTTTCGAAATTACATGCTAGACAAAAAATGCTTAAATTATAGCTTAATTAACTTATATTATAACTTACTGGTCCTACGCAGACGCTCTAAGCTAAACATTACATGGCTATTGTATAATTTGCCTTTCGGCGACAGAACTTTGTTTGTGGCTGTATTTATGATTATTTGCCTAACAAAGAAAAATTTGGAAAACTTTCTGCCAATTTTTTTTTTTTTCTTAAAATTTAACTTACTACCATTTTTGTAAAACTTTATTTAAAAGAACTTAACTTAAATCTTATACTACCCTAATTCTAGAAAAGCTAAGTCTATGTAAGCTGGCTGATGATACTGGTATTCTACCTCATATCTAAATTGGTATCTAGGTCTTTATTTGCCATTCAACCAGCAGAACTGTTGATGCTGTTTAATATTACATCGCCGTCTCTGCGCGAGATAGCCCTACTGAAGCGCAAGAGCTCTTCTTCGGTGCATGTGATTTCCCGGTCATAGCATAATCTCCCGTCTACGGATGATCTACTTACATGATAGATTAGCGGAATTCCGGATCTATCCTGTTTAAGCCTGTGGGGATATTAGTTGTTGTGCCAGCACGGGTACGGGTTCACTAATATTCCACCGATAATTGGTGACCCTGAGACGTGATAGTGGACCTAACGTTGCGCAGAAAAATGGTGAAAATAGTGTAAAAAAAGCTAGACAGAATAAATGGGGAAGAAGAGTCCCAATAAAGCTTTAGTCAGTAAAAGGGTAAGAAGAACCCCACCTCAACTATAGCCAACGTCCAAGCGACCCAATATCACCGGGCTAGGAACTGCTTGAAGTAAGAACACAACAGGTTCATATTTTAAAAACATTCTTATCAATTTGTTTTATAATATTTGTGATATGTCAATGGCTGGATGTTAAGGATATAGGATCCGGCTTAGTAGGCAATTTAAAGGAGTCATTGGTTGCAAAGTGGAGTAATAGCCGTCAGAAGGTGGAGTCGTGTTTGGTTGTTCGTCCCGTTATGTGTCGGATGAGAAATAACCAGTGATCTTTAATTAAAATTAGTCGAGTGTCGACTAGGAGTCGGCTCTTTACTTTGTGAGGCATCGTTACTAAATTAAATTCGTCGTGCATTTAGACGAAGTTATGTCAAAATATTTTATATAAATAAAATTAAAGAAAAGACAAAATAATTGAAGAGAATTGGAAATTACGCGGAGTTTCTGTGAAAATATTTTATATAAATAAAATTAAAGGAAAGACAAAATAATTGGAGAGAATTGGAAATGTGTTTCATTATCCTCATTCACCGTCGGTAACCCTACATGATTACTGATTCATTGTGCGTAACCTAAGTTGTGTTTTTGCGCGAATTAAGATGAACGACAATAAAAAGCTAATAAAATTATATCGTCCATAAGTGCATTAAAGTTCGGTGATCTGTTATATAATTAAGTTCAATTAATTATCACTCCCCCTATGAATAATTAAAACCTCGTGTCTTCACGTGCATATCCTTCCCTTCCCTCCAAATCACCAATTTCCCATTACAATAGAATATCTCCAAACACAATAGTTGAATAATTTAAATAAAGTAAAACCCCTATTTTAAAGCCTCAATCCTATTGTACGTATCCAATTTCTCCTTATTTTTTTATTTATTCCGCTTCCTAGAAATAACAATCGTGGAAGCGGAACACAAAACGAAATGAAAACGAAAGACACGAGATTTCCTTCTTGTCGTTTGAACAGTCGTCGCGTGTGGTTGGATATTAAAATAAAATGATAAAACAAAAAGGATTTAGAAAGTTCAATTTAGAAAAGAATTTGTAAATTGTGAAAACAAAGACAAATAGAAAGAACAGAGAATGTGAATAGAAATAAATAAATGAAAGTTCAATTTAGAAAAGAATTTGTAATTATGAAATGAAAGAAAGGAATTTGTAATTCTGAAAAGAAAAGAATTTGTAATTGTGCTGAGACAACTTCTCAGATACTTCTTTCGAATCTTTTCCATCAAATTTGAACCTATGTTAAACCATACTGGACAACCATATATATGCATTGGCCTGATTAGCGTCATGTAGCATATAACTTTTACCCTGCTGTCAGGTTAGCTACTGTGAAATAGCCTCCTTGTTATAGCAAAAGTTTTCCTCGCTTTGGCCAAAGCAGCCTCTAGATGTCTTTTGAAATACAGATATTGATCTAGCCAGATGCCAATGTATTTAACTACACCCTTGGTTTCCAGTTTACCTTCATGCGGTCCTACGATAACTAACTTTCGCCCGTTTTCTCTTGTGTCGTTCGTGGCTTTATATAATGGGGTTCTAAATAGGATGGCTTCACATTTCTGGAAGTTGATCTTAAGTTTGCAGTCGTCGCAATAGCGCTACACTTTTTTGAGGGCTCAGGTCTCGCTGTAGTAAACTATTTATGATCTCAACTTTCAACATCCAACCCAACATTGTCCTCCCATCTCCGTCGCGGCCGCCCTGTCGGTCTCTTTCCCGTTGGCTTACCGTCAAGTCCTATCGTTGCCCATTCGCGCCATGTGACCGGCCCATCTTTATCTTCGCGACTTGATTACTCTCACTATTGTAGGTTTGCGGTATAGCTCTTCCAATTCGTGGTTGTGGAGTTTCCTTCATTGTCCTGCCTCCTGCGTCATATTTGCCCCCAAAGATATCCTTTAGGACTTTATTCTCGAATACGCGGAATTTGTTTTGTTCCCGTTTTGTGAGAGCCCATGTTTTGCATCCGTATAGAACAATCGGCATGATTATGGTTCTATAGACACAGAGCTTTATATTCCGTGATAGCAGTTTGGATTTCAGCAGTTTACTGACTGCATGCCAACTAGCGTTGCCGGGGTGTAGTCTTTTGTTAATTTCCTTCCACCCGCTCTCGCCGTAACCATGTATTTTGTTTTGTCTTCATTTATTTCTAGGCAAACGTCTTCTAGTGCTTGCATGATGATTTCACTGTTTTTACTTAGAGTTTCTAGATTATCGCCCAAAACGGCGATGTCATCCGCATATGCAAGCACCTGTGTGACACCGTTCAGGTATGATCCGGCCATGTTGTCGTCTTGTACCTTTCTGATGACGTACTCGAGGACAAGGTTAAAGAGACATGGTGAGAGGCCACCCCCGTGTTTTAGTCCGTCCGGGATTTCAAATAGTTCTGAGAGGTGGTTTTCTATTCTAACTCGCCCTTTGTTTTCGTTCATGCAGATTTGAATGAGGGCGGCATATTTTTTCGGGATTCCCAGCTCAACTACAATATTGTAGAGTCATTCCCCTGCGACTGAGTCTTAGGCTTTTTTGAAGTCAACAAACAGTTGGTGAACCGTCTCTCCGTATTCCCACTTCTTTTCCAGTAGTTGCCTTATTGTGAACATTTGGTCGCTCGTTGACGGGTTCCTACTGAATCCGCATTGGTGGTCTCCCAACATGTCTTCTGCATACGGTGAGATTTTCGCCAGTATGACATTTGTTAGTATTTTGTATGTGGTTGGGAGCAATGATATTCCTCTGTAATTTTCGCAGTTAGATCTGTCCCCTTTTTTGAAAATGGGGCGACTATTGAGGTTTTCCTTTCTTCCGGAATGACTTTCTTATCCCATCTTGTTTTAATCAGTTGGAGGATGTTTCAAGCGGTTGCCTCTCCTCCATGCTTCACAAACTATGCCGGTATGCAGTCGACGCCGAAAGCCTTGTTATTTTTCAATCGATTTATTGCGTCTACAGCTTCGTTGAAAGATGGCTCTGGGATCTGGGGCTCGGCTATATGTACATCTGGTGCGTTTATTTGTGGTTGATAGGTGCCCATATAGAGCAGGTTTTCAAAGTACTACATCCTGTCACGATATTTTTTGTTTCTGTCACCAGACAGCCGTTTGTGTCTCGGATTATTTTGGTTCTCCCTCGGTAGCCATTTTTAATTGAGTGTATGCCGGTATACATGCGGGGGTTCTCTATATTACACGGAGAACCAACCCATAATTACAAACCTATTTCGCCCGCTAACCGCGCCTCACGTCAATCCCAATCCCAATTGACAACCTATTCACCTGCAAAAGATATATCCCAAAAGGACGGATGGCTTGGATTCATTATTTTATGCACATAATGCATAATTGAATTCAGCCTTTTCTTGCCATACGGCAACACCATATCACAGCCATGTGAGTTTTCCACCGGAAATCATAATTCCAGATTTGATTAGCAACAACCAAGTCTAAGCAAACGATGCGGTTGCATCATCGTGCAACGGCTTGGGTTACCGAATTCTTTTAATTTGTTCTCACGCTAATATTTCCCAAGCCGTTGCAGCGTCCCTTGGACTCCCCCCAGACACGCTATTCGCTGGGGATCAATAAACTCTTCAGTCAGGTGAATAATACAAAAAATATATTTCATCCTATCTCATTGTCGCCTTTGCTGAGTGCATTGGACTCTGAGATCAAACCGATGTCCTAAGTAGGTCATTCGGTTATCACCAGATTTTGCTTTCGATGCATGCGAAGTAAAATCATCCCTGATGTCGTCGCACTCTCTTTTCCGATTCTCCCATTCGTCCTAGGTCCACCGACTGTTGAATGAATGTACAAGTGTTATTCACCTCGATGGGCGGGGTAAATGAGAGAATACGAATGAGAGTGCAATCGAGATTAGTTGATCGTGTGGCTAAAGTTAATCTTCATCCCTAATTGGGATCAGTCTTCATTCAACCATCAACCAGGCGAGTAGTCTTTTCAACCATCGCACCGTATGCACGCGAGTGTACACGTCCCAGAGTGTAATCGAGTGCGTTCGAGACATTTTCAGATACTAGTCGTGTGTGTCTGCCGTTAAGTGTTTGTTGTTTTTTTTTAAGTTGAGCTTTCAAGTTCTTTTCTAACGAGTAAAGCATATCAATCCAATTATTTATCCATTGTTAAAATAAATTAAAACAAGAAATAAATTTAAACTCCGTGACATCAGTGCGTTTTATTTTACCCTGTCCTTGCAGATGTGTTCGGCGGAACTTTGGATCGATGGGGATAGGAAACAGTGCCCATGCCGGCACATATACCACACCCCCACATACATACCTCTGATGTTCTTTTCTCTGGCATTTTCTAGGATTCTTTCGACCCGAGTCTTCTCCCATTCGCGTTTTTTTGCGTTTGAGAAGTTTCAATGTCTCTTTCTGAATTGTCGCGTATCTTTCTGCGTTGACTTCACCATATCTTTCTAAATGGATCACTCTGAGATGTTTACGTTTTTCGATCTTTGCCCTGCACTCATCGTCAAACCAAGGTTCGGACTTAATTGTTTTTTAAATCCTAATACCTTTTGGTCTGTTTGTTTGATTGTGTCTCTGATCAATGCCCATTCAGTGCCCAGATTATTGGTTTCCTCTTCCTCACTACTCCCATTCTTTAGGATGCTAAATCTTCTCTTTAGTTCCTCTTGATATTCAGCCCTTTTGTGTTGGTGTTTTAGGTTATCAAAGTCGAACTTTTTGCTCGTCTCCAGTGACTGCCTACGTGGGTTTGTGGCATTTCTAAAAAATACACACACAATGTACAAGCAAATAGTGAAGAACACCGAAAGAAAATTTGAATAAGCAAAAGCATAAGAGCCGTATACCATAGCGATAACACAACAATTCCACATCAGTTGAGTGTACTTGAGTTTAGAAATCGAATTCGTACATGCGGCAGTGGCCTGATGTGTTAAGCACTGGTTCAATTTTTAGTGATTCTGGCCGCCATAGCGTCAGTTCGACTCGCGCGTTCTTCACTATCGTCGCAAACGCTATAGGGTTACTGCGAGCCGACTTCTAATTTTGCCCATCACTAGAAGATAATCGGGGTCGCAATCTGCTCCTCTATATGATCTTACGTCAAGGATATTCGAGTGGTGTCTTTTCCCTATGAGGAAGTGGTCTATTTGGTTACGCGCTACGCCGTCGGGTTATACCCATGTGGCTTTATGAATTTGCTTGTGCTTGAACATCGTGCTTTTCACTACCAGACCTTTGGACGCTGCGACCGTAATAATTCGAATTCCATTATCATTTACCTATAGTTGGTTGGAGGACGTCTTCCTTTCCAATTTTCGCATTGAAAGCGTATATCCCGCTTTTACCGGTTTTCCCTACGTCTTCTTTTTGCCGAGTCGGTGTTTTCTTGATGATTTGTTCCCTTATGATAGTGTGGGCTCATCACACCTACGCCTACCGGGTTTTTCGTGGGATTGTTTTTTGCATATTGATTTTTCATTTTTGTTCCCACGAGTTTTGGCGTTTCAAATAGTCCGCCATATCAGAGCCCCTCTTTGATATGGTAAGGCCGGCTTACTGCTCTGATTTGACCCGGTGTCAGAGAGGCACCGTTATAATACAGTCGGTATACCCCACGCTCCAAACCATCCAATGAACACGGTGACGCGTAACACCGTAGATTAGGGGTGGTAGATCTTTGTGTGTTACTCCTCGCTAGCCTGTCTGACATGGGTGACCCTACTGGAAGCATATGCTTGCCCATTTAAATAAATTTAGAACAGTTACGGATAAGAAACGCCAAATTGGAATATATTAGTTATTAAACGGATAACCGGAAGAGTAACTGCTCTGTATGGTATGCTGAATTTTAAAAACCCACTAGACTGCCAAATTTTGTAATTTATTGACAACATTGTGATCCTTAGACTTCCTGATAATAGCATAATAATCTCAATCACTATTAATCACTAATGGATTAGGTGTGCCGTTTTATAGCGCCATTCTGTGTGAATAAAGAGATTTTTGCAACATGTGTTGAAAAGCAATATTTTATTAACAACACTTAATTGATGGTAATAGCATTCGTATGTGTTGTAATTGGATAAATACTTTCACTGCACGCCTGGCGGAATTTACAATTTACTCCCTTTGTAATAAATACGAACATTTTATTGTAGTAGTAACACGCAATTCTTTTCTCCACCCACCTCAAGTCCATACGCATAATTAACTAAATCAATTTATTAGCATTAATCATGATACCAATAAGGGTAATTACCCTATTAGAACAGAGGTACTATGAGTGGAAAAGTTGATAAGGAAACTGTGAATGTGAGAAAATGAGATAAGACCATTTTTTTGTATTACATCAACCCCAACTGGGGTCCTATATATTCCTAGAATAAATTCTTTTTTCAAATTTTTATTTATAATAAAAATTGTTTTACTACTTCATTCCGTATTCTAGCATCAGAGTAACGATTCTTTTAAGTGCAGTAGTAAACTAACACATCACTGAATAACTTAATTGTAGTTTAAAACACAAATTTATTAGACAATAAATTATCAGTTTTTACTTAAGACTAAACGTTAATTCTTATATTAACTTACTGGGTTTTCCAAGCTCTCTAAATTACACAGTATGTAATGAAAATACGTAATCAATGTATCAAATATAATAGAGATTAATAAAAAAAATCTAGAGGGGAAAGGGAACCTTCATACTACATTGCCTACATACTACATTTGGGGACGTAGCGTCATTTTTGTTGGAATAAGATCGGTTTCTTATTGATAGGTTTTTTGTATACACTACTCCTGTAAAGGCGAACGTATAGCACCGAGTCGGTGCCCCAAGATGCGTACTATCATCCCTAAAACTGAACACCCCGTTATCCTTTGACTCCAACAAATCGTGTATGTGAAGCAAAAACAAGGCTGGAGCCATAATAAAACCTTGAGGTACCACCGAATTAACAGGATACAGATCCGAAAACTCGTCGTCTACAACAACCCGGATCGATACATCCTCGAGAAAGCTCTTCGTCCAGTGGCAGAGCTGCTGGGAAAGTCTGTTTGAACGATGTTTCCTCGTTCCAATGCCCCGTTTCAGATGCGGTCAAACGCCTTGGAGATATCCAATGCGACCGCTCTTGATTCACCATGCCTCTCAATCGCAAATGTCTATATATCGGTTATACGGTTCAAAAGGTCTCCCGTGGACCGCCTGTCACGGAATCCGTAACGGCAATAATGCAGAAGTCCTTCGCACTCCAATTACTTAATTAACTCGGCATTGATGACCTTTTCCGTCACCTTAGACAACATACGCAGTAATACTATCAGCCGGTAATTTTGTGGTTGACTTCCTACAGTCCAATCCACGTACAACGCATCGATGATCGTACAGTCTGGCTCCAAAGACCGGCATCGAGGTTTGAATTCGCGGAAAATAAATCCGCGAACACATTAGCTTTATCTTTTGAATTTTTGACTAACGTCCCGCTGCCCGTCACTAATGGAGGAAAAGAGGAGGAAGCGAAGTTACTGCTGACAGTCCTTGCCAGTGCCCAGAAGGGACGTGAACCAGTTGAACACTCAAGGAGCCTGTCGATCACTCTATCGTTGTAAGCCTTCTTTGTGGTATCAATATCCTGGTTGCAAGCATTTCTTATTCTAACGAAATTCGTTCTATTAACCTCGGTGATATTGGATCGCCATTGTTTAAAGGCTCTATTTTTTGCCGCTGTAATCTGCTCGCATTTGTTTTTTATCAAACTAAGTTTATCAGACGAACTTCGTTTGATAGAATGCGGAATGTAGATCTCCATCCCGAGGAGAATAATCTCTGTGACCGACTCCGACTATGCGGTAACAAAGCAATTCTCCGACCAGCCCATACCTCTATACGTGACAAAGCTGTCTAGAGCGGTTATTCACTTCCAATGCAATTGGTTGACCGACCAATACCAAACAGTGATCTGAGTTTCCAGTGTCGTAGCAACTCCTATGCTATAAACGCTCAACTCGGATGTCAATAACAGATCCAAGGTATTCGCATAATCACCTCGAGTATACCGCACTCGCGTAGGTTCCTCCACGAGTTGAGTCAAGTTGCAGCTAACAGCGAACATCTCCGCTAGCCTCGCACCATCATCGGTTCTATTAGAATTTAGCCGGAGTTGTGTAAATTAAAATCGCCAAGGATGACTGTCGGGGTTCTTTAAAGCTACGCAAAGAACCACCCACAATTCCAACCCCAACCCCCTTCACCAGGCATCACATCAATTTCCCTGAAAACAATTCGGTTAAAAGTAACCGTCATAAATCAGGAAACCTTATCGACGCCCCTGTCAACCAGCGTAGCCTGCCACTCACGTGCGTGGCTTATCCACATTCACGGCAGCCTTTTGTCCAACCGACAAAATCAGTTTACCCATCTCGCGTCTAGCCGCCAAAAACCGAATTCCCCAGCGTGTAAATATACACACAAAGAATTCGACCCTTTCCGCCGGCATAGATACCGTGCACAATCAGCATTATGTAAGTATCTAATTTGCTTTTGGCACCAGTTTCCCTAATGGCATGCAGACTATATACACAGCTGCATGCACATCTCCTATGATGTCCTTCGTTCCATTTCCTTTTCTCGGTTTCATTTACCCACGACCTCGCCGCATGGATAAACAATGTAATCTCACCAGGACCTGCTCAGAGAGATCCCCTCACCACGGTCACCAAAAGAGAAACTTCGCTTTCTCTCAAAGAAGAAAACTCACCCCAGCCGAGAGTCGACTCTGCACGGGTCAAACAGTCGAGAAATAGCCACCAGTGAGAGTCAAGTTTCTACACCAGGAGTGCGCGCACGGGAGTGCGCAAGAGTCGAGTGTCAACAGGACTCGGAGTTAAGCGCTCGAGAATCAACGTAGTTCTTTGAAACAGTGCAACTTAATTTAACGAATCTTGCGGTTGATATTGAAAGATTGCGCCCAGTGTCGTTTAGGAATGGGAATGTTGTGCTTAAGTTGTATACAATTATAATGTAAGCAATACAAACTCTGTGTGAAGGATTGTAAAGCGGCTTAACGAAATACGAATGAATGTGAATGTTGTGCTTAAGTTGAATACTATTGTATGTGTAACCACTGTATCCTGCATAAAAACTAAGAAAAAGAAATAGAGTGGTTTTTAATCCAATTGTGACGTTCGGGGACCAACTACATTCCAATTTTCACAGTGGGATATTAGTGAACCCGCGCCCGTGCTGGCACACATAACTAAATATCACTACATGACAATTTCAGAACCCGGGTGGTTGATCTGTATCTACTTGACGGTACATGAAAGCTGTTCGAAAAGCGTCGCCGGTAGATAGCTGTTCGGGTAGCGGCAAAGACAACAGACAAATTTAACACAATTCCCCAACACGGCCTTCAACCACATGATCTCCAAGTTATTGAGTTAAAACGAAATCTGGTATGCAAGTCGTATCCTGAGCAACAAAGATATGTGGAATTAGTTAACGACCCGACCTGGGTCTCAGTTAGGGAATCCGGATATCAGGTGTCGGTGTTTGCAAATATTGGTGAACGGCGTTTACATTCGTATTAGTGAAACCGATGCCCCTGATGTTACAAAATACCGTTATCAGTCGCACGTCGACAGAGTTTCGAGAACGAACCCAATTACTCGATGAAGAATTTCTTAAAGTTCGGTTATTTATCAAAATATTTGCATGATGTTTCCCCTGACATAGTCCCGCCCGGAGATCCGAAAGGGGAACTTGCTTACCTCCGGAGTTCTTTATCTCAGAAGGCATCATCATGACCTATCTCCGTGTCAGTCTGCGTCATCAGCCATACATCCGAAACATAGTCGAAAATTTCTCCCGACGATATCGCTGAATGTAGAGCGTGACGGGGTGGTATCTCACCTTGGAACCTTTTCTTGAACCGGTCCGTCAGCGAAGCTCCAAAATATGGCCAGGGACTCCACGCTTGTCTTGGATAACCCCTTCTCTATCCAAGAGGGCGCACGCTTCTGAGGGAATAATCAATCATAGGTATCTGGAGAGTACTCTCCAGATACCTATGATTGAGATATAATTCACCTGAGGTAAGACCATTTTTCGGCACAGTGCCCTTGCAGAGTGATAACGGATAATTTTGATTATAAAGTTGTCTATCCTATTTAGTCCTGATTTGTCATACAGGACTTTATTGTTATTCTTATGTTGCGATCTGGGGTCGTATATACCCATAGGCGGGAATGCAAACACTGCCTCCCGAACACTTGGAACTTCTCCATTTAGAATGCGGATATGTTGTACGATACCGGGCAACCATACACCTGTACCGGTCGGATGAGTGCCGAGTATGCAAATATTGTTGGAGGCTAGAAGACTTCCACTAGATCACTATTGTATGGTAAATGTTAAATAGAATGTGAAAATTCACTACTCCCTGCTGCAAGCCGTTTTTGACGTGAAAGACCCAGTTAATTTCCATATTTTACTACAAACTGTTCACGCATTCTCATTACAACAACTATTCGGGCATTCCCATACTCGATAACTTATATATTGGGTTGTATCACATGAAATGTCCGAAAAATAAATTTAAAAAAAATGTAAAAATTTAAATGGCAATATTATTTTTCCAAAAAATTTTCCAATTCAATTCAGTCAAAATAGGATCCGTTGGCATCTATGATATTCTTCCAATGTGATACAAGGTCAAATATTCCTTTTTTATATAAATGCTGACTTTTTGAGGGAATGAAGAGATGGTAGTCCATTGGGAAAATGTCAGGGGAGTACGGTGGATGCGGAAGAATTTCAAATCCCAACTGAAACAGTTTTTGCGCCGTTACTTGTGGGGTATGGGTATTTGGCATGCAATTTGTCGATTTCCTCACAATATTTGATAGCGTTTATCGTTTCACCTGGTTCAAGAATTGAAAAGCGGATTGGTCGGGCGAAGATGGGGTTGAGGGTGTGTTTTGGTTTTTCACCTGTATCGCCCAGGTCTTTTTCGGTTATCATACAGAATCGACTTTTCATTACAAATTACTATCCGGTGCAAAAACGGTTCAGTTTGGTTTCTTAATATAAGCGATCGCAGATTTCCGGGCCCCGTAGTTTTTGGGACTCGTTCAGTTCATGGGGTACCCCCTTGTCGAGTTTCTTTACCTTTCCTATGACAGAAAGGTGTCGACTTATTATCATTGGGGATACTCCCAACTGTGCCGGTTGCGCCAGATCCCACGGTTCGCCTTCCTGAAAAAACCCCCATGACCACAACCCAGTCTGCATAAGCTTTCGCTAATGCAATTCGCATTAGCATCTTAAATGCTTCACGCATCAAATAGATCCAATTCGTATAACCCAAAAGTACCTGCAAAAGAATTCTTACCTTTTCAAGCATTCCTTCGCTTACAAATCCCCTGTAAGAGTTTTTACTTTCCTCATCATAAATTTCCTGAAAAGAAAAACCCTCGGTTCACATATCATGTAACCATTCCGGCCAGGGATAATTATCATTGCGTAGCCTTTTCCTAGCTTCATTCATGTATACGATAAATTTCTTTATCTATACATTAAGCTGGCGACGTTTTTCTCTCAGCAATAAAATTCTCTGACTCGCGTCTCTGGGCATCAATTAAATCCTGCAGCATAAACAAATGCAAATAGGTATTCAATACGTACACTTACTAGCGATGCCATAAACACCATTTCCCAGTAACCTAGCTAAAACCAATTAGCACATTTCCACATCGCATCGTGGTCTCTTTGTTTAACTGCTATGCACGTGCATCCGACGATTTCGGTTTTATTTGCTTTACCGAAATCGTATCCTAGGAATGCACTTTATGTCTTTCTTTGTTCTAGGCACAGATACCACCATGATCACGATGAGCGAGTGAGCTCTGAACGAGCAAGCTATCGCTGAGTCGAATTTCATCCGCTGGCCGCCATGGTCATGCTAACTCCCCCTCTCCGGTGGGCACGGAGTCGCGTACATATCAATAATATACCCCGAGTCGCGGCGAAGATTGTGTTTTTTTTTTATTGACGTCCCATTGTACGATCTTAATATCTAATAAAAAAATTAAACGAAAGCGATAATCCCCGAATTCAACCATTCATCCAACAATAGTGTTTCCCAATTAAATATATATAAAACTAAACCAAAGGAATACTGTGTTTAATTTCTCCGCGTGTATTGGCGACGTGTTTTTTTTATTCCTCCGGTGTGTGATGTTTCCCCTCGGTGAACTAATTACGGCGGAACTTTCATTAAGTGAATTGTGGGGACGAGGTAGAACTCTCGCCCGTGTGTCGTCGCGATCTCGTACCCCCACATTGGTGAACTCACGAAAGAACTCGCAAACTTCCGAAAAGGAGCCGGAACGCGTTCGTATTGTTGATCATAGTTGGCCGTGCTTTTGCCATTAACATCAATCAAATATCGCGAAATTTAGTGACAGTTTCCGAACAGAGTTTAACGGAGCGGTTGTGGCAGCAATCGCTAAAACACATTAAACAGTGACTTAATCGTGGAATAGTTTTTTTTTTCTTTTTAAACAGTGCAAAACTGCAAAAAAAAAGATAGAAAACAACAATCAATGGGCAAAAACATCGCCCCAACACAGCCAACAACACCAGGCGACACGACATCGCCCAGGAACAGCAAGTCACCAGCAGGAACTGCAGCCACACCATTCACGCCAACACCAGGGATTATACTTATTAGATAGGTACAACCTGTTGGCAGGTACCATCAATATCAGGTTAACACCCCCAGTGCCTTGTTTTCTGCATCTTCCCGCACACGCTACTTCGTCACTGCGTATGCGAGCGGATTTCCGATAGGTTCCGACCTATTCGGACGATAAGCCTGTTGGCCCATGCGACCCATAACTGGCCTATGGACCACGCCACACACCTTTGCCCTTGATGGCATCAAGCGGTAACATCTGCGTCCACCTTATTTATCGACAAAGGCTCATACTTTAACCTGGAACTGGTCCCCACGACAGTTCCCTCGATTTAACCACAGCGCCCCCCGAAGTACGCAGGGCCACCTTGTTCGCCAAGTGTCCAACCCTCCGCCCAGCATAGCACCATTCATTAGAACAACCCTTCTGCCCTACCTCCTTTATTTCGTGACTACGTCACTGGGGGGGGGGGGGGGGGGGGGGGGGGGGGGGGAGGGAGACTCGCTGGGCCTGCGGCCATGGGTTCGCTTGTGGAAATAGGTTGTGCGAAAAGTGCCTTCTGGAGGGTGTGGGTGACTGAGAAGATGACGCTGCTGGGGTAGTCCTGGGTGCTGCTACCGGAGGTGATGTGTGCCATGTAGGCGGTGCGACGTGTCGGCTAATCGCTGCGTCTTGATACACTGAGAGCTCAGACTACGGGTCTGTGGCGGTTCCGCCAAATCCCACGGTTCCCCTTCCTGAAAAGTCCCCATAATCATCACCCAAGACGCTCAAGTCCTCGCCAATGCATTCGCATTCGGCACCTAAAAATGCTGCACGCATTTAAGAGACCAAATCTATGATCTTTAGATCCCTGTAAAGAAAACTTACCTTTATGCATTCTCTTCGCATACCACTGCTCCTTAAGATTTCCTTATTAGCTTACCAGGAATTAACAATCAATTTCGGCATCTACGTCGACAGTCAAATTTCCTTAGATGAATTCCGGTAAACAAAATAATTCGGTACATACATTGTAACCTTCATGACAGGGATCATAAATATCGTGCCGTCTATTTTCCCAGCCTCGATGGTGTACAAAAAACTATCTACACACACATCGGCTGGTGCGGCTTTTCAGCCAGCGTTAAACGGTCTCACGCAGATGCAGCACCATCTACGTTGAGACTAATCCCTTACCAATCACCAAAACGTATCGCAAATACGTCTACCATTTAATGAGTTGCAACTCAGTTGAACTCCCAGGTCATAAATCTCTTTTATCCTACATAGTTCTGGATCCGTTTCCCAGTAGCCTTCTCACATAAACAAACATCTCTACGATCCTTTCCCTTGCTTTGTGTTTCAGATTATTCATCATAGCGTTGAGCCATGAAAAGAACCGATGTACACACACACGTGTGTATCGTGAAGATCTCATCTATGAGATCGGTTTGGTTACTCAAAAGAGAGACTTTATGTCTCTCTTGGGAACAGGAAATGCACCGTTAATTTAAGAGAACCAATTTCACAGCTGAATTTATTTTAACAACGATTGAATATCGTTGAGTCCTTTTACATCCGCGGACCAGAATGGTCACGCTTCACTCCCGCTCTCCGCCGGTTGCGGGGATGCGTTAAAATCGTAGTCGCGAGTCTCCGTGAATTTAATTTTGTGTTACAGTAGCAGTGAGTCAGGGTCGTCCATCGTGTTTAATGTCGTGCGGCGGTAGTTAACTACTTTAATGAGAGTCCTTGCGTTCGAGTGTAACAACAATTCATTACAGTTCACTTAGATTAAAAAAAAAAAAAAAACACGAAATAAACTACATCCATACAATTAAAATAACATTTACTCGTAAAGCAGTGCATTTCATTTCTTTACTTTGGAACTATCTCCTGGTGTTTTCTTCTTTCCTCGGCGATCAATTAGTGGACAGTGTACTGTGGAACATTTAGGGGAAGTAGTGGGTGGATGGTAGAATCAGCGTCCATGGCGACGCAAAGACCATCCTCCCCACAGGTCTAAGCTTTCCATTATTGCGTCAGCAACTTTTGCCAAATAGCCCAAACTCTGATTGGGTTGGGCTATTAATGCCGAACGGGCATGTTGAGGTAGATACCTCGGAAAGTACAGTCTAATTAGATCATCCGAAATCCTGGTCCCCGCTATTTAGCGTAAATGGGTCAGGAAAAGGAATGGTCTAATACCCGAAAAGTTGGTTGTGGTCACCAAGCGTTGTTGCCTGATGCTGGTGAGCTCGTCCAGAGCGTTGAAGAGCGTCTCCTGCATGTTGCTGTAGCGATTAGGGTCTGACGACCTAATCACATGCGCAACATGCGTCTTCTGTGTGCGATCCAGCGCCCGCCTCAGTTGAACAGCACGGAGTTCTTCATCGTGCATGTTGGCGGCCCAAAAAATACGGTCGGCTATGGCGAACCATAGCTCTGCATCCTCCTCGTCGAAAGGAGGAAGCTTTATGTTCGGGGTGAGGGATGGGGATTCGACGCTGGAAGCGTCTTGAAACGCGGGGGAATCAGCGCGTGCTTGCGCCGGCTGTGAGGTACCGGCTCGTGTAATCGGCATTATATTTGGTGGGTTGAGAAGAGACAAGATGTGTCAGCGGGAGTAGCAAAAAGGTCGCAAAGGAGGCGAAAGAGGTCGCAAGAGGACGCGGGGAGTCGAGACGAGTCAAACGTGAGTCGCGTAAATTCGAGTGGTATCGAGAAAATTGTAAATGCGATGTTGTGCACTGATTGTGCCCAGAAGGGGCTTAAAATATTAAGTTTTGGTGCAAGAGATTGCTTAATTACTAGACTAGTTGCGGAACCACTTAATTTCATTCATTCAATTTTTATTTGGTAGATAATTACATTTATGGTATATTTTACAACTAGTATTTAAGAGATTTAGGATAGCAATTCCTTTACAACTATAATCTTAAATCTATGTAACGACAATAGCACAATTTTAATGAATAACAAATAATAAATTAAGGGAAAACTACAAGAAATAACCCTTATTTGAATCTTAAGACTAATATTGCACGAGCTTCCGGATATTTTATATAGTAATGACCTCGATATAATTTTCATAGACAGAGTACATATGTAGTGATTTAGGATAACGCAAGACGGGAAACGAGAACATTGTCAGAAAAAGAACAATTGGCGAAGAAGTTTCAATTGATTTTGTCAATAAGGAACTATAGCGTTTGAAATAATAGTGAAGAAGGTCGTGTGATTCGAACTGACGCTATGACAGCTCGAATCACGAAAAAAAAATTTTACCTAAGCGTTACACATCAGGCTACTGGCCGTGTTTTGAATTTGATTTCCAAACTCGAGTATATTCCACTGGTGTGAATTATTTTTATTTATCGCTTGGTATACGGTTCTGATGTATTTTTCTTATTCGATTTTTTCGTTCGGTGTTCTTCACTATTTTTGCTTGTGAATTGTGTGTATCTGTTAGAATCGCTACACACTCCCGCCGCAGTAACTTCGTTGCGATCAGATTCGTATGCGGACGACGGACGAACGAGAGAGAATCGAGAAAACGTCGGAGGCTGGGCTCTATGCGGAAGTCGTGACCGTGTGTGAAGTTCTGCTTTATTATGGGAAGTGTATGCTGTGTGTACAAGATCACGTCGGGGTTATAGTAGCGTTAAGCAAGGCTAGTGAAGAAGGTGAATTGAACACACGATGAGATGAAACGGTTGAAAAGCGAAGCAGTGAAGCATCAGACTACTGACCGTGTTTAGAATTTGATTTCCAAACTCGAGTATATTCCACTGGTGTAAATTATTTTTATTTATCGCTTGGTATACGGTTCTGATGTATTTTTCTTATTCGATTTTTTCGTTCGGTGTTCTTCACTATTTTTGCTTGTGAATTGTGTGTATCTGTTAGAATCGCTACAGAACTCTACCGGTTTAACGTTAGCGTTTTTATGTAGTTCATTTGTCGAATAATGCCATGGCAAATTCAGCAACATTTTCAATATTTTATTTTGACACCTTTGCAATTTTATTTTGTGTGTGCGAGCACAATTACACCACACAGGGGCCCCGTACAGGAGTATAGCTTGAAAAATGGTTTTATATATTATTATTTTATTTTCGATGCTAAGCTTTGACTTTCTACACACTAATGGATACATAACTCTTACGACTTTGTTTATTTTGTCAATTGTGGTAGTGACGTGTTTTTGAAAGATAAGTTTTTTATCTAGAATAATACCTAGATATCTACAGTCTTCGGACCAATCAATATCAACTGCACACATACTGAGTTTAGTGCCATTTGGTAGGTTGCAGTGTTTCCTACATCTCGAAAACCAGACAGCTTGTGTTTTATTACCATTTATTTTTATTTTCCATTTCCTGTAATATACTGCTAGTTTGTCAAGATCTGCTTGCAAAGAGTTGTAGACATTAGTGAATAAGGCACCCGAAGAGAAAATGGCCGTATCATCGGCAAACATAGCTACCTGAATGCTTTCACGTAGACATGGTAAATCTGCGACAAACAATGTGAATAATATGGGACCAAGGACCGAGCCTTGGGGTACACCATAGTGGATTTTGTGAGTAGAGGATATGTCGATTCCTATACTCACAACATATTTTCTCGAACGAAGAAAGCTCTGGATAATTTTGATTAGCGGCATTGGCAGCTTAAGCTTCAGTAGCTTATAAATCAAGGCATCGTGCCATACCGTATCAAAGGCTTTTTCGATGTCTAGAAAAACCAGTCCCGTTGACTCCTTGTCGATGAATTTACCAGCTATGTGATTTTTAATGCGCAAGACTTGGTGGATTGTGCTGTGACCACTACGGAAACCGAACTGAAAGTTTGGTAAGATGTTATTGTCTTCCACAAAACGATCAATCCTTTCCTTAATGATTTTTTCTAAGAGCTTACATAAACAGCTAAGTAGACTAATAGGTCTGTAGCTTTCGGGGCTGTTCTTCGGTTTGCCGGGTTTCGGGATAGGTATTACTTTTGCTGTTTTCCAACAGTCCGGAAAATAACAATTCTTAAGACAAGCGTTGAAAATGAACGTTAAATAGTTACTTGCAGCAGGTGGAAGTGCTTTGATTAATTTGTTGTTAATATTATCGAGACCCGCAGCCTTTTTAGATTTCGATTTTTTTATCAATTCTTTAACTTTGCTGATATTAGTTGCGTAAGTACTTTCAGCTGGTGTTTGAGAAAGTACATGGATAGTGTTAGCAACTTCAGCTTCAGTATACGCGTCGCTTAGATGCATAGATATGGAGTGGTTCTTACTAAACGTGTTAGCAAGTAGGTTCGATTTCTCCACTGAAGAAATAAACAACTTGTCGTGAACTTTAAACGGAGGAATACTGGACCCTCTCTTTTTCATAATTTTTGATATTTTCCAGAGCGGTTTGCTTGCTTTGTCAAGAGAGGAAAGGTTTTATTATATGTTGAGATTTCGTTTTTAATGATATTATTTAAGACTTTAACATTAACTAGAAAACAATCGATTCTATAACGCAGCCATTTTCTTCTTTCAGACTTTTGTAGCCTAATCAGATGTAAGATATTTTCAGGAAGCGGTGCCTTATCAACTGGAGCAGTGGAACATTTAGGTATCCCAAGATCGGCCGCTCTATTGATAACAGAAGCGAAATTGTTACATAGGATATCAATGTGCTTGCTGCAGGTTATAGAATTTAGGCTGGTATCACCTAGAACCAAGTTCGTGTTTATATATGATTTATAACAATTCCAGTTGGCGGCGGAATAGTTGTGGTATAAACTGGTACGATTTACAGCTACTGTATGATTCACTGTGAGGCTGATCGGAAGGTGGTCTGAACTTAACGCATTTAGAGTTAATGGTACTGTGCAGTAATTTGGAATATTAGTGATATATAGATCAAGAGTTGAGGGGTTCTTATTAGCACTCGCTGGGATATAGGTGGGGAGAAGTGGTTAAAGTATGGAAAAACTTGGGCTGGATTCAGCAACATCTAGTAAAATGTTACCCCAGCTGTTTGCCCTAAGACAATTCCACGACTGATGTCTGCAGTTTAGATCACCACCAATAATTACTTTGTTTCGAGTGTTGACTCTATACAATTTTTGCAGATCCCGCTTAAAGTAAGTAGATTTCTCAATGTTTCTATTTCCTCCAGGGAAATAGACCGGAAAAAGACTCACCTTGGAGTTGTCACTTAATGTTACATCTATACCAATTTCCTCAATTAACTTAAGGTGCAATGAAGGACGCAAGGAATGTTCTATACATTTTTTCACAACAATGGCGACACCTCCACCACTAGCATGTACCCTGTCTAGGCGATAACAAATGTAATTTTGATGTGAGAAAGAAATGTCTTGTTTGAGCCAGGTTTCTGAAACAAGTGCAATGTCAATATTAAAATTTATCAAGAAACTAAAAAATTCATGCTTTTTGTTTTTGATGCTTCTCGCATTCCAAGTTATGATGTTAAGAGAGTTTCTTAACATGTTTTTTTCGAGTATATGTACTTAATAGCTAATGAAGTAATGACGTTAAATTGGTCAGCTTTAGTTTGACAAGCACTAAGCTTGGTTACAACTTCATTAAGAAGAGAGTTTATCTCGCTAAATGAGAACAGGTTATCATTAGTTAAAGTTTCTGACGGATTTTTCTTCGTGTGTGTCGTATCACTGTTGGAAGATTGCTGGGTTTGATGGAGGCCAGAAGCCCAGGTGGATGAAGGAAGTAAAGCTTGACGCACAGATCGGGGTAGTGGAGGAAAATCATCAATGGATAATCGGTCGGGCACTGGCTGCTGTTTGTCACTCGGAGGCTGTAGGAACGTTGTATTTCCTGTACCACGTCCGCGTGGGGATAATTTGCGGCGAATGTCTATGTACTGCTTTCAGCTTATGCATTCTGGATCGGTGGATTTATGTGGCCCACTACAATTTGCACACTTGATGACCTCATTCGTTTTGCAGTCGGATGTTTTATGGTTTCCCGAACATGTTGCACAGAAGCTATTTATATGACAATGCATCGAGCCGTGACCGTAGAGCTGGCAATTGTGACATTGTGTGACCTTACCTGGATTATGCTTTTTAAAGTCCCAGCGAACGATGGTTTTGAACAAGGTTGAGTAGTTCCGTTTTAGTTCGTTTAATTTAACAGTACCACGTTGAATATAGACGATGTACAAGTAGTGTTTGTACAGGGCTTTTGTTGACGGATTTAATGTGATGGTTTTAACATCTAGGCACTTTATCCCGAGTGCAATTAGTTCATTTTTCATTACATCGTTGCTAATTAAGTCTAGTCCGGATAACACTACCTTTAATGGACGATTTTCCTTACGCGAGTGGGTGAAAAACTCACATTTTAACCGTAAGAGTTCGGTTCTGATTTTATTGTATATGTCCATTGTTGGGGCACATATTTTTTGCCCAAGCGAAATGTTTTTGATTAAGTATTTGTCTATCTTAATGTTGCTCAAAATATCACCCACTTTAGCACTAGTTGTTTTTAATACCGCAATTGGCGGAACGGTTTCTTTAGGAAGTTCTGCGCACTGTTCGTCATTGGTCGGATCCATTTCAGGAGAGTCTGTGGATGTTTTTTCACTAAGGGCGTCGGCACGGACGCAGGTTAAGCAAAACACCCACTGACGAGAAGACGCGAAAAGGAAACCGAGTTCTCGGGATAAAACACTTCCCAAACGGAGCGAACAGAATGAAATAAAAACACACTGGTTGTTGTTTCGTTGAATGTTCTTTATTTGGAAGGAAGCACTGGTGATACAATGGATTGAGATGAAATTAGACTGTGTTCTCTTAGGAAATTTAATTAAAAAGATTTTGGAGCATTATTTTATACTACACACGTACATACTTTTGTTTTTTTATTTATTAAGGTAGACGCAAACACAACAAGACCATCAGCCACTGGTGATTCTTAATTAAAGTTAATCGCGGTGATATTCGTTGAATTACACCACCGACTCGACAGGGGAAAACAATTGAATAAAAATTGGTACCCTACCGTTCGGCGCTTCGGACACGAATGTGTAACGAAGGGATTCACTGTCATATAATCAGACACATTTATTACTCCAACGGCGACGCGGGTGACTCCTTCGACTGGTGAAATCTGACTCACTAATCCCATTGGAAATCATTAAAGTGAAAGAATCCCGAAAGAAACTGGAAAGGAGGCGGAGTTACACGATTAACTTGATGTAGTTAATCGTGATTGGACCTGACGGAATGGGCATACATTACGCATGTGTGCGTATGCCATGCATACGATCGTTCAGCGATCGTGGATGGCGGGCAACATCGCTAGTGCATTTTCTAAGAATGCAAACACTAGCATGTGGGGTGTGAAAAACTGAAACCGATAATTTGGTCATCCTAATGGAAGGCCATAAATCTTCATTTCGGTTGCCGATGATTACATTGCAACGAACATAGGGTGCAGCCGTTGCCAGATGTTGAAAGTAAACATTTTCTGGCTGCATCCTGGTCGTTGCGCGATTACGGTCTCTGAACATGGGGGACGATAATTGGAAGCCAGCGATTGCTGGTAAACAGGGACATGTTTGATTTGCGTCAACAGAAACCTTGTCGGCGGTAGTAAATCAATAGGGGCAATAGCCGTATGCATGTTATGCCGGGGGTAAACAAATACAACGAGTCACAAGGAACTCTTGTTGATTGTTGTTTCCATAGCTTAAGGCTATGGAAACGAGATGCCCTGGCAGAATGTATGCCTAAAGATAAGATTTCAGATGCCATGGCAATGTGATGATTTTGCCATGGACTTATGTTCTTTTCAGGAAATGATGTACGCCTCGGGGGTAAATTTTCGATGCCACGGCAAGGTGATAAGCTTTGCCGTGGGCTTAATGTTTTTTAGGGAATATGGTCTGGCCGAGGGTGAGTTTTCGATGCCACGGCAAGGTGATAAGCTTTGCCGTGGATTTAATGTTTTCAGTGGTGATGCTGGAGAAAAAGGGGTTTGGAAGGAAATCCCCTGCAGAATAGGTAAGCTGCCTAACATAAATTCAAAACGGTTATCCGATTGGGTAACCGTATTAATTCCGGCGATTTGGCTGAGGGTAAATGCCGTAGCAAGGTTACGCAACCTTGCTGAAGTTCGACCGAGAGGTAAGTCGTTCGCCTGGAATAGTGGGGATCGAGCGATGTATGGCTCTTCGGGCCCTGAAAAGCCCCACAAGTCTTCCATCAGACTTTAAAGTGGTTGAAAAAAGTTAGTGTTTGAACACGTTTTAGATATTTCTAGAACTATATTGTTCACTTTTGAAAGTTTATCGGGAGGAGTTTGGCCTCCAATAACGGGGTCGTAACGCAACCGTTTGCGCTTAATTTTATTTAACACACGTGGCCCAGGGGCCATAACTTAACGGTTATAACACTTGTTCAAATTTTTGTATGCGGAAAACGAGGCAAAGAAAACTAGATAATGATAATTAAATTGTGAAAATTATTGTGAAAATAACGGTTGATTAAGATAAATAGCGCGAGCAAAACTGTGAGACAAGTTGTCTGATTGAAAGTCAGCCAGGTACTGGAACCACTTAATATTATATTTATTTGTTTGTGAGTTCGTCTTTCGCCGCCTTATTACTATAATTTTAATTTCGATAAACTTATATTATATTTATTGTTAAAAGATATAAATTTATTGGCTGATCGATACGTTGGTTGTAATATTTTAAGTTGTACTTTTTCTCTTTTATTTCTTGTGGTTCAATTTGATTAGTTTTTAAATTTCGGTTATAAGTTTTGCGAATAGTGGTAAAGAGTTTGGTTTCGTTTAGTTTCTTTCTTTGCTAAGCAACTTCAAACACGCTGGAATCTTTGTTTTATTGCTCTCGTGAATCAGTCAACAGTAAGAAATTAATTATTATTTGAAGCAATTTCATTAAAATTAAATTTTCCAATCTTATTGGTTTTATATGCTAACTTATATTAAGTACGTTGTATAACGTCTGAATATATGATGGACTTTTTGACTTCCGTCCTTCGCAACTGTTTAAAAAAAGATTTGTTCAAAGTAATTGCAAAATAGAAAAAGAAAAGGTTGTGTTTGGTTCGGAGTTTTTCTCTTAAATGTATTTTGATTCTTAATCAAAGATAATCTATGACACTTGTGGTTCATTAGTTTCATTTCGGGTATATATAAATTTCTATATAAATATCTTTCTCCGTTTTTGTTAAGCGAATTCAAACACACCTAAATTTTGTTTTATCGCTTCCAGGAATCAGTCAGCAGTGAGGACCTAGTTGATAATCAATGCAATTTAATTTAAATTAATTTTTTTTATATATAAATTTGAGTTTGCATACAGATTACATGATAACTATCGTTCCTTTCCTTTTTTTTAATAGAAATTTAAATTTAGTTTTTAATAGAAGCTTTCTATTATAATTTATTACAACTGTTTCTTCACAGAAAAATATTTCTCCTCGAGTTTTCAAACGTTTTGAAACAATAGCCGGTATTAGTTTGCCAGACGGGACTTCTTTGTAGAGCTTAACATATGTGGTTTTATCAATAAGAACTTATTATTTGACCTTTTTTTTTTCTTGGTTAAATTATTTTTGAATTTGAACTCAAAGGTTCGCCATTAAACAAACTTCTCTAAAGCGAACTTCGAAATTTTATATTTGATGGCTCAGATGGAGCTCCGGCGGTAGGTGGATGAAAATAACCACTTTTAGAAAAGACATAAAAACAAAATACAAATAAAATGTAAAGGAAAAAAACTTGAGATCCCGCGCTGGGTTGTCTGATGCTGTTACAGCTGCTGCTGTTGTCCAAAGGTGGGCGGTATCGTTTGGCGTCGCCGTGGTGTTACAGATTAGATGCTGTTGCCTTTAGTGGTGATGTTTAGGTTTAAAGATGGAGTGGAGCTCTACTTGCCCTTTCAAAATGTCTTTTAATTTATTTTCCGTTTTGGTTTTTTGAACTTTTTACTTTTTTTTCGAACTGGTTTTATTTGGTTTTTTTAATTTTTTACTTTATTTTTTAAAGTAACTGATTTTGGTTTTAGTTTTTTGTTGAGAACAAAAAAAAATTTAAATTGAATGATTTTGATTTTTCTTGAATTTTATTTTGATTAAGTCTTTTTTAACTTATTATTTTTCGTTTTGCACTAGATTTTTGAATTGAACTTTTTTTAATCACTGTTTTTGATTGAATTTTGTTTGATGGTTTTTTTTTTATTTTCGTTTAAAACTTTTCACTTTAGTTATGTAGTTGGAACATTTTATTGTCTTTTGATTTTTGTTGAAGGTTGCGTATCCTTTGGTCCGGTCACCAATGTGGGGGTACGAAGTATTGTTGCCAACGTATGGGACGGATTTACTTGCATCCCCGACACTTGTTCCGCCGAACACAATTCACGAAAATATCCATGAGCAGAAGAGGAGAAATAACATATCCTGGTTTTCTTGTAATTTGTTTTATTGATCTTTATTGTTCACTGGTGATTTTGAATTTACACATTAAAGGTACACGTGAGTTTATATTTTTATTTGTTACTTGGCACTCAAACACAAGCGATCGAGAATCGATGCCAAATTTACACTTTGTTTTACTCCATTTATTCACTTGTAACTTTTTATAGTTCAGCAACAATACGATTCTTCAGCCGAGAATATTTTTCTCGTTGCTCTATAAGCAACGAATTTAAATAGCAAATTTCGTGTTTCGATTTAGCTAGTGCATCATGAAGTTCTTGATTATTAAGTATTAACTCACGATTGATTTCACGAATCGCGGCGGCGTGACCTCCGACGCTAGTCGTTGGATAGCGACGGCCTAACTAGGGGTGAAATTCGGTTCTATTTTTGCACACAGCACAACTAAAAGAGATTGCGCCTCTGCTCTCTCATTGTCACGCCCGTCGAAGTGTGGTAGAAAATCGGTTAATTGATAATCGGCGAACATGGGATAATGAGAGAACAGAAACACGATGTACGATGATCTCGGGGTGGTTTTGGTTGTGTGTGTTGGTATCAAATGCAGTTCCTGAGTATGACCTACTGCTGTGGTGATCTCAGAGTGCATTGAACCGTATGGAAACAGAATTATGGAGGAGAGGAAATGTATCCAGTACTATTCACCTGCAAAAAGAGATCATTGATCCCAAGAGAATGGATTATCTGTGGAAAATCGATAGCACGCTACATCGGCTAGGGAAATAATACCGTGGGAAAAACGCTAAGGAATGCGGTAATTACCCAAGCCATTGAATGATGATGCAACCGCGTCGTTTGATTCGACTTGGTTGTTGCTAACCAACAGGATGTGATTTCCGATGGAAATCTCATGGGCTAGCAAAAATAGAGTTGCCGTATGGCAAAAGGTAGCTGAATTCAATTCTGCATTATCTGCATAGAATGAATGACTGAATTAATGAATTCAGCTATGCTTTCTTTTACAGGTAAAATAGCCGAACGGTGGGATAGCGGATAATGTGACGCGCTGTCAGCGGTCGAAATTAGTTAGGATTGTGGGCTGGTTCTCCATGTGATACAGAGAAACCCCACAAAGTCACCACAGTCTACATAGAGAACTCGACGAGGGTTGATCTGCGCGACGCGAACACACGAGAAAGTGTCTGCTTGACCAGAAGTTTTGATTTTTCCAAGTTTGCGAGTTACTTCGAATACCTTCGTTGAATTGCCACCAAAGGCAAACACCCTAAATACACATATTCGGCGTACACGCGCAGCTCTTCAACGCGCGCAGGCCAGCGATCCTCAGTAACGATATCGAAATTTTGCTCGTGGTTAATGACAGTGTTCTCTGAAACAATTAAATCAAGTGCTGACAGTCAATACGAAGATTGACACGGTATTCCCGTAGTGACACTTTCATGGATTCAAACGTGAGCGATTTTAATTCACTACCCTTTTTCTACTGTGCTAAAATGTAAAACGAAGAATTAAAGAAGAGACATTGAAAGCGTCAAAAGTTTTTAATTTAAACCTGTGAATTATTGTAACACTCCGAAAAAAAAATTTAAATAAAACAAAATTATACACATAAAATATTTCGTCGTTTCATTTACCACCGTTTTCGCTCCGTTTGTGTATTTTTCCTCTGGTGTAAATAGTGTTCGGCGGAACACTCCAACATCGTCGGTTATAGACAGACAAAACATCCGCCAAAAATTGAATTCTGGATATTCCGACTTTACTGAACCCCTTGATTTTAACTTCTTTGTCACTGATCTACTGTATGTTGGGGGTTATCCTTTTGACCGCGTTACTGTGGTGACACTTCTATGCACGTTCCGTTGGTTGGCACTCCTTTCTTGTATACTTCATTCACTTTGTTTGGACGAATTATATTCCTTGTGGTGTGTCGAATTCACTAAATAATGATGTTAAGTTATAGTTTTTAGTAATCTTTCTTACCTCTTGATAGGGTAATGCTGCTTTCGGTGGCTAGAGGCCTGTTGGATGAACAAACGGCCGCTGTGGTCGGCGTGTCGACCCCAGTTGACGGGGCAGGGATTGGAGTGAAGGCGGCGTCGAGATGTATACCTTTCTCGCTTCTTGGGCGGAAGGCTTCCTGAGGAGCCGATCCTTCAGTATAAGGTCCTTTCCAAATGGTTCCCGGATTGGGAGAGTCAGTGTTCTTGTGGTTGGATCGGTCCTGACGGGTCCCAGAAGTAGCTGTCTGTAGCTTCCTCCAACACAAAGAGCAGGTGCAGAGCAGAAACCGATATTCAAGTTTTAACAAAAAAAAAGACTGGGGTTTGTTTTAGCTTAATGTTCTTTAATGCGTGAAAGTTAGCTGTGGATTCGGCCTCCTGGACTTCGACTGATCGGCCATGGGTCCGGCCTCTGCAACTTTACTGATCACGAAACTAAAATGCGACGCCCTTTTATACTCTGTAGCGACAGAGATTTGTTAAAAATTTTAATTAAAAATTCCAATAAACACAAATGAGATTTTGTGTGCTTCAATTGGAATGGGATTCTGGGAAGTGGGTGGGAATTTGGTTGAACAAATTTCCAGGAGGAGAAATTATGAAATGCATTTAGAATTAGGCATTTCATAATGTTAATGGTTATTGGGAGTTGAATCAATGTACGGCAAATGGACTTTCGATTAAATTTGTCGTGCATATGATTCAATTGGAGAACATGATTGGGATGATGGGTAAGTAATTGGTGTGTTTTGTATAATTGTTGTTTTTTGTATGATAATGGGGATTGGATGGGGGTAGTGATTTAGGATCACTACAATGATTTCATCTTCGTTTTTCCTTTCTTCGTACGTTATCCTTCGGTATTTGTGTTTCTGTTTCATCTCCACATTTATTAACAATTCAGTTACAGATCTTACGTAAGACTAAATGTTAAATTCTATTTTAAAATATCATTCTCACATTAACTTACTGGCTCTGCGCAAGCACTCTCAATTATATATTATCATTTTCCTTATTCTTCTCGGCGTGCAATAACTAGTGTTTTTATAACATATCACAATAATTGATGTTTGCTCTTTTAAAATGTATTCTATTCTTTCTATATATATCATGTATTATTTATTTACTTCTTTTTTTAATTACATATGTATATAGGGGGGTTGAAAGCAAAAATAAAAAAGAAACGAAACGAAACGTACATAATAACGAAACGCACATAAACAAGGAATACAAATAAAAATTAAAAAAAATTAAAATAAATAATTAAAAGAAAACATAAAAATAGAAATAAAAAAACCAATTGAGTATTGGGGATAGGAGGCGCCTAAGAGGCATACTATGTTTGGGGCCTAAGAGGCATACTATGTTTGGGGACGTATAGTCCTTTCTTCATCACTGATCCACCACCAGTTGGGATGGGATCGACTTTTTATTGACTTATCTCTTTCACCGATCACCCTACTCAAATGCAGGCGATCTGGAATATTAGAGATACCGTTATCATGGAGAATTCGTTTATCCCGGGCACCACGGAAAGTGTGGTAAATAATAGGGACTCCACGTTTGTCTTGAATAAGTCCTTTTTTATATAAGAAAGGGAACGTTTCTGGGGGAATGAACCCATTCCGGAGAGTACTTTCCAGATGCATATCATTAGGTTGAATGCTCCCGAAATGAGATCATTTTCACTGCACATTGCCCTTGTTGTGTGACCACGGATAATCTTGATAACGAAGTTACCTATCCTTTTAGTCCTGATTTGTTATACAGGACTTTATTGGGATAATATTTCTTATATTACGATTCTGGGGTTCTATACATTCCGAGGCAGAAACGGAGACACCGCCTGTCGAACACCCGAAACTTTTCCATGAAGAATGGGGATATGCTATGCCATACCAGGCAGCCATACACTAATACTGGTCGGATGAATGCCGAGTATGAAATTATGTTCACCTTGGGGTCCAGAAGACTAATACGAAAGAGGCTTCGTATCATTGCATGTGCGTTTTTAGCTGCTGTAAGAGCAGCTGCTGT
Source organism: Microdon myrmicae (assembly GCA_963931805.1). NCBI lineage: Eukaryota > Metazoa > Arthropoda > Insecta > Diptera > Syrphidae > Microdon > Microdon myrmicae. Next base: position 111,980,255 of record OZ007496.1, read on the forward strand.
ATGCTTATCAAAGTAAAGATACTGATCAAGCCAGATACCAAGGTAACTTATATGGGTAGATTATTACTTCCTGCAATGGAAAATTTGTTTCAATGCTGTTTTGTATTCCTTGGTGCACTGGATAGGGATAGTCTATGTTTTCTAGAAATTTTTTTTAATTTCCAGTCTTCGAAAAATCGTTTGATTTTGTTTCATTTTACAGAAGTCTGTTGAAGACATCAATCTTTTCTCCAGATCTATACATCACAATGTCGTCGGTGTACGCACTAGCATGATTGGGAGAACCCGCTGGACCACTAGTGTAAATGTTAAACATAATGAGAGGATTCACTGCTCCTTGCTGTAAGCCGTTTTGATATGGAAGGTCTGGTTAGAGATTATAACTCCACATTTCACCACAAATTGCTTACACATTGTCATATCGTTGGTAATGTATAATAAATATTCGGGCATACCTATGTTTGATAAATTATATATTTTCAAACTCAACTAAACAGGTCTCAGTTCATTGTTGCCTTCCTTTGTTCCACTGTACGTGGGAAACTGGTTTGGTGCGGCATGAACCGTATCGTGTTGCGACCTAAAACCAAAATCGTTGTTCGAAATGATATAATTTTCATCACACCAGTTTATTAATCATCATCATCATCGGCACTACAACAGGGATCCGGTATTAGCCTTATTTAACAAATTTCTCCGCCGGTCCCGATTTCGAGCCGATGTCATCCAGTTTGGCACTCCCAGGTGTTGCGCGTCCTGCTCTACGCCATCCCTCCATCGCAGACAAGGTCTGCCGCGCTGTTTCCTTCCATACATCCTGCCACACACGACTTTCCAGGCAGGCTCCTCTTCGCTCATTCAAGCTAGGTGTCCCGCCCACCAGAGTCTACCGAGCTCGATTTTTCTTACAACATTAGCTTCAAGGTAGATTGCGTACAATTCATGGTTGTGGCGTCTCCGAAATCGTCCTCTCTCACAAACGGGGTCAACAATTGTCCTTAAGACCTTCCTCTCGAACGCGGCTAAGAGTTCAGAGTGCCCTTTATTGAGCACTCAGGTCGTGGATGCATATATGAGTACTGGTAAGACCATAGTTTTGTACAGTACTAGCTTGAATATTCTGGATAAATTTCAGGATTTAAAGAGCCTTCATAGACCATAGTAGGCTTTGTTGGATTTGATCAGCTATTCGCGTATTTTTTTCTTCCATATTGTTATCGGCTGATACTATTGACCCAAGGTAGTTAAAGGATTGCACTACTTCAAATTCGTGCTCCACTACCCGGATAGTTTGACCAATGTTAGGTCTTCTCTTCGCAGAAGTTGCCACCATGTACTTAGTTTTCCCCTCATTAATGGACAGTCCCAGTTTTTGTGCCGCCTGCTCGATCTGGGTGAAGGAGTTCTGTACAGCCGATTCGGTTCTACCGATGATGTCGATGTCATCTTCGTAGGCAAGTATATGGCTGGACTTGGTGATAATAGTCCCTTTAGTTGTGACGCCAGAGTCACGGATTACTTTATCCTACGCCAGTTTGAAGAGGAGGCAGGCTGATTTGCCTGGCATGAAGCTACACTGATGTTGACCAATGATGGCTTTAAAGTATGGGGCTATCCGAGCTTGTAGGATAGTGGAGAGTATCTTATAGGCGGTACTCAGCAATGTTATACCCCTATAATTACTGCACAGTGTGATATCTCCCTTGTTATGTATGAGGCAAATTATACCACGACGCCAATCTTCCGGTACCTGCTTTTGCTCCCATATGTGCACCACGATCTCATGAATTGCGTGATGTAACACTGTCCCTCCTAGTTTGATCAGCTCAGCTGGTATGCCATCAGCTCCGGGGGCTTTATTTGATTTGAACTATCTTATGGCTTTTAATGTTTCCTCAATGCTTGGTGGTGGCAGCATTTGGTCTTGATTTTGCATTGGTGGATCCTCCAATTCTTCTGTGAGCTGATCATTTAACAATTCATTGAAGTGCACTTCGCATCGCTCCAGAATGCCTTCAGGATCGGTGATCGGATTACCATCTTTATCCTTGCAGTAAGTGCAGCGTGGTGTGTACCGCGTCATACCGCGGATTATTTGGTGGAACTTCCGCGGCTGGTGCGGATCTCGCTCTCTATTTTTATCTATTTCACAGACACACGTACCCGCGTCCTATGAGATTGCTGCATAGCCCGGTATGCAGCATTCTTAGGTTCAGTCGCTAGCTTGCACGCATCATCAAACCAATCGCTCCGATCTCTACGACTACTGCCCAAGATTGAGTTGGCATTACTAATGACAGTATTCTTAAGGCGTGTCCATTTCTCTTCCACGACCGGCATTCTGGCCCCAGGATTTACTCTCCCTCCGTCGAGCTCTTCGAGGGCGAGCCCTAGCGCATGACCAAAGGTGTTACTGGTGTTCTCATTACGTAAGGCAGCAGTGTTGATTCGAACCTGATCCACGGATGCAATACGTCTCCGTAAGGCAATCCGCGCTCGGAAAACAACAAGATAGTGATCCGAGTCGAACTTGGCACATCGGTACATTCGTACCGTCATCAGTCTTTGGTTGCGAGTGGGTCCTTCAGGTGATACCCAGGTGGCTTTGTGGATATCTTTTCGCGGAAACCTGGTACTCGTAACGACCAAGTTTTTGATGTTGCCAGTTCGATGACTCGTTGTCCATTGTCATTAGTGTTTTCATGCAAACTTTGGGAACCTGCGTAGTGCCTGAAAACCGGCTCCCGATCTATTTTCGCATTCAAATCACCAAGAACGATTTTCACATCGTATCTAGGGCAGGCATTGAGGCCGCATTCGACGTTCTCGAAGAATTCATCCTTTTCGTCGTCAGGAGACTCCTCTGTAGGTCCGTGAACGTTTATGAGGCTTATGTTCTTAAACTTGCCTCGCACGCGAAGTGTGCATAGTCTCTCGCTTATTGGATTAGAGGCGATAATCGCAGGGTTCAGTTGTTGGCCGACTAGAAAGCCGACCCCGAGTACATTGTTGTTTGCATGACAGCTGTAGTAAATGTCATATTCGTTTCTTTGAATAACACCACTCCCCGTCCATCTTATTTCTTGTAATGCTGTTATGTCAGCCATATATTAGTACAGTTCATCGGCTAGCTGCTGTGCAGCTCGAGCTCTGTATAGTGAGTGGACGTACCATGCAAACGTTCTTAAATCGTTTAGCCATTTTCGTTTCCGTGGTGGTCGTCGTGTATCCGGTCCATATCCGAGGCCTGTTAAATTTTCGATAATAATTTTTTTTTCCGGCATGGTTATTAAACTTGCGCCAATCTTTCTCAGGGTGTTGCTGCATGCATTGGTTCACTACTTGGCGAGTGCCAAATTAGCTATCCAGGGGTGTCACGTGGAGACTGCATGTCAACTTGGATTAAACAGAGACATGGATCATCCTGGCTTTCGCCGGGCTGAAAGCAATCAGAGACTTTGTCCTGTGTGTTCGCTACCATCCCCTCAGTGAGCATCACAGGTTGACATATTTTCTTCATTATTTTCGTATATTTCGCTTACGTCTTTGGTGCCATTTGGCCGCTAGATTCGGTTGTCACTCTTGTTCTTGATTTCGTTTTAGATAAAACCTGACCTTCATCCATGGTCAGTGCATCACCATTTTTTTAAATTGTTCTTGCTTGTTTTTGTCTTGTATCTTGTGTGATTTTGTTGTATATACATGTGATCAAACCATTAGATGTTTATAAAACACTTGCGCTCGCGACTCACGAATACACTGACGCGTTTTAATCTTTATTAATAGATAGATACGTCCACAGTTCACTTTTATTTTGTTTTTAAGAAAGACGCACACACACACACACACGCGGGTGTACGCGAATAATGATTTCATTTATTTTTGAATGACGAGCGACGAATGATGTCCGTACATCGGTCAGAGAACGAATCACTCATATAAACACGGTTTTATCAATTATTGCATATGCACCTAAGATGAAAGTACTGTGGCGTTTCCACGAAACGCCACTGCTTAGCTTTCCATTAATGATCCAAGAACCCATTAAAACAAGTATTATGGCAGTTCCATTTGAACGCCATTACTTACCCTGCTATTCAAAGACTTCCACCTAGAACACATAAACCCTGGAAAACATTACTTACCTTGTCTAAAACAATTACCAGTCGCTAATGCAATTCCATTAGCATCTATAGATATTTCCTCCAGCGGCATGCTTGCACCCAACGCAGCATGTTCCTGAAATTCAACTCGGTTACGACATCACATAACCGACAAAAATCCCGAACTTGTCCATGCACATAAATAAGAAAGTACTTTTCCACACGCGTGGTGGGCAATTCGGTTGCAGCACCAAGCGACCGATATAAACTCAAATCATTTCGGTGCTCATATCTCCTGTCAAATTCCGCCGCACACATCCAGGAGATATTCTTTCTTTTCCTTTTTGCTGCAAGAACATCGGTCGCTATATCGTTCGAACTGCAATAGCATACCTCACCACTGGTTGCCGAAGGAAATCGATTTCTCGTTAATGTAAATACACACACGAGAGTTTGACCCTTGCGAGACGCCGCCGATATGTGCACGATCAGCGTAAATGCTGTACACAGTTGCTGATCGTGTAAACACCTCAAATATCTTCTTATGATGGTTTGCACCAGCTGCAACCACTTCTATTGATTTTCCCCTAGGTTGAGTTTGTGTATCCACGGTTCGCATGGTCATGGACCCATAGCAGGAGCGTGCGAAGTAACCACATCTGTGTGCGTGCACATCCTCCCCGTGACCAATGTATGGAAGATCATCCCCTATTGGTCACCAACGATGGATGAAATTTGGTATTCTGGCGTTTCGAAAGCATTCTTCAGTCTCATCATAGATTCCGTGGAGGCAAGTCGCGCCATCCATGTAAAAACGGCGGGTCGAGCATCAACCTTAGCCTGGAGCGGTTCGTGTGTGGATGGCAAACGTTTTAAATCTTGTGCCTTTTAATTTAAATAAATGTGAACTAAATCTTGTGGCTTTTAATTCAAATAAATATGAATCAAATCTTGTGCCATTTAATTTTAATAAATAAGAACTAAATCTTGTGTCTTTTAATTTGAAATAAATATGAACCAAATCTTGTGCCTTTTAATGTAAAATAAATGTGAAATCGAATTCTGGTGAACCTGTGCCCTTGGGGCACATTACCAAAAATAAGACATTCAGTGCGTTCCATTTCTGGTGTTTTATTGTCTCTTTCGGTGAACGTTTTTGGCGAAACACCCAGTGCACTTGTGATGGAGGCAAGAAGGTAAGATAGCGCCGTACGCCGACGCACAACACTTCTTCCTCACAGTACTCAAAAATAATTAGTCTGATATTTTATTCGTATCCGAGAAGCAAAACTCTTCTTATAACCTCTGTATATTGCTGGTGAAATTTAGAGACGTTACAATGTTTACCTTTGTTTCATGGAGCTCTACCTTGAAAATAAAAAGTATATCGCGAAGAATAGCAAAAGTGAAATAATCTAGTGTCCAAGACAACTGAAATCAATGAAGTAAAATGTCTCTTTCTCGATGCAGGACTAGATAAGAAAATAAACATTTAGCGAGTTTGGTTTTATTATTCTGAAAGTAATTAATTGTTTTTTTTTAATTAATAAATAATATTAAAATAACGAATTATTATGACAAATTTAACAAGCCTCAAGACTTGCTAAATAAGGCCTAGACCGGATCCCGGTTGTAGTGCCGATGATGATGATGATTAAAATAACGAAGCAACATAATATTCATTGGTGCACTCCTTTCAATAGTGTATAGTAAGAGTACGACGCATTTAATATAGTCTGAAACGTCTCCAGACTCATCGGATAAATTGGTCCAACGGATAACTAGAAAATAATGAAATGAACCCAAAAATAACACATTCTTTACTCATACAAACCTGAATAGGATTTTGACTTCTTAGCATAATTAACAAAATGTTACGTTTAACGTAATTACTCATTGACGTCCAGTTGCAAGAATAGACAGCATCACTGATCTTTAGACTCTGAAAAAAAATTAACAACATACTGGCATTAAACCAATTTACATCTTGAAGGTTTTTTTTTCAATACCAACCTCAAACGACAACTCATTTGCATGCCAATAGAAGAGTAGACAGGAATAAAATACACAAACAATGTAAGTTGTCACAGTTATTAGGACCATCAAATCGTCAACCTGCGAATATCTTCTAAAAAAATGTGTCCTTCATGGTGGCGTGTTTGGTACTTACCATAACCAGAACGAACAGTAAGACACTTAGCATGAAAGCGAAGAGAATGTATTCTATGAAGTGCAGGAGGAAAAAACTCTCATTGATTTGATTGCAGAAACTATAATAAATGATAAAAGTGAAAGAGCAAAATTTATTTCAATAGATATTATGAAAACGTTTTCAGATGGCGAACGGTGACTTAAGTACACAAACCAATAAATAATAAATAATAATAAATTTCAGAAGTGTCCCCCGCTTGGTAGAAACCCTGAGGTAGTGCGGCGGCTTAAACTACGATGAATCGCTCAGGCTATGCTGGCGGAAGCATACGCTTCCAGTAGGTCCACCCATGTCAAACAGGCTAGCGAGAAGTAACACACAAAGATCCACCACCCCTAATCCAGGGTGTTACGCGTCACTGTCCCCATTGGATGGTTTGCAGCCAGGGGTACACTGGCTGTATTATAACGGCGCCTCTCTGACACCTTGTCTAATCAGAGCAGTAAGCAGACCTTACCATATCAAAACGGGGCTCTGATATGGCGGACTATTTGAAACCCGAAGACTCGTGGGAACAAAAATGAAAAATCAATATACAAAAAACAATCTCACGAAAAACCCGGTAGGAGTAGGTGTGATGAGCCGACACTACTATAAGGAACAAATCATCAAGAAAACACCGACCCGGCAAAAAGAAGACGTAGGGAAAAACGGAAAAAGTGGGATATACGTGTCGGCACGTGGAATGTTCGAACGCTATATAAACCAGGCGCGATATAGGCGGTCGTAGAAAGTGCGAGACAATATAAAATCGACATCGCATGAAGTAATCAAAACCAAGGGGGCTTACACTGGCGTGTGGAGGCACCGATACACAGAACCTAGAAACCGGCTTCATTATAAGCAAAGAAGATTACGCCCCATGTAAAAGATGTGAAACTTATTAATGACCGGGTGTCGGTGCTAAAAGTACAGGCCCGTTGGTACAATTATGTATTTATAAACGTACACGCCCCAACAGAATCTATGGACAAAGAAACGAAGGACAAATTCTACGAGACCCTAGAGTAAGTATATGGGGGGATCTCATCATTCGATGTTAAAATCCTCCTCGGGGACCTCAATGCAAAAATTGGTAAAGAAGATATCTTCCAACCAACTATAGGTAAAGAAAGTCTACACGACGTTTCAAATGATAATGGAATTCGAATTATCACGTTCGCAGCGTCAAAAGATCTGTTAGAAAAAAGCACGATGTTCAAGCACAAGCAAATTCATAAAGCCACATGGATATAACCCGACGGCGTAACGCGTACCCAAATAGACCACTTCTTCATAGACAAAAGACACCACTCGAATATCCTTGACATAAGATCACATAGAGGAGCAGGTTGGGACGCCGGTCATCTTCTAGTGATGGGCAAAATTAGAAGTCGCAGCAAACCTATAGTGAAGAACATGTGAGTCGAACTGACGCTATGGCGGTTAGAATCATAAAAATTGAACCAATGCTTAACACATCAGGCCGCATGTACGAATTCGATTTCTAAACTCAAGTACACTCAACTGATGTGGAATTGTTATGTTATCGCTATGGTATACGGCTCTTATGCTATTTGCTTATTCGAATTTTCCTTCGGTGTTCTTCACAATTTCCTTATATATTGAGTGTGTATCTATTATAAATACCACAAACCCACATGGGCAGTCACGGGAGACGAGCAAAAAGTTCGACATTGATAAACTAAAAGACCTACGCAAAAGGGCTGAATATCAAGACGAACTAATGAATAGATTTAGCATTCTAGAGAATGGAAATAGTGAGGAAGAAGAAACCAATACTCTGGGCACTAAATGGACATCAATCAGAGACGCAATCAAACAAACAGCCCAAAAGGTATTAGGATTTAAGAAAACAATTAAGTCCAAACCTTCGTTTAACGATAAGTGCAGGGCGAAGATCGAAGAACTAAACGCCTCAGAGTGATCCACTTAGAAAGATATGGTGAAGTCAACGCAGGAAGATACGCGACGATTCGGAAAGACACAATAATTCAATTAGAAATGGCTACCGAGGGAGATTCAAAAAATTCGAGACGCAAACGGCTGTCTGGTCACAGAAACAAACAAGATGAAAACAGTACTTTGAAAACCTGCTCACTGTGCGCACCCATCAACCACAAATAAACCCACCAGACGTACATATAGCCGAGGCTCAGATCCCAGAGCCATATTTTAACGAAGTTGTAGACGCACTAAATAGATTGAAAAACAACAAAGCTCCCGTAGTCGACTGCATACCGGCAGAGCTTGTGAAGCGTGGAGAAGAGGCAACCGCTCGAAAGATCCACCAGCTCATCAAAACAATATGGGATAAGGAGGTTGTGGGGAGGAAGTAAGTACCTGCATGGGTACTACGCTCTACTTCCTCCTCTATCATAAGTGTTCCACCGAATACAAAATGACGAACACCAGGGAAAAGGAGATAAAACACACGGGAAGCTGCGGCACAGAAAATGAAATACACGGATTTAGTTTATTATTCTTGGTTTTATTGTAGCTAGACGGTAGTCGCGGTGGGTTTCTCGATTACATACAGTTTACAATTTTAGATACTGGTCACATTTAACACATTCTAACTAATTTTAATTTTATTGTAATTGCGGCAGGCTAAAAAGAACTGAGGTGTACAGGACGCGTGTCCGCAACGCTACGGACAGCGGGAGATCGCGTGTGACCAGGCTGGTCAACGGATGGAAGACGACTCAACGATATTTAATCGTTTTGGGGTGAGTTTGCAAGAAGAAAATGTTTCTCTGTGGTGGAAATAAGGAAGACAGGCTTGTCAATGAATGTGTATGTGTGAGTGTAGATCACATTGGTTTTTTTCATACACAAGGCCATACGAATAAACCTGAAACTCAAGGACGGGGTATAATGGGCATCCAAGGGATGTGTGTTTGTTGAAACAAACGAATCGCATCTCGTCGGATGCTAATGGCTTTGTATTTGTTTATGCATCTAGTTCGTGAGGGAAAAGATACGGCGAATTAAAGGACAAGGAAAATATGACCTGATGCATAGTTCGGTAATGAGGATCGGCTAGATAAATAGCAGCCGCTCATTAAATAGAAAATGTGATTCGGATACCACAAAAGATATGAATTGTCCATGGTATCATAGGAACCTACACAACAATATGACCTGATGCATAGTTCGGTAATGAGGGTCGGCTAGATAAATAGCAGCCGCTCATTAAATAGAAAATGTGATTCGGATACCACAAACGATATGAATTGTCTCTGGTATCATAGGAACCTATGTAGGAACAGCAATCTTCGATTTGCACATGGTGCGAGTTAGGGAATTTTATTGCTGGAAGAATTAGGTCGCCGACCGATGTGTACGTAAGGAAATTTACTTGGCGACGTTGGTAAAATATACGGCGCAGTATTTATTATCCCTGTCATGAAGGTTACAATGTATATAAATCGAATTATTTTGTTTACCGGAATTCATCTAAGGAAATTTGACTGGTGACGTAGATGCCGAAATTGATTGGAAATTCCTGGAAAGCTAATAAAGAAATCTTAAGGAGCAGTGGTATGCGAAGAGGATGCATGAAGGTAAGTTTTCTTTACAGGGACTTAATGATCATAGATTTGATCTATATAATGCGTGAAGCATTTTTAGGTGCCGAATGCGAATGCATTGGCGAAGACTTATGCGTCTTGGGTGATGATTATGGGGACTTTTCAGGAAGGGGAACCGTGGGATTTGGCGGAACCGCCACAATGTCACTCCCGAAGAATGCAAAACCTCAATAGTCGTCCACATTTTCATAAAAGGCGACAGATCTGACTCCGAAAACTACAGAGGAATATCATTGCTCCCAACCACGTACAAAATATTAACAAATGTCATACTGACGAATATCACACCGTACGCAGAAGAAATACTGTGAGACCACCAATGCGCATTCAGTAGGAACCGGTCAACAAGCTACCAAATGTTTACAGTAAGGGAATTGCTGGAAAAGCAGTGGGAATACGAGGAATCGGTTTACCAACTGTTCGTTGACTTCAAAAAGCCTACGACTCACTCGCAAGGCAAAGACTCTACCATATTGAAGTTGAGCTGGGAATCCCGAAAAAATATGCTGCCCTTATACAAATTTCCATGAACGAAAACAAAGGACGAGTTAGAATAGAAAACCACCTCTCAGAATCATTTGAAATCCGCGACGGATTAAAACAGGGGGATGGGATCTCTTTTTAACCCTGTGCCCGAGTATGCCATCAGAAAGGTAACATACAAGATGACAACATGGCCGGATGATCCCTGAACAGGGTCACACAAGTGCTCGCGTATGCGAATGACATTGCTGTTCTGGACGATAATCTGTAAACTGTAGATAAGAATAGCCAAATCATCATACAGGCGGTAGAAGAGGTGGCCCTAGAAATAAATGAAGACAAAACAAAATAGATGACTACGGCGAGAGCAGGTGGAACTCAGGGAACACATATAAACGTCAAAAGCAAGATATTTGAAAAAGTTAAAGAATTTAAATATCTGGGAACAATACTGACGGCCAGTAACGAAATATCAAAGGAAATTAACAAAAGACTTCACTCCGACAATACTAGTTGGCACGTAGTCAGTAAACTGCTGAAATCCAAACTGCTATCACAGAATATAAAGCTCCATGTCTATAGAACCATAATCATGTCGATTGCTCTATACGGATGCGAAACATGGGGTCTCACAAAACGGGAAGAAAACAAATTCCGCGTATTCGAGAATAAAGTTTTAAGGGGTATTTGGTGGTAAGCATGACGAGGAGGCAGGACAATGGAGGAAACTCCACAACCACGAATTGGAAGAGCTGTACCGCAAAACTACAACAGTGAGAGTAATCAAGTCGCGAAGATTAAGATGGGCCGGACACGTGGCGCGAATGGGGTACAATAGGACCGTGCATAGAATTCTTGACGGTAGACCAACGGGAAAGAGACCGGTAGGACGGCCGCAACGGAGATGGGAGAACAATGTTAGGTTTGACCTTGAGGAGATCGGATCGAATGGTCAAGCGTGGAAGGAGAGTGCCCAGGACAGGGAACGATGGCGAAGCCGAGTCGGTGAGGTCATGAACTTCCGGGTTCATACAGGCCAATAAATAATAATAATAATAATAATAATAATAATAATAATAATAATAATAACAATAATAATAATAATAATAATAATAATAATAATAATAATAATAATAATAATAATAATAATAATAATAATAATAATAATAATAATAATAATAGTAATAATAATAATAATAATAATAATAATAATAATAATAATAATAATAATAATAATAATAATAATAATAATAATAATAATAATAATAATAATAATAATAATAATAATAATAATAATAGTAATAATAATAATAATAATAATAATAATAATAATAATAATAATAATAATAATAATAATAATAATAATAATAATAATAATAATAATAATAATAATAATAATAATAATAATAATAATAATAATAATAATAATAATAATAATAATAATAATAATAATAATAATAATAATAATAATAATAATAATAATAATAATAATAATAATAATAATAATAATAATAATAATAATAATAATAATAATAATAATAATAATAATAATAATAATAATAATAATAATAATAATAATAATAATAATAATAATAATAATAATAATAATAATAATAATAATAATAATAATAACAATAATAATAATAATAATAATAATAATAATTTCCAGATGTGTGCTATAAAAGTGATGACCCAAGTCTAAAGAAGCGAACGTTTTTTATCCTGCATAGTACGGAGTAGCAATTTACCCAATACTGCATTTTGGACACTCTCTGTCCTTCTATGGTAAGAAGATTTCAAGAATTTGATCAGATGGACTCCGAATATGCACGCATCGGTGATTTTCTTTTTGGGAAAAAAAAAACGATACGCCCAAATTGACACTTGGGTTTTTTTGGGATTTGTCCAAGCACAGAACAAGTGAATGTTATTCGTATATTTTATTAATTTTTATCTATCCTGATTGAAAATTGTCGATTTCCAAGTTCATTTTAATGATATATATATTTATCGAACGTCAAAATATTAAAATTATATTCTCACTTAAGTTTTTCTGAGTGGAAATTCTCTGTATAACTGCCACAATGCTCACCATCTTTTTATCGGTTCTAAAAGTCCAATCTAGAAACGTATTCAGTTCTGAAGTCCCTGTCAAATCTACTTGCACAAGATGATTGCGGAAAAGGTTCGATACTTGGTTAGGGTCGGAACCTATTTCATCGAAAAATTTCTAACCAACTCAGAGACGCAATACTTCAAAAATCTGTTTAACTTTGGCATACGTAGATGATATTTATGTTATTGGCCATGTTGTCACCATTGCGCGAAATAAAATCTATGTTGTCAAAGTGAATGTTGCTATACACAATTATAATTTCAAGGTATTCGTTACTTCATCTGACCCGGATTCTCTTCGACCCTGTAAATATATCGCAAGAGGAGTTACATGAAAAATCGTACTTGTCAACCGCCAATTCCACTATGAAGTGCAATAATAAGTAAATAATATTAGAACAAGAATTAGACGAAAAATCGCAGTTGTCCAACTTCCTTCGCCTAATGAAGGACATTTAAGGAAGCAGCGCGCTGTTTCTCTATGAGGACAGTTGCAATTTACAGAGGGCAGACGTATGGATTTTAAGAAAGTTGGATGCGGAAATTCTTTACCAAATGTCAAAGTAGTGCAATACTTGTCCCGATCATTCCGACGGAAAAAGTGTAACATAGGAATATACAAAATGTACGATGACACTGACTTAGCCAAGATACCAGCATTCCATCTTCAAGGGTTTTCGACGATCAACACAACGAGGTAAGCAGCTAGTTCCCGGATAGCAAAAACAACATTTTCTATATGAGAATATGTAGATGTAACCATTTTGGTCGGGCAGAGTTGTGATCAAGAGCAAGTAGTGGTAGCCACTGGAAACCATTCCCACATAATCAGCAGGCAGCCGAATATAATCGCGAACTTCTTTACAACATTGGACGGTGGCTAATAATTTCACTTCTAAAAACACTATATTACTGAATCACGTAAAATACTCACTTACACAATGGAAACGGGACGATAATCACGGCAGCAAAATGACTTTAATAAAGTATAGTTTTACCTGATTAGGTTGTTGTGCTTCTGAATATACTCAGTAAGTACAATGTTAGTGTTTCCAGGATTGTCTTCTGAATATTGTAAGTTTTCAAACTTATTCTGAAGGATTTGTAGATAAGCCACTCCAAACTTTAGCCAGGACATAAATATATTTGCAAAAGGAATATATGTCACGATTGCAAAAGGTATGACAAATAAAACCTGCAAACCGTATATAATATTGAAGTAGGGATTTTGTAGTACATCAATTTTTGGTATCCATACGGCGTATGGGTGGGCTGTGAAATTAAAGAGAAATTGATATTAAATGTAATTTACAAAATAACTCCTCATATAAAGGTTAATGCGAATATATAACTCAAATTCCATGGAAAGATAAATATATGATTTTGAAAGAATGATTACAAATCGGTTGATGGTTTAAGATTTTGTTTCATTAAGTTAGTAAGTTCACAACACATAACTCAAATAACATAGGAAACACGTTCAATGATGCGATAAACAAACAAGAGCAAAAATAAATAAAATTCATTGCTTTAAACTCTATTTAGCGAGTTCCTTCCTTTCATTGAACAGCAGGACAAATGATTTCGAATAAAAATACGTATTCGGTACTTTTCAAAAGTTTCCAAACGTTAGACATTGCTTGATATCATATGGTAGCTCACAAAAAAAAATAATAGCTTTTTGAAAATGTATTGGACTCCAGGCACAGCAGACAAAGAATAGTGCTTCATATGGTTAATGTTTGTTAAATTATTAGAATTATGAACTCAGAAAAATATTATTTAGTTTCATAACGTAGAAACTATTGTTATCTCTGTTATACGAGGGTATGTCAATAACTCCTTATAAACGCCTACGATGGCGCTCGTTTTTAGTAAGCATCATTCCTCACTAGGTTTCTGTTAATTTTCAATTTGTTTCAGATTTCAATTTTGCATGACAAATTGGGTATGAAAAAAATATCTGCGAGATGGGTTGTTCACAAGTGAGAACTTCTGGAGCGCATGCGTCGCCTGAGGGAGCCATATGAGCCCAAGGTGTCGAATGAAGAGCTGTGTGCCCAGCTCTCCAGAATGCGACAACTCCCCACCGAGGGCGCCACAGGTTTCGCTTCCAGGGTGAAGCGGGCCATCGCGCGGTGTGGGGAGGCAGCTCAACGCTGCTACGGACGGGCGAGTGGGGCCGTCTTCGCCATCCATTTGGAAAGGATGGCGAAGTCCGTAATAATTACAGGCCTGAGAAAAGACAGCCTCCGTCACTTCCTCCTTACGGTAAGCGGGGCTTCCGTTCACGCCCACCTCGTTCAACTCGAAGGTTCGAAGAAGGAGATGCTACAACGAGACAGCCCTACATTCGTAGGAGACCAGGCCGGGACCGGCGATCAGTCAGCCAACCCTTCGGCTTTTAGCCCCGGCCGCTCCTCAATATTTATGGACCACCCTTCGACGGTGGCACCAAATTAATCGGGTCTGAATCCGCAGGCTACACCGTTTATCGTCCCTACCCCGGGAGACCACCATGGTAATCAAAGCGAGAATGGGACTTTCGCTCCTACTCACTCAATTTACCCACCAAGGTGTGGGCCGGAGTCTTACTGAAAATGTTATATATTTATTTTTGTACATAACACTTACCTACTCTTGTGGCTTCCGGCTTTGTTAAGCCCGTGAGTAGGCGTCTTCCGGCTTATTAGCCCGTATGTGTCGCCCTCGTGTGTCCGTCTCACGAGCCTGTGGTGTAAACAGGGGATTCCGCAGCGCACGTCCCGTCTGGTCATCTCACGACTCGGGCACCTCCACTTCCGGGGGCTCACCTGGGGTTGGCCTTCCTCAGTTGAGGGACGTTGGCCAGAGTCAGCCCCCACACAGCCACCTGACGCTAGTCTCAGCCGAAGGCCATGCCAACGACGATGGGAACCACAACGTTACGTTTTTTCTGCAGTGAATCATCCCCAGGCGCTAATCTTACGCCCACTCTGGGTGCAGTTCCATCCCAAGGCTATGGGAAAATTTCGATTCACCGTGACGCGAATCTAATTTGCCCATAGCAAATAGCATGCTTGTGCCGCGGTAAAATTACCTTGAAGGTGATTGGGCGCTGAGTGTGATCGTCAAGGTGATGAGAATGTTGGGTGTGGGAATTGCAGAATTGCAATTTTAGGTGTGGCAATGGGAAATGTATGCATTTCAAGGTGATGGGGATTTGGTTTGCTTGTAGCGCATAGGTGGAATGCGGGAAATGCAAGATTGCAATTCCGAGCATGAGAACTGAAAATGCGTTTAGCAATAGGTAGACATGTGATAAGGTTTCACAGCTACACCGAAACGATTCCATTGGCTGTAGCAGGAATACTATTTGATGCTACACTGAAAGAATTCTTTCATTAATAAAAGATGTCCCATATACATGCACCCTTATTTTTTTTGCAGAATTTTGCGTAGAGTATCTGCGTGTAACAAATTTAGTAGCCTATTGGCTTCATGCGTTTAGTATATATATATATATATATATATATATGGGCTCCTCGATAGTATAGTGGTTAGTACACCCGCCTGTCACCCGGGAGACCGGGGTTCGATTCCCCGTCGGGGAGCCCCTGGCGCAAGACTAATGACCTTGCCCAGACAAAATAAATCATTATGGAAAATTTAACAAGCCTCAGGACTTGCTAAATAAGGCCAAGACCGGTTCCCGGTTGTAGTGCCGATGATGATGATGATGATGATGATATATATATATATATATATATATATATATATATATGTATATATATATATATTTATATATACGTATGTATATATATATATATATATATATATACATACATTGGCATTGGTAATTTGCGTACAGCAAAGTGCAATATTCATGTTACGTGTAACACACGTCCTTTGGACATTTTCATAGCCTCTGCTATCTCTTTCACTTTAATTCGGCGGTCGTCTAGCACCATTTGGTGAACTTTAGCGATGTTATCGTAACTTGTTGCAGTTTTTGCACGTCCCGAACGTTCATCGTCTCCCAAGCTCTCACGACCACGTTCAAATTCGGCTGCTCAAAATGTCACTGTGGTAAATGATGGTGTAGAGTCCCCATACACAGAGTCCAACTCATCTGTGATTTGCGTAAACGTATTGCCTTTCAAAAACACAAATTTAATGACAGTTCAATAGTCAATTTTATCCATTTTCACAAAAACACCTACATCGACTCACTCAATGAGTGTCAAATAAAAACGACGCGTCCAAAAAGGGCAGACATTTTGGTAGGTAACTGTCAAAAGATGTTTGGCGGATTTGTTGTCTTGGTCGAAGTGTTCCGCCGAACACTGTTCACATAGGAGAAAATAAAAACAACCAGAACACGGAGCGAATCGTCCACAAATGAAATACTGAGAGAAATTGTTTTCATTTTTTAATACTTTATTGTTTTATTTCGGCTGTTTAAGAATGGTTCCAAATTTGTAATTTTATATCAAGTCACTCCAATCGGATTGAAAAGGTAATTATGAAAGGACACTCCAGCACTGATTATATATTTTCTGGCAAATTGATTAATCTGGTTTACAAATAATTGCTCATTTCACACACAACGTTCAAAGTTACGGGTTTACAAATAATTGCTCGTTTTACACACAACGTTCAAAGTCACTTCCACTTCGCAGTCACCGTTACACAAGTATCTCGTCTTGGGCACCTCCTCCTTCGGACTCTCAATGTCGACTGTGGTAACTTCTCTGGTTATGATTCCATTCACCCCATAGTTTTCTTTTCCCTTTCGCTGGTGGTGACTTTCTCTCAATCGAGAATCTCTCTACCAGGGACGATCGTGCTCACACATACAGACGCGGAGGTTATTGCCTGGTTGCTGTGGATCATTCTGTGCTCGTCAGAGTTTCACACCTCTGATACATCGGTTATGCACACAATCATATGTGTGATTTACAATAGGCGATCGTGGGATAATGTTTACTTTGCCCTATGGGAACAGCATTTTCGTTTATTGCTGTTGCTCCACAATGACCTTTGTTTAGGCGAAGTACATTGCGGCAGAGACAAAGGTTTTGTCGACGGATTGGTTTTCCTACAATTCGCTTATCGCCGGAGATGTGATGTTTGTCGACATCTGGCGCAGCTGTGCCAACCGTTTGTATATATCCAGTCGATGGATCGATACATAATTTCTGTGCTGGGTCGTATTCTTGGATCGCCGTGCAGACGTAGGAGAATTTTTCGGGACTTGTGGCCCATGTATCTGTGGATACGTGGGGTTGTTGACTCCAGGATGAATGTTACTCTTGTTTCAGGTGTAAAGGAGGACGTTTGAGGACACGTGTCTGTGGGTACGTGCAGTTTGGATATAGGTGAGTATGTTCCTTGGTGGAACGACGACATCTCAACCTATAGTGGTTGGTGTGGTTCGTAGAACCACCACAGATGCACAACTATATTCACTAGCTTTTATTGACAAGTTTTACTATCTTAACGTTGAGGTCGGAAACTTTTCAGTCCACCCATGTATATGTTGTATACCCCTAACATTTTTAGGACAATATGAAGTCTAAGTATTGCTTGTTTCAGGGACACCAGTCTCATGTTGAACCAATAAAACTCTACATACATCCACAAGAAGTGTGGCCAGTGTCACGGAGATAAATCTAAAAGCATCGTAATGATGATAAACATGCATTTTGAATTCTTAATTCAATGCGTTAGCAAAATGCAATATTTGTCTGTTACAAATAAGGTGTCTCATCATCATCACCATCGCCACTAGAACCGTGATCCGGTCTTGGCCTTATTTAGAAAGTCTGTCCATCGGTATTCGATCCTTATCCCAGACTTGTTAAATTGTCCATAATAATTTGTTTTTTGCGGGCAGGGTTATTAGCCTTGCGCCAACCTTTCTCGGGATGTCGCTGCATGCATTGGTTCACTACTTGGCGGGTGCCAAAGTAGCTATCCAGGGGTGTCACCTGGAGACTGCATGTCAACTTGGATTGAATAGGGACAAGGATCGTCCTGGCTTTCGCCCGGGTTGAAAGCGGAGACTTTATCCTGTATGTTCGCTCCCATCCCCCTAAGGTGTCTTATGGGAAATATTTTTATGTGAAATCCCCCAACGAATTCCCAAATAACACTCAACATCAGTCCGAAGCATTGGTGAACCTAAAAGTTCGTTTACTTCACCGTAATCGCATTTATGAGTTGAATGGGTAAAAAATGTCTGGTGTAAAATAAATGTTGCCGGAAACATAGAGGAATGTTTTTAGTGGTTTAAACTTCCTCCTGAATCCACAAACAAGGTCGCAATAAGAAATAATAGGTATGCAGGTAAAAACTCGGCTTTTATGTCAAATTCAACATTTTTGGAAAAGATACCTATACAGAGATTAATTGATATTCCTTGATGAGAAATTGCTAACTGTTCTGCAAGCTTTTATTGAGTTTGGCATGGATTGTCGGCCAGTAAAACTTGAAGCTCTTCGTCGTCAACAGTTTTTACTGCACCTGGACGTGGAGCCTCTTCAAGGTTAACATCTTTTTCACGCAATCTTACAAACCAGTTTTTTACTGTTGAATAACTCACAGAAAATTCACCCAAAGTCGAATTAATCAATGCCATAGCTTGAGCATCATTTTTTTTTTCATTTGAAAACAGAGTAGAGTAGTAATGGCGTAAATGTTGGTTATCGATATCCTTTTCTTATACAACTGATGCAAACGGGATGTCAGCTGTTAAATAAAAAAAACTCGGTCATAAAAGCTAAATCTAAAATGTCGAGGAAACTGGATACGATCAAGTATGTTTTTTATGTAACCAACTCTAGAGCTGAGTTTCTATTTCCATACCTTTTAATAAAATACAAAAAAATTCCAAGATCTGTGAGAACACTTTACTATTTACGAAGACGAACTGCATTACGATTTTTAATGTGTCTTTTTTATGATTATAAACGACTGAAAAATGAAGAAAAATTCTACGCAAGAAAATTATATTACACTTAGGCACACGAGAAATCACGGAAAAAGTTTGTATATTTCTTGTGGAATTATTAATCTTCTAAGTGGTTAAAACTAAAATATGGTATTACGGAGCGGCTTACAGAAAAAAAAACCAACTACTGTATCTCACCTCGCTGATTGAATGTAAGTGGTACCACAGCGTTTCCAACAGCTCCAATACTTGCAACAAATAAGTGGGTTTTTGAAAGCCTCTCAGTGCTTTCCCACATTTCATTTAATATCTTTAATGCAATTTCATCATTTTGTCTCTAAAAGTAAATCAAATCGATTAATACCACGAAATTGTACATTTCCACCTTTACTATACAAACCTTGGCGTCTTCAAACCAATTTTCAATGATGACATTAAATTTCAAATAATCGCCTCCGTTAAAGATGGCAGTGGCGATACGAAATATTGAACTAAAAACAACTACCGACGTAAATGCACTTAAAGCAAATATTTCTATATTACGCCAGTTACGGATGAGAAACGCCACTTGGAGTATATTAGTTATTACAGGGACAATCAGAAAAGTAACTGCTCTGCAAGGTATGTTGAATTTCAAAAATCCACAGAATTGCCAAATTTTATAATTTATTGACATCATTTTGATCCTTAGACTGCCTGATAATAGTATAATAGACTCAACCACTATTAATCACCAGTGAATTGAATATCCCTTTTTATAGTGCAATTCTATGTGAATCTGTGTTTTTTAAAACACGTGTTGAAAAGCGATATTTTATTAACAACACCTAATTGATGATAATTGCGTTTCTAAGTTTTGTAATTGAATGAATACCTTCACTGCACGTCGGGCAGAATTTTCGATATCCTCCCTTTTGTAATATATACGAACATTTTATTGTGATATAGATACACTCTTATGAAGTTTTGCCCTATTCAAAGGACGTCTTGTAAAAGGAAACTATTTGCTATTATGCGTGCTATATACCATTTGTATAAAAAGTGATAAATAATTCTTTACACCACCCAACTCGACACCTGTAAACTGAGAGCCTGCGTTTTGCGTTTACAGTATTTTCTTCGCTGATTTATTAGTTCCATTTTATTTCTTCGGTTGATGTAATATTTCGATACGAGCCATTGTATTCAAGTGTTTTATTTATTGGTGTGCACCTTATAAAGTGCATTCTCAATAGCTACTTGATTGATGAAAAGACTTGTTATGAGCATTACGGTACGAGTGAGTCTCAAGTCAGATTTCGCAACGTATTTCCCACTTTAAGGTATTTAATCGCTTACAGTATGAAATCAATTTGAATCATAGATATCGCATGATGTCAACGGATACAAAGAATGACAAAGTGTACTCAAATGAACTTAACTAAGAACGTGTACGGATTCACTGCACCAGTGTCCAGCTCCCAAATAAAGTTTGATATCTATTTCATGTTTAGCTCGTGTCGTTTGACACGTTTTTGCGCAGCTACAAAGTTTGATCCCGTACATCCAGTTCATCGCCATCATCGGTACTGGATCCGGTCTTAGCTTTTTTTAGCAAGTGTCTCCACCGCTCTCAATTTCGGACCGATGTCATCCAGTTTGGCACTCCCAGGCTCCGGGGGTCCTGGTGTACGCCATCTCTCTATGGCAAAAAAGGTCTGCCGCGCTGTCTCCTTCCATACATCCTGCCACAAAGGACTTTCCGGGCAGGCTCCTCTTCGCTCATTCGAGCTAGGTGTCCCGCCCACCGGAGCCTACCGAGCTTGATTTTTCTTACAACATTACCTTCAAGAGGTAGATACAACTCATGGTTGTAGCGTCTCCTCTCCAATAAGGATATCGTTTTTACCTAACACCAGAGACACGTAAAGTCTCTCTTGGTGGTATAGGAAACCAGATCTTGTGATAAAGGTCATGGTAGTATGTGTGGTGATCGTTCAGATCGATGCTATTCACACGTGCTCGACAGCAGTGGAACAACGAAACAGGCAGGCGGCAAGGACAAAAGGAGAGAATTGACCAAATGGGCCGTTGGTAATGCGGGTCATTGTTTACGCGATGCCGGACGCTATTATCGACGTTGGGAGAAAAAAGGTGCTAAAAGCAAATTGTATGTTTATGGCATCTCTGGCTGCAATAGAAACCGGGTTCATGTTTGCATTAGGGAATGCTGGAGAATTTGGTTTCAGCGTCTATTGCGCTAATTATATGCAGCTGCTTGGGTTGCT
This sequence comes from Microdon myrmicae, assembly GCA_963931805.1. Lineage (NCBI taxonomy): Eukaryota > Metazoa > Arthropoda > Insecta > Diptera > Syrphidae > Microdon > Microdon myrmicae. The sequence goes on from OZ007496.1 coordinate 112,001,962, forward strand.
TATTGGTAAGACAAACAAAAAAGGTTGCCAGACAATGTGTATGAAAAGGTACATGACGCGGCTGGGAAAATAGACGGCGTAATATTTATGGTCCCTGTCATGACGGTTACATTGTATGCAATCCGAATCATTTCGTTTACAGGAATTTGTCTGGTACCGAATTGGTTTAGAATACCAGATAAGTAAAGAAAGAAATCTTGCTTTCTCTTGCAGAAGCTTTACGACTATAGCTTTGCTCCAATTAATGCGTGTAGCATTTTCAGGTGCCTAATGCGATTGCATTGGCGAAATTATATGGGAAGATGGGTGTTATGGGAGTTTTTAAGGAAAGCGTACCGTGGGGTTTGGCGGAACCGCCATTCTCCTTAAGAACTTCCTCTCAAACGCGGGTAAGAGTCAGAGTGTCTTTTATTGCGCACCCACATCTCGGATCCATACATGAGTACTGGTAAGACCACGGTCTTGTACAGTAGAAGCTTGGATGTTCTGGATAAATTTCAGGATTTAAAAAGCCTTGATAGACCATAGTAGGTTTTGTTGCAATTGATCAGCCGTTCGCGTATTTCTTCTTACATATTGTTATCGGCTGATACTATTGACCCAAGGTAGTTAAAGGATTGCACTACTTCAAATTCGTGCTCCGCTACTCTGACAGTTTGACCAACGTTAGGTCTTCTCTTCGGAGAAGTTGCCACTATGTAATCAGTTTTTCCCTGATTAATGTATAGTCCCAGTTTTTGTGCCACCTTTTCGATCTGGGTGAAGAAGTCCTGTGGCGGTTCCGCCAAACCCCACGGTTCCTAAAAAACATCCATAACTCTATGCAATCACATAATTTCGCCAATGCAAACGCATTAGCACCTTAAATGCTTTACGCATCTAAGATTATCTAAGGTATAATCTAAAGAGTCCCTGTAAAGAAAACTTACCTTTTCATGTATTACTTCGCATACAATTTCCCGTAAGATTTCTTTCTTTGCTTATCTGGAATTCCAAACCAATTCGGGACCGTCGGTACCAGACAAATTCCTGTAAACAAAATGATTCGGTTTGCATACAATGTAACCGTCATGACAGGAACCATAAATATTGCGCCGTCTATTTTCCAACTTCGCCATGTGTACGATAAATTTCATTACGTATACATTGGCCGCCGACCTTTTTCTCCCAGCAATAAAATTCTCCAACTTGCACCATGTGCAAACAAAAGCAAATACACGCATCTAGCGTCTAGTGCCATAAAACGAATTTCTTCGCATGTGATCATGTATACAATTCGATCCCTTTAGCATCACCAGCGATAAACATTTCCCATTGTGTAAATAGAAAAAACCATTAGCACTTCTTCCTAATGGCGATACATTTACTTACGCATACCATTGCACTGAAAGGGTGCATGTCCTTGGTGGTCTCACCCTTAAGAGAAAAGTTTTTCTCTCTCTTCTCTTGTCTTCTTAACCCTAACCTAGGATGGAATTCATGTCAGAATTCTAGCCTCTTTGAGTCTTATCCCAACCACTGAATGGAGCGGTCGAGCCGTGCACACCCTGGAGTTGCAATCTTCCTTTTCCCGGTAGCGTGCGAGTGCCAAAAAAGTTCCTTGAGTGTTTCATCGTGTTATAATGAATAAGAGAACAATTTAATAGTAATAATAAGTTATAAATGAAGTAATAAAAATGCGGTAATCACCAATTAAATCGGATTGCTTTATCTCACGCCAGGAGGAAGAAGAGGCAGGCCAGACCATGGGAGACCATTAAAGATGCTTATTGGTTTGGACAGCAATCCCGCTATTTTTACTTGACTAGTTACGGTAGTCATGGTCTGTGGGGGTTCTTTAGGTATTCCCTAAGAACCACCCATTTCCGTAAATTACCTGCCTTCTACTTACCTGCAAATGAGCAGCGTAAGCTACTCTGCATTACCTCCCATCAGAAAGGATAAGTCCACGGCAAGACTATCATCTAGTCGTGACATCAAACTTTCACCTCGGGGCAGGCTTGCATCCAACGCATCATGCCCTCGAAACCTAATTTGGTTACCTCATCAGGTAACCAGCATTTATCCATGAACATGTCAATGCGCAATGCTAAAAAGCATTTTCTCATACATGTGCATGACATGTTCATCCTAACCACTGAAACCAAACCTGGTATTAATAGCATCGAATTTTCTGGTTCATAATACATGAACCATTTCATATCCCATATCGGCTCAGCTTGTCACCAATAAACGATAAACACACGCTGGCCAGCGTATTGTGGACACAGCTGCAGCCGATATACTTCCTACGGTCCATAATTGAACCATTGCTCCTATACCCTTGGGTTCACAACACTTGTGACCAATTCCCTATTATCGGCTATCAACCGATCATGGGATTTGGGCATGAATATGATCGTTGTTTAGGCAATCAGACCCACGTTCATGCTCTATGATGACCCTTCTGGAAATCAAAGTAAACACACAGTACCTCACTGTGTTTGTTTTGCTTACCAACGTTGGTCCATGGTTCCCAGGAGTGGCTAATTTCTCACCACCATATCCATGTACCAGCATATTAATCCAAATAAGATAACCATCCAGCCTGACCCTTTGACATCGTCGGCAAGATTTCTGTTGACTTAATGTTAACAAAATATCTTCCTTTCTAGAGCACCAGAGCCATACGGCTAAATCAAACAAACCCTAAATCTTGGGTCAACCTATCGTCACCGAAGAATGTATCGCCTACAACGGCATTACATGAACACAATGCCTGCAGCCCTCTTTTGCTCGTCCATTTGTTTGAACAGGTGCAGTATCGTTCCTTGTCGATATGGAGGCTAAGGGGCATCGTACTTGTCCTATACGGACATATGGGAAACCCTCCCATTTAACTCCTCTTTGATCGCCCATTGGCCGTCGCCAAGTTGAGCCTGTTCGCTCCTCCCACATCGATGTGATCCAGCACCGTTGAATCTGACGGATGTGGATTGCATCGAAGAGACAAATTTCATCATCTGGATAGTGCACATGTGCCACGGAGTCCCATTTTAAGATCCTAAGTGTACCGAAAGTGGAGTAATACATTTTCAAGGTAGAGTGTAGTGCGGAAGTCGCGCGTTGACAGATCGTTATCGTCTCGTTATTAATCGTCCCAGTTGTGCGCTGTGTGTTAATTCGGTTTAGATATTTTAAATGACTTGGTGTACCTCTGGCATACGATTGTTTAACTTAAAGCCGCTCCGCCATCGACTACAGCGCAGTATAAACAAAGACACTGATGTGAAATTAAGCTTAATTGTCATATTCCATACAAGACCGTTTGTTACTTGTAGTATCCAGTTATTATTCCTACGGATTCGTCGCCTATTCTGAGAGCAAATCATGTCGTGTTAGTGAAGGTAATTGTATTTTTTTTGAAACAATAAAAAACCAAGAATAACGAACTATAAAAAGTGTTTTTTTCAATCTATGTACTGCGTTGCTAAGTAAGTAGAGGTCAGCCCCTGTCGGACAATTTTAGTGAAGAAATCATCAGTGGTGTTTTAGTGAACTCAGCACCCTTGCCAGTGACACGATTAAAACACCCACAGGCTCAACCTACAAAGTCGTATCAATTTGTTTGGAATTGACCTCTCTCATATCATTATATAATTCAAACCTGGTCATGCTGTCGTAGGCGGGCTTAAACTCTAAAAATAGATGATGAAATCTTAAATTCCACACATTTTTCGATCGCCTGCCTAAGGGTGAATAAGGGTGAATATCTGATCAAATGAAATCCCCGATTTGTCTGAGATGAAGCCACACTGATATTGACCAATGATGACTTTAACGTATGGAGCTATCCGATCTTGTAGAATAGTGTATCTTATAGGCGGTACTCAGCAATGTTATACCCCTATAGTTGCTGCATAGTGTGATATCTCCCTTCTTACGTATGGGACATATTATTCCGCGACGCATATCGTCCGGCATCTGCTCTTGCTTCCATACGTGCACCCCGATCTCATGAATTGCGTGATGTAACGCTGTCCGAGCACATGGGGTTTTGCATGACGGCTGTATATACTTACAAAAGTTGTCCTGAAACGAAGTTTGGTTAAGAGGGTTTTGTTCTTCTTCCCTGGGCTCCTTGGTTGTTGTTTCTTTTATATTTTGTCCACACGCTAGTCACCGTTTTTTAGAATAGACTGCGAGTTGTTTTATTTAAAGACTCGAAGTAGACAGTAAATGTTATGGATCGATAGATGGAGGGGAATGGTGTGTCGCATTTGTTGAGAATTGGTTCAACATTGGCTGAGTTCCATCTTCTCATATTGACGACATTCTCATCTGAATAGAAGAGGTGGAAAAGCATTCGCTAGGGTTTAGTGAAGAAGGTGTTTTATTCAAAAGTATAGGGGAAATGCCATCTATATCAAAGGATTTCAATGTTCAACACTTTGAACGCTCGAGCAATACTATGAGTTCAAAGATTATTTTGCTCCGTACATACTACATCCGCTGGAGGGAAGGCAGCTCCAATAAAATTGAGTTTGCTCCAAAATACCGCAAATGGATTTCCTTCCTCTATTGTTTTGATGACCGGACTGTTATTGACTAGGGATGTAGACAAGATGCAGTTTTTCACTAATCCCAAGAAATATTCTTTATCTGTCGAAAAGTGTGATAAATTTTTTTGTCACACTTTCTGGCTGTGTAACAACTTTGCGCGGAATATACGACCATTAAAGTCATTCCCTGCCCTATAAAATCTCTTCCATTTTTTTTTGTGTATCGATCGAATTATATTACACAACCGAAAGGCTAACTGCTTAGCTCAAATAGCCTCCTTATACTAGACTTAGGTTTGATACTTTCTTGTTTGCGTGGCATAACGTTATGCATACCAAATAGAATCTTACCTGTTATTAAAGCATATCAACTAAATCGTTCATTATTCATTTTTCAATTTTTAAACATTTTTTTATTTTCTTTTTATCTTCTTAGTTTATAAATTAGGGGCTATATAAAAAATGCTTAAATTCTAGCTTAATTATCTTATATAATAACTTGCTGGTCCTTCGCAGACGCTCTAAGCTAAACATTACTTAATATTTGTATAATTTGCCTTTCGGCGACAGAACTTTGTGGCAGTACTTATAATTATTTGAAAGACAAAGAATAATTTGAAAAACTTTGTCAATTTTTTTTGTTTTTTTTTTTTCTTAAAATTTAACTTACTTAACTTAGCTATTTTTTTTTTTTTTTTAATTTTTAATTTTATGTAAAAGCGCTTAACTTAACTTAACTTAAATCTTATACTACCCTAATTCTAGAAAATCAACTAAATCGTTATTACGGAAAAATGGCAACCAAATCAACTTTCCGAAAATGTCGTGCTTATTCTATTTTAAGCTACAATATACGGAAAGAACCTGGAAAGTAGACGCACACTACTGGAAACATTCTGGTGTCTAGATATACATGAGTACACAACGGGCATGTCATCACCTGCCGTTTTCCCAAAACAGAACTAGACAAATGCAATGGTTATGAACATTATGGCAATAAATCAGAAAAATTGCGTAAATGATTCAGATAAAAATAGACCTATGGATGGATGGATAATGGTGACTTAATTTATTCGACGCCTACTTTCAGGTTAACAGGGATCACTCCAGTCCAGTAGATGTCGCATCGAGCCGACATCGGATCAAGGTTAGATTAGATTTAATTTGGGTTTATAGTAGTTAAGTTAGATTATATTAATTTTAATCAGCACTCGCTTTTCTTTCAATACAAGAACATAAAACGGGTTAAGAATAACGCTAATGGAAGGTAGAACCCAAAAAAAGAACTAGAGAATTTAAGAAAATTAAATAAAATTCTAACCAAGGAGGAGACCTACATCATCGTATAAAAAATGTATTGTAGTAACTAATAAGATTTTCTTAAGGCGGATTTTTATAAAAGAATATATATTGTTTGTAAACAAAGTGTATGTTTACTATAAAATCATTAATCTGTTAACCGATTAAATAAACACTCTTTGTTGTTCAAATTAGCACCACTCTTCGATCGAAGAGCAGCATATGTAAGTATTTAATGGTCCAATTTCGTTGAACCACTTTAACAATTTGAGTCTTCTTTATTCGCTACTATCCGATTCCATAAGGTCACTAATGACGTATTCAATACTCTATACGCATAAACGAAAGCCCTGCATCGAAACTAACAACTTAACCATTTGGAGTAGCTCATTCAATAAACTCAGCGGAGACCTACCCACAAACACTCGATCATCTTGTAGAGTTACCTTCACATATCAATGACTCCAAAATGAAGCAGTTAATAAAAACGCCAATGAAGAGTTTTGCCAACTTGAAAGGGGGTCCAAACGCAATCACGTTGTGGAGATTCTCGTGATACTACTTTCTAATTATTCATTCAGTTTAATAATTATTTGTTAACCAATCGGTTAACACTAATAACATCTAATATACATGTACAGTTCGTTTTTTATTTAACAAAAGGCATTTGAGTGTATTTTATTGATAGAAAAAATATACTTCTGTGCCACCTGTATAATAGGTAGAAAGAACTTGTGCATAAAAACTTCTGGATACAATTACTTTGTAATCACCGGCTGCATCGGTCATTGTATGATCTGGTTTTATGCAATGCAACATGTGATTCAAATACGAGGCCCGAGGGAGCCGCTGTCTCCTAGCAATAATTAACAACTTGTCTGCCATTTATTTTTATCTATTTTTTTAACATGAGTAATTCACCTTCTTAATACATGTCGTACACGTTGTAAGTGGTCTCAATCTGAGGGCGCATTGACTCTGTCGTTGATGTAATGCCACTGTATTGCACTTCCTATCAATCTAGTTTGGCCTTAACCATTAGAGGAACTGTTCGTTGGAAAATGACGCAGTCTACGGCAGTACCTGTTATTATTCGAATAAAAGTAGTTTTTAAATTGCACTTTGGTTACATTAAGGTATATTTATCAAGTGTTTATATCTCTTAAGTTCAGGTTAACCTTGGCATTGTACATATTGTAGCGAGCTTAGGGTTCGCTGGATTAATTATTTTAATAAATAAGAGCCGTTAAATCGATTCTCTTTGCAAACACTATATTAGTCTGTTAATAACAACCTTTTCTTGATACTTCCCTTCTTTACTTATCGCTTCCGTACTTATCGCGTCTTTGATTGCTTACTTCTTCTTCTTACTTTTTGATCTGCGTGCGACGTATTTCTACCGTTTTTCCTCATTCTGATCCGGCGTTTCGTTTCCGTCCGTTCCATAGCCTCGAATTTTCTACTGCTCATAGTCTCCAGTTTTCCAGTACTTTCTAGAATACTCTAGTACTTTGTTTTGGACTCTCTAGAATATTCTAGTACTGATTGTCATGTGCGTCACAATATTAAATGACTGTTATTATATTTTGAATAAAGGTAGCTAAAGTTATTATTGTAAAATTGTTTTAAGAAGAAAGTTGGCTTGGTAGATAAAGCCATTAAATATATAAATGACCTTTTTACCAATTTTATAATATAAGTGAATTTTTTATAATATAATACACACACACAAATAGATTTGGTCACACCCATAAGCTCCAGCGGCCAACGCTCATGGTAAAAGAAGGAGAGAATAGTGAAAGGAAATTTTCGGTGTTTTTCTTCATATGCCTGAAATGAGTTTTATGAACTGATACAAATTCGCGAGGAAATATTCAGAGGATGCTACGAAGATATATTGAGAAGTGCTGTCAATTTGTGCTCATATAGTTGCACTAGTTCCAGTTTTTATTTGTGCTTTTAAAACTGTTCTTCAGTGTAATAGAATGTCTCATCTCTGACAGAATTTTGGGGCCACGTACTTGTTTAGGAGAAACGCAAGCTCCCGGTTTATTTAATTAATATTTTTTGTAATACACGTATCTAAAGAATGGAAACAAACAGAATATATTCCATCAGTATTCTAATGAAAAGATTGAAACAGTTGCGTCAGTTAACGCTATGCACTATCATCGACTTGACCAAACAAAGAATCCCTTAACATACCCATAAATAGAGAATCTCTTAGCGTACCCATAAATAAAGAGTTTCTTAGCATATGCATTAGAACCCCTTAGCATACCCATAAATGACTATGATGCCATACGAATGGAATGGATGCCAAGATACTAACGCAACACACATGAGATGTATGACCATCATAGCGATTACAAATAGATAATACAATCTACATCGCTGCTGATTTTTATCTAAGAACTCAAATAGCGAAGAGTGAAGTAAAAATCCAGTCGGGTGTAAACTAGTTTTAAAATTTAATAAATAGTCATATGAAACTAACTATGCCAACTTGTATAAAATAATTTTTTTTCTACACCGGAGCAGTATTATTATTTAATTCGTCTGAGTCTCCTGTGAATTTCATTGCTCGATTTTTCAATCTACCAAGCAGATGGAGTGCTGTTTTTGATGCTCCTGACAAAATCTGGTTATTGAATTCCAGCCTTAAAACAATATGCGCCCTATAAATTGTGGTTGATCGAAGATGAGAATTGAAATTCGGCTATTAAGGAAAAGGTTATAGCGTTTGCGATAATAGTGAAGAACGTGTGATTCGAACTGACAGTTAGAATCACCAAAAATTGAACCAATGCTTAACACATCAGGCTACTGGCTGCGTGTACGAATTCGATTTCTAAACTCAAGTACACTCAACTGATGTGGAATCGTTATGTTATGGCCGTGGTATATGGCTCTGATGCTTTGCTTATTCGAATTTCCTTTCGGTGTTCGTCACTATTTGCTTGTGTATTGTGTGTGTATCTCTTACAAACACCACACTACTCCTTCCCCAATAACTTTGTTACGATCAACTTCGTGTGCGAACGACGGAGCGGGGAACGAACGAGCGAGAGAACGCCGGAGCAGGCGAGTGTGCCGGTGCTCTATGCGGAAGTCGTTAACGTAGTCGTAAAGTTCTGTTTACTATGGAAAAGTCCAGAGGCCGAGACCTACGGCCACTAATAAAATAAATAATAAGTAATAAAAGAACTTAAGAACAAAACTAAACCTTCTTTTCATCTTGGACACGAGCCAAAAGACCCGGAAGCCACAACACCGAGAAAAGCAAAACAACATACATAAATTTATAACTTTACACTGGTAATTATCTCCTGTCTTAGTTCCAAAATACTAAAACCACAGACACAATGCAAATATGCCAACTCTTCCCCAAAACCTGGTCGCAATCCTCAGACAGCCACAACTTCCATCCTAAATTCAATTGCAAAAGACATGAATCCCTTAACAATTTACTATATTTGCAAGCCTCCAACCCTACGGCCCACCGCATCGAAGAACCCATTTCATTTACTGAATTTGACACAGTACTTAGCTTAACCAAAGGCAAAACCCCAGGGAAAGATCAAATATACTACCCAATGTTGAAACACTTTTCGAAAATTACAAAATTGAGAATCATTAAATTAAACAATAAAATATTTGAAACATCACATATCCCACACATGTGGCAAACTGCAGTCCTAATCCCTATTCCCAAACCGAAGAAAGATAAAGATACTATTGAGGGTTACCATCCTATATCCTTAGTCCCTGTATTGCAAAGGTTTAAAAAAAAAAATAGTAGCCAAACGTTTGCTATGGTTTATAGAAACAAAGCAGTTGCCATCTATCAACCAAGTAGCTTTCAAATCCAACAGAGGTTGCACAGAAGTCTTACTTCACATTGACCACTATACCTCAGGGGCTCTATCAACTAAAAACTATGTCACAATCCTCTCTAGACTTCGAGAAAGCCTTCGACAGAATCGGCATTCACGATATACTTAATAATTTGATAAAATGGGGAATTGGTAACCATATATGGGTACGTCAAATCATTTCTAAGTAATAGAAAATTTCAGTGTAAAGAATTTAATAAGATAATAAGATGTTTAGATCTTAAGAAATCACTAGCAGCGAGACTGAATATTATTAAATATATATATATATATATATATATATATATATATATATAAATATATATATATATATATATATATATATATATATATATATATATATATATATATATAAGCAATGTACATATAAACACCGTATGTAATACGAGGGTTGCCTCTTATGTTTCGGGATTTGGCAACCCTAGTGTTGCAATCCGGCAAATAACAGCTCTGTCGTAAAGTTGGACATTTTTGAGGTTATACGCACTCAGAACGTTTTGACATACGAGTGCTATTTGTGTTGTTTACAGTAACTTAAAAGATTCATCTCGGCCCAAAAATGGAATTAAATCGTCAACATTTTCGTGCGATTATTTTTTACAACTTTCGACGTCTATTAACTCAGCAACAGTGCATGGATGAACTTAATTCAATTTTTGGCGATGAAGCTCCATCAAGGACTAGTGTCCATCATCGATGGTATGGTGAATTCAATCGTGGTCGTAGTTCACTCCAAGATGAATTTCATGAAGGTCGTCCAAAATCAGTTGTTGTTCCGAAAACCATTGATGCTGTGCGCGAACTGATATTGGAAGATCGTCATGTGACCTATCGTGAGATTGAGACAACCTTAGGCGTTAGTGGGACCAGCATACATTCAATATTGCATAAACATTTGACTGTCAAAAAAATTTGTTTGCGTTGGATCCCACATAATTTGTCAATCGACCAAAAAAAGGCTCGTGTCAATTGGTCGAAAGAAATGCTCAAAAAATACGGTCGCGGTGCTTCGAAACACGTCTATGACATCGTGACAGGTGATGAATCGTGGATTTACGCGTATGGGCCCGAAAGTAAACAGCAGTCGACTGTCTGGGTGTTTCAAGATGAGCCAAATCCAACAAAAGTTGTTCGCGCACGAAGCACTTCCAAGCAAATGGTCGCCTGTTTTTTCGGAAAAACTGGACATGTCGCAACCGTACCACTAGAACAACGCAGAACAGTCAATTCTGAGTGGTACACAACCATTTGTTTGCCAGTTGTCTTCCAAGAAATCAGGAAAACCAACTGCCGAAGACGGATCACTCTTCACCACGACAATGCGAGCTCTCACACATCGGCTGCGACAACTGCATTTTTGAGCACGCAAAACATCGATTTGATGGGTCATCCGCCGTATAGTCCTGACTTGGCACCGAATGACTTCTTTTTATTCCCGTACGTAAAAAACAAACTGAGAGGTCAACGTTTTTCGACACTTGAAGAAGCGGTTGCTGCATTCAGAATGCATGTGTTGGAGATACCTCAATCAGAGGGGCAAAAGTGTTTCGACAATTGGTTCAAACGCATGCAAAAGTGTATAGATCTTCATGGGGAATATTTTGAAAAACAATAAAGTGATTTTCGATGATCAATACTTGTTTTTGTTCTCTAATCCCGAAATATAAAATGCAACCCTCGTATAACTAAAGCACTAATTTTAAGCAAAATAGACTACAGTATTTATATATATGGCAATTGTCCCAAGACAACTCTAAACATACTAAAACCCACGTATCACCAAGCCACTAAAAACAGCATATTTGCTTTTGAATAAAACAACTCCAATAAAAAATCGATTGGCTGAAGCTGGACTTCCAGCAATAGAGGAACGAATAGAAACGATATCCTCAAGACTTGTAGCTAAACTAGCGTTTTCGAGAAACTCCATCATCGACAAGGATATTAAATTAACGCCAGGGTATAAAAGCCGCAACCGATTTCCATCTGCAGTTGTAGTATGGTTCGCTTCCATGCTTCTCAACCAACGAGGAAGAGAAGCGAACGATGGACCCTGAGTGGCTGCTTGTTGTTGTTGTTGAGGTTCTTCTGGTAGCGGATATTTGTCTACATCCCACCGCTGTCACCAACATTTTCTTTTTGTAATAGTATAACCTTACTCTCAGGGAGCGCATCTCCTTATCCTTAAAAGGACGAGAGATCTCTTAAGATCGCTCCTGGGAAGACTCATTGCGGTCGCCACCGTGTTTCCAGTGCCTCAGGGAAGAGTAACGACCGATCGCTGTTTGGAGAAAATGTTTTAGTCTGCAACCCAGTGGCTTCCGAGGGCCAGGTGATGCCCAGTAAAAGCCAAAACGAAAAAGGACGATTACTACTCTCACCTGCTCTTGGTTTCGATTTAAAGTTGAGCAACCAAAGCTCGGTCTCGTTCTCCAATTTATACTTTGCTCCGCCAACACTCACTCTTTAATAGTTCCTACTGCTTTTATTCATGATCGATTTAAAAAGACACATTCAATAGTTTATACTGCTTTTATTCCTTTTATTCACTGACCGAATTAAAACGATACATTCAATAGTTTATACTGCTTTCACTCATGATCGAATTAAAAGATACAAAACTGGTACTCAACCGATACTCAACCACAACAGCCCCCGCGATATAAAAAAAACAAAAAAAATGGGGAGGCGAGACGCCGACTTTAACGAGACATGGACAGATGTGTCCTTCATCTTGTCTCTGGCTTCTTCATGTTGCGATAACCAGAATCACCCACATCCGTGCGGATATTGGGCTCGGTCTCGAGATATCTGAAAAGAAACTAAAAAAAAAAGCGGGGGGGGGGGGGTGGGGGTATCCAAGGATAGTGCGGACAGTGTTAGTTCGGGTGTTTTCTAACTACTTGGATGGTGGGATGGTCAGCCCCCGCGATTATAATGCATCTCTTTATATATAAAACCAAATCGAGATTTTACACCACAAAGGGATCTAAATGTAAGTGAAATCTCGATAAAATACTTCGGCTGGAGTTTTGAGATAAGAATTCGGTTAAGCGAATTCCCGGAAATATGCATATGAGTATGGTATTGAACATGTGGTTCAACTTACCATATGTTTGTTTTTGTCTAGTGATCATGGGAAATTGGGTGTATGGATGATAAACGAATATTTGATTCGTTTACCAGGAATTTTGTTGGATCGGGATCATGTACAAGGTGGCGTAAAATGAATCATCCTACCGGAAGATGTTATAATTGTTGCAAATGGCCTCGTACGTCAATCATATTTGACATTTGTGGACTAGACAGCTACAGAATACAAACGGACAAGCAATAGGAGGCGTGTGAATTACTGTCAAGCCATCCTTAATCTCAACAACGAAGAGGACGATTTTGTGTCGAAAATCATCATGAGTGACGAGGCACATTTCCACTTAAGCGGCTACGTTAATAAGCAAAATCTTCATTTCTGGGGCACTGAAAATCGGCATGTGATGCACGAAGAGCCATTACATCCACTCAACGCCACTGTGTGGCGCGCCGTTCACGCGAGAGGAGTGATTGGGCCGTATTTTTTTGAGGTCACCATCGGCAATACGGTCACTGTTACTGGCGAATGCTACAGGGGCATGATAAACGACTTCTCTCTGCCGGAATTGGATGAGCGGAGCTTGGTGAACATGTGGTTTCAACAAGACGGTGCAACCGCACACACAGCACGACCCATAATGGATATTATGAAGGAAGCGCTTCCTGGTCCCATAATCTCCCGTTTTAGCGATTTGGCATGGCCAACAAGATCGCCCGATTTAACCATCCCAGACCTCTTTCTTTGGGGCTACTTGAAGCCGTGGGTTTATGCCAACCAGCCTCAGACAATCGCAGGCCTTAAGGAGAATATTCGACAGGAATGCGAACAGTTATCACCGGAAATTTTGCGGAAAGTCATGGAAAATGATGATAAAACGGGTAGAAATGTGTATCAACACTGGCGGATATCATCTTCCACTTAACAGAAAAAATTGTAAAGGTCCAAATAAAGATTTCCATCACCCAAAATCATTGTTTTTTTTATTTAGTAAAAAAGTAATTCAAAAACAAAATTGGATGATACATTTCGCGCCTTAATCTTAACAACGAAGAGGACGCTATATTTAAGGATTTGAGTTTAGGGTTATGGGGAATTGGGTGCAAAGGGGGATAGCGAACATTTAATTCGTTTATAGCGAATTTTGAATTGGGATGATTGATTTGTACGGATCTAAGTTTAGGTGTAGTGATTTGGTTGTATTTGTTGGGGAAGGAGATGGTAGGGCCTTTCAGAGTAATACACAATCATCAGGATAATAGATAAACTCAACCAATCAGAATTACAATTTAAACAGACTTTTAAGTTTTCCTCAACCTATCTGCCATGCCTCCTAAATGAAAGTGCTATTATAACCACACTCACGACATTTAAAAAAAACTAACACAAACGAAGAAATATACAGTGCACTATTTTGGTTAATCCTTTCGAAATATAAATCCGATGGAGGAAGAATTCTAAATACAGATGGATATAAAACAACCGAAAATACATCTTTCACTGTTACGTTTGAGGAGGTGATGTAAAGAAAATAGGACTGTTACCAGAATTTTGCTTCATTTTTACGACAGAAGCCTTCTCCATCCTTCAAGGCGTAATAATTGCCACCAAACACAGGGAAAAATATATCATCTGCACAGACAGTTTGCCAGTACTCAATACAATGAGGAACACCAACAACACCGACGATATCATTTCGAATATTCGAAACAATATTGTGGCGGTTCTACGAACCACACAAACCACTATAGGTCGAGATGTCGTCGTTCCACCAAGTAACACACTCACCTACAGCCAAACTCCACGTACCCACAGTCCTCCTTTCCACCTGAAAAAAGGTGACATTCATACTGGTGTCAGTAACTCCACGTATCCACAGATACATGGACAACAATTCCCGAACAATTTTCCTATGCCTGCACGGCGATCGAGGCACATGACCCAGCACGGAAATTGTGTATCGATCCATCAACTGGATATACACAAACGGTTGGCACAGCTGCGCCAGATGTCGACAAACATCACATCTCCGGCGATAAGCGGGGAAGAGATTCTCGATTGAGAAAAAGTCACCACCCGGGGAAAGCTAAAGGAGAAAAGTCACCACCAGCGAAAGTGAAAAGAAAACCATGGGGTGAATAGGATCATCCCGAGAAAAAGTAACCTCAGTCGAAACAGATATTCCCAACGAAGGAGGAGGTCTACAGGAAGTGTTAACCGAGAAGGTCACGCCGTGTGCGTTCAAAGCGTTAGCGCCGTAACTTGTGTTTTGTTTTCCGTTGAACTTTAAATATAGCGACCAACGAAAATTTGATGTGAATTAGTAAAGGCCGGTGGTGTTACATTCCTAAAACAAAAAGGCAAGTATTATTCAAGACTATGAGCCGTTTGTCTTGAAGTGTCTATTGAAGCGTTTTGTTACATACACCTATCACGGAAACATTACATAGTGAGAAACACCGAAACGATTGTGTTAAATTATAATAAATCATTGTATTGTGAAACCTCGAAACGATTTGTGTTACATGATAATGAATCATTGTATTCCGAAACATCGGAACGATTTGTGTATATTCTAATAAAGAAAATTTAAAACGAAGAAAAATCCGTGTTTCGATATCTGTTATAGACAGACCGAAAAATCCGCCAAAATATCATTAAATATTATAATAAAATGAAACTAATGTGGATTCCCAGACTGTGCAGCTAACTCAGGTAGAAGTGCTCCAGTTCATAAATTAACATCTATGCAAGAGCCGATCTACTAGCAACCGTCCAAAACAAACTAAAAAGTACAATTCGAATGAATTGGGATACTTATCCCCACACCTATAAAAACGTAAACTCATTCATATATCACCCCTTCTATCCAACGAATTTAAGTAAATCTAAAATCACAAACTTCGTGAGATTGCGATTAGGTCAAACGTACGCTACGCATCTTTACCTGCTCAACAAAGACACACCCCCAATCTGCCAAAAATGCAACACAACACTTAGTCATTTATAACTCAAAGACTGTCCTCACCTGAAACTTATAAGTGACTGTCTATTTCGTAATACAGATATTTATCAAATTCTCGAAGATCCTACCACCGACAACATAGAAAATATAGATAAGTTTATAAAAATTCTAAAAATCAAATTATAAATTAAAAGTACAGAGCCAACAGTCTCTGCTGCTAGGCTCATTATGTTAATTTGTGGGGGTTCTTTAACCCACTTCCAAAGAACCATCCATCGCTTTAACCCAACCAACCTGCAAATACCTGCAACAATACTTACCTGGAAGACATTAGCCGTGGCAAAATCATCTAGAATGATTACCGTTTGATACTTTGCTATCGCGTTGGCATCTATAGAAGTTCACCCAGGGGCATGCTTGCATACAAACCATCATGTCCTAAAATCCAATTCTCCCATCGTGTAACCGACATAAACATCCAAACATGTCAATACGCATGGCTGAGGAGCATTTTCCCCATATTCGGCATGCCATGCTTACCCTTGCCCTATCGGCAGACCCATCGGCCGATTGTCCTATCGACAATACACAGCATAGCCATCGCTGGTGTTGTAATCCAGCGCCGTGCTTCCTCGTTAAAGGGAAGAGCGTGGACCTTTTATTTTTAATCTTAATTAAAAACGCAGGATTTAAATCTTCTCTCAGAATTTTTCTGTTTATTCTTTCCTTTTCCTTTTAAGTTCTGTTCTTCTTTTAACTTGTAACTTCTGACTTTATCTTTTTCTGAACTTTTAACTTCTCTGAACTGTCTGAACTGAACTGTCAACTCAACTGTCTTTACAAAGAATTTTTCTCTCTTCTTATACAACTTAGTGTTCTAATCTACTGTAAATTATTACTTGAACAAAATCAATTTTATCAAAGTATTACTTAATCTACTGTGACTTTTAATTTTGAACAAACTTTGAACGAAAATCAAAGAGCTATGTTTCGAATGAAAAAAGGGGCATGTTATGAAAAAGGGGCATGTATGAAGTGTACTGAAACTGACTTGATATAGAATATTGTGGATGTTTATTTAGGATATATATTAAATGATACTGTTAGATATGTTAAGAGAATGTTTTAAGGATGTGTTAGATAAGTAATGAGATTCAGTGTTAAAGTTGATAATTATAAGGACAGTAGTATTCTGGAATACTACACTGGCAACACACAAGTGATCGAGTGTTATTTATAGTAAACACACACTTGATCCATCGACCTATGAGATGTTACATTTCGAGTAGAATCAAAATGACGCTTCCTCCATGCTCACCAGATACAGCTGCAGCCGATAGTTTCTCTTCCATTCGGTAATCATATATTGCACCCATATCCTGAGGTTCGCAACACTTGCGACCAATTCCCTTTCATCGGCTATTAGTCGGCCATGGAATTCGGGCATGAATATGACTGTTGTTTTAGCAATCATACCCATGTTCATGCCTATGATGACCCGCCTGAAAACTAAATTAAACACCAGTATCTCATTGTGTTTGTTTTACTTACCCGCACATTAATCCAAACATATAGCCATCCACCCTGACCCTTTGCCGCCGTCAACGAGGTTTCTGCTGACTTATGTCAATAAAATAATTTTCCTCCTAGAGCACCAGAGCCATACGGCTAAGACAAACAAACCCCAAATCTTCGGTCGACCTATCGTCACCGAAGAATGCATCGCCTACAACGGCATTACGTAAACACAATGCCTGTAGCCCCCTGTTGCTCATTCCGTTGTTTGATCAGGTGTCGGCGATCATTGTCTATATTGCAAGCAAAAGGGGCATTGTACGCGTCCCTATGCAGAATTTAAAAAATCCTCCCATTGAACCCTTTCCTCGATCACCATTGGCCGCTGCCATGTTGATCCGTTTCGCTCCTCCCATATCGATGTGATCCACCACCGTTGAATCTGACGGATGTGGATTGCTTCGATGAGTCAAATTTTATCACCCTTCGAGGAGAGACGTCTAGTCTCTACTGTCGCGCCTACCGTTGTCAAATTTAAACGCTTGTTTTCGTATCGTGTTGTTTGTTGAGAAACATAAGTTCTATGAGAATGAAATTAATATTTTATAGTAATAAAATTACTTAAAGAACGATTTCCATGTATGTGAACTCGGAATTAATAACAGTGGGTTAGTGTACCACATTGTCAAATATATGTAACTCTTATAATTAGTGTTCTTAAGGATATTCGTAGATAACAATAAAAAGTCAGCACCTTACAAACCATGGCGTTTTATTTCCTTTGAAGAACAGTTTCAGTGACATGCAGTGGAGTTTTACTTTGGACACGCCGATAAAAGAACATATCAGTGGGTATTAAGTGAATCCGTTCCGTGCATCGGTGCACCCATACTTAAACCCCCCACAAATTTATTGATATGTAATTTTGAATTATAATACTTGTTAAAAATAAATAAATAAATACACGGTATTTCGCTACTGTAGTGATCCTAAATCACTACTCCCATCCAAATCCCCAATATTGCCTATAATCCCAGCCAAATCCCCAATACTTCCCATAATTCAAATCCAAATTCCATATTGAATCATATGAGAGATAAATTAAACCAAAAGTTAATTTTTCGCACATCGATTCAATTTCACATTAACTTACACCCCAATCCAATTGAATCATATGCATGATAAATTTAAACCAAAGTCCATTTGTCGTGCATTGATCCAATTCCCAATAATCCTGACATCATGAAATGCTTAACTCAAAATGCATTTCATGATTCCCCTTCCATGAATTTATTCAAATAAACTTCTAGTCACTTCCCAAAACCCTATTCCAACTGAAGCATACAAAACCTTGTGTGTGCTTCGTGGAATTTTTAACAATAAAAATCTTGACAAATCCCAACCACTAAAAGAATAAAAGGCCGGTACATTTCAATTTCATAATCAGTTAAGTTCTAGAAGGCCGAACCTATGGACTAATGATCAGTCACGCCAAATACGAAATTTAATGTATCAAACTAAAAGAAATTTATCGATAAAGGTAAAATAAAAAGACAGTCTAACTTCAAGCTAAAGCCGGATCTTTTCATTTCCGCGGAATATTCTATCGGTGGGAAGCTCGTGCTCCCCGTGCGTGGATGTATCTAGTCGAAACATCTTCTACAAAGTAAAGAGATCTTGACACTTTATTGCGGACCCTGCTACGGGAACCCCCAATAACAGAGCAAGCGGCACCCGGTGACCAAGGGAAAATAATGTACTCACACCAGGAATGCCCACTGGTGCCATAAAAGGATACCCCGCATTCCCTGCCAAGGAGCCTACGAAGAAAAAGCCCCACGCCCGGAAGCCCCCACGCCCAACCGAAGGAAGTTGCGAGGGCACACCTTTCACGCCGTTCACTCCAACCGATAAACGGCCCCCCAGTAGATCACCCCAAAGGAGATGACCCAACAACACCACAAAAGGAGGTAAGCTAATGTTCTTAATTCAAAATATAGCACCTCAACACTGCTACGGATCGTACAACTAAGGCTACGACCAGACTGATATGTTTACAGACAAGAAAGTGGCGGCAACTGAAGGAGAAAGTTCAACCCTATACATCAGTCGTAAGTATGGACGACTAATGGATTTGTAATATTGCAATGCAAAACTTATTTACTCCTTCAATGACTAACTCAAGACTGAATCTGTGCTTACTTGACAGAATCCTATCACACAATCGTAAATAAGATTGGCTTTCTCAATATTCAGCACTTGAAAAAAATCAACATATATATTTTACGTTTTAATACTTACTTACATATCAGTATTTTCTGCCATCAAATTTTATATTTTATGATAGTCAATCAAACAATTGAGTATAACATCATATGAGTAATAAAAACGCTCGTTTACTAATGTTTCATCTGTATATATCGTTGCCACATACCGTTTTAGTGAGTACGAGTACATATAATTGCAATATTCTCTTCCTTTTATGTTATTAGAAGGAAAGTATCAAACATTTACAACAATCTCTTATTGTTAAATTAATATTCTCTTATGATTATATTATTAACAGAAGTGTATAAAAAGAATATTTAGTTTTAATTTACGGTTATTTTCCGACATTCAACAACCTTCCATTGCTGCAAAGTCAGTAAACTAAAAAAGGACGATAACCTCAAACATTGATAACCCTGTTTTATTTTACTATCCAATATATCTCCCCAAAAAACCTACATCGTTTACTTCTAACACATTTCTAGGAATATACTGAGGAGAATAAGCTAAAGGTAAACGTTGATTAGCCCAACTAGGCTCCGAAAACTGAAAAGGAGGAGCGCCTGCAAAGGGTGAAAAATTAGAATAGGATGGAAAATACCCAAGAACTCGATTATAAGGAGTCGACACTCCAAAATTCGTAGGCAATTGTGGTATAAATTGTTGCTGTTGATGGAATACATATTTCATCGGGTCATCTTGGAGAAGCATTTCTGGGTCATTATCCTCTTGAATATTTTGGGATTTATTTGGTTTTTTCGTTATGTCTTTTTGAAGTATACTCGCGGACCCTACATCCAGACCGGTTAACCTGTTTCCCAATATAGCTTGTAACAGGCCGGATGTTATTCTAAATTTCGGTTCTGAAAAAAGTTAAAATTAATTTATATATTTTTATTGTTATTCCTCATACTTACTCGGCTTACTTTCTTTTTGTCTCTCAAATCCCCAACACAAGCGAGTGGAGAGGAGAACTATTACTGTAATAATGACAAGATTTATTTTGAAATGCATCCTCTACACAAGATCGCTTAAGACAACCTTTTATAAATGAACTAACATCAAATTTATATAGAATCTTGAGGTACATCGCTTGAGTTTTTTTAACTAGTTATTTTTTATGAACCTAAATCGTAAATTTTATGATTGAGAAATTTCTCTTTACTACAGGACGGAAAAGAAGCTGTAAATATTGTTAGCGTCCCGTGGGTCTCAATACTATTCTTTACACAGATGAGAAAGATGGTGTGATTTGGGAAAGTAGCAAAAATGATTTACAATGTGTCAAAATCGATAGGATGGTCATTTTGATTTATGAATTTGTCTTGACAAGGCAGAGAAATGTAGGTTTTTGCTGATGCGGTATACAGATTTACTGTATATATAAAATTGATTTTCATTGATTTTATTATACATTTACATCAACGTAATGGATAAATAACCCTTTGGCTTCTAAATGAACGTTTTAATATTTTAAGAGCAAATGGAATAATTTTTGTTTTTTAATTTAATTTTGATTCTAATAGAATTCGTAAAACATAAGAATTTAGAGATATATTAAATATAATTTCAGCTTTAGAGCAAAATATAAGAAAGTATGGAGGCAATAAGTATATATTATAGGAATATAAAACAAAGTAACAGTCACTCCAATTAGGTGAAGTAGACATTACGGGGTAGGATGACGTCTTCAGAACCCAAGTATCAAAATACTGAAAATAAAGACACAACCAAAAATATAATCTAATTTAATCTAATCTAATATAATCACATTTGGAAAGAAAGAGCACACACGAAATGTGAACCAAAACATCAAGAAAACAAGTTTCTAATACAGCATAATATGTTGCAACGCCATATTTTATTCAAATTTTAACACATTAACAAATGTCCATCAAGAAAACGATATTCTAACGCGGGAGAACAAGTTGAAAGGCCATATTTCAACACGCATTAAGAAATGTCCAGGTATTGCTAACATCCTGAGTAAGAGTCTAAGTCTCTAAGACAAAACAGAGAAGAAATCCCGATATATAGTAAAACGGAAAATCTGTTCACCTAAAATATTGTAAGATATCCATGAAGTGCACAACAACAAATTAAACGATAATTAAAAGTGACAGACTTGAAAAATAATTTTTTTAATACCTTAAAACAGTACCAATGGCGAACAGAGAGAATATTTAAGGAAACCAAGAATGTATGTCATATTTTCATCAAACTTTTCTTATAAGATCTTTCTGTAATATTGTGGCGGTCCTGCGAACCTCACACACCACTGTGGGGTTAAATACCTTTTCGCCCAGCTAAAGGGCACACACATACAAGTGTCCTCAACCCCAGGTATCCACATACACGTGCGCCCAATATACATTTTCGCCTAGCTAAATGGGACATACATACTGGCGGTTTTTTTTTTTTTGTTTTTTGTTTTATCATCATCATCATCGGCACTACAACCGGGATCTGGTCTTGGCCTTATTTAACAAATCTCTCCACCGGTCCCGATTTCGAGCCGATGTCATCCAGTTTAGCACTCCCGGGCTCTGGGCGTCCTGGTCTACGCCATCCCTCCATCGCAGACAACGTCTGCCGCGCTGTCTCCTTCCATACATCCTGCCACAAAGGACTTTCCGGGCAGGCTCCTCTTCGCTCGTTCGAGCTAGGTGTCCCGCCCACCGGAGTCTACCGAGCTTGATTTTTCTTACAATATGAGCTTCAAGGTAGATTGCGTACAACTCATGGTTGTAGCGTCTCCGGAATCGTCCGCCCTCACATACGGCGCCCACAATTCTCCTTAAGACCTTGCTCTCGAACGCGGCTAAGAGTTCAGGGTGCCTTTTATTGAGCACCCAGGTCTCGGATCCATACATGAGTACTGAAAAAGACCATGGTCGTGTACAGTAGTAGCTTGGACGTTCTGGATACATTTTGGGATTTAAAGAGCCTTGATAGACCATAGTAAGCTTTGTTGGATTTGATTAGTCTTTCGCGTATTTCTTCTTCCATATTGTTATCGGCTGATACTATTGACCAAAGGTAGTTAAAAGATTGCACTACTTCAAATTCGTGCTCCACTACCCTGATAGTTTGACCAACGTTGGGTGTTCTCTTCGCAGAAGTTGCCACCATGTACTTAGTTCTCCACACATTAATGTCCAGTCCCAGCGTTCGTGCCACCTGATCGATCTAGGTGAAGGAGCCCTGTACCGCCGAATCGAATCTACTGATGATGTCGATGTCATCTGCATAAACAAGTATCTGGCTGGACTTGGAGACAATAGTCCCTCTTGTTGTAACGCCAGAGTCACGGATCGCTTTCTCCAACGCCAGGTTGAAGAGGAGGCAGGCCAGACCGTCCCCTTGTCGGAGTCCATTATAGATGTTTATTGGTTTGGACAGCAATCCCGCTACTTTTACTTGACTAGTTACGTTGGTCATAGTCAACCTACAAAGTCGTATCAATTTATTTGGAATGCCGAATTCTCTCATGGCATTATATAGTTCTACCCTGGCTATGCTGTCGTAGGCGGCCTTGAAGTCTATAAACCGATGATATAGTGGAATCTTAAATTTCCGACATTTTTCCATCGCCTGCCTAAGGGTGAATATCTGATCAATTGCTGATTTGCCTGGGATGAAGCCACACTGATATTGACCAATGATGGCTTTAGCGTATGGGGATATCCGGTCTTGTAAGATAGTGGAGAGTATCTTATAGGCGGTACTCAGCAATGTTATACCCCTATAGTTGCTGCACAGTGTGATATCTCCTTTCTTATGTATGGGGCAAATTATACCACGACGCCAATATTCCGGCATCTCCTCTTGCTCCCATACGTGCACCACGATCTCGTGAATTGCGTGATGTAACGCTGTCCCTCCTTGTTTGATCAGCTCAGCAGGTATGCCATCAGCTCCAGGGGCTTTATTTGATTTGAGCTGTCTAATGGCTTTTAATGTTTCCTCAATGCTTGGTGGCGGCAGCATTTGGTCTTGGTCTTGCATTGGTGGAGCCTCCAATTCCTCTGTGAGCTGACCATTTTGCAATTCATTAAAGTGCACTTCCCATCGCTCCAGAATGCCTTCAGGATCAGATTACCCTCTTTATCCTTGCAGTAAGTGCAGCGTGGTGTGTACCGCGTCATACTGCGGATTATTTGGTAGAACTTCCGCGCCTGGTGCGGACCTCGCTCTCTACTTTTCTCTATTTCACAGACAAGGTTTTTTTCCCAGGCACTTTTCTTTTGTCTGTGAAGTCTTTTTTCAGATCTTCTGAGCTCTTTGTATTTCTCCTCGCGTACCCGCGTCCTATGACACTGCTGCATTGCCCGGTATGCAGCATTCTTACGTTCAGTCGCTAGTTTGCACTCATCATCAAACCAGTCGCTCCGATCTCTACGACTACTGCCTAAGATGGAGTTGGCAGTACTAATGACAGTATTCTTAAAGCGTGTCCATTTCTCTTCTACGCCCGGCATTCTGGCCCCAGCACATACTCTCCCTCCGTCGAGCTCTTCGAGGGCGAGTCTTAACGCATGACCAAAGGTGTTGCTGGTGTTCTCATTGCGTAAGGCAGCCCTATTGATTCGAACCTGATCCGCGGATGCAATACGTCTCCGTAAGGCAATACGCGCTCGGAAAACTGTACCAACAAGATAGTGATCCGAGTCGACGTTGGCACCTCGGTACATTCGTACCGTCATCAGGCTCGAAGAGTGGCCGCGATCTATCAACACGTGGTCAATTTGGTTGCGAGTGGCTCCATCAGGTGATACCCAGGTGGCTTTGTGGATATCTTTACGCGGAAACCTGGTACTCGCAACGACCAAGTTTTTCGATGCTGCCAGTTCGATGACTCGTAGTCCATTGTCATTAGTGTTCTCATGCAAACTATGGGAACCTGCGTAGTGCCTGAAAACCGGCTCCCGGCCTATTTTCGCATTCAAATCCCCAAGAACGATTTTCACATCGTATCTTGGGCAGGCATTGAGGGCCCGTTCGACGTTCTCATAGTATTCTTCTTTTTCGTCGTCAGGGGACTCCTCTGTAGGTCCGTGAACGTTTATGAGGCTTATGTTCTTAAATTTGCCTCGCACGCGAAGAGTGCATAGCCTTTCATTTATTGCATTAAAGCCGATGATGGCAGGCTTCAGTTTTTGGCTGACTAGAAAGCCGACCCCGAGCACATGGTGTTTTGCGTGACAGCTGTAATAAATGTCATACTCTTTTCTTTGAAAAACACCACTCCCCGTCCATCTTACTTCTTGTAATGCTGTTATGTCAGCCTTATATTCGGACAGGGCATCGGCTAGTTGCTGTGCAGCTCGAGCTCTGTATAGTGAGCGTATGTTCCATGAAAAAATCCTTAAATCATTTAGCCGTTTTCGTTTCCGTGGTCGTCGTCGTGTATCCTGTCCATATCCGAGGCTTGTTAAATTTGCCATAATTATTCATTTTTACGGGCCTGGTTATTAGCCTTGCGCCAACCTTTCTCAGGATGTCGCATGCATTGGTTCACTACTTGGCGGGTCTCAAAGTAGCTATCCAGGGGTGTCACGCGGAGACTGCATGTCAACTTGGATTGAACAGGGACAAGGATCGTCCTGGCCTTCGCCGGGTTGGTTGAAGGCAATCAGAGACTTTTCCCTGTGTGTTCGCACCCACCCCCCCTTTTTTGTTTTATATTCACATTTATTTATCAATTCAATTACATATTTTACTTAAGACTAAATGCTAACTTCTATTTTACAAATATCATTCTTACATTAACTTACTGGCTCTTCGCAAGCACTCTAAATTACATATTATCATTTTTCTTATGCCTTTCGGCGTACAATAACTAATGTTTTTATAACATGTCACAATAGTTGATTTTTTTTTCTACTTTTTCTATATCATGTATTATTTTAAATTTTTTTTTTGACAAGCAAAATAAAAAAAAACGAAACAAAACGAAACAAAACGGACAAACATAAACAAGGAATCCAAATAAAAATATAAAAAAATAAAAAATTAAAATTAAATTAAAAACAAAAATAAAATAAAAATAAAAATAATTGGGAATTGGGGATACGGGGAAGGAAAGCGGTGCGCCTGAGAGGCGTACTATGTATAGCATATACTCCTTTCTTCATCACTGATCCACCACCAGTTGGGATGGAATCGATATTTTATTGATGTATCTCTTTCACCGATCACCATACTAAAACGCAGGCGATCTGGAAAATTAGAGATAGCGTTTTCATGGAGAATTCGTTTATCCCTGGCACCACGGAAAGCGTGGTATATAATAGGGACTCCACGTTTGTCTCGGATAAGTCCTTTGTCGGAGACGGAGCAGCACACGATGGCAACACTGGATGCGGCCAGCGCAGGCACTACTGAATGCAGCCATGACAACACAAATAATAACAAATGTCAGCAAACAGCTGACATTCAAAAATATTCAAATGAGCTGACACTTCGTAAATCTAATTCAAGAGACACTGTTCTACAAAGACTAAATCTAGATAAATCAAAGTAAATTCAAGACAAATAAAGAGAAAAAGGGTTCACAACAGTTAACTACCGTGTTTACATTATCTGGAAGATTCTTTACTTGAGGTTCCGTCAGCAGCCCATCCAACTAAAGGTATTCGTTTCTCCTTATTGTTACCATGGCAATTGTTTCAGGACGACAGCAATCGACATCTATATACCGTGCTAGTGGCCAGTTAATTGACCTCATTGTCAAGAGAGAGTTCCGTATCGTTCGCAGTAATTTACGTATTGGCCGACCGAGTGCCAAAACATCCTTTTTTATCCAAGAAAGGGAACGCTTCTGGGGGAATGAACCCATATACATATCATTGGGATAGAATGCTCCCGAAATGACATCATGTTCACTGCATATTGCCCTTGTCGTGTGACCACGAATAATCTTGATAATGAAGCTATCTATTCTGTTTAGTCTTGATTTGTCATACAGGACTTTAGTGGGATAGTATTTCTTATATTGCGACCCCAGAGTTCTATACGTTCCGGGGCAGGAACGGAGACACTGTCTCTCGAATACCCAAAACTTCTCCATGTGGAATGGCGATATGTTATACCGTACCGGGCAGCCATACACTGATACTGGTCGGATGAATGCCGAGTATGAAAGTATTTTCACCTGGGGGTCCAGAGACTACTACGGGAGAGACTCCGTGTCATTGCATATGCATTTTTAGCTGCTGTAAGAGCAGCTGCTGTATGCTTATCATAGTAAAGATACTGATCAAGCCAGATTCCAAGGTATCCGACTACAGTTTTTACTTGTAGAGGAAGATTATTACTTCCCGCAATGGAAAATGTTTTCCAATTCCGTTTTGTATCCCTTGATGCACTGGACAGTGGCGTTCTGAAAAGGATAGTCTCTGTTTTCTGGAAATTTATTTTTAATTTCCAGTCGTCGCAAAAACGTTTGATTTTGTTGAAATCATCTTGCAGAAGTCTGTTGATAACATCAATCTTTTCTCCAGATCTATACACCACAATGTCGTCGGCATACACAATTGCATGGTTGAGAGAACCCACTAGACCACTAGTGTAAATGTTAAATAAAATGGAAGAATTCACTGCCTCCTGTTGTAGACCGTTTTTGATGTGGAAAGTCTTGTTAGAGATTATATCTCCACATTTCACTACAAATTGTTTACCCATTATCATACCGTAGATAATGTATAATAAATATTCGGGCATACCTATATTTGATAACTTATATACCAGCCCTTCTAGCCATACGGTGTCGAAAGCCTTTTCAAAGTCAACCAAACAAGCCCCTGTGCATTGTCGCTTCGCCTTGTTCCGCTGTATGTCGAAAACAAGTTTTGTCGCAGCATGAACTGTGTCATGTTGCGATCGGAAACCAAACTGGTTGTTCGGAATAATACCATTTTCCTCACACCAGTTAGTCAATGTTTTATTTATAATGTTCTTGAATACCTTGCTGTTCGGAAGCAAACTAATCGAGCGAAGATTGGCTGGATTGCTCCTGTCCTTGCCCTTTTTGGGGATGTAATGGACTACTACAGATTTCCATTGGGTTATTGAACAAAATAGTGTAAACTTTCACTACTTTCAGAGGTAAATGCTTTAGAACAATGTTTGGAATACTATCTATTGCAGAAGATGTTTGTTCTTAATCAATCTAAGAATGTCCGTCAGTTCATCCTTGTGTACAAATATACTAGTGCTTCGATTCCTAAGCGGGTAATCCGGTCTATTATTTTACTAAAGATAGTGAAACTCTGACTTAAGAGACGCCAATTGTTAAGTTCATTGCGTAGCGAAATATGTTTTTGGAGCACCCCATTTTTCAGGTCAAGATTAGAATGAGCCGATTCGTTCAAGCTATACACTGCTTCGAAACCACCAATTGCACCAATTGAGTTCGCCTTTTTTTTGCGGATCCTCGACTGTTATGAAAACTCTTCGTTAGAGTTGATGCGTTCCAGGATAAGTCCTGCGTTCAGCAGAGTTTGACAATTCTCGGGAGTCCGCGGAACTCGCAGACATGAAATGTCATTATAATCTTTCCTTCGAAAGACTTTATTTATTTGTGGGAACATATTCGGTCCACTAGCTTTAGTGGCTTGAATTCTCTTGTTCCAGTCTTCATTAATTACTGATCTATAGTTGTCACGGATCAATTTTTAAAGATTTTTAATTAGTGACTTAATTGCTTTTATTTCCTGGCTATTTGGATCGCTGAATTGTCTGCAGAGCAGTTTTAACTTAGAGAGCAGAATACTCCTTTGCCTATACAGGTCGTCGATCGTTGCGTTTCTGTATCGGTTTGTATGGCTCTCCATGTGCGACACTTTTGGGATAGAATGATTCATTGTATTAGTAACAGTATTGTTCATCGTCGAAAGATAATAAATCGTGATTAAGAAGATTTCTGTCAGTTGGTGGATCTATGCCATTGAAGCGTAATTCGTTTTTTATTATCCGATCAAAGCGCGACCAGTGTGCTTTTCCGAAATTAATAGAATATATCTATTTGTACTGCTCAAGTAGTGAAAGTTGCTTTTGGGACATGTATTACAGCACCAAGTCCGTAATGATCGCTATCGTACTCGATTGTACAAAGACAATTTCGAGTAGTTAGATCCGTATCTAATAATTGTATTCGCTCGTCCAGCAACGATAAATCCAAGAAGGAATTTCCTCTTGGATATGACGGCGTACTTGCAGCGTACAATTCTAGTTTACGTTCGATAGCGTTTGTTTGCCTCCAGTCGAACAACACATTGCCTCTTGTGTTTGTGATAAGGTTACCACGAGCACTGTGCCTGGAATTGAGATCTCCCGCCATATAAAAATAATTATTTTCCGAGTCTAACTTGAAGGGGGGCTTCGGGAGCATAAGCAGAGATCACATATAGATGCTTCTGACTTTTCAAAGGAATATCTATAACGCAGGCTTCTAGTACCTGGAACTTGTATACATCTCTACTGTACACGACTTTGTGTTGTAGACCATTTTTAACTAAGACAGCGACCCCGCCCCCCTGAGTGGAATTTGGACGATCTCTTCTAACTACTTTATAATTTGGTTATCCCAATTTGTGCCTTTGGTTTAGCTTAGTTTCGCTAGCCAAAAGCATATCTGGGCGTTCAATTTCCAGGAGATTGCTGACATTATCCCTTCTTTCCGTGCGGATTAGTGAATTAACAGTCACAGCAATAATTGTTGGGGTTGATTCAGCCGCAGCGAACGTTATGATTAAAGTGGGGGTTCGTCTGGAAACGGGGGGGGGGTCGGTAGAAATGTGGAAATCTTTAAAAGATACCTCTGACCGATCCAGAGGCATGCCGGCAATGTTATACCCCTATAGTTTCTGCACATTGTGATAACTCCCTTCTTAGGTATGAACCAAATTATTCCGCGACGCCAATCTTTCGGCATCTCGTATTGCTCCCATACGTGCACCACAATCTCATGAATTGCCTGATGTAACGCTATCCCTCCTTGTTTGATCAGCTCAGCTGGTATGCCATCAGCTCCGGGGGCTATATTTGATTGGAGCTGTCTTATGGCTTTTAATGTTTCCTCAATGCCGTGTGACGGCAACATTTGGTCTTGATTTTGCATTGGTGGAGCCTCTAATTCTTCTGCCAGTTGATCATTTAACAATTCATTGAAGTGCTCTGCCCGTGCCCTCGGGATCGGTGATCAGATTATCCTCTTTATCCTTGCAGTAAGTCCAGCGTGGTGTGTACCACGTCATACTACGGATTATTTGGTAGAACTTCCGTACTATTTCACACACTAGATTTTTTTCCCAGGCACTTTCCTTTAGTCTGTGAAGTCTGAGCTCTCTTCTGAGCTCTTTGTTTCTCTCCTCGCGTGCCGCCTCCTATGAGACCGCTGCATTGCCCGGTATTCAGCATTCGTACGTTCAGTCGCTAGTTTGCACTCATCATCAAACCAGTCGCTCCGATCTCTACGACCACTGCCTAAGAAGGAGTTGACAGTACTAACGACAGTACTAATGAATGGACACATCGTGTTCATTTCTCTTCTACGCCCGGCATTCTGGCCTCAGGACTTACTCTCCCTCCATCGACCTTTTCGAGGGCGAGTCCTAGCGCATGACCAAAGGTGTTACTGGTATTCTCATTGCGTAAGGCAGACTCATCCGCGGATGCAACACGTCTCCGTAAGGCAATTGGCGCTCGGAAAACTGTACCAACAAGATAGTGATCCGAGTCGACACTGGCACCTCGGTACGTTCGTACCGTCATCAGGCTCGAGGAGTGGCGGCGATCATCAATACGTGGTTAATTTGGTTGCGACTGGCTCCATTAGGTTATAACCAGGTTGCTTTGTGGATATCTTTTCACGGAAACCTGGTACTCGCGATGACCAAGTTCTTTGATGCTGCCAGTTCGATGACTCGTAGTCCATTGTCGTTAGTGTTCTCATGCAAACTATGGGAACCTGCGTAGTGCCTGAAAACCGGCTCCCGGCCTATTTTTGCATTCAAATCACCAAGAACGATTTTCACATCGTATCTTGGGCAGGCATTAAGGGACCGTTCGACGTTCTCGTAGAATTCTTCTTTTTCGTCATCAGGGGACTCCTCTGTAAGTGCGTGGACGTTTATAAGGCTTTTGCTCTTAAACCTGCCTCGCACGCGAAGATTGCATAGCCTTTCGTTTATTGCATTAAAGCTGATAATGGCAGGCTTCCGTTTTTGGCTGACTAGAAAGCCTACCCCGAGCACATGGTGTTTTGCATGACAGCTATAATAAATGTCATACTGGCTTCTTTAAATAATACCACTCCCTGTCCATCTTATTTCTTGAAATTCTGTTATGTCAGGCTTATATTTGGACAGGGCATCGGCTAGCTGCTGTCCAGCTCGACCTCTGTATAGTGATCGGACGTTCCATGAGAAAATTCCCAAATCGTTTAGCCTTTTTGGTTTCCGTGATCGTCAACGTGTATCCGGTCTGTAGCGTCTCTAACAGATACACACACAATACACAAGCAAATAGTGAAGAACACCAAACGAAAATCGAATAAGAGAATACATCAGAGCCGTATACCATAGCGATAACATAACAATTCACATCAGTGGAATATATATATACTGGCGCAAGACTAATGACCTTGCCCGGAAAAAACAAATCATTATGGAAAATTTAACAAGCCTGAGGACTTGCTAAATAAGGCCAAGACCGTTTCCAGGTTGTAGTGCCGATGATAATGATGATGATGATGATGGAATATATATATATGTACCCCACTACAACCGGGAACTGGTCTTGGCCTTATTTAGCAAGTCCTGAGGCTTGTTAAATTTTCCATAATGATTTGTTTCTTTCTGGGCAAGGTCATTTAGTCTTGCCCCAGAGGCTCCCCGACGGGGAATCGAACCCCGGTCTCCCGCGTAACAGGCGGGTATACTAACCACTATACTATCGAGGAGCCTTCAGTGGAATATAGTCGAGTTTAAAAATCGAATTCTAAACACGGCCAGTAGCCTGATGGGTTGCGCTTTGGTTCAATTTTTTGTTATTCTAACTGTCATAGCGTCAGTTCGAATCACACCTTCTTCTTCATAGGTCCATATCCGAGGCTTGTTGATTTGTCCATAATATAGGGTTATACAATAGGGACTTGACAACTTTCAATTTAATTTCTGAACGCACTCTTTCGCTAATCATCAAACTTTCACTATCAATTTATTCAGTAAACTCAACGTTTTTATCATGATTAAGCACACGAACGAACAACGTCTGTAAATTATAAAAATTTACTACCGAGAAAGAAGTTGTCAAGTCCCTATTGGAAAACCCTATATATTTATATAGGGTTATACAATAGGGACTTGACAACTTTCAATTTTATTTGTTAACGCGTCCGTTCATGAATCATGGAACTGTCACTGTCAATTTATTCAGTAAACTCAACATTTTCCTCGTGGTTAAGTACACGAACGAACAACGTCTACAAATTATAAAAATTTACTACCGAGAAAAAGTTGTCAAGTCCCTATTGGAAAACCCAGTAGTTTATTTTTCCGGGCAAGGTTATTAGCCTTACGCGAACCTTTCTTAGGATATCGCTGCATGCATTTGTTCACTATTTGACGGGTGCCAAAATAGCTATTCAGGGAAGTCGCGTGGAGACTGCATGTCAACTTGGATTGAATAGGGACAGGGATCGTCCTGGCCTTCGCCGGGTTGAAAGCAATCAGTGACTTTACCCTGTATGTTCATCCCCATCCCTCCCCCGTCTCCTTATAAGTCCCCCTAAATTCACCATCCTCTCCACACTCCATACGTAAATATATACAATTCTTAAGCTTTCCCGCGTTGTACCCTTCTTCAAAATTTTATTTATATATTTTATGATGTGTAAAATTTTAACAATCGAATTTAACCCATCATTTTCATGTACCCTAGTTTTAACTTAGCTTTAAGTTATGTATAGCTTGTTCTTACACCGAATAAATGGGGGTTCTGTCCCTGCCAAAACTAACAAATATTAAAAGCTTCAGCAATAGCTTATATGTCAAAATTGTTAATACGTATGATAAAATCCTGGTGAGATGAATGTCCCAACACACATATAGATCTTTAAATGATGTCAAGATCAGAATGTGAGGTCAATTTCATAAGACTGGGATCCCCTTTATGCTTCAAAGTAACTAATTCTTTTCTTTTTGTTTGCTTTACAACTCTTCACAAACTGGTAAATTTAAATGGCCTTCATTCTATCAACGGATAATTTTTAATGTAGTATAATTACGCAAACCTACAATAGTGAGAGTGATCAAGTCGCGAAGATTAAGATGGGCCGGACACGTAGCGCGAATGGGCGATGATAGGACCGTGCATAGAATTCTTGACGGTAAACTAACGGGGAAGAGACCGACAGGACGGCCGCGACGGAGATGGGAGGATAATGTTAGATTGGACCTCGAGGAGATCGGATCGGATGATCGAACGTGAAAGGAGGGCGCACAGGACAGGGAACAATGGCGGAGCCGAGTCGGTGAGGTCATGAACTTCCGGGTTCCTACAGGCCAGTAAATATTAGGTGTACAACTTTGCTTCCGCCGATTCGAGGGTTTATTGTTAAAAAACTGGTTATACAATTATGATTCAAAGTATTGTCCATCGCTGGCCACTACTTTCGGGCAGCATACGAATCCATTTCTTCATATTAGGTGTACAACTTTACTTCCGCCGTTTTTCCGAAATTCGAGGCTTTTTTGTAAAAACCTGGTTATACATTTATGGTTCAAAGTATTGTCCATCGCTGGCCACTACTTTCTCCCATCTTTCGGGCAGCATACGAATCCATTTCTTCATATTAAAGCAGAAAATTAAAACTTCCCGCAAATGACGAGAATTTAGCTCGTAAGCTGACATGTTTAATTGAGGATAACTTTCTGACGCAGACACAAATCGACTAATATTTCGATGGCGTTATGTTTACAAATACCTAAGCTTATTGTATGACATCTATGATCTATTTATTTCAACTACCACTTACCGCTACAGCCATCTATTGCAAAACGGCGGCAGCAAAGTTGTACACCTAATAATAAAAAAAAAAATTACGTATTTGTAATCCGCTATAATTCCACTCATCATCATAATCATCGGCACTACAACCGGGATCCGGTCTTAAATTTTCCATAATAATTTGTATTTCCGGGCAAGGTTATTAGCCTTGCTATAATTCCACTACACAACAATAATTCGGTTTTCTTCAGTTTATAATATCCATGATGGTAGAAGCAAGCAGTACACATAGATTAAATAATAATTTACGAAATAGCATACTTATAATTTAAAAAAAAAAACAGTTAATTTTGAAAAAAAAATAGCTGCTATAAAAACCCAACCTTTTTATAGTACTGGAGATCGAACAATTGTATTCGCATATAAAAAAGAATAAAAGTTCACTCACCTAAACTAAATTGACCGTTAAATTTCGACACCTTAATTTATGATCATAAAGAGAAGTTGTGTCTAATTTAAAAATTTCGCAACCTGGGCCAATAAAATTTTTGGATACAATACTTCCGTCAAATGGGGCTTTTCAAGTGGGAATCCCACTCGGCGCAGTTTTACATGGTCACAGCTCACTTTGTTAACACGAATACAAATTGAAACCGGATTCTCCTTAGTGAATAAGAGCAACACGATAAGGTTGCCCACGAAAGAGATACATCGAGCTGGCAATAATAAAAATTTGCATACACCGGCATTGAGAGCAAGAGAAACTCAGCCCTGGAAAACTTTGTTTACGTAGAAACCCCACCAATCGCTATGTTGAAATCATTTTGTGTGACTTAAGAGGTTTTAGTCAATGAGACGGGAAACCCAAATACTGGCGGCCGTTAAATCAGCTTTCTATTCCAATTCTGACCACGTCCGAATTGTTTATTTATAACAAAACAAAACCCAACTTCAGCGGACACTATTACGTGTGTCAGGGATTTCGTTGTTTTGTTCATGAATTGCATGGAGTTTGGAGTTGATCAAGTTAACTTGAGATCCGCCTTCTTCCGTACTTAATTTAAATTATTTTAGTTCATAAATGGATTATTTGAATTTACTAATTCAGTTTTATTAACTTTGAAAATAACTATCATTCATGTAAAATCCAAATCTCGATGAGTCACTATAATAGCCACATTAACGTTGAGCCGCAAAAACCCCTAAGGGGAACTTAGCATAGCTAACCATTTGGCAACCGGACTTTGAACGGCTGACGTTGAGCTCTCAACAAATATGAATGATACACGTATATAGTTTCTTGGACTCCTACAGGAACCCGTTTAGGAAGTAACATAGCTGATAAGTTCTAGGAGCATAAGGTTTTATACTAAACCGAAGGAATGCAGAGAAGATAAAACCGACTTCTGTTTTCATTTGTATTGATGGTGTTAAGATTTTCCTAAAACGGGGTTCCTTACATTCGTTGATGAATTTATTGATGGGCTCGTTTGTAGAACTAGTGAGATTCTAGATACTGACCACCTCTAGTTAAAAAGGGTTTGCATACTCAAAACCCTTATTTTGACCACTATTTGTGACTCGTCAATAGTTTTGAAAAGTATAAGGCAGAAATGTGGATTTATTACAATTTGCTCGACTTACAGAAATAATGGCAAAAAGTGAATTCAGAATTTGTTTATAACAGGTTCCATGGGTAAATACGTGTCGCTTGAAAAGTGAATTTAGAATTCGCTTATAACAGGTTTGATGGGTAAATACGTTTCACTTGAGGTGTTTGGTACTTGGTGTATGTACTTTGTAAATTTTCAATGAGTACTGCAGACGACGATCATCATCATCATCCGCACTACAACCGGGAGTCGGCCTTGGCCTTATTTAGCAAGTCATGAGGCTTGTTAAATTTTCCATAATGATTTGGTTTTTCCGGGCAAAGTCATTAGTCTTGCGCCAGGCAGACGACGATGTCTCGGTCTAAAGGTTACGTTGACGAATGTTGTTATTTGACATTGGTAATTAGGAAGTAGTATGGTCAGTATCTCATTCATGGAAACCCTTTTTTCCATAGACAGTTTGATTTATGAATATTTAAGAAAACGAATAAGAAATGTTTAAACATAATTTTTAGTTTAGACGATGATTAAAATGTTGTAATATGTGAAATATGGATAAAATAATATTTGGAGTTTTATATCAATAGTAATCTGAGAATTGGTCATTCACTAAGTTATATTTTTGGCAAGAAGAGTCGCCCTATCCGCTAATGTAATCCGTAATAGGTGTTACGCCTCCCTACACAACCCCCCTCAATTAGCAATCATCCTCAGCTCAATTAATACTCATATTGCACACAAAGCAATTCCCAAGCAATTAACTGACGCCTCTTCTCACAGGCAATTAATGTTCATATCGCATGCGTTGATGTATACTCGTCAATTGATATTCATATTGCACACGAGGCAATCAAACCATAACAATTGACATACGATACCACATGATGCACTCCCACTTCCCAAGGCCATACGCTAAATGCATTTTGCTTCATATTCGAAAAAACAAGCAAACACCTGTCCTCGGACTTATTCACAGGGTTTCATATTTCAAATGCATTTTTTGTTTCATGCCCGAGAACAAGTATCATACAAGTCATATAACACGATCGGTGCCCTCAAAGGGTATTAGCGACAATTTAATTGAACGTCGATCAAATGCTGAGATCTGCGAAAGAACAGACACAGCAACGAAATCGATCGACCGATACAATGGCTCGAACATGGGCCAATGCACTCTAATTATTTCCTTAAATGGGGCAATGGGTGGGGAGGGGCGAACATACAGGGCAAAGTCTCTGCTTTCAACCCGGCGAAGGCCAGGACGATCCTTGTCCCTGTTCAATCCAAGTTGACATGCAGTCTCCACGTGACACCCCTAGATAGCTAGTTTGGCATCCGCCAAGTAGTAAACCAATGCTTGCAGCGACATCCTGAGTAAGGTGTTGTATAAATTATTTTACTATAGAAACGACTTACTGTTTGTCTAAGAGACGGGTTGGATCTCGTCTCTTTCCTGTCTCCACCGGTGGCTAGTACATATACCTTCCACACCAAACCAGCTTAGTTAAACATAGATGAAACTCAGTGAGTAAGTGTCCTTTTTGTTGTATTTATTTAAAAGAGGGTTAGCAGGATATTCCACTCTGTGTATTCACTATACTACGTTTTGATTATATTTACTTAAAAGAGGCTTACGAGGATATTTCTCTCTATTGATTCACTATATACTGTTTTGATTATATTTACTTAAAAGAGGTTTACGAGGATATTTCTCTCTATTGATTCACTATATACTGCACTCTTATAAAAATTGATCGCATACCGGACGGTCACTATGGGTATTGCCTTAATTTATTGTATTACGGAGTCGCAATTTTTCTACTATTTCCATTATACCAGTTAGACCGATTCCGCTTATACCCAACTCCTCGCGAACGACCGTTTTCGTCAAGAACTCACAACAAACTCCTCTCCTTTTCCGAGCGTTTGATCGCAGGAAAACCTTTTTTTCTCTTTCGCTAACACAAGACAACATGTTGCGATGATCGCACTCGAGATCCTTTGTATTAGGATCTCTTTTGTGAGCCCGCGCATCCTTTGTCTGATCCCACGGTATTTTACCTTGGATCGGCAACCAAGTGGAATCCCTTAAGTATTACCTGAGATTTCTCACAGTGCCCAGACTTGGCAATTTCCTTTCTACTGAATATCGGAGCCAAAGATATTTTGGTATCTTATGGGAATTGTTGTTCAGCGAGTGTTTTTACGATCGCCGTCCGTGTTGAATATCTGGTTCGAATATCACGTTTTGGATTTATATTGTAGTCAACATGGACAAATTGAACGTTTGGTGTTCGTTTGAGTTGTTCTTGAAAGAGTAATAATACTCCTTTGGTGAAAACATGTGTGGCGTAGTGTGAGGTCGGCGTTCGTGGCGGTTTACAAAAATTTTATATATATATATATATATATATATATATATATATTTTTTTTTTTTTCATTTGTCCCTTTAACTATTTTACATTTGTTGGGACTGTAGGTATATTTATGTATATATGTGTACGAATAATTATGTATATATGTGTTGTAATAGAGGCGGCCGAAAAAACTCTGTCGTAGGAGACAGAACCACAAGAAAAGCAAGACTGAACTTGAGAGTAGCTTTATTAATTAATGATGTTGATCGGACGAGAACCGATGGTGTTCACTCGATGAAGGTTGAATGCAGACTGACTCATTGAGCATAACTGCCAATTCAAAAGGGGACGCTATGGCGTCATCGGTGGTGACAATCGGCTAGCTGGTGCCAGCTGCTGCGTAACTGGTACACACAGCGAATGTACTAGATTTCTCCAGTACATTCCAGCACATTTAATTGCCAATCCGCAACAATATGTATAGATATAATTATGTATATATGTGTAGGTATTGACATTTGTTCATTTTATTTATAATTGCGTTTGTGCATATACGTTTTTTTATTTATCTTATAGTTGAATTGTTGTTCTAATTTCTGAATTTATATAGGTATTAAGATTAAAAGATTTCTTGTATAATATTCGTAACTTATTATTTAGTTAGAGATCTAATTTAATTATTTAACAAATCAGGTGATTTTTTTTGTTGTTTACCATAAATTGGTTTTTTTTTTACATGTGTTGGTATATTTTACTACAGTTTTAAAGGATTTTGTTCCAGGGGGCGGTGGCTAGGGGCCAGGAGTGTGCGGTCTGCTGGTGGCGGTTGGTCTTGGTCGTTGAGTCCCTGGTGGTCGGATGTGGATGGTCGGTTGGGGCGGGGCCGCTCGCCCTGAGGAGCGCTGACGGCTTGGGGGTCTGGGGTGGCCCGTAGGGTAGATGGCGACAGGATGATCGTTTCCACTGGAGGCGTCCAGTAACTTTTGTGGTCACGGAACCGGCCAATTGATCTGGGTCGGATTTGTAAGGTCGCAACCCACGATTAATGACCATGTGATGACTGGTGATGGGTCTCACTGCACCGAGACCGGTGATGGTGCCATGTACTGCGCACGTTGGCGCCCGTCTGGAGTGAATGGCCGGCGGGATGCGGCCGTTGGCGTGTGAGGCTGTCCCGTGGAGTGTGGTGCGATGTCATCCCTGGCATTGTCCACGTGGCTTGGCGGAATGGCAGTCACGGGCAAAGTGCCTTCCGGCGTCGTTGGGGTGCAGCCTCTGTTAATGCCCTGAGAGGCGTGCTTTCTTGTTGGGGTTCAGGAGACCGCTGGTTTCTGGGGAGCGCCGCCCGCCAAGCGGGGCATTGCGCACCCCTGGTCCTGTTTTGGTGGCTGCGCGTGGCAGCGGTTGGCCTGGGTAGTTTTGGACCCGGGCAGGAGCTTGACCACGTGGTGTCCTGGGTGTGGTGGGATGCCTTGAAGTGTTCGAGCGGGTAAGCTCCTGGTTCCTCGATTGCCTCTTGCCCTTGCAATGGTTCAGCGGGTGGGGGGTATGTCTTGTAGTTGGGTCGCGCAAGTGATCGGTGGCTGATAGTTGCATGGGCTTCGTATGTGGCCACTGGGGCCGATGCCAGCGAGACCTCCTTTTGGTCTTCTGATGGGAGCTGCGATCATCAGTCGTAGGATCGGCCAGTTCCTCTGGGTCGGAGTTGTAAATTCGCAACCCACGAGGAATGGCCATATGATGGCTGGTGACAGGCCTTGTCAGCTTTAGGCTGGATGATATGGTGGGTGCTGCGCCTAACTCATGGATAGCACTGGCGTTTAAGCGTCGTTTTATTTGACTTACTTGGCTTGTGGGAGTGGAACACTTCGCTGAGAAGTCAACTGCAATATTCTTGGAATTCTTCTTGACCATAGCTGCATCGACTGTTCCCTTCTTCACTGTTAATAAACCGGGTTCGTCGGTACCGTCAACCGGTTCTAATGTGTTGATGTCCTCATTAAGAAGGGATGTTTCACAGTCGTTATCCCTAGTAATTTCAGTCGTCCTTGATTTGTGTCGAGGTGGCTGGCGGTTGTCGATCTAGTTTCCGTGTCTAATTCTGATGATATTTTCTCTGAACTGTCTTTACAGTTGTCGTGTGTTGATTCCCTTAGAGGACTTCACGCCGTTGGCCGCCGATGGACGGTCACAACGAGCAATGGCTATTTTGTATCGTTTGAATGCTGTACAATTAAGTGAATTAATTGATCCTATCACCAGCAGAATTGCATAATGGGGCAAAAATGTCGATAAATTTCACTCCAACCAAATTGCAGTAGATTACGAATACAATAATTTCGTTATGTCATGAACGACTGTTCTCGTTTCACTTTTCGTAAGTCGGTATCACATGCAATTATTTATAAATTTGCACTTTCGTAATTGATCGAACACTTTTATTTTGGCAACTCTTTGACACTTTGGTTTTGAAACCAAATGTTCATAATATTATTTTCACAACTGCGAGGCTTACTCTGACCATTGTTCTCTTCCGCTATTATTGTGTACCTTTTTGGGTTTTTGCTGCCAGGTTCAGGTACACAACTGGATTGTTGCAATTACGGCGCAGAGAGCACGACTACGCGAAACGTTTTCGATTGATTGATGAATCTTCGTCTGCGAATCTTCGTCTGCGTTGCTGAACCTTTATTGGTTGTAATTCACTGCACTGCACTTTGTTTGTTGAGCTGCAGTTGTATTGTGCCGCGAACTGAGCGGCGATGAGACGATCCAAATCGGCACTGTATCCGTTTCGAAGGACCAGAAAGTGTTGTAATAGAGGCGGCCGAAAAAACGGTCGTAGGAGACAGAACCATGTACTATTTTGGGTGCACCACCGTGCTTCCGGTTCCCCGGGAAGAGTGGGCTACCGTAGTTGTCCTTCATGGATGTGTCGATCTCTTCTTTCACTTTCCGCGTACTAAACACGCTAAACACTCGCAAAAACAATACACTTTATACACCGCAATACACTTTCTAAAACTGATTTTATTTTTAGTTTAGAATAGATTTTTGTTTACATTAAACCTTAAACTTATTTTATTTTTCGTTGAGGAGGTCTTCTCCTGATGCGCACTACACCCAGACTCTGTCAAGCGACTCAAGTCAAGTCAACTTCTCACTTCAAAATTCTAATTTTCAAATATCTTTATGTTCTTTCGAAGGTCAAGATGCATCGCCACTTATCGTTTGATCCTTTATTGGGGTTTTTATTTGTATTAGCCATCTGGCTAATGCAAACAAGAATTTTCGTGCATTTCAAATAGGTGGCACAAGATCCGTGGAAATCGGTTGTTCGTTTAGGATCTGGGAATCCGTGTCTATTAGCTAGTCATAAAACATCTGGTATCCGTTTGGATGTTTATTATTGCAAGAATTGTGTGTCGGCGTATCGAATAGATATGCCATTGTTTGGACACATGCACTTTTAGGTTTTGGATCTTGTAGGTTTTTTAGGTGCTAATTGCTTTTAGCATACCTGAGAAAATAATGCATTATGCTGTTTGATTTTAGGAA
The DNA here is from genome assembly GCA_963931805.1 of Microdon myrmicae. Taxonomy (NCBI): domain Eukaryota; kingdom Metazoa; phylum Arthropoda; class Insecta; order Diptera; family Syrphidae; genus Microdon; species Microdon myrmicae. The sequence goes on from OZ007496.1 coordinate 112,043,075, forward strand.
ATTGAATCGAACAAAGGCATTAAATTGAATAAATAAATGTGAATTCAATAAATGAGAATTTGAACGTTTAGTTCGATTTGGTTACAATGTTATGTTTGGAATATCAAATGGATTATCTCTTAGGTGGGAGGCAAATGTAATGTGGGTGGAAATGTAATGTGAAGGAAAACAGTAGGGCTTCTTGGAGCACTACATCCTCCCCTCCTTCAAGAAAAAATTAATCTGTAAGAGATTAATTTTCTAGGAGTGACGCGATAAAAGTGAAGGCGATGGCATTCTGACTTCGTTACAAATGTTGTTTTTTATACTTTCTTTCTTACACAAATACATGTAATGATTGTTTTTGGATATATTGAGTTAGATTTCGGATTTGGTGACATTGAACAGTTGCTTGAGTACTATGTATTAATGATTCTATTTATTTCTAGTTTTATTTGTCGTTGTTTTTTTTTTTTTTTTTGTTAATATAAAGTATTCTAGAAACAATATCTATACTATATTTACATTTATTGGTAGGTTAAGACGTTTTTTTTTTTTATATTACAATGTTTATATGTAGTTTTAGAGTAGTTTTACGAGCTATGTTTTCGTTTTCAATTTTGTAGCGTTTTTTCTTAGTATTAATGTACAATATTTAAACATTTTGTTATATATTATTTATATTTTAATGCTAAGACATATGTAGGTAAAGTATTTTTTCATTTAGTGTTAGATTCATTAGCAAATTTTGTTATGATTTAGGTTAGTTAAGAGTTAATACACAATTTTATAAGTGTTTGATTATTATATCAGTGTATAATATTGTATGTTTTGTACATTTTTGTTTTATTTTCTTATGTATTATGATTATTCGTTTCATATTTTGTTTATTCTTAATATATTAAAAATATTTTTTTTTTTTTATAAATTATTTAGAAATTGTATAATAAGTAATATTTCTTTTAATTTGTGTTTTTTTTTTTCATGCAATTGACAAATTTTCTGTTTAGTTTATATTTTTTTCTGTGTTTAAGGATACGCATATTTTTTCATTTTCTTTTTTTGTGTTTCATTTGTTCATAAAATTATTCTTAACATGTGTATTTAAATATATTTTCTTTTTCTTTTCATCATATATCATACATATTTACATATACTTCTGTTTATTTCAAAAGTTTCTACTGAAATAAAGATTGGTTATGTTGGGAAAATTTTCTTTTATATCTCGAATTCAAAGGGTTTAATCTACGAATAGTTTTAAATTGTTATTATGAACTACACGAGTACCTTTTCCTATCTTTAGAATCGAGTTTTCCCTGGACAAAATCTTTATTACTTCGTATGGACCTTTCCACAAGGAGGTTAATTTATTGGGTCTTGTGTGGTTTTTTAGCAATACTTTATCACCGACATTAAATTTTTTTGTGACCCACTGTCTGGTCATAGTACGCTTTAGATTTTTGTTTTTTTTTCCAAAAGTATTTCTCTTGCAGTGCAATATCCATGTTGCAATCGCACCTTTAGTTCGTTAGCATAGTTGTCGTAATTGTAAATGCTACCGGGGTTTTGTCTAAGGGAAGTTGGTATTTCAGCAGGAAAACCGTACAATAGTTCGTGTGGCGTGTAGCCTGTACTGCTATGAGGTGTGGTGTTGTATACGAACATTGCGTATGGTGTCCAAGTGTCCCAAGTAAGAGGATCTTGGTTGACGTAGTGTCGGAGGTATTCCGCCAAAGTCCTATGACTTCGTTCTAATGCTCCGTTTGTTTGTGGATGATAGGGTGCTGTATTGAGTTTTCTCATTTTAAGTAAGGAACAAATGTCCTTAAAAAGCGTGCTGAGAAAATTTGCACCTCGGTCAGTCAGTAAGGAAGAGGGTATGCCGTGCTGACAAACGATATTTTCCACAAAAACCTTTGCTACTTCCTTAGTTTCGGCGCTGGGTAGAGCGTATGCTCCTGAAAACTTGGTCAGATCGTCCTGAAATGTTAGCAGGTATTTGTTTCCATTGTAACTGACTGGTAGTGGTCCTACTATATCTAACGCAACTCTTTCAAATGGCTTGGTGCTTGTTGTGGTTATTCTCATGGGGATTCTAAGGTTTCTTCCACTTTTGTTCACTTGGCAAGAAGCACATTTTCGAATATAAGCCTTGACGTCGGCAGTCATTGTGGGCCAATAGTACTTTGGTCTCATTCGGTTTATAGTTCGGGTGGCTCCTTGGTGTCCACCGAAAGGCGAGTTATGATATTCTGCGAGAAGCTTCTGTATCTCGTCTGGATCTGTTACGAGTCTTCTTTTATCAGAGAATACTTGTATTTTTATTTTCAGGTCAGCGAATATTTCTTCTACAAGTTTTTTAAAGACTATTTGGGATTCATTGTCCATTGTAGGAATTGAGATTCCAATGGAGTCGAGTTTCTGGACTAGGCACACTTCCTTCAGGTCGCCTAGGAAATCCTTAGCGATTTCCTGGTCCTTTGAATTTCTAAAAGGCAATGGTAGTGTGATGGTCCATAACTTGTCTTGTTCATGAAGCATAATTTCTCCTATTCCTGGTTTGGTGAAGTTTTCAATTCTTTCAGCCAGGGTTTTTTCTTCCAGTGAATCTATCAAAGGGAGGATTATTACACGCAACCCAAGCTTTTTCCCTGCATGAATAGATCCAGTTCGTTCCTCCCATGTAAGGTTGGTGAGGGTTTCATGTGGTTGTATGTCTGTGACTTTTCTAGCTTTTTCTTTGCTTCTAGTAGTAACGAGGATGTTACTTTTGGTGGCGACATCTGGGGTAGTTGATGTTATGCGACTGAGAGCATCGGCATTCGCATTTTGCTTGCCTTTTCTATGGACGATTGTGTAATCGTATTCTTCGAGTAGAATTCTCCATCGCATAAGTCTGGATGTAGGGTCCTTTCGTCCTATAAGCCATTGTAAGGAGCTGTGATCCGTGACTATAGTAAATTTTCGTCCGTAGACGTATGGTCGGAACTGAGCTAATGCAAAAACGATTGCCAGTAATTCCTTTTCAAATGTTGTATACCGAGTTTCGGCGTCGTTTAGAGTTCGACTAGCGAAAGCAATCGGTTTATCTTGACCTATTGTGCCTTGAGATAGCACTGCTCCTAACGCAACATTGCTAGCGTTAGTGGTTATTATAAATTCTCGGTTATAGTCTGGATAAGACAATATTGGTGGGGTAATAACCTTTCTTTTCAGGGTGGTGAATGCCTCGTCACAGAAGGCATCCCAATGGAATGGAATATTCTTCCGCAGTAATTTGCTTAGGGGTTTTGCCAGTTCGGCAAAGTTTGGAATAAACTTTCTATAATATCCAACGAAACCAAGAAATGATTTAATATCTTTTTGTTTCCTAGGTGTCGGAAAAGTTTTTACTGCTTTGGTTTTCTCAGGGTCTGGTTTTATACCTTCCTTTGAAATAACATGCCCTAAATAGGTGAGTTCTCTTCTTATAAAATGACATTTTTCAGGTTGGATTTTCAGATTATGTCTTTGTAAGCGCTCGAAAATTCGACTGAGTCGAGAATTGTGATCGTTCAGATCGTAACCGTAAATTACTATGTCATCTACATAGACAAAACATTCGATTCCTTGGAGACCCATGAGTACATTGTTCATAAGCCTCTGGAATGTGGCGGGTGCGTTTTTAAGTCCGAAGGGCATTCGATTATATTCGTAATGTCCGTAAGGGGTGCTAAACGCTGTTTTTGCCTTATCTCTGTTGTCCATGCATATTTGATGAAAACCATTTGCTAGGTCTAAAGTACTGAAATATTTAGCTTTGCCCAATTGGTCTAAGATATCAGTAATATTAGGTAATGGATATGCATCTCCGACTGTTATTTTATTGAGAGCTCTAAAGTCAACTACTACTCTCCAACGTTTAGTTCCATGAGGTCCTGCCTTTTTGGGTACTAATAGAAGTGGGGAATTCCAAGGACTGTAACTTGGTTGTACCACGCCATCCTGAAGCATTTCATTGACTTGTTTGTGGATTTCTTGCTTCGAGCTATCTGGGAGGCGATATGGTCTTATGTAAAGTGGGGGCTTTCCTTCCTCAGTGATAATTTGATGCTCTATGGCGTCAGTGTGTGTGAGATGGTCGCCCTCTAAGTAAAAGAGATTGTTAAATCTGCGGCAGATGTCTAAGATTGATCTCCTTTCCTCCTGGTTACAATGGCGTAACTCAAGGAGTGATTCCAACCGTTCAAGTCTATTCTTTAGAAGATCGTTTGTTTCATCCGCCTGACATACTTCGTAGTCGTCCAAATTTTCCCATTCGAATTCTATGTTGTTGGTACTTACTTCCTGATCAGTGTCCAAAGTGTTCATCAGAAGCACTCTGACTTTGTTGTCCCTTGGCGTCGTCAATGTATTTCCAAGGTATATTCCTGACTTGATTTCAGATTTTTTAATTATTACCTGTTTGCAAGGTTCTCCTTTAAGGGGTATTTCCACTATTTGTTGTGATCGCGGTTGTAACTTAATGAAGTCAACTGTGACGTTTTGCTTCTTATTGGAAGTTGTTATAGAGGATTTTGGAGTTTCAGCTTTAATATTTTCTGATTTTTGTTCTCTCTCGAATTCCTTAAGTGCTTTACTATGAATTTTATTTGAAGAGTATGATGTCAAGGTATTTTGTTCCGCTGCGTTAGTCAAATCATCAGATCCGGCCCGTAGACAAACGGATTCAGATGTTTGCTTCTGAACAGGGTTTTCTAATTTTTCAATAATACCGAGATTTTCCGTAGAACACATCTCGTAAGATGTGGCATTATCAATTTTTTGCTTGACCTCTGTTGCGTTTAGTAAAGACTGTTCGAGTTTATTCGTGGTTCCCTTCTTAATAGTGAATTGCAAATATCCTTTTTCATAATCAATGTGACACTGGAATTTAGTGAGGAAATCGTTTCCCAATATACCATCGTACTGAAAATTTTCATTGTCATTTATTATGAAAAAATTTTGTTCAAGATGTATGGTATGTTTTTTGGTTTCGAATTCTAATTTTCCAATTACTTTGCCACGCGTGCTGATTGTGTTTCCAGCAATGGTGGATATTGTTATTGGATTTGGATCCTCTAGAGGTTGTACAACGTACGAATTATTTGATTTTATCAGGCTGATGTCTGCGCCTGTGTCGATAAGAAAGGTAGAGTATTTTTTATCCGATGGATTGTATTTGATTCGTATTACTGGCTCTTTGAATTCGGGACAGAAGAATACGATCATTTTAAAATCTACATCGGGATGGGGTGTACGTCGGCAATTGTCTGTACTCGAGAAGAAGTGCCGTGTCTTGCCGCCCGAGTGAGTTCGTTTCCCTGTTGAGGTATGTTAGACACCATATTAATGTTTTGATTCTGATTTTGACTGAAATTTCGGTTTCCTATATGGGTGGAATTTGTTGTTACTCTATTTTGTGATGGACCAGGTTGATTCCTAAAAGTATTTTGGTTCGCAAAAGGGGATTGATTTTGGCTTCGCAAATGGGATAACCTGGTTCTACATTCTGCCTGAGAATGGTTAAATTTTCTGCAGTATGTACATCGGATGCGTTCAGACTCTGTTTTGATGTTCTGGGGAACAAAATTCGGAAATTTTGTGTTGCGATAACAAGTCGCAGAAGTATGTCCCCGTTTTTTACATGTCTGGCAAACAATTTGTTGGTTATTCCTAGAGAAGTTAGTGGATATTGGGATTGTGTTATCGCAGCCCAATCTTCGAGATTGTTCCACAGCGAAATTAATGGCTGTCTTTAAATTTGGAGCGTTATGCGATATGACTAAAATCCTGAGGTTAGGATTCCTCAACCCATCTTCAAATGCGTTCAATGCGAGTCTTTGGTTTTCTGCCAAAAGATACGTCCGCACTGTAGGCTCAACCGAACTTGCAAATGTAGCGCCGTCTAATTGATGCAGAAGGTGTTTGAGTCTGTCCCCAAACTCCTTTACATTTTCCGTACATTCTTGTTTTGCCGCTACTAGGCTATTTTGTGCCGCTGGCCTAGAAGTTAGAGTTTTGAATTCTCCTTCTAATTCAGACACCAGATCCTCCCAGGTTGGAATGACCTTGTATTGAATACATTCGCGTGCTGGTCCCTGTAATCTAGTTTTGATTACTCTCAAAAAGAATGACTTTTGGTTTTCGTCTCGTGTCTGCGAAAAAAGAATATCTCCACAGGAGACGAATCCATCTAATTCGTCCGAATTTCCGTTGAACGTAGGCACGAATCCTAATATGTCATTCAATCCGAGGTTAGTATTTATTCCGATGTTTAAATTCATTCCCGAGCTTTGTTCGCGCGTTTCAGTGGGCAGGCTCTCCGAGAGCTCAGCCGCAGTTGTTTGTGAACGAGTACCCGGTTTTGTGCTTCCACTTACGACATATTTGAAAAACAGACCTTCCCAAATGATAGTGAAAAAGGGCAAAGTACAAAGAGATGAAATCTTCATTTTTCCCTGAAATTGCTTGAAACGGTCTTGGCTAAACGAAAAAATAAATTTCGGTGGATCTTTGAAAAGATTAGTAATGAAAAACAAAGGAAACTACCAAACAAAACTAAACGAATTTTCCTTACTGTCCCTGTCGGCCACGAGATTTTGATTTATATAAGGTTTAACACTCTTGAAGGGAAAAGGAAACGACTCAAAACCTACAGAACAAAAGCTGATCGAAAAATTGAAACTCAAAATAAACTTAATAATTCGACAGTATGAAAGAAAAATAATCTTCTCAAATAAACTTGAATTATATCGGGCAAAATGTGCACTTTATATTCTAAGCCTGTGAATTCGATCTTTCCCATTAAGATTTTCAAAAGTTTAATATCTGTGTAAATATATGTATATATGATGAAATGTGTGGATTAACTATATCTTAAAGTTTAACATTTCAAATTTTTGATTTTGGGGTTTTTTTTTATTTGATATTTTGCAATTAATATTCACAATTTTCGGTTTTTGCATCTCCCTTTGGTTTGATGCTTTCACAATAAAAGTAATTTGAATCATTTTTCTGGTTTTAGATATTTTATGAAAAAGTTTTCAAATGTCTATGTTTTCTTTAGACTCATAAATTTACTTTAATTTGGGGTTTGTTGTTGTCCCCTTGTATCAAATTTTAATTTAAATTTAAATTTATGTTGGGGGTTTTCCTTTGTACCCTTTGGATTAAAATAATAACATAAAATTTGGATTACCTTGATTTCCTTTTTTGTGTGTGTGCTGCTTCTGTGGTCGTCGTCGCGGTGATGTATTGATCGGCTGCTCGTTTTCCTTTGATGCTGGTCGCCGGACTGGATAAGGACGTCATTCTATATTTCAGTGATTCGTCTTCAGTTCACTTGGTGATTAAAGTTCACTTGGCGATTTAAAAGTTCACTTGGTGATTACCAGCACCGAAGTGTCGTTATATATACTGTTTTTTTTTTTTTTAAGAAAAAAGTTTTCGATTTCACTAGGATCTTTGAGTATCCCATCTGAGTCAGTTTTTTTTTTTTTAACGGTTTTGTTGTACTATTAGGGGATTTTTTTTTTTTTAATTAACTCACTGTCACTTTTTTGTGTTGGTAGGGGATATTTGAGAATCTATCCCTCCAGTGCTCTCGTTATTCAAGTTCACAAATCACACAGGTAGGGAATTTTAAATTAATCCACTGTCACTTGTGCACTTTTCACTTCTTCGAAAATTGTTGTTTCGTTGGTAGGGGATTTTCCGCATCGCTGCCACCAAATTTATGTACTATTTTGGGTGCACCACCGTGCTTCCGGTTCCCCGGGAAGAGTGGGCTACCGTAGTTGTCCTTCATGGATGTGTCGATCTCTTCTTTCACTTTCCGCGTACTAAACACGCTAAACAGTCGCAAAAACAATACACTTTATACACCGCAATACACTTTCTAAAACTGATTTTATTTTTAGTTTAGAATAGATTTTTGTTTACATTAAACCTTAAACTTATTTTATTTTTCGTTGAGGAGGTCTTCTCCTGATGCGCACTACACCCAGACTCTGTCAAGCGACTCAAGTCAAGTCAACTTCTCACTTCAAAATTCTAATTTTCAAATATCTTTATGTTCTTTCGAAGGTCAAGATGCATCGCCACTTATCGTTTGATCCTTTATTGGGGTTTTTATTTGTATTAGCCATCTGGCTAATGCAAACAAGAATTTTCGTGCATTTCAAATAGGTGGCACAAGATCCGTGGAAATCGGTTGTTCGTTTAGGATCTGGGAATCCGTGTCTATTAGCTAGTCATAAAACATCTGGTATCCGTTTGGATGTTTATTATTGCAAGAATTGTGTGTCGGCGTATCGAATAGATATGCCATTGTTTGGACACATGCACTTTTAGGTTTTGGATCTTGTAGGTTTTTTAGGTGCTAATTGCTTTTAGCATACCTGAGAAAATAATGCATTATGCTGTTTGATTTTAGGAAATTGAATCGAACAAAGGCATTAAATTGAATAAATAAATGTGAATTCAATAAATGAGAATTTGAACGTTTAGTTCGATTTGGTTACAATGTTATGTTTGGAATATCAAATGGATTATCTCTTAGGTGGGAGGCAAATGTAATGTGGGTGGAAATGTAATGTGAAGGAAAACAGTAGGGCTTCTTGGAGCACTACAACCACAAGAAAACCAAAACTGAACTTGAGAGTAGCTTTATTAATTAATGTATGTTGATCGGACGAGAACCGATGGTGTTCACTCGATGAAGGTTGAATGCAGACTGACTCATTGAGCATAACTGCCAATTCAAAAGGGGACGCTATGGCGTCATCGGTGGTGACAATCGGCTAGCTGGTGCCAGCTGCTGCGTAACTGGTACACACAGCGAATGTACTAGATTTCTCCGGTACATTCCAGCACATTTAATTGCCAATCCGCAACAATATGTATAGATATAATTATGTATATATGTGTAGGTATTGACATTTGTTCATTTTATTTATAATTGCGTTTGTGCATATACGTTTTTTTATTTATCTTGTAGTTGAATTGTTGTTCTAATTTCTGAATTTATATAGGTATTAAGATTAAAAGATTTCTTGTATAATATTCGTACCTTATTATTTAGTTAGAGATCTAATTTAATTATTTAACAAATCAGGTGATTTTTTTTGTTGTTTACCATAAATTGGTTTTTTTTTTACATGTGTTGGTATATTTTACTATAGTTTTAAAGGATTTTAATCAATGTGTTTAGCTTAATTTTGTTTTTCGATATATATATGTTGATATATTTTGACTATCGCATGATACCATTTTAATCGATATGTTAACAATAAATTTTTTCTTATATATTCATTTCATTACAGTTTTACAATTAACTATTATAGTATTTATTCAATGATTTTTTTTTGTTGTTTTTTTTTTTTTTTTGTTTTATCCTTAATAACTTGCTATGATAGTTTTACAATTAAAAGTATTTTTATTATGTATATATTTTCTCTCTTTTTTTTTTATTTAATACTTATGTGCTTATAATTTTACCAATTTGTATTTTTATTATTTTATTAGAGTTTTACAATTAATTCGTGTTTTTAAAAATTTATTCATATTTCCATTTTTATATTTGATAAATGTTTTCCATAGTTTTACAGTTAATTTGTATTTTTACAATTTATTTATATTTTCATTTTGATATTTAATACTATTTTATTATAGTTTTACAATTAATTATTATAGAATTTATTATTATTTTATTAGAGTTTTTATAATTCGTTAGTATTTTAACAATTGTTTACATTTTCGTTTTGGTATTTAAAAACTTTTTACTATAGTTCTACAAGTCATTCGTATCTTTATTATTTTATTACAGTTTTTACAATTGATTGGTCTTTTCTGTTTTTTCATAGAAATATGTGTTTCGTATGTGATGGCTGGTGTGTGGTTGGTTTAAATTTTCCTGAGAAGATATTACTTCTTCTGGTTTCGCTTAGTCTATTTCTTTTGTTTTCCATTAGCATTTTTACATAGTCTATCACCACGTATTTAGATGGTTCCTGCTATTCGTAATATGGTTTTAATCGGTTATTGTGCACCACCATGTTCCTTTTTCCTATTTTAATTACAGAGTTAACAGGGCCCTTGGCTTCCATTACATTATAAGGACCTCTCCAAATGGGAGCTAATTTCCCTTGTTTCTGTGCGTTCCGTATCTGAACCTTGTCGCCCACATGAAATGTGAAAGGGCGTACCGTGCGGTCGTAGTACTCTTTCGATTTTCTTTTGGAACAAAAAAATCAATAGGTTACGCCTTGCTATTTCATACGTACGTTGAAGCTTGTACTTCAATAGCTTCTGGTAGCTCTCATGATTGTACACCGGTTCCGGAGATTGTTTTATACTAGATGGTACCTCTGGGGTGAAACCAAAGAGATTCATTGGCGTAAGTTTGGTACCTTCATGTACATTGGTATTGTACACGAATGTTGCCGTCCGCAGGAATTGATCCCATGACTGAGAATTTCCATCCACAATACTACGTAGGTATTCTACGAATGGACGATGGGCTCGTTCCAGAGCTCCATTCGATTGGGGATGGTACGCTGAGGTTTGGAGTTTCTTGATACAGAGCAGCTTGTAGACACTTTTAAACAAGCTGCTTAGGAAGTTGCTTCCCTGATCGGTGACCAGTTGCTTCGGAGCACCGTACCGAGCAACTATTTGGTCAAAGAAGATCGTGGCCACCGTTTCGGCCTCCGCATCAGGTAAAGCATACCAGTCTATTTACTTAGACAAGTTGTCTTGAAAGGTGAGTATATTGTGACGCATATGACAATCAGTACTGGAATCTTCGAGAAACTCCGAAACAAAGTACTAGATTATTTTAGGAAGTACTGGAAAACTGGAATAGAAAAGTCGAGATTGTGGAACGGACGGAAACGAAACGCCGAATCAGAATGAGGGAACGGTATAAATACGTCGCACACAGACCATGGAGACGAGTCATAAGTAGAACGTAAAGCAAGCGATACGTGCGGAAGCGAAAGTCTCGAGTAAGAAGTAGAAAGTGTTTACAAAGAAATCATTATGTGTACGGTAAAAAGCAACGGTTGTATTACGGACTAATAAAGTGTTGTATCGATTTAACGGCTCTTATTTATTTTAACATAATTAATCCAGCGAACCCTAGGCTCGCTACAATATATTGATTGCCTGTTGGGGCTCTCTCAAGCGGGCCTACTATATCCAGATATACTTTCTCGTAGGGCCGCTTAGCAATGTCGGTAATTACCATGGGCATACGTAGGTTTGGTGAAGATTTCATGGTTTGACATATTTTACATACTTTAATGTATTGTTTTATGTCGCGCATCATGTTCTTCCACCAATAATTCCTACGTATTATCTTATATGTTTTGCTCACCCCTTGGTGCCCACTTAAAGGGTGGTCATGTTAATCCCGTAGTAGGTGCTGGATGTCGTCATGGTTTGTTGTCTCCATCCCTTCTTTGGTGCATGGAGGAATGGGGTCCACGTGAAGAGATGACTCTTCGTCCATTTGACTACCCTGGGTTTCTTCGCTCGCCCTTAGTTTCTTAACTTGGGCGCGTTTTACTACATTGCACCTTTGTAATGCGGGAGGTTCATCACAATTTTGCAGGGTGCGGCTTAAGGCGTCCGCATTAGTGTTATATTTACCAGGTTTATACTCGATCTGGTAATCAAATTCCAATAATTTGTGATGGAATCTAGTTAAACGTGAGGTGGGATCTTTCATGTTAAATACTCCCTTTAATGGCTTGTGGTCCGTGTATACGGTGAACTTGCACCCTTGCAAATAACAACGAAAATTCTTAGTCGCCCACACAATGGTCAACAACTCCTTCTCGATGGTGGAGTAATTACTTTCCGGTTTATTCAAGGTTTGATTGGCATAAGCGATGGGCTGATCTTTGCCTATTTCACCCTGTGATAGCACGGTTCCTAACGCCTCATTGCTCGCATCCCTGTTCAGATTAAAGGGTTTGGTAAAATCTGGATAGATTAATAGCGGCGGTGAGACCAATATTTCCTTTATTTTCTCAAATGCCTGCTGGCATTTGTCTGGCCACGTGAATTTTACGTCCTTTCTTAACAAGTTTGCTAAGGGGCGTATTATCTTTGAAAAGTTTGGAACAAATTTCCGATAATAGTTCGCCAGGCCTAGAAATGACTGGACGTTTCTTACTGTCTTGGGCATGGGGAAATCTCGGACACTGGCAGTTGTGTCGGGATTTGGCATTGCCCCTTTTTCGAAACAGACATGTCCCAGGTAGACTACTTCTTTCTGTAGGAACCTGTGCGGTTCTCCTGAACGCCACCATCCATCTTCCCATTATTCAGGTAAAAACCCCATCTAGGGCATACAAAAGACATAAAAAACAAGTATTGTGGTAGTTCCATTGAACGCCACTACTTACCTTACAGCTATAGCCAAGAAATAGTTTCCTGTAATGCATAAAAAGCGTGTACTTACCTGCCTTAGTCGTACCTATAACATCAGTGAAACCTGTGAAACATTAATCCTCGCTGACATGAAATTCCAGCGGCAACAAATGCTATATCCCTAAAAGCAGTTTGGTCGCACCATCTCGCAACCAACATGAACTCAATCGAATACATTGTACATGTCTTGGGTCGCATCCTCCGCACCTTCTAGCAACCAATATTGCCCGTACAATATCCATAGGATATTCCTTTGCGCGCCAGCCGCACACCCGCAGGAAATGTTTATCTTTCCTTTGCATAGCAGGCCCACATCGATCGATCACCCGACCGACCAATACATGAGGGCATCCGGCCGACCGCCCAAGCAAGTCGAGTTCGCAAAATGGAAATTTACCATCAGAATTCGACTACGAGGATATGCCAGCAAAATGTACATGATCAGATATAATGCTTTACTCAGTCGTAGATCGTGTAAACATTTAAACCCCTTTTTTAATGAGATACTTGCAGCAGGTGCAAGCATGTAGATTGGATCGATCCTGTGTCTGCATACTTGTGGACACACACGATGAACAGCAGAAGCAATCATCGTGTGTGTGTTTCACCCCTTTTTCTTGTTGGACAGAATGCTAAATCTTACCTTATATGGTCATCGAAGCGATGAGGGGATTTTTGGTATTCTGTCGCTTCGGATAGAATAATCAATCGTGCTACATTTTCCGTGGAGGCGGGTCGGTGAATTGAAGGTGAATTGAACACACGATGAAACGGTTGAAAAGCGAAGCAGTGAAGCATTAGACTACTGACCGTGTTTAGAATTTGATTTCCAAACTCGACTATACTCCACTGATGTGAATTATTTTGTTATCGCTTGGTATACGGTTCTGATGTTTTTTTCTTATTCGATTTTTCGTTCGTGTTCTTCACTATTTTGCTTGTGCATTGTGTGTATCTGTTAGAGTCCCTACAGTCGCACCCGGAACTTTTACGACTACATCAGTGAAAATCGACGGGGTATTTTATTGGGAGAGGAGTAGAACCCGTGCCAGGATGGTACACATACTTACTCCCCCATAAACTTGCATTTCTCCGGTTGCAATTTGAGGTTGTGATATCTCAATTGTTCGAATACCCTGCGGAGTTTGTCGTTATGGTTTTCCAGATTTTTCCCATATATGACAATGTCATCCAAATAAACAAAGCATTCGATACCTTGCAATCCAGTTAGGACATAGTTCATGAGTCGCTGGAACGTAGCCGGTGCTCCCTTTAGACCGAATGGCATACGTTTGAACTCGTAATGACCGTAGTTTGTGCTAAATGCCGTCTTATCTCGATCCTTCGGATCTACCAAGACTTGGTGGTAGCCACTGGCTAAATCAAGCGTGGAGAAGTAGCGTGAGTGACCTAGTTGGTCTAATATGTCCTCAATACGAGGGACGGGGTACGCATCACCGATGGTTTTTTCATTCAGTTTCCTGAAGTCAACCACAACTCTCCATCGGGGTCCGCTTTCTTTGAAACTACCAATAGGGGTGAGTTCCACGGACTTTTGATAGGTTGAATGATATCGTTCTCTAGCATTTCCCGAATTTGTTCATTAATCACTTGTTTTTTGCACTCGGGCAGACGGTACATCCTTTGGTTAATGGGCGCTTGGTCCTGTATCAAAGGCATTTCGTGTGATACCCCACTAGTATGGGTCAGGTAGTCGCCTTCAAGGTGGAAAATGTCGTTGAACTCCTCACATATTTCCACTATTGATTGGCGCTCTTGAGGACATAGATTTTCTCCTAAGTGGAGTTCCTCGTAGAGTTGCGCCAACCTTGAATTTTGTGTTGATTGTGCAGGCGACTGGCCGTTCGAGAACAGATGTCTAATATACTGGAGGTGTTGTTCCTCCGTACGTTTGTCTTTGGACACGGGCTTATTCGATTCGTCATCAGAGTGAAGTCCCGTCGACGTGTTAACTCGCTTTTCCAAAGGGATGATTGAATAATCCCTGGTTGGGTGCAACTCAACCTTAACTCGATCTATTGTGTGGGGACAATTCAGGATATTAAGTGCCGTTAATTTGGCACCTTTTGCCGTTTTTAAAATACAATTAGAGAGTAGTATCCCTTCTTGTACTTCTTTAGGTACCAAAATAACCTCCTCCTGGAATTTTATGGGTAGCCCAATGATTGTTCGTGAGCGCCCCGGTAATACTATTGGTTTGCTCAGGACGATTTCGACCTCACAGGGGTGGGTTGGCAGGGGTTCTACCAACGCTGTTCCTTCATTGTGCTCTTCGGCTTTCGGGGTACGGTTCTGTTGATGCAACGTGAAGCCACATTTTTTCGCAGCCCTTCCCTGTGTGGGTAGGGTCTTCGGGTGAATATCGACCGCGGTCTGGACCTGCCCAGGTCCCCATGGTAGTGTTCCCCGTTCGGCTGCCCTATGCCAAACCCTTCCTGTATTGTTATTTGCGAAGTCAACGGAAAAACTTTCAGGGTTTATGGTTGTTTGGGGAAACTCCAAACAACCACCCGGCCCATTGACCTTGCAATTTCTCGACAGGAAATCGTTACCTAACAGTCCGTCTTCCGATACCCCTGGCAATGAGTCCATTATTTGGAAACTACAAAGAATATCCCGGTGCAAACTGAAATTCCCGTAACAGCATCCTCTGGACCTTCCTTTACCAAAAAGCGTCTGGAGTGTCGTTGCTCTTTGGGCGTCCACCGGATAATTTGGTTGGAGTACCTTCAGCTTTAAGATGCTGATTTCAGTGCCGGTGTCCACGATTAGACGCGTAGAGTTTCTACGGCCAATGTTCAAAGGTAGTTGGATAATAGGGTGTTTCGGCGAGAGCAGAGGACGACTTTTGCTGATTTGCGAGTTTAGTTCGGTCGGGTTGGGATTTCCCGCCCCGACCTCAGGGAGTTTTCCGTTTTCTCCCATTCTGATTTTTGCGAACATTGCGCCACCATGTGGTTACGTCGACCACAAAATCTGCACCTTTTCCCACTTTTCTTGGGAAGGTTGCTCTGCCTTGGAGCCTCTATAGAGTCCGAGCTAGCAGAGCTGGAGCGGCTTCGGCCTGCCTTGGATCGATGGTGCCGGGGTCGGGGCTTGCGGTTCGCTGAGCCTGAAGGTACGCTTTTGGTCTGCTTTTGAGACCTAGTGGGCTCCAAGCTGGTAAAGTTCTCGCTTGTGTTGCAGCAGCCAAAACTCACTATTTAAAGTAAGAAACTATTTGCTTTTATTTAAGTTAAACTACTTTTATTAGATTAAACCGTTTTTATTAAATTAAACTGATCTCCTGTGGCACTTCCTCCAGGGATACTTGATCTTGAGATACTCCCTCAAGATCACGATGCATACGCCTTTACGAGGGTGAGCTGAAAAATGCACAACTACAATCACTACCTTTTATTGACGAGTGCTGCTATCTTCCCGCTGAGGTCGGGAACTTTTCAGTCCACCCATGTATCTTTGTTAGGTCGGAAACTTTTCAGGCCACCCTCGTATATATGTGTAGAAATCGCCAATAAGTAAAATATAACAGAAATGAATTTTTAAATGGCTTATGTCATGAAGAGAATCTCCCCAAATTCATATTATAACCGCATAAATGATGAAACAAGTATTAACTCCCTCAATAAAATAATTTTGTAAATATTACACAATATTTTAATCAACTACCATTAACTTAAATCTTAAATAAACGAACGAAAATATTTTAATAATAAATTATCTTTATTTGTAAAAAAAAATGAAATAAACAAAACGAAACTTAAGATACGAAATTATATTAATATAATAATTTCGAATATCTATGTAATTATAAAATATTCTTGAATTAATATATCCTAAGAAGAATAAAGAATACAATTTCTAGTTTAACTCAAAATGAATTAAAAAATGTTTGAATTAAATGTTTCTTCCTAATACATGAAAGAAATATATATATATATATATATGGAAAAATACACGACAAATAAGGCCAATGAAAAGTCCTCAAAATAAAACAGAAATATACTTTGTCATCATCACCATCATCACCGGCACTACAACCGGGATCCGGTCTTGGCCTTATTTAACAAATCTCTCCACCGGCCCCGATTTCGAGCCGTTGTCATCCAGTTTGGCATTCCCAGCCCCCCCCCCCCCCCCCCCCCCCCCCCCCCAACCCCACAGGGTCTGCTACGCTTTCTCCTTTCCATACATCCTGCCACAAAGGTCTTTCCGGGCAGGCTCCTCTTCGCTCATTCGAGCTAGGAGTCCCGCCCACCGGAGTCTACCGAGCTTGATTTTTCTTACAACGTTAGCTTCAACGTAGATTGCACACAACTCATGGTTGTAGCGTCTCCGGAATCGTCCTCCCTCACATACGGGTCCAACAATTCTCCTTAAGACCTTCCTCTCGAACGCGGCTAAGAGTTCAGAGTGCCTTTTATTGAGCACCCAGGTCTCGGATCCATACATGAGTACTGGTAAGACCATGGTCTTGTACAGTAGTAGCTTCGATGTTCTGGATAAATTTCGGGATTTAAAGAGGTCTTCTCTTCGCAGAAGTTGCCACCATGTACTTAGTTTTCCCTTCATTAATGTACAGTCCCTGTTTTTGTGCCGCCTGCTCGATCTGGGTGAATGAGTCCTGTACAGCCGAATCGGATCTACGGATGATGTCCATGTCATCTGCGTAGGCAAGTACCTGGCTGGACTTGGTGACAATAGTCCCTCTAGTTGTGACGCCAGTGTCACGGATTGCTTTCTCCAACGCCAGGTTGAACAGGAGGCAGGCCAGACCATCGGAGTCCATTAAAGATGTTTATTGGTTTGGACAGCAATCCCGTTATTTTTACTTGACTAGTTACGTTGGTCATGGTCAAACTACATAGTCGTATTAAGTTGTTTGGAATACCGAACTCTCTCATGTCATATAGTTCTACCCTGGCTGTGCTGTCGTAAGCGGCCTTACTCTATGAGTAGATGATTTAATGGAATCTTAAATTCCTGACATTTTTCCATCGCCTGCCTAGGGGTGAATATCTGATCGACCACTGACTTGCCAGGGATGAAGTCACACTGATGTTGACCAATGATAACTTTAGCGTATGGGGCAGTCCGGTCGTGTAGAATAGTGGAGAGTATCTTATAGGCGCTACCCACCAGTGTTATACCCTTATAGTTACTGAACGCTGTGGTATCTCACTTCTTATGTATGGGGCAAATTATTCCACGACGCCTATCTTCCCACATATCCTCTTGCACGTGCACCACGATTTCAAGAATTGCGTGATGTAACGCTGTCCCCCCTTGTTTGTTCAGCTCAGCTGGTTTGAGCTGTCTTATGGCTTTTACTATTTCTTCAATGCTTGGTGGCGGCAGCATTTGGCGTTGATCTTGCATTGGTGAAGCCTCCAATTCTTCTGTGCGATGACCATTCAGCAATTCATGGAAGTGCACTTCCCATCGCTCCAGAATGCCTTCAAGATCGGCGATCAGATTACCTTCGTTATCCTTGCAGTAAGTGCAGCGTGGTGTGTACCGCGTCATACTGCGGATTATTTGGTAGAACTTCCACGCCTGGTGCGGACCTCGCTCTCTACTTTTCTCTATTTCACAGACAATGTTTTTTCCACGCAATTCTCTTTTGTCCGTGAAGTCTTTTTCAGATCTTCTGAGCTCTTTGTATTTCTCCTCGCGTACCCGCGTCCTATGAGACTGCTGCATTGCCCGGTATGCAGCATTCTTACGTTCAGTCGCCAGTTTGCACTCATCATCAAACCAGTCGCTCCGATCTCTACGACTACTGCCTAAGATGGAGCTGGCAGTACTATTGACAGTATTCTTAATGCGTACCCATTTCTCTTCTACGCCCGGCATTCTGGCCCCAGGGCTTACTCTCCCTCTATCAAGCTCTCCGAGGGCGACTGTTAACGCATGACCAAAGGTGTTACTGGTATTCTCATTGCGTAAGGCAGCCGTGTTGATCGGCGGACGCAACACGTCTCTGTAAGGCAATCCGCGTTCGAAAAACTATGGTATACCAACAAGATAGTGATCCGAGTCGACGTTGGCACCTCGGTACGTTCGTACCATCATCTGGTTCGAGGAGTGGCAGCGATCTATCAACAGGCGATACCCAGGTGGCTTTGTGGATATCTTTACGCGGAAACCTGGTACTCGCGACGAGCAAGTTCTTTGATGCTGCCAGTTGGATGACTCGTAGTCCAATGTCATGAGTGTTCTTATGCAAACTATGGCAACCTGCGTAGTGCCTGAAAACCGGCTCCCGATCTGTTTTCCCATTAAAATCACCAAGAACGATTTTCAAGTCGTATCTTGGGCAGGCATTGAGGGTCCGTTCGACGTTCTCATAGAAATGTTTTTTTTTTTTTTTGCCGTCAGGGGACTCCTCTGTAAGTCCGTGAACGTTTATGTTCTTGAATTTGCCTCGCACGAGTTATAGATTTCTGCTAATCTTCCCGATGTACTGGAGCACTGCCACCCGTAAATGAAACCAAATCTTAATAGTCACTCTTTTCTTTATTTTTACTGTTTTTCACTTTTTCATTTATTTTAATAGTTCTTACAAATTATTCGAACTTTATCTGACATAACTTCATTTTACTTACAGTTTACCTTAATTCTTATTACAAGTATTATATGTGTAGTCTTACTTGTCTATTTTATTTATTATTTCTCTAATCTTTCTTTTCTTTATAGTTTTACACCTTTTCTACACTTTATTTGAAAAGGTCTTCACTTAATTTTCTGTTCACAATTATCTTTGTTCTTAGTAACATAGATGCGAATTTTCGTGTTTATTTCATTTATTATTTCTCAACTCTTTCTTTTACTCTGCATCTCTTTTCTTTATAGTTTTACACCTTTTCTACACTTTATTTGAAAGGTCTTACCTTAAATTTAATGTTCACAATTATCTTTATTACTAGTAAAAAAATAGGTGCGATTTTTAGTGTCTATTACATATATGATTCCACCAAACGGGCATACACTTCCTTTTCCTTCCTCTGCATTCATTTGTTACTTTCTCACTATTCTACGCACTTTTGTCTAGTCACCGACGATCTTCTTACTTTTCTGTTTCTATTGTTATTAGTCAAACCGACATTTCCTCTTATTTACTTTTCGCTCCAATACCGTTTACACACTACACTCTGCTAATCCATTAATCTGCCGACTCTTCGCTATTCTCCCACTTTTAGTACCACTTCACAGTGCGACCGACCAACTCTTCGTTTTACTTCCGCTAAGACAATCCCGACTCTCCTTAACCATTGACTTTCAATTATCCACTCTCATGACCAACCTCTCACTAGACCAACCACTGACTACCTGCTAATTTCCTCCTAATCGTTTCACAACACTTCGGGGTCAATACCTCCCGATGACGATACCGCAATTACATTTTAATTGCCCCAATTTTCGTTTGTTGGCTGCAATTCGCAATCACGGTTTTTCGCTGAACCGGTCAATATTTCCTCATTGGCTTGAACTCGGTTCACCTTCTACGGTTGCGAACTGACCCAATTAATTGCATTTCTGTCGATTGTGCTGGAACATGCAGTTTAAACGTTTCTGCAATTTAATTGTTCCGGAATATGCAGTTAATAGCTTTTGCGTTATTGGGCAATTGCTTTTGGCATATGCAATCAATTGCTTTTGTATTATTTGGTTATTGACTTTAAAATATGCAATTAATAGTTTTATCGCCCCGGGGTGTCATTCGAGTTTAAAATCGGATGGCGTTTTTTGGTTTAGGTGTGTCAATGATCTTTTGTATGTCATCTTTATCTATGACATCATCGACACACTTAACACACGCGAAGAGTGCATAGCCTTTCGTTTATTGCATTAAAGCCGATAATGGTGGGCTTCAGTTTTTGGCTGACTAGAAAGTCTACCCCGAACGCATGGTGATTTGCATGACTGTTATAATAAATATCATAATGGCAGGCTTCAGTTTTCAGCACATGGTGTTTTGCATGACAGCTGTAGTAAATGTCATACTCGTTTCCTTAAATAACACCACTCCCCGTCCATCTTATTTCTTGTAATGCTGTTATGTCAGCCTTATATTCGAAATGGGCATCGGCTAGCTGCTGTGCAGCTCGAGCTCTGTATAGTGAGCGGACGTTCCATGTAAAAATTCTTAAATCATTTTTCAGGGCAACGTTATTAGCCTTCCGCCAACCTTTCTCAGGATGTCGCTGCATGCATTGGTTCACTACTTGGCGGGTGCCAAAGTAGCTATCTAGCGGTGTCACGTGGAGACTGCATGTCAACTTGGATTGAACAGAGACAATGATCGTCCTGGCCTTCGCCGGGTTGAAAGCAATCAGTGACTTTGCCCTGTATGTTCGCTACCATCCCCCTTTTACATAGCATCAACATCTGCTCTATTCTTGGGATAAAAGCGATGAGGGTGTGGCGTCTCTAGCAGATACACACACGACTAGTAAAGAACAACACCACAAAAAGCACATCCATTAAAGCCGTATACCATAGCAATAATATACCATTTCCACATTAGTCGAATGTATTTGAGTTTAGAAATCGAATTCACATACGCGGCAGTCGCCTGATAGGTTGAGCTTTGGTTCTATATTTTAGTGATTCTAACCGTGATACCGTCGGTTCGAATCACTCGCTCTTCACTATCGTCGCAAACGCTATAAGAGTTCTGAGGGATGGGGCCTGATAGTTATCAACTTATTTACTAGTTCTTAGTAAGTTTCCCTATGCAAGGTTTGGTTGAGGAGCGTTTCAGTTTCCTCGAAGGTGGTTAATGGATTTGAAGGTATTAGTAGATATGCCTCGCTTCGTAATCGAGTGGGAAATATATTTAAAAATGCTGGATGTTCCTCCGCAGGTATGCATTGGATTACTTTTTTGCTACAACCTAAAAACGTTTGTAGTTACTAGGGGCCTTGCCCGCCTGAAAATAACCGCACAAGCTAGGATGTAAGTTTGGCGATTTTGCCGTAATCGGTGGACATAGTATGGAGTTTGATTTCGCGAGGGGACTTTGGGTTTTTGTCTAGTTCAGGAGGAGTTTTTAACTAGTTTAAAGCAAACCCCGACAATTTTCGATTCGACCATCCTGGATTCCACTGAATCAACTCCTGACTCCATTGAATGGTGTCAAGCGTCGCCACGATGTGCTCGTAAGTGTTCCAAAACATTCGTTGGACTTCTCCGACTCAAGTTTCTTTGCGGCACAGTCAATTTAAAGAATCCGAAGAACCGAATGGTTTCTATCAGCAAGTGCCCAGAGCGAACATTTCCGCTATTCTCCGTACTTGTCAAACGATATACCCGCCTGTAGGCTATAAATAATGTATTACTTGTGCACATGAGATTTGCAACATAAAAGACAACAAAAAATAACCTTTTCTTTCTTTACTCAATTAAATTATAGTACTAATGAAATAAACCCAAGCGCTAGGGTTGTCTTTTTAAATGTTCAAACCATAACAAGTTCCCACTAGCTATTAAAAACATTGAACTTATTTCGCCTTATTGCACATTGTAAAACTTCTATCGCTCGCCAGAGGTCAGTCGGAACTTGCCGGCGATGAATTGTGCATTTGACATTTAAAATTTCACTCATAAGTCTAACGTAAACATTTATCTAGAATTGCGGCGTTCGGTGCGTTAAACATCAAGCTAGTTTAGTGACTGTTTTCGGGAACATTGTGTGCGACTTGTAAATACTTCCATACAACTGACTAATTTCCAACATAAATAAAACACACTGAAAACGGGGAAAGACATATCAAGATAACACATGCAATCTCTCGTTATTCATAAATTAAGGTCATCAACGCTTTATAATAAAACAACATCCTCGGGTATGTGACAAAGTCGCCTATTTAACAGGGCAATTTTATTTATTTTTAAAACGTCAATTGAGTGCATCTTGCTTCCTAACAGCTTGAGTTTAACACCAATTAAGTAGACTGTGGAATAAGCAAAATCAATAAAAATAAGGCCAACATAGGTCGTCAGTCTACCAACACACGCGTTGATAGCCACAAATTCAAATACGACCGCAACAGCAGCCGTAAAAATAGTGACCACAAGCAGAAACGAGTCAAGGAAAATTCTCACAATTGTAACATGCCGACGCCGTCGAAAATCGCTCGGATTTAGCAAGCTATCTAAAATGAACAAAATACTGCTGCTGCTCATCATAGTGAGTGGTTTTCTAGTGATTTTCTATGCGAACTCGGAATACTTCACCCGTAAGTTGCTGCTGGCGCTATTCCATCCCAATGAAAACGATGGTGATAAAAGCGATAACGGAAACTCTAGTAATGTCATTGGCGCGGAACCACTGGTGCAGCATAAGAATATATCACAACTTTATGTGGCTTCGACGCGCCTAAAGTATATTAGTTGGCGCCAGAACGACACCTTGGCACATCATCACTCACAGCAGTATGCTGCCGCCGCAGCTCTGTTGGAACACAATGTAGTGGTGATCTATACGAAGGAGAACTACCAACTCCAGAAGAAATTCGAACTATTCGCTCGCAGTCTACTCAAGTATAGCAGTATAAAACTACACCTGCACATCGTAACGGATAGTAAAAGCGAGGGCTCTGCGGAACAGATCCTCAAGCAGCAAGTGCAGCACTATAGGAAATCTATCTTCTACACTTTGTACGATGTACACGAATGTGGTGAGAAAATTACGGATATTGTACACGCGATGATGCCGTTATTCAGCTCGAATCCGAGCTCTTATTACAGTGATGCATTGTTCTACTTGTCTCTGGGCCTTTATCGTATCGTTGATCCAAGAATGGAACGAGCGATCCTAATTGATTGTGATGTTGTCTTCCGAACAGATATTCGTCTTTTATTTGAAGAATTTGAACGGTTTTCCATAGAGAATCTATTTGGGCTGGCTCCGGAATTGACGCCAGTTTATCGACATATACTTTATCGCCACCGTGCCAATTATCCAAATACGAATTTTGGAAGCCCCTATTATCCAAGTTCTGCAGCATTGGGTGGCGGGCTAGCGACAAATAAACACAAACACAAGCATATCAAACATGGATATCCCGGTTTGAATTCCGGTGTGGTTATGCTGCATCTACGACGTATTCGACATTCGATGCTGTACCAGGAGAATCTGAAAGAGGAATACGTGCGTAAGATGGCTAATAAGTATTCATTTAAGGGCCACCTAGGAGATCAAGACTTTTACACTTTACTGGGGTACGAATTTCCGAGTCTTATCTATCGACTGGACTGCGTATGGAATCGACAATTGTGTACTTGGTGGAAGGACCATGGATATAGTGATGTCTTTGACACATATTTTCATTGCGAAGGTAAGGTCAAGCTGTACCATGGTAATTGCAACACTCGAGTGCCTGAATAAAGATGATGCCCATAAGGGCACATAAATCTCATCATAATGATGCTATTACAATGACCGCCTTTAAGATATTTTCTTCTCTAATAGAATAAGAAACAATAATTTATAGTAGTTATATGATAATCGTATTGCAATCGTGGCGCCAACGACTTCGGATTATTAATTTTTAGTCTACATTTTGGCAAAGTGCAATAAATAAATAAGTGACTAATATCAGCGTACGTTCAGTGTAAGGGAAATTGAACAGTACTGCCGCTGGAATTAGGCACACTTGATTTTTAATGAAAATTTTTGGAATGTTGATTTTAACGTGTTCTCATTAGAATTAATGCCGTTTAATTAATCGCTTAAGGAAAACATTCTTCGCATTTAAATGCAATGGATAAGTAAATGAAATTAAGTTTGACACCTTTATGTGCCTGTCTGACTTGACCTTTTGGGAAAGGAGGATGTTATCAGGACATGCGAAATACAACTTGTATGTATACTGCTTTAAACAAATATATCGGGTTTTCTAATAGGAAGACAACTTTTTTTCGGTAGTAAATTTTTATAATTTGCAGACGTTGTTCGTTCGTGTACTTAACCATGATGGAAATGTTGAGTTTACTGAATAAATTGACAGTGACGGTTCGATGATTAGTGAAAGGGTGCGTTCACAAATTAAATTCAAAGTTGTCAAGAACCTATTGGAAAACCCATTATAATGTGTGCAATTCAGTGTCATAATATAAGTATATTACTTTTTTTTCCAAAACCAAATATAAAAAAGCGGAGCTGTTATTTCTAAAATGTAATATTTAATTTTTATGGCAATGTGCTCATTTAGCGAGGAAATTTGTTATATTATTATGTGCTAAGTTAAGGAATTAAAGGGGTATTCTAATCTAGACGCACGAATTTCGGACGTTTTTTTCGAGCTCTCTAATAAAAAAAAAAAATATATATATATATATATTTTTTTTTTTTTTTTACTATCCATATTTTTATCATTCCTTTATTTATATTTTAGAAATACATAAATAATTTTAAAAAAATAATTCAAAACTCGAAAAGTTATCCGCTTGTAAAGTGGTGGGTCCAAAAAATGGGGTGTCCTGGCGTACATAGTTCCAACCCTTCTGGTACTATGTCAAAAAAAAATCCAACCGTTCTTAATCAGTAAAGATGTTGACATCGGAGAAGTCAAAAAAAAAATACCCCAAATTGGCAGCCGTTTAAAAAAAAGTTTTTTGTTGCCGCCATTTTGTGAAAAAAAATTGTCTGAGTTCTCCGAGGCAGAAGCGGTAGCGACCTTTTTTTTTGTTTTTGGGCTCCACTTTACTAGCCGATAACTTTCCGATATTTGAATTTTTTTTTTGTTTGTTTAATTTTTTCATGTATTCTTAAAATTAAATATGAATGACAAGTATAAATATAAATGGATAGTATAAATATATAATTGTACAGAACTCGAATAAACGACCGAAATTCGTGCCTCTGGGCTGGAATACCCCTAAAGTTGTCTAGGAAACAAGTGTCATATCAAAAGCCGAAAACGTTACTGATTAAAAATATGACCGCAACAGCAAAATATTGTTGCGAGCTGGATTATTTTTTTTTAATAAATAAGAGCCGTTAAATCGATTTTGAAGTAATACTTTATTAGTCCGTTAATAACAACCGTTACTTTTACCGTACACTTAAAGATTTCTTGACTTTCGCTTCCGTACTTATCGCGTCTTTTACTGCTTACTTCTTATTTATCTTCCCGTTTTTCCTCAT
Organism: Microdon myrmicae; assembly: GCA_963931805.1. Lineage (NCBI taxonomy): Eukaryota > Metazoa > Arthropoda > Insecta > Diptera > Syrphidae > Microdon > Microdon myrmicae. Next base: position 112,068,690 of record OZ007496.1, read on the forward strand.
TCTGATTTGGTGATTCGTTTCCGTCCGTTCCATAGCCTCGAATTGTCGATAGCTCATAGTCTCCAGTTTTTCAGTACTTTCTAGAATATTCTAGTACTGATTGTCATGTGCGTCACAATATGCTATCATAGAAAAACAAACTGCTACCAATTTCAAATCAATTTACCCGCATGAGAAGATTACCATAGACAATGTAGCGGGACGCGTTGCTTACCCGTTATTACATTTGTAAGATTGTTGTTTGTAAAATCTAATTTATTTACAATGCTTTACACAACAAGTGGGCTAGTATAATCGTTACTAATTATTGGGTTTGGGTACCAATTTTATTTCTCACCAATCGTACCCTATGCAACCGATCATTTTGTTCGAACCAATCGCTATCTTACTCATTTTTTTTGTTTGTAAATCTTTATGTATCCCAAAAGATTAGAGTTGATTGTCTCAGGCTTTCGTACGGTCCCACATGCTATTACTTTCATTAGCTACTAAAATGCCTCTATTCTTGTGCATGCGACAACGGGTTAATTTTCTGTTCCTTATTCGAATTTGCAAGTTCAAGCCATTCTTCGTATTCAAATAGAAATTCGGTAATCTCTGATATTGATGAGTTGCGCGGTTGAAGGACAAGAAAAGGACTAAATTGATAACCTAGTTTTTATTATGGTAGAGTAACTTCGGGTATTGTGATATAGCTATTTGTTTTCTAACAATTATTCGAAATTTTTATTACATAGCTTTTGCCGCACTATTCATTATAGCTCTTTGATACATTGCGAATTATATTTCGTTTTCAGAACCCTGCAGGGTAAGCCAATCTGTAGCTATTTACAACAAAATAAAAAAATCTCTGTAACCCCCTTATTAAAATTGTCGGATAATGTGATATGGCTACTGAATTAAAAACTCACCCAGTATACTGTCAGCTCTATTCACACACAAACAAAATGTATTACTTCAGTTTTTAATTTTGCTCCAAGTTTTGCTGAAATATAACATAAAGCTCACACAAAAAAAAACTGTCGACTGTACACCTTAAACAATTTCAATGCACTGACATACAACGCAATGAGCGCGCCTAAAACTGCAGCACGTGTTCTTTGCCATTGCCGTCATGTTGACAAGAAAATTCTTGTCGAGAATTGATTATTTCGGAAAATATGATGGTATATCACATTTCCCAACCATATCACAATACCCGAAGTTACTATATCAAAAAAAAAAAAAAAAAACAAGAAGAAACACACAAGATCGTTCAGCATGTTTCCATTAAGGCTTAAGAAGCATTTGACAGGTAAAAGTGGGATTGAATATTCTTAACACCTTAGAGCAACTTCTTAACACACTTAGACCAACACCTTCCTTGTGTCTGCATTCCCGAGAATGGTTTTGTAAGTTACTCTGTTACCATCCTCTCCGTTGGTATATGAGTCAATCTGAGCTCCCTATTCTTATAGTGCTTGTCGAACAAAATGATAATGCATCGCAATGTGTATCATGCGGGAATGACAAACTGCTTTTTCAGCGATACATTTTGCTTGTCTCTTCCAACCGTTATACCCGCCAAAACTGGAATTCCCAGCATCTAATTTGGCAAGTACACGATTTCTCTAGATGTTTCTGACAATCGATTCCAGATTCATTGAGTCTGTGCTATCCTTTCCCTTTTTTGAGATAGATTGTATGATGACTGCTTTCCAGTGCGCTGGTTAATGTGCACTATTCAATGCGTTGTTAAACAGCATTGTGTATATATTCGTTGCCACTGAAGGATGGTGTTTCAGTACGATGTTGGATACTCCATTCATTCCTACTGACTTTTTATTTTTCGGTGACTCGAAGATCCCTTGGATTTCTTTCTAGGTTATTAATAGATTATTAGCCCCGTCGATGGCGATGATGCAGTTGCATTTTTTTCGTCATTGAATTCGGAAAACCAAAATTCTCTGATCGCCCCTACGAAATATTTTGGTATAAAAACATTCACTTTATTAATTCATCTTAGAACTAACTATTACTTTAAGCTGACAATTAATCACGAACTGTCTTTATTTTCCCATGTACCTGCCTATCAAGAGTGCCCTGCTCTGATTGACTGTGAATTATAAGACTAAACAAAATTCGGCCTGTCTCAATTGTCACTGTGTGACTGAACTATTAGACTAAACAAAATACGACCTGCCTCCATTGCCGTGATGTGATTGTGAACTGTGAAGGTTATCTCAAATTCATCTTCGCCATTTCCATTTCACACTCGGCCGTCCTGACTGGGCATTCTTCCCGAATGTTCATTGCCTTCGTCCTTTTCGTCACTCCTAAATAGATCCTCACAGTCGTCGCTTGCCCAGAGTTTCATATAGTCGGCGGCGGAGGATGTCTGTTTGGGCCCATGACTCTCTCCTATCCGACGCACAATCTAGCGATCTTTGCGCGGGGTCTTGATAACCTTAAATGATCCAAGGAACTTGTCTGCGAGCTTTAAGCCAGGTTCTTGCTGTACTTTGCGAATAGCGATGATATCAGAATGCCGCCTCCCTGTTTCTATTGAAGTTTCGTTTGTTTTCAGACTGAATGTGTGGGTTATTTCCTTTGCCTGGTTACGGACTTCTGCTCGTTGGCCATCGAATGAGCCAATCAGTTCTTCCTCCAGAAGCTCCCTAATCTCTTGATCGTCCTTCAAACTAGCGTTCACTTCGAACATTAATCGGAATAGTGACATCCCGTGTGGTGTGGCGTGGCATCTGTACCGTGCCCAGATATCGATACCACTCACTTCGTATAGGAGCTGATAGCTTCACTAGCAGTGTTATTAGGGTGCGGTTCACCCTTTCAACTTGACCATTGGCCTGTGGCGGTTCCGCCAGATCCCACGGCTCGCCTTCCTAAAAAAAAAACCCCATAACCACAACCCAGTCTGCATAAGCTTTCGCTAATGCAATTCGCATTAGCATCTTAAATGCTTCACGCATCAAATAGATCCAATTATTATAACCCAAAAGTACCTGCAAAAGAATTCTTACCTTTTCAAGCATTCCTTCGCTTACAAATCCCCTGTAAGAGTTCTTACTTTCCTTATCATAAACCCCGGTTCACATATCATGTAACCATTCCAGCCAGAGATAATTATCATGGCGTCGCCTATTCCCACCTTCATTCATGTATACGATAAATTTCTTTATGTATACATTGGCTGGCGACGTTTTTCTCCCAGCAATAAAATTCCCTAACTTGCACAATGTGCAACCCAAAGCAAATACGCATTCCGCGTCCCTTGGCATCAATTGAAATCCAAGCATAAACAATGCAAATGGGCATTCAATACGTACCCTTACTAGCGATGTCATAAACACCATTTCCCAGTAACCTAGCTAAAACTAATTAGCACATTCCTGCATCGCATCGTGGTCTCTTTGTTTAGCTGCCACGCACATGCATCCGACGATTTCGGTTTTATTTGCTTTACCGAAATCGTATCCTAGGAATGCACTTTATGTCTTTCTTTGTTTTAGGCACACATACCACCATGATCACGATGAGCGAGTGAGCTCTGAACGAGCAAGATATCGTTGAGTCGTAATTCAATCTTCAGAGCGGTCGGGTCGCTCGTCATCCACCGTACCGGCGCCCGGTACGGTGGGTTAAAACGTTTGTGCCGCAGTTCGTGTGTGGAATGTCTAAGAATCTATTAAAATCAGCCAACACTAGTAATAAGTATAAGTAAGTATCATTCATAATAAAAAAAGTTTAAGCATAAATAGCATCGCCGGAGTGTTTTTGTTTCTGTGTTGTGTCCGCTCGGTCGCGAAGGTCAACCATCGTTTTCTCCCCCCTTGCGTTGTGGGCAGTGTTCGCGCGAACAATTTATGATGGAGGAGGAAGTGAACCTAGTGTCCGTGTTAGGCACATTACTTCCTCCCCACAGGCCCTTGGTATCCCCGTGGTTGCCAGAACATGTTCAATGTCTCTTGAACTCCTTTGAAGTAAACGCGGCACTCCTGTCGGAAAAGATCCTCCGAGTATTTCCAAAGATAAATGACCGCCTTCGCAAATGGCTTCTGTTGATGCCGTCGGTTTTGTGCCATAGAGCGAAATGGACTTGGAAAAAGCGTCCACAATGACCATGATGTGCGCGTAAAACTTCTAGGTTGACGCCAGTGGACTCAGGATTCAGGAATCCTTGTCGTTTTCCTCGGTTTCGCTCGACCAGTATACACGAAGTACAATTCTGAATTACCTTTTCAATCTTAACCCTTAAATCAGAAATCCAGGAACTATTCTAGATCAGCGTCTCTGCCTTATTGACCCCAAAGTGGGCTCGTTCATGGGCTTTTCGTATCACCTGTAGCTGCATTGACTTCGGAATTACAACGTGCACCTCGTCACCAACATCTTTACATAATAAATCAAGTTGCAAGCTATAGTCATGGAGCTTTCCTTCTTCCAACCGCTTGAATTTCTCCTGCAGATCGTCGTCGTGTTGCTGTGCTTTCTTGAGTCGCGCAGCAAGCCATTCGTGGCTCTCATCCGGAAAGTGGGTTTCGGATTAAAGCGTCGACATGCTCCATCCCGGTCTATGCTCTATCGAATACTGGTATTCTAGCAGCAATGCCCATCGAGCTACTATAACGCAAAAATCCTTCTTGCTCATCGTCATTGTAAGGGCCTTGCAAACGGTTACAATCTTGAAATGTATACCCGGCAGATTTACTCGGAATCGTCGAACTGCCCTGATAACTGACAAAACTTCAATTTCATAGCTCGTATACTTCTTCTCCACCGGCGTTGTTTTACCGCTAGCGCAGTATATTGGATGCAGCAGCCCATCGTTTTCGTCGCGTTGCAAGAGGATGGCTCCGTATCAATACTTCGATGCGTCCGTATGGAATTCTGCCTCAGCTCCTATTCTATATAACTTAAGCACAGGTTTTTTGGCTTAGGCACGTCTTGAAAAGTTCGAAAGCTTATTTTTCGGCGTCTCCAAAATTAAATTCGACATCTGCTCGCGAAAGGTTTGATAGAGGTCGCGCAATCTTTTAGTAGTCAGGAATGAATTTCCTGAAGTATCCAGTCAGTCCCAAAAAAGCCTGCACTTATCAAGCTTCTTAGGCTCGGAAAAACTTCTAACCGCTTCAGTTTTCCGCTGCGTTGGCCAGACGGTTCCGTCTTCGATGATACGGCGCAAGAATTCAACACGTCTTGTCAGGAAGCAACATTTCTTCCAGTTGATACTCAGTTCAGCCCTCCTTCCCGTCTCAAATACGTCTTTCAATCGTTTCAGCCAGTCCTCGCGTTTGTTGAAAAGAACAATCAGGTCATCAGGACGGACATGCCCGTCTCCGAATATAGCATTTACATATCGCTGGAAAACTGATGGTGAACTACGCAGGCCAAAAGTGACACGCAGGAACTCAAGTTGTCCGCCTGGAACAATAAATGCGGTATATTTAATACTCTCGGCATCGGTTGGTACGTGGAAGAAATCATTCTTCAAGTCGAGTGTACTGAAGATCTTCGTGTCTTCTAGTTTAGTCAGTTGTTCCTTGATTATCGGCAGGGTATATCTGTGTCGAATGATTTTTTTTTTTATTGAAAAGTCGGTAGTCAACCCAAAATCGGTGTGTTCCGTCTTTCTCCTTGACTAACACAATTGGGCTACCATAGCTAGATGATGCTGGTCGAATGGTGCCCTGGTTCTGCCATTCCCCTGTTTAATAGTTGACAATGTTTTCGTTGGGCGCCAGCCGTCTTGCCTTTTGATACACTGGTTTGTTGTCTTTTAATATGAGTCTCACACTTACTGTTGTCTCCAACGTCAGACTGTTTGCCTGATTGCGTCTCTGATCGATGCCCATTAAGTGTCCACACTATTGGCTTCCTTTTCCTCACCGCTCCCATTCTCTAGGATGCTAAATTTATTCGTTAGTTCGTCTTGATTTTCAGCCCTTTTGCGCAGGTCTTTTAGTTTATTGACGTCGAACTTTTTGCTGCGAGCCGACTCCTAATTTTGCCCATCACTAGGAGATGGTCGGGGTCGCAATCCACTCCTTTATATGATCTTACGTCAAGAATGTGGTGCCTTTTGTCTATGAGGAAGAGGTCTATTAGGTTACGCGTTACTCCGTCGTCGGGTGATATCCATGTTGCTTTATGAATTTGCTTGTGCTTGAACATCGTGGTTTTCACTACCAGATCTTTTGACGCTGCGCACGCGATAATTGGAATTCCATTATCATTTGAAACGTCCTGTAGGCTTTCTTTACCTATAGTTGGTTGGAAAATGTCTTCCTTTCCAATTTTCGCGTTGAGGTCACCGAATAGGATCTTAACATCGAATGATAAGATCCCACCAAATACTACCACTAGGGTCTCGTAGAACGTGTCTGTTGGAGCGTGTACGTTTATAAGTACATAATTGTAGCATGCATCATCATCATCGGCACTATAACCGGACCCGGTCTTGGCCTTATTTATTAGCAAGTCTCGAGGCTTGTTAAATTTTCCATAATAATTTATTTTTACGGGCAAGATTATTAACCTTGCGCCATAATTGTACTATGGACCCTGTATTTTTAGCACCGACATTTGGTCATTAATATATTTCACACCTTTTACATGGGGCGTAATCTTCTTGCTTATGATGAAGCCGGTTCCGAGGTTATAAGTGCAACAGTTGGAATAAATATTTATATTTTAGTGAGAGGTTTGTGGCGGTGCCGCCAAACCCCACGGTGCACTTACCTTAAAAACCCCCATAACCACAACCCAGTCTGCATAAGCTTTCGCTAATGCAGTTCGCATTAGCATCTTAAATGCTTCACGCATTATATAGATCAAATCTACAATCTAAAAAGTCCCTGCGAAAGAAAACTTACCTTTCATGCATTTTCTTTGCATACCAATCCTCTGTAAGATTTCTTTATTGGCTTATCAGGAATTCCAAGGCAATTTCGGCATCTACGTTGCCAGACAAATTCCCCTATCCGAATTCCTGTAAACAAATGATTTGAATTACATACTTTGTAACCTTCACCAAGGATCATAAATATTGCGTCGTCTATTTTCCAACTTCGCCATGTGCACGATAAATTTCTTTACGTACACATTGGCCGGCGACCTTTTTCTCCCAGCAATAAAATTCTCTGACTCGCACAATGTGCAAACCAAAGCAAATACGCTTTCCGCGTCTCTTAGCATCAATTGAATTCAAAGCATAAACAATGCAAATATAGAATCCGTTTCCCACAAACGGATTTTCCTGCATATACAAATGCTATCAAGGGATTTGTTTCGTCCAACAACCCATTAGCACCTTTCCCAATGTCTATTCGTATATTTAACATACACAAGGGAATCATTCATCTAAGACTTTTACGATGCCCTCGTCTCATCTTTTTTTTTACCATATTTCTTCGCTGTATCGTCGTCTATTTATTTAGACGCGATGCACTCCATAGACGACGATCTTTTCGATCCTTTTGTCTTTACCGCCTGTCTGCTTCGTTTACCCATTGCCCTCGAGCACGTGTAAACCACACAGATCTGAAAGATCGCACACATACCACCATGATCACGATGAGTGAGCTCTGCACGAGCAAGATATCGCTGAGTCTTATTCCATCCACTGAACGAATCAGTCGAGTGTTTTCTTCATCCACAGCAGCGTGTACACGGGGGTGCACACACCCCCCGTGAATAAGTCGAGTCGCGTTTTCTTGTCATCCACGGTGCGCATCAGGAGTCGGGTCCTTATCTAAAATAAAATCGAATTTGTATTCGTCGGTTAATTTAAAAAGACATAAACCTTAACAGTACAACTTTTGACTAAAACGTGTTTAAATAAGATCAGTGACACAATAAAGTCATCATAAATAATTATATGCAGAGTGTTTTATTGTGCCGTGTGTTCACTGGATGTGGCATTGTGGAGTCCTGTTGGCATTTTCCTATTGTGTTGGTGGAACATATGTATGATGGAGGAGGAAGTGAACCAAGTACTCATGCTGGTATATACTTCCTCCCCACAGGTTCTCACCCCCTTCCACATAAACAGAACGCCTCCCGTGAAATATCAAAATTGTCGTATATTTTTTTTTCTAATGTCAAGAGTTGCTTAATCCAATGATATATTATTTGTATATCAAAAAAAAATCATTAAAAACCCCTTTTTTGGGTTCCAAACAGGTATAATCCCTTAAGTGCAACAGGTGGAATAAATATCGATATTTTAGTGAGAGATTCCCATCCCCCCATCCACATAAATAAAGCACCTCGTGAAATATCAGAATTGTCATATATCACGTATTTTGCCAATAGTCGTGAGTTTCGATGCCTATTCTCGTGAGTTGAAATTGGCCCGTGGCTTATCACTTTCTGTGCATTCAAATTCATTTACATGTTCACCCTCCTCTGAGCCTCCTTTTGAGTGCATTATTTTGATTGTCTTTGCCGGTTAGGTACCGCAGTTCTTCATCCCCATTCAAAACTATCCTCCGGTTTTAACTTAAAACAACGGCACCTTTTGTATTACATATCATCTAACTGACTACATCGTAGTGAATACCAGTTCGCGCTGGAAAATCACAAAACTGCGCAAAGGTTCAGGAAGCCCATCATTTCAGAGGACACCAGGAGCATGAGAACGACTGAAAGTTAACTATAAGCATAAAAAGAGCTGTACTGCATTGATCCGAAAATGTCATCCGTTTCAAATATATCGCCAATTTTCACATCTATCCGGGGCTGCTACAATTAAGCCAACTTTAGTGATTCAAAATCTCACTGGACGATAGGTAAGCGATGTAACAAATGCAATACTGCGTTTATCCATTTATTCAACCACAGACAAACAATTTGTTTACTATATAAAATTCAGTTGTTGGTTGTTGACGCTAAAATTCAAATTTTAATCTGCTAGAATATAATTTATGTCTTGTGTGTTTCCATGGAACGATGACCAAGCCGAGTCAGTGAAGTCACGAACTTCCTGGTCCTTATAGGCCAATAAATACGAGGGTTTCCTTTTATATTTCGGGATTAGAGAACAAAAACAAATATAGATCATCGAAAATCACTTTATTGTTTTTCAAAATATTCCCCATGAAGATCTATATACTTTTGCATGCGTTTGAACCAATTGTCGAAGCACTTTTGCCACTCTGATTGAGATATCTTCAACACATGCATTCTGAATGCAGCAACCGCTTCTTCAGGTGTCGAAAAACGTTGACCTCTCAGTTTGTTTTTTACGTACGGGAATAAAAAGAAGTCATTCGGTGCCAAGTCAGGACTATACGGCGGATGACCCATCAAATCGACGTTTTGGGTGCTCAAAAATGCAGTTGTCGCAGTCGATGCGTGAGAGCTCGCATTGTCGTGGTGAAGGGTGACCCGTCTTCGGCGGTTGGTTTTCCTGATTTCTTGGAAGACAACACTCAGAATTGACTGTTCTGCGTTGTTCTAGTGGTACGGTCGCGATATGTCCAGTTTTTCCGAAAAAACAGGCGACCATTTGCTTGGAAGTGCTTCGTGCGCGAACAACTTTTGTTGGATTTGGCTCATCTTGAAACACCCAGACAGTCGACTGCTGTTTACTGTCGGGCTCATACGCGTAAATCCACGATTCCTCACCTGTCACGATGTCATAGACGTGTTTCGAAGCACCGCGACCGTATTTTTTGAGCATTTCTTTCGACCAATTGACACGAGCCTTTTTTGGGTGATTGACAAATTGTGTGGGATCCAACGCGAACAAATTTGTTTGACAGTCAAATGTTTATGCAATATTGAATGTATGCTGGTCCCACTAACGCCTAAGGTTGTCTCAATCTCACGATAGGTCATATGACGATCTTCCAATATCAGTTCGCGCACAGCATCAATGGTTTTCGGAACAACAACTGATTTTGGACGACCTTCACGAAATTCATCTTGGAGTGAACTACGATCACGATTGAATTCACCACACCATCGATAAACACTGGTCCTTGATGGAGCTTCATCGCCAAAAATTGAATTAAGTTCATCCATGCACTGTTGCTGAGTTAATCCACGCCGAAAGTTGTAAAAACTAATCGCACGAAAATGTTGACGATTTAATTCCATTTTTGGGCCGAGATGAATCTTTTAAGTTACTGTAAACAACACAAATAGCGCTCGTATGTCAAAACGTTCTGAGTGCGTATAACCTCAAAAATGTCCAACTTTACGACAGAGCTGTCAATTGCCGGATTGCAACGCTAGGGTTGCCAAATCCCGAAACATAAGAGGCAACCCTCGTACTAGTATAATATGTTTCCAACATCGTGGTTCACCTCACAATATGGACTTTATTCCAACCGGAATTTAACTTTGGATTTCAATGTCTCACATTGTCGCATAGCTTTGTATATATTGTAGCGAGCTTAGGGTTCGCTGGATTAATTATTTTTAATAAATAAGAGCCGTTAAATCGATTTTGAATTAATGTAACACGTTATTAGTCCCTTAATAACAACCGTTACTTTTTACCGTACACTTAACGATTTCTTGACTCATCGCTTCTTTATTTATCGCTTGCTACTCTGGTTACTTTTTACTTATTACTTACTTCTCCCTCTTGCTCGATCTGCGTGCGACGTATTTATAACGTTTCCTCATTCTGATTCGGCGTTTCGTTTCCGTCCGTTCCATAGCCTTGAATGTTCTACAGTTCATAGTCTCCAGTTTTCCAGTACTTTCTAGAATATCCTAGTACTTTGTTTTGGACTTTCTAAAATATTCTAGTACTGATTGCCGTATGCGTCACAATATTAAGAATAATATTCCTTACCTAGCTCCATCTATTATAGACTTTGTTCTTTCCCGAAATTCAACTTTTTGTAGTAAGAACTTCATTCGCGAATATATTATTCAATGATCTTTTCTTAATATGTACCCGAATCTGGATATCAATGCATTGTTAAACGAGCTCGATAATCTATCCGATTTACTTGAGAGCATCTTAGTCCCGTACCACCATACTGATACTACGCGGCAGTCACTAGTCAGGACGTTCAACACTTGAAGACAGTACATTCAACTATGTTAACTAACATAACCGAATTCTAAAATTTGTCATCATCGTTTTTGATGTTGGTGGTCATTCCACAAACATATTGGATGTCAAATCTCGAGACACGTTTCCTTGTCATGTTTCTCTTCTCCCCCCAACACTGTACACTAGCATTTAAGGGTACCTCAAAACCCCGTTCATGTGCGCCATGTAAAAGAATCATTTCTGCATCATCATGTTATTTTAGGGGATGCAACATTAAAAACCGGGGATTGGTTTAAGAAACGAAAATTATTTGTTTTTCTTTAATGCTGAACGAATAAACTTGAAAAATAGAAAATGTTTCTAGATTCAAATGTCACGACACTTTATTATTAACTTTTTTGTGAATGGTCGTACATTTCTTACTTAAAAAATCGATTAACTATTAATTACTATTAAAGCCTGAACATTTCCAATTTAATTTGACCATAACTGAGTCCAGATAACAAAACACTAAATTAAACAAAACAATGTCGTTAACTTCCAAACAACTGCAATTCTTATCCCAGTATCCTAGACACACTTAACTCCATATCATTAAACTATTTTACAAAATCTTAAAGTTATTTTAATGTATGAAAGAAATTTCTTTGTTGTAGAATAAAAAAATATATCAAAATCTATTACGAAATCGTATATTTAAGCTAGCTAGGGTTATTAAATAATACAATTTAAAATAAGCAAAATAAAATAAAGACAGCTAAAATGTAAGGTAGATTTATGGAATCAAATTTATGGGCAATAATTTATAATTCAATGTGCAATTTCAATATATTCTAATAAGTTAATATTTCTTAGTTTTTTCTTATGTTCTAATTATATGCGTTATATATTGTTAAATTTAAGTTTATTATTAGCTATTACATACTACTACAAATTTACTGTTTCTCATTTGTAATGCGTTTATCACTTTGAAAGCAAAGCCAAATTAACAAACAAAAACCAACAGCGTAATTCTGATATACATTCCGAATTTTGCTAATTACGAGTACTATATTAACGTTTAAGTTTTCTTATATAAATAGAAGTTACACCAATAAAAAATGTTATGATACGCAAAATTAACCAGTTTACAGACAAAAATTGCAATAAATAATACTCACAGAAAACTTCAGTATCATCTTTTACTATGTACTCATATTTTTTCTAACATATTTAAACCAATAACAATAAAAATATGCAATGCATAAGTTCGTTCTATGCTCACAGTAAAAATGTGTTTCATTTCTTAAAGAATAATGGTTGGCTCGTCGAAAGGGTAATATTTTGTCAAGTATAATATACACCCCTGACGACGAAAAAGAAGAATACTACGAGAACGTCGAACGGGCCCTCAATGCCTGCCCAAGATGCGATGTGAAAATCGTTCTTGGTGCTTTGAATGCAAAAATAGGTCGGGAGCCGGTTTTCAGGCACTACGCAGGTTCCCATAGTTTGCATGAGAAGACTAATGACAATGGACTAGGAGTCATCGAACTGGCAGCATCGAAAAACTTGGTCGTTGCAAGTACCAGGTTCCCGCGTAAAGATATTTGTGGCGTCTCTAACAGATACACACACAAACACAAGCAAATAGTGAAGAACACCGAACGAAAATCGAATAAGATGATGCATCAGAGCCGTATACCAGAGCGATAAAATAACAATTCACATCAGTGGAATATACTTGCGTTTAAAAATCGAATTCAATAATCGGCCAGTAGCCTGATGTGTTACGCTTAGGTTCAATTTTTGGTGATTCTAACTGTCAGCGTCAGTTCGAATCACACGTTCTTCACTATCCATCTCAAACGCTATATATTCACAAAGCCACCTGGGTATCACCTGATGGAGCCACTCGCAACCAAATTGACCGCGTGTTGATAGATCGCTGCCACTCCTCGAGCCTGATGACGGTACGAACTTACCGAGGTGCCAACGTCGACTCGGATCACTATCTCGTTGGTACAGTTTTCCGAGCGCGGATTGCCCTACAGAGACGTATTGCATCCGCGGATCAGGTTCGAATCAACACGGCTGCCTTACGCAATCAGAATACCAGTAACACCTTTGGTCATGCGTTAAGACTTCCCCTCGAAAATTTCGACGGGGGGAGAGTAAGTTCTGGGGCCAGAATGCCGGGCGTAGAAGAGAAATGGACACGCCTTAAGAATACTGTTATTAGTACTGCCAACTCCATCTTATGCAGTAGTCGTAGAGATCGGAGCGACTGGTTTGATGATGAGTGCAAACTAGCGACTGAACGTAAGAATGCTGCTGTTGTAATCCAGCGCCGTGCTTCCTCGTTAGGGGGAAGAGCGTGAACCTTTTATTTTGAAACAATTAAAACGCAGGATTAATTTATCTTCTGTTTAATTTTCTGTTTATTCTTTTCTTCTAATAACTTCTTTTTGTCTATTGTAATAACTGTCTGAACTCAACTGTTCTTCTCTGAACTTAACTTAACTCTTAACTCAACTCAACTCAACTCAACTGTTTTCTCAACTTTATCTTTTTCTCAACTGTCTTTACAATGAATTTTTCTCTCTTCTTATACAACTTAGTGTTCTAATCTACTGTAAATTATTACTTGAACAAAATCAATTTTATCAAAGTATTACTTAATCTACTGTGACTTTTAAATTTTGAACAAACTTTGAACGAAAATCAAAGAGCTATGTTTCGAATGAAAAAAGGGGCATGTATGAACTGTACTGAAACTGACTTGATATAGAATATTGTGGATGTTTATTTATGATATATAATAAATGAGAATGTTAGATATCTTAAGAGGATGTTTTAAGGGTGTGTTAGATAAGTAATGAGATTCAGTGTTAAAGTTAATAATCATAAGGACAGCAGTATTCTGGAATACTACACTGCATACCGGACAATGCATCAGTCTCATAGGACGCGTGTGCGCGAGGAAAAATACAAAGAGCTGAAAAAAGGCTTCACAGACAAAAGAAAAGTACCTGGGAAAAAACCTTGCCTATGGAATAGAGAAAAGTAGAGAGCGAGGTCGGCGTGGAAGTTCTACCAAATAATCCGCAGTATGACGCGGTACACACCACGCTGCACTTACTGCAAGGATAAAGAAGGTAATCTGATCACCGATCCTGAAGGCATTCTGGAGCGATGGGAAGTACATTTCAATGGTTTGCTAAATAGTCAGCTCACAGAAGAATTGGAGGCTCCACCAATGCTAGATCAATGCCAAATGCTGCCGCCACCAGAAATTGAGGAAACAGTAAAACCCATAAGACAGCTCAAAACAAATAAAGCCCCCGGAGGGGGTGGCATACCAGCTGAGCTGATCAAACAAGGAAGTACAGCGTTACATCACACAATTCATGAGATCGTGGTGCACGTATGGGAGTAAGAGGAGATGCCGGGAGATTGGTGTCGTGAAATAATTTGCCCCATACATAAGAAGGGAGATATCACACTGTGCAGCAACTATTGGTTTATAACATTGCTGAGTACCGCCTATAAGATACTCTCCTCTATCCCACAAGATCTGATAGCCCCATACGCTAAAGTTATCATTGGTCAATATCAGTGTGAGTTCATCCCAGGCAAATCAGCGATTGATCAGATATTCACCCTTAGGCAGGCGATGGAAAAATGTCTGGAATTTAAGATTCCATTATATCATCTATTAATAGACTTTAAGACCGCATACGACAGCATAGCCAGGGTAGAACTATATAATGCCATGAGAAAGTTCGGCATTCCAAACAAATTGAAACGTAACTAGTCAAGTAAAAATAGCGGGATTGGTATCCAAACCAATAAACATCTTTAATGGACTCCGACAAGAGGATGGTCTGGCCTGCCTCCTTTTCAACCTGGCGTTGTAGAAAGCAATCCGTGACTCTGTCGTCACAACTAGAAGGACTATTATCACCAAGTCCAGCCAGATAGTTCCCTACACAGATGACATCGACATCATCGGTAGAACTGAATCTGCTGTACAGGACTCCTTCATCCAGATCGAGCAGGCGGCACAAAAACTGGGACTGCATATTAATGAGGGGAAAACTAAGTACATGGTGGCAACGTCTGCGAAGAGAAGACTTAACGTTGGTCAAACTATCATGGTAGTGGAGCACGAATTTTAAGTTGTTTTTTTTTTTTTTTTTTTTTTTTTTTTATTAGACTTCTCAGAAGAAGCTCAGAATTTCCATATTTGGCGAAGTCGCACATGTTGGTCAATCATTTCGCTTATACAACAGATACCAGATAATCGTTAAAATTTCCCAGCAGTGTAGTCGTTTATACGGAATAGCTATTTGGCTCAGATGACAGAAACAAATTCAAGATGTTTGAAAAATCTTATTTCATATCTGGGGTTCGCGTTCCTCTACTTTTTTTCTTTTTTTTTTTATTAGACTTCTCTCGGAAGAGGCGAATTTATAGCGCCGAGTGTGCGCCCCGAGATGCTATCAAATAACTGTTGCAGTTCTTTTTGAACAGTTGCAGGTTGTAACGCTCCGGGGACACTCGCGTGGGAAGGGAGTTCCACAGCTTCCCCGCTCTGTAACGGAACGTGTTCTGATGCCGGGATGTTCGCGCCGTCGGGAGATAAACCACAAACGGGTGCCATCCGTCGGATTGTCTTGTGGAGCGCATATAAACCGAATTGCGCGGAACAATGCCAAGAATCTCCGAAGAACAGTGCTCGTGATAATATCTGTAAAACAGACAGAGGTCGGCTACGCGCCTTCGACGTGATAGCGACTGTAGTTCCGACGTCAGCGCCGAGTCCCCGATCAGGCGGATCGCTCGTCTCTGTATGCTCTCAAGTAGGTCGACGGTATGTTCAGGAGCCGAGCTCCAAACATGACAGCAATATTCGAGCGCGGGTCTAATTTGGGATTTATATAGGAGAAGAAGTTGGGCCGGAGTAAAATATTTCCTGGCTCTAAAAAGATAGGTCAGTTTTCCTGAGGCTGACCTGGCGATGCTCGACACGTGTTTATGCCATGTAAGTAGTACAATCCTTTAACTACCTTGGGTCAATAGTATCAGCCGATAACAATATGGAGGAAGAAATACGTGAACGGCTGATCAAAGCCTACTATGGTATATCAAGACTCTTTAAATCCCGAAATGTATCCAGAACATCCAAGCTACTACTGTACAAGACCATGGTCTTACCAGTACTCATGTATAGATCCGAGACCTGGGTGCTCAATAAAAGGCACTCTGAACCCTTAGCCGCGTTCGAGAGGAAGATCTTAAGGAGAATTGTGGGCCCCGAATGTGGGAGGGGAGGGGGGGGGCGTACGCAATTTACCTTGAAGGTAATGTTGTAAGAAAAATCAAACTCGATAGACCCGGTGGTCGGGGCACCTAGCTCGGATGAGCGAAGAGGAGCCTGCCCGGAAAGACCTTTCTGGCAGAATGTATCGAAACAGGGATGGCGTGGGCCAGGACGCCCAGAGCCTGAGAGTATCAAACTGGATAACATGGGCTCGAAATCAGGACCGGTGGAGAGATTTTTTAAATAAGACCAAGACCGGATCCCAGTTGTAATGCCGATGATGATACTGCAAATAATATTGCTGATTTAACTTCCAAATCCTTTCAACTCCCGTGCGCACTCTATGGTGGATGGAAAACAACTCGTCCTGCTCAAGGATTAGCCTCGAGAGACTCGTGGTGAGTCCCTCTTAGCTAAGGGTGAGTTTTCTTTCCTCGAGAGAAACGTGAAGTTTCTCTTTGTAGTGGTGAATTGGAGAGGATCTCTGGGTCGATCTTAGCTAGTGTGCTAATTGATCCATTGTTTACTCATGCAACGAGCTCGTGGGAAAACGAAACAGAAAAGGGAATGAACAAAGGACATCATAGGAGACATGGGTGCAGCTGTATAAATAGTCTTCATGCAATTAGGGAAACTGGGTGGTAAAAGCAGTTCAGATACACAATGGTGATTGTGCACTGTATCTTGCTGGTGGAAAAGGTCGTATTCTTTGTATGCATGTTTATATGCTGGAGAAATTGATTCTTGGCGGTTAGACGCTAGGTGCGCAAACTGCTTTTGTCGATTGGACAAAAGGCTGACGAGACTGTGGACCAGGAAATTGTGCTGCGCATGTGTGTGGCGGGGTACGCTGGCTGACAGGAGCGCCGATAAGGTTTTCCTAATTAAGGATGATGCTTTGCCTGTAAAGAATTCTTTTCAGAGATTTTGATAATGCGTTAAACGCATGAATGTTAGCGAATTCTTTACGGGGAGTTTTGGGTGAGGTGCATGAAATATCCTTGGGAAGGAAATGCTTTCAGGTAACTGCAGGTTGGCAAAGGGAGTTGGGGTTGAAATTGTGGGTGGTTCTTTGCGTAGCTTTAAAGAACCCCCACAACACTACCACGAAAAGTTTTTTCACGGCATCACCGCCACGACGATGAACGAAATTAGGCAGAAATAGTGGATCCTGGGCCTAAGGACAATGACAAAGAAGATGATACATCAATGCCAGTGGTGCAAAGTCCGCAAGGGCAAAACCCAGGTGCCGCCTGTCGGTGATCTACTCGGCGGCCGGCTGTACCACCATAAGTTCCCCTTCGCCAGCACGGCAGTGGACTATTTCGGTCCAATGAAAGTCGCTGTTGGAAGAAGAATAGAAAAACACTGGGGTGTTCTATTCACATGTTTGACCACAAGAGCTGTGCACTTGGAGTTGGCGAACTCACTCAATGCTGGTTCCATGATTATGCCCTTGTGGCGAATGATAGCGAAACGAGGAGCTCCGAAGGTGATATGGAGCGACAGTGGGCCTAACTTCGTGAACGCAAATAGAGAGCTGGAAGAAGCGGCAAAAGGGGAAAGTATTCAGTGGACGTTCATACCGCCCGGATGTCCGAACATGGGAGGCGCACGGGAAAGGCTCGTGCGCTCGGTAAAGATAGCTTTGTTTGCCGTTCTGCACACGAGGGTCCCACCAAAGGAGGTTCTGCATACATTGATGACTGCATAGGAGCATGTCATACATTCATGCCCGGGTACTGATCCGAAGGAAGAAGATAGTCTGACGCCAAACCATTTCATGCTGGGGCGATCCTGCGGAACGACATCGCCTGGCGAATTCAATGACTGTGAGGTCGTTGGTAGAACGAACTGGAGAACTGGCCCGCGGTTGGCGGATCATTTTTGGAATACGTGGATCAAGGAATATCTACCTACCTTGATGCCGAAGAGGATTTCTGGGCGGCACCCTGTGGACCTGTAGGGAGGAGAAGTATTGTACCAGGCATGGGCACTCCGTTCACTCCTATCCCCACCCGACTGTCACTAAAGTGCCGACACGTATCGTTCGCAAGGAAGACAACACAAAACAAAACTTCTCAACACAGGAAACAAGTTAAATGAAACACAAGAATTAATTGCTGATCACATCTTTTACTTTTCTTGTTTCTTAACACAAGGTAGTTTTGACTTAAGCACAAACAGTTTTCAATTCAGCGTTGTGGTTGCTGTAATATGTTCACTTAATGTTAAAATATTTGTATTTGGTTTAAACTAGGCCCAACGTTCGCGGAATACGTAGTGAAGCGAATAAAAGGATACATCCCGCAGGGGTGCAGAATCCAGTGCACACCCTACGGGGGATGCTAAGAAAAACAAACTCTGTGCGCGCACTGACAGATGAATGGAGGATCGACCAGCTCGGTCAGTGTGTGGAATAAGACTCACTGATATCCTCTCCAATAAGGATATCGTTTTTACCTACCACCAGAGAAACGTAAAGTCTCCCTTGGTGGTATAGGAAACCAGATCTTGTAATAAAGGTCATGGTGGTATGTGTGCGATCGTTCAGATCTGTGTGGTTTACACGTGCTCGAGGGCAATGGGTAAACGAAGCAGACAGGCAGTAAAAACAAAGGGACCGAAAAGATCATCGTCCATGGAGTGTATCGCGTCTAAGTAAATAGACGACGACACAGCGAAGAAATGTGGCAAAAGAAAAGATGGAACGAGGGTATCATAAAAGTCTTTGATGGATGCTGCCCTTGTGTAAATATACGAATAACCATTAGAAAGAGGTGCTAATGTATTTCAATACTTTATACAATGAGAATTGTATTATATAACGAATTGCTTACATTTGTATATGCCGGGTAATTAGTTGCGGCAGGGAAAGAAATTCAAGATTGTTTGTCTATTGAACAACGAATCGCTGGTTGGATTGCTGCAGCTGTAAAAACAAGCCGTCCGTCGTTGCATTTCAATTGATAACAATGGGTGCCGAATGTTGTGTATTTATGGTGCATATGCACATTGAGGAACTATTTTTAGGAATTTTGTCTAGCACGTTGAAAGCATCAAATGTCCTTGTAAAAGGAAATGTTTCAGGTATGAGAAATTGAAATCTGCCTGGGATTCTTGAATAGGTAGAAAGAAATTCTTACAGGAAATTATATGCGAAGCAATGCATGAAGGTAAGTTTTCTTTTACAGGGACTTTTTGGATTATAGATTTGATCTATATAATGCGTGGAGCATTTAAGATGCTAATGCGATTGCATTAGCGAAAGCTTATGCATACTGGGTTGTATGGATGGGGGTTTTTCAGGAAGGTGAACCGTGGGATTTGGCGGAACCGTCACAGACCCACAGATCGGAGACATAGTCCTGGTGGTGGATGCGTCACTACCGCGAAACGCTTGGCATCTAGGGGAGGTCCAAACGATGTATCCGAGACCAGACGGCAGAATCAGGATTCTGGATGCGAAGACACCATTTGGAGGATGCGTTGACCGACCCGCCGTATTGTCGTTTTAGTTCCCATGAAAGCGTCGCCTCAACAGGACAAAGCGCCTTACACGGTAGGGGAGGGTGTTGACGACGTAACATACGAGGCCGAGGGCGGCACGGACATGACACGACGTGAACGCACGAGCCAGCTGTTTGTTTAAATATCAGACTCGCACGTGGACAAGCGTACGGGGACGTGACTAGCTTATATAAAGCAAGGCGTGTCCGGTGTAAGTGAGGCATTCCCGATAGGATTGCGAAGAGATCGCGTTACAGACTGGAGTAATAAATAAACAAAATAATTCTAAATAAAATAATATAAATACAGTCCATTCATTTGATAGGCGATTCGCACTCGCGACATTGCCGAGACGCCGCCTTGCAGTAACAATAAGTCTCTAGCCATCGATATCGATGAATAAGACAATGTTTCAAAATCCCATGATGTGGAGGAAAATATGAATGAGGACAGTATCGATGACAGCTTGGGTCATGTAACCAGCCGGCCAAACAAGTTGGTAACATGGTCCCCGGTACGCTATGGTGACTGGGTGGCTTAGGTAGTTGAAACTAGTTAATATATTACATTATAAAATTATGAACATATACATATTAGCATTAAAAAAAAAAGGTTGTCTGGGCGCAAGGCGCTCGGACATTATATTCGTGACAACGTATCCTAAATATGTAACATTGAAGATACAAGTTATTAAATCAAAATTAAAGTGTTTTTTTCCGAATGCCTCCAAGTGTAGGCATTAATTTTGGTTTGCTTAACGAAATTTTACAAGTAGTGCAAACTACTGTGTATTCGTCGGGACACAGTTGTCGATTTTCTTTTGTGTGCCAGTCCGAAATTACGTTCATCTGTTGCACTGTGCTCGGTTTTAAATCGCGTTCAAACCAAAGTCTATCGTAAACAGAGCAAACATACCCAAAGTCATTGTCAAGAAACATCAATTTAAATCTTGATATCGATTTGTTCCATTTCATGTCCCATACCTCTTGCGCCGATATAACTGGTTGTATTGTAAAATACACGGGTTCTGCTGCTGAAGGCTGTTGTAGGTTTACAACCTGTAGTTCTTGAACGTTGTTTGAACTTGCCACTGCGAAACCACTATGAACAGACAATTTTCTCTTAGCTATATCCGATTTATTTAATGCTGCAAGGCGCTGCCTGTATTCGCGTTGTCTCCGTGAATTTTTTGTCTTTACACTTTCAACCTGTACAGCTGTTCTCGACAGTGCAAGGC
This sequence comes from Microdon myrmicae, assembly GCA_963931805.1. Classification (NCBI taxonomy): domain Eukaryota; kingdom Metazoa; phylum Arthropoda; class Insecta; order Diptera; family Syrphidae; genus Microdon; species Microdon myrmicae. The sequence goes on from OZ007496.1 coordinate 112,089,756, forward strand.
GCTGTCTGTATTCCCGTTGTCTCTCTGCATTTGACTTAGGAGCAATTAAGAGAGTCGCGCGCTCGCTCACTGCGGCTCGTGCGTTATCGGTTATCGTTATCGTAACGCTACAAACTTTTTTCCGAATGCCTCCCAAGGTATACCGATTTATAAGACGTTGTCACGTCAAAACAAAAAAGAAAGCGTGTAAGAGTAATTTAAGAGCATTAAAGAGAACACTGTACAGCTTTGTCTAATCATCGGGCACTGGTACTTACTCACATGCACTGGCGATTGATTGGGGTGTCATCAACGATGAACGTTGGAATATGGAAACAACTAACATAATAAACTCATTAACTTAAATAAATGACTTTTATTTTCACACAGCTTGTAACAAAATCTTAACACTTAACCCGGTTTGAATCATAAAAAGAAGCGGTTGCTCTATCATGGAGAAAATTTGTAATATATACGAGGTGGTGCAAAATAAATCACCCTATCGGAAGATGTTATAATTTTTGCAAATGGCGTCGTACGTCAATGATATTTGACATTTGTGAACTAGATAGCTGCAAAATACAAACAGGTAAGCAATGGAGGCCGTGTGAATTACTGGCAAGCCATACTTAATATCAAAAACGAAGAGGACGATTTTGTGTCGAAAATCATCATGAGCGACGAAGCGCATTTCCACTTAAGAGGTTACGTCAATAAATCTTCGTTTCTGGGGCACTGAATATCCGCGTGTGATGCACGAAGAGCCATTACATCCACTCAAAGCCACTGTGTGATGCTGCGTTCAAGCGGGAAGAGTGATTAGGCCGTATTTTTTTGAGGACGCCATCGGCAATACGGTCACTGTTACTGGCGAACGCTACAGGGCCATGATAAACGACTTCTTACTGCCGGAATTGGATGAGCTGGGCTTGGTCAACATGTGGTTTCAACAAGACGATGCAACCGCACACAGCACGACCCACAATGGATATTGTGAAGGAAGCGTTTCCTGGCCGGTAGTCTCCCGTTTTGGCGATTTGGCACGGCCAGCAAAATCGCCCGATTTAACCATACCAGACTTCTTTCTTTGGGGCTAATTGAAGTCACGGGTTTATGCCACCAAGCCTCAGACAATCGCAGTCCTTAGGGAGAATATTGGACAGGAATGCGAACAGTTACCACCGGAAATCTTGCGGAAAGTCATGGAAAATGCGATAAAACGGATACAAATGTGTATCAACACTAGCGCCAGCCACTTGACGGATATCACCTTTTCCACTTAACAGAAAAAATGTTAAATGTCCAAATAAAGATTTCCATCACCCAAAATCTTTTTTTTTATTTAGTAAAAAATAATTCAAAAATAAAATTGAATGATTAATTTTGCGCCACCTTGTACCAAAATAATAGAGGAAAAAGGAGCACAAAACAGCAGTGTTTCTTTTCTTTTTTCTGTGATTTCAGAACGCAGCTGAAAGCACACATCTCGACCAAAAGCACACATCAAGAAAGAACGTCCCTGGTTCAGCATGGCAAACAGAAAGAAAAATACATGAAATAAAATATTTTCTGAAATAGGCATTTTTTTAACTCACATTTCAGCTTTCCAAAAAAAAAGATCAACGAAAGCTTTAACAATTTTCCCTTTTCTTTTATTTCTTTCTTTCATATTTTTTTCTCTTTTTTCTTTTCTCATTTCATCACCATCATCGGCCCTACAGCCGGGATGCGGTCTTGGCCTCATTTAACAAGTCTGATGCTTGTTAAATTGTCCATAATAATTTATTTTTCGGGGCAAGGTTGTGGGGTAGACGTATGGTATGCCAGCACGGGAACTGATTCACTTCTATCCCCATCGCGTTCATGGTCCACAACTTACAATCACACCTCAAGCAGCTCACAAGGACAAGGAAATAAAACACACAGGATTTCGCGGAGTAATCTTTATTTTTATGTACGCTATTGTTATTGTAATTAAAGTTTACTTTAATAATTGTGCACGATACTGTTTCTTTATATTTAATAACTTTATTTAATGTGTTCTATTTGTTAAACTCTATTTGTTAACACTGGGTGGTACATTTATCGGCATTTCTAAACTTAATAATGATGGCACATTCACAGATCTGCAGAACACACGAATTGTAATTGAAATAACTCGAATTTGCCTTTGCCTGCCGTTTGCAAATGATTTAGTTTATAAAAAAGAACCCGACTCTAACGCGACAAAACACATTGTTACAATACACTCGGGGGTGGGCGCACCCCCATGCGAATGCTAGTATATTACCAAGGCGACCGACTCCTTCTGTGGTTGGATTACGACTCTGGTGTACGCATTCCCGCAGCGCTACGGGGAGCGGAAGACGGCACAACCGGCGCGTCTAGTGGTTGGAAAACGACTCAGCGATGTGCATTCGCTGGTGGTTGAAATTCTGCCGCTGGTAAATACTCTCCCAGCTAAGGGGTGAGTTTCTTCTTACAAGAGAAACGTGAAGTCTCTCTTTGTAGAGTAAGGAACCGGCTCTTTCAGGGTAGATCAAGGTGGTGTGTGTGTAGGTGCTCGTGTAGATCACATTGTTTACCGATGTATTGAAACGAAGGATAAATGAGATCGCATCGGAGACAAGGAACAAAGGAAAAAAATCTACCATGGGCTGAGCAAACACGCTACAACTCATTGGGTGCTAATGGATTTGAGATACGCAATGGAAATTGTATATCGGATCTTTGGTCGGCGGTAAAAAACCGAATTCTTGTCTGCATTTGTATATGCTGAAGAATTCGTTTGGTGGGTAAGCACGAAGTTGGTGATTGTTTGTCAGTAGGGCAAACAGATCATGTAATTAGCCTTGCAGCTGAGTCAACAAGCTGCTTGGCGTTGCTTTGTCGTTGGACAAAAGGGTCGCCAACCAATGTGCACGTAAAGCTGGGATTTGCCTGTCAACCAAGGGTGCCGAATAGTTTTTGGATTTATGATGCCCGTATGATGTGAAGAATTCTTTTCAGAGAATTTAGGAAATGCATTGGATGCATGAATGAAAGAATTCTTGTAGGGAATTTTATGTAATGCGTTAAGTTCATTACATGTCCTTAAAGAAGGAAATGTTGCAGGTATGCGAGGGAAATGGGAGTTAGGGTTGCAAATATGGGGGGTTCTTTAGGTAAGCTTTAAAGAACCCCCACAAGGTTATTAGCCTTGCGCCACCTTTTCTCATTTCAGTCGCCTTAAATTTTAAATTTATTATTTGTTAAATGTACAGAATACACAATCCCTTTATTGTTCTCGTTTCGTTCTGTGCGTTGCTTCAATTTTTGTTTTTGTGTGGTCTACCCGCCGGTGGAAATAATTTTCTAGTGCGATTTTATATTAAACCATCCGAGACCACGAAAACTCGTCCGTCATGATTTCATATATCGGATTAAGCGATCCGAGATATCAGGATTTTGTCCCGGTATTTGACGGAAACCCATACAATCTGTAAAAATTTATATTATTAGCGTTAAGAGGTCATGGAATATATCTGGACATCTGTTAACATGACATCATAAAAACATTAGTTGATTTGTATCTGTATGATAAAATTTTTCTTGGTTGAGAATGTCCGTATACGAGTCAAATTCGCATCATTTGTGGGAGGTTTTAATTTTCTACTTCAATATAAAGGCATCTCTGTCTAAGACTTATCGAACGCACTCAAAGATTTATGGTGAGACAGCTATTAGCAGAAGAATGTGTGGTGAGGGGGCTCATTTTTCCAAAAACGGTGATTTTGATGTCGAAGCTCGCTATAGCAATGGAAAACAGAAGATTTTTGAAAATTTAGGATCGACGGCTTTTCCTGGTCAAGACTCGATCATTGAGACGGACTCAGCAAGCTGTGTCAAACCGCCTCAAAACCATAAGAATGATACAAAATCACAAAAAATAAGCTTATATTTTGTGAAAATATTTTTTCTTTGCAAGCGGAGAATAAGCCCAGTAAGCGATTTCTCGGACGTCGTAAAAACTAGACTACATAACCCGAGACCGACATCGGACAGGTTCGAAAAATCTGATGCCATTTTTATAAATTTAACTATTCCTAAGCCAAGTGGAGATACAGCTTAGTGGATTTACAGAACCTATTCACGTCTCCAAATAAAAATGTTCTAGGTAACATTTTTATCAAGAATATCCTTATAGAGCAAAAAAGGACCACCTAACAATAAGTCCCCACGAATTATTCACATCACACAGAAGTCTGCGGTCAACTAGGGCACTGGAGTCGTGTCAGTAACAGCTGTAATGGAAATCGCAACAAGGCTATTCAAAATAAGTACCCGACAAACACAAAACAAACCTATTATATCATCTACCCGCAGTTGCATGCGGAATTCCTCAACAAACGGAAAGAGTTGAGGAATGTGATCCGCAAAAGTAAATATCACGCGTTCTGCTCCTTAAGGGATGCATTAAATAACAACCCATGGCGCAGCGCTTACAGGATTAGTCATGAAAAGACTATACGAGGGTTGTTTCGGGATTTGGCACCCCAGCGTTCCAATCCGGCAGTTGACAGCTCTGTCGTAAAAGTTGGACATTTTTGAGGTTATACGCACTCAGAACGTTTTGACATACGAGCGCTATTTGTGTTGTTTACAGTAACTTAAAAGATTCATCTCGGCCCAAAAATGGAATTAAATCGTCAACATTTTCGTGCGATTATTTTTTACAACTTTCGGCGTGGATTAACTCAGCAACAGTGCATGGATGAACTTAATTCAATTTTTGGCGATGAAGCTCCATCAAGGACCAGTGTTTATCGATGGTATGGTGAATTCAATCGTGGTCGTAGTTCACTCCAAGATGAATTTCGTGAAGGTCGTCCAAAATCAGCTGTTGTTCCGAAAACCATTGATGCTGTGCGCGAACTGATATTGGAAGATCGTCATGTGACCTATCGTGAGATTGAGACAACCTTAGGCGTTAGTGGGACCAGCATACATTCAATATTGCATAAACATTTGACTGTCAAAAAAGTTTGTTCGCCTTGGATCTCACACAATTTGTCAATCGCCCAAAAAAAGGCTCGTGTCAATTGGTCGAAAGAAATGCTCAAAAAATACGGTCGCGGTGCTTCGAAACACGTCTATGACATCGTGACAGGTGATGAATCGTGGATTTACGCGTATGAGCCCGAAAGTAAACAGCAGTCGACTGTCTAGGTGTTTCAAGATGAGCCAAATCCAACAAAAGTTGTTCGCGCACGAAGCACTTCCAAGCAAATGGTCGCTTGTTTTTTCGGAAAAACTGGACATGTCGCAACCGTACCACTAGAACAACGCAGAACAGTCAATTCTGAGTCGTACACAACCATTTGTTTGCCAGTTGTCTTCCAAGAAATCAGAAAAACCAACCGCCGAAGACGGATCACTCTTTACCACGACAATGCGAGCTCTCACACATCGGCTGCGACAACTGCATTTTTGAGCACCCAAAACATCGATTTGATGGGTCATCCGCCGTATAGTCCTGACTTGGCACCGAATAACTTCTTTTTATTCCCGTACGTAAAAAACAAACTGAGAGGTCAACGTTTTTCGACACCTGAAGAAGCGGTTGCTGCATTCAGAATGCATGTGTTGGAGATACCTCAATCAGAGTGGCAAAAGTGCTTCGACAATTGGTTCAAACGCATGCAAAAGTGTATAGATCTCATGGGGAATATTTTGAAAAACAATAAAGTGATTTTCGATGATCAATATTTGTTTTTGTTCTCTAATCCCGAAATATAAAAGGCAACCCTCGTACAGCCACGGTAATCAAATGCAAAAAAGTAAAAAGGGCATGGCCGCAATCGTTACTGTCCTCTTGCCGCAATGTGATGAGGTGTTGAGAGCGTAAGACGAATGGAACATCACTGAAGGAGAAGTGACCACCGAAGAGGTGCTCTTGGCTGCAAGGGTTGTTAAAAAAAAAACAAGACCTTGGGACTAGATGGTATTCCTAACGCTGTAGTGAAGACTGCTTTAACAAAAAAGCCGGAAGTCTTCAGCAGTCTCTTCACAACCTGCTTTCAAACAGGACAATTTCCTAAACGATGGAAAAAACAGCGGTTTGTGCTTATACCAAAAGGAGTCAAGAATCCAGAAAGGCCGTCGCCCCATCGCCCATTGTGCATGTTGGGCACAATAGGGAAACTGCTTGAGCGAGTAATTGCCACTCGCCTGGAACAATTCATTGAGGGGACATCGGGGCTGTCTGAAGGGCAGTATATGTTTCGACATCGGCCGCAACGCGATAACTGGAGCACGATGGCTAGGATGCACGAAAAAATGTTGGGCCGTGTAACACTGGGCGTTAAAAATGCATTTAACTCGGTGAACTGTTCTAACTCGGTGAAAGTTCCGCGGGGGTCAACGGGAATATGGGTCTGGCAGTAGGCGGTTTTAGTCGGTAAAAACGGGCATGCCTCTGGATCGGTCCAGAGGTATCTTTTGAAGATTTCAACCTTCCTACCGGAAACAAAAGAGAACTCAATTGTAATACACCTTTCCCACCAACAGCCGTAATTTACGGTGAAAAGGGCCACAAACCAATTGGTTGTAAAGCACAACCCAAATGCATGTTCTGCGAATCAGGATGCGAAGGCGGTGACCGGGAGTTACAAATGCCGAGCATTTAAAAACGCGATGTCCAATCATCTCAATAAAAATGGACAGGTTTAAGTGCATGCAAATTAACTTAAACCATTGTGTAGCCGCACATCGTGGAGTTCTGCAAATCAGGGTGCGAGGGGGGCAACGAACAATCAACAGGGATTTACAAATGCCGAGCATTTGAAGACGCGATGAACGATCTCCTAAATAAAACTAAACCATTGTGGAGCCGCACAAGATCTCCTTTCCCAAACGGTTAAGGAATATGGTGCCGACGTGGTACTCATCAATGTGCAGTGCAGGATGCCTGGCACTGGTATTATTACAAGACAGCAGCGGCACCGCGGCCATCTGGACAACTGGAAATTCCCCCATGGAATGCAGAAGTGTCCAGTGGCTGGAAGGAATTTCCTATGCGAAGATCAGAGGAATTTATTTCTACTGTTGTTACGCTCCGCCAAGGTGGGAAATAGAAGAATTCAAATACTTTTTGGACAGGGTAACACAAGAAGCTAGAGTTAAGAGACTTCTTATAGTTGCCGGAGATTTCAACGCTTTGGCAGTAGAATGGGGAAGCACAGGGACCAACAGTAGAGGCCAGGCACTACTCGAAGCTTTCGCAGTCCTAGATGTGGTGTTACTTAATGATGGTGCTGATGGCACCTTCATAAACGAGAGAGGCCGGTCCAAAATCGACATCACATTTGCCAGCTGTATGTTGGCTCCTCGATAGTATAGTGGTTAGTATACCCGCCTGTCATTCGGGAGACCGGGGTTCGATTCCCAGTCGGGGAGCCTATGGCGCAAGACTAATGACTTTGCCCAGAAAAAATAAATCATTATGGAAAATTTAACAAGCCTCAGGACTTGCTAAATAAGGCCAAGACCGTTTCCCGGTTGTAGTGCCGATGATGATGATGATGATGATGTTGGCAAGAAGTATGGAGTGGCGAGTTTTGGACACCTACACCAATAGTGACCACCAAGCCGTGATGTACGAAATATTACCGCATAGGGGATTCATCACTGGCAAATTGGCGAAGAAAGAAAATGGATGGAAAGAGAAGAACCTCAATGCGCAACTGCTCGATTATATACTGGAAGACCAAATCGCGCAGTTTGACGCAGAGGCCGATGCGAATAGGCAGGCTGGAAATGTCATGAAGTAGCTAACTACCGCTGCTACTATGCCACGAAAAAGACAACCAGCAGGGGCTATCATACCGGTGTATTGGTGGAACTCAGAAATCGCCCATGTGCGATCGGAGTGCAACAGGTTAAGACCAAAGGAAGATGGACCCACACCATGATACCTGATATAGAAACATGGGTGAAAAGAAAACATGGCGAGCTGAATTACCACCTGACTCGGCTAATATCAGGACATGGATGCTTTCGGCAGTACTTGCACAAGTATAAGCATGTGAATCACCCATACTGCTTGTATTGCGAAGGCAAAATAGAAAATGTGGAACACGTACTCACAGAGTGCGTGAGATTCGAGACCGCACGAACGATTTTGGAGAGACATATGAGACGGACAGTTACTCCGGGAGGAGTATTAGAATACATGTTGTTCAAAACAGGCATGGTCCGTAACAAATGGTATTCTCTGTGAAATGATGCAGCAGTTGTGACGCGCCGACGGAGTAACAGGTAAACTCCGTCCCGCCCCGCGATGGATTATCTAAAAGAAAGTTCCGCGGGGATCGACAGGAATATGAGCCTGGCGGGAGGTGGTTTTAGTCGGTAAAAACCCGGCATGCCTCTGGATCGGTTAAGAGGTATCTTTTGAAGATTTCCATCTTCCTACCGAAACCAAAAAAAAAAAAAAGGTTAAGACACTTGCAACAAAGAGCAAGAAACCGTAACACCTACCCACAGTTGCATGCGAAATTCGTCAACAAACGGAAAGAGTTGAGGAATGTGATCCGCAAAAGTAAATATGACGCGTTCTGTGCCCTAAGGGATGAATTAAATAACAACCCATGGGGCAGCGCTTACAGGATTGTCATGAAAAGACTACAGAGCAACAGTAACCAAATGCAAAAAAGGAAAAGTGACATGGCCAGAATCATTGCTGTCCTCTTCCCACATGGTGATGAGGTATTGAGAGTGCAAGAGCAGTGGAGGATCATTGAAGGAGAGATACCTCCCGTGACCACCGAAGAGGTACTCTTGGCTGCAAGGGTAATCAGAAAAAACAAAACCCCGGGACTGGATGGTATCCCTAACGCTGTAGTGAAGACTGCTCTAACAAAAAAGCTGGAAGTCTTCAGCAGTCTCTTCACAACCTGCTTTCAAACAGGACAATTTCCTAAACGATGAAAAAAAAACAGCGGCTTGTGCTTAGGTGTCAAGAATCCAGAAGAGCCCTCGTCTTATCGCCCGTTGTACATGCTGGACACAACAGGAAAACTGCTTGAGCGAGTAATTGCCACTCGCCTGGAAAAATTCACTGAGGGAACATCGGGGCTCTCTGAATCGCAGTATGGGTTCCGGAAAGGTAGATCAACTGGAAAAGCACTATCTGTGGTGTGCGACATCGCTCGCAATGCGATAGCTGGAGCACGATGGCTAAGTGGTACCAAAAAATATTGCGCGGTGGTGACGCTGGATGTTAAAAATGCGTTTAACTCGGTGAATTGGAATCGGATTCTAGAAGCGTTGGGCGATCTACAAGTCTCCCCCTACTTGGTGCGTTTATTAGCAAACTATCTCTCGGATAGAAGACTGCTGTATGACACAGATGAGGGACCACAGGAATATAAAATAACAGCGGGAGTACCTCAGGGATCTGTATTAGGTCCGCTGTTATGGAATATCATGTATGATGGTGTGTTCAGAGTCAATGTACCAGAAGGAGTTAGAATCATTGGGTACGCAGATGATTTGGCGAGAGTGGCCGTAGCTAAGCATCTAGATGACCTGGAGAATATTTGCTCCCAAGCAATCGAGAGCATTAAATGCTGGCTAGATATGGCCGGATTGAAACTAAACGGACATAAGACGGAGGAAGTTTTAATAAGCCGCCGCAAGAAAGTTGGACAACTTGATTTGGAAATAGAAGGACAAACAATCAGTTCCAGTCCCTATATTAAATGTCTTGGTGTTATAGTCGGCAACAGGTTGACCCCCAAGGAACACCTGGGGAAAACGAGTAAGTAGCTGCTGCTATTAGATCCGAAATTACTGATGTTGTAAACAAAATATCATACGTTTTTATACACAAATAAAAGTCTTAAAATATTTATATATTTGAAATTAACTGAGAAATCATATTCGAATTGTGTTTCCGAAAATAAAAGGCACATAATTTGTAAAGTTCTTTGTAAACAACGAAATATGGAAAACTGAAACATCATTTACACATGAGGACATATTTGAAGAAAATATAATTTTCAAGTTTAAGTGATGATTGAATTATTCGTTGAGTTAGCAACTGGTATCCTATCGCTCATCATTTCAGTACTCTTGTAGTCGTCGTCTTCATCTTCTTCCCCCTGCTCGTCTAACGTTTCAAGTTTTTGGTTTTTCATTCGCAGTTCAAACACTTGACTAATCGCCTCACGGAAGCAAAGGAAATTATAATCGATTACACCTTGTCTGCTGAAGTTATCTTCACGTAGGATGCATACTAACGCCAGGAATTTATTTACCTCTCGAAGATAGAGTATCGTATTGTTATTTAATTTTATAAGACTAGAGCTCTTGCTATCAAAAGCAGTTTCTTCGGAGCTACAACAAAACCAAATAAAAAACATTAAAATAATATAAAGACGACGCGAGTAAGTTACCTATAAATGCTGGATAAATCAATAACAACATCAATCATATCACAGCACAGCTCATAACTTTGCATGTCCACAGGAGAGCAGTCAGTTGCGATGTATATTTTTGATACTACATCAAAGAGAAAAGCCTTCTCTATCCCAGAATTCTAAGGAGAAATATAGAAAAAATGATAACATATATAGAAATAAATAATTGTAATAATAAAAAGGAAAAAAACAATGTAATCTAAAATATCTTACCGAGATAAGAATGTTTAGAAGATTTTCCAATGTGGGTAACTGTGGTATTAACTTTTGTACGACTTTTGAAAACGCTTCAAATATCGAATGATCATAAATGGAAGTTAAATGGAAGCTCAGGTGAATTTGATTTAGTCCGGCATCGCTTAGATCGTCGGAAGCCTTCTGATGAATATCCCTTTGTGATTCCATTTTAGAGTCATCACTAATTCCGTCGACCTGAAACATAATTACGTTGTGAAGAAAGTTAACTATGAATCAGAACTAACAAATCAGAAATTATGAAATTCAAATCAAAATTATAAAAGAAAACGTCGCTGAAGCTTATCTTAAAACCTTAATTTATCCCTAACCTGCCAATATTATTAACTTCGTGGTCCTATTAAAGTGAATTCGCAACAAATCCCTACATATGTGCTTTGGTATCCGCTCTAATGTTTTCTTTCATTCATGCTATAGTCGTAAAATATGTTTCCGGTGGGCAATCTATAAACAGTTCTTCCAATTTCTATTCTGGTAATCTATACGAACCTACTACCTACTTACGAATTCTTAATTTTTTTTTTTTTTATTAGACTTCTCTCGGGAGAGCGAACCTATAGCGTCGAGTGGGCGCCCCGAGATGCCATCAAATAACTGTTGTAGTTCTTTTTGAACAGTTGCAGGTTGTAACGCTCCGGGAACACTTCCGCGGGAAGGGAGTTCCACAGCTTCCCCGCTCTGTAACGGAACGAGTTCTGATACAGGGATGTTCGCGCCGTCGGGAGATGAACCACAAACGGGTGCGATCCGTCGGATTGTCTTGTGGAGCGCACACAAACCGAATTGCGTGGAACAATGCCAAGAATCTCCGAAGAACAGCACCCGTGATAATATCTGTAAAACAGACAGAGGTCGGCTACGCGCCTTCAATGTGATAGTGACTGTAGTCCCGACGTCAACGCCGAGTCCCCGATCAGGCGGATCGCTCGTCTTTGTACGCTCTCAAGTAGGTTGAGGGTATGTTTAAGAGCCGAGCTCCAAACATGAGAGCAATATTCGAGCGCGGGTCTTATTTGAGATTTATATAGGAGAAGAAGTTGGGCCGGAGTAAAATGATTTTATTAGTTCAAAAATGGTAATAATTTAAGTCCAAACGACCAGCCGTCCGAAGAGATACCACCCGATCGTGCTAGTAGCATCGAAAATGATCGGGAAAAACTCGTGTTCATCTTTCAAAGGTTAGCTGGAGAAATATTTGACTGCGTTTCGGCACTTGGCGGATGGCAAATACTAAGACATGATGTTAGTTTGTGAGATATATAATTTCGAAAGCAATGTGTCCCCCAAAAGAATCACCGCAGTTATTATGACCGCGAACAACGCTCCCCATATCTGCTCGTGAAACTCTCCCAACGTTAGACTTATGGGATTTTGCAATATCACAAATGTGAACATATGCATCAACATTTAGAAGCATCGAAATCTGGTATTCCTGCCCAAATTCAATGCCACGAATGCAATTTATACATGAGGTTCCAATTTAAAGAAGCAGCTCGAATAGTCGCCTAGTCTGATAAAACTTTCCAAAGGGAAGTGTGGGGAGGAAGTATGTGCCAGACACGTGTACTAGGTTCACTTCCATCCCCATCGTCTATTATTCACGCGGACACTGCTCACAACGTAAGGAGAAAGAAAACGATGGTTGACCTTCGCAACCGAGCGGACACAACACAGAAACAAAACACTCAGGCGATGTTGTTTATGCATAAACATTTTTTATTGTCAATGGTCTTTATTTGGAACTTATTATTAATATTAAATTGATTTTTATAAATTTAATACAAGATGTAACACTTCTTTCCCGACACGACTGAGATATATCTACGCCTCTCCGCCGCGCGACGGAGAGCGGAAGATCGCGCGACCAGCGTGGTCGGCAGATATATTTACACTTAAAGATTCAACCCTCGTTTGGGGTGAGTTTGTGGTGTGGTGGTAGATATCCTCTCCACTAAGGATATGTATTTACTTGCCACCAGAGAAACGTAAAGTCTCTCTTGGGAGAATAGAAAACCAGATCTCGTAATGGTGATAATGGTGGTATGTGTGTGATCGTTCAGATCTGTGTTGTTTACCCATGCGCGAAGGCAATGGCAAAACAAAGCAGGCAGGCGGCAAGGACAAAGGGATCGAGAAGATCGTTGTCTATGAAGTGCATCGCGTCTAAATAAATAGACGACGATGCTTCGAAGAAATGTGGTAAGAGAAAAGATGAGACGAGGGCATCATAAAAGTTTTCGATGAGTGATGCCCTTGTGTAAATATACGAATAGACATTGTGAAAAGGTGTGTGGGTATTTTGCTGATGCGTCAGCACTGACGCGAGTTAAGCACAAAACACCAACGATGAATCCCTCACTAAAATAGTCCACCAAGGAAGGAGAAAATGAGAACACACTGATTTTCTCTTCATTCGCTTATATATTTATTTATCGATTAATTTCCCTTTTTTTGTAACTCCTCTTCCTCGTTTAATGGTTGGTTCTATCAGCAAAGCGAGATTCGTTTTTCTGCTAGATATTTTGTTACAATTTTTTTTACTATTGTCACAACCGATTTGCGTTTTAATCACATTAAATCAACTGGAAAATTAAGTGCAAAATGACGCGGCGAACTATAACAAACGGAAAACACTACACAGACTTTTCACTAGAGGTGTATTTACACATCAATCGAACACATAAGTTATCGTATTTTCCCGACTCCGACAACGCAACGACCTTGACCTCTCAGCTTGGCCGGTAAAATTTGACTCCTCGATGCCATCCACATCCGTCAAATTCAACGGTGCTGGATCACATCGATGTAGGAGGAGCGAAACGGATCAACTTGACAGCAGCTAATGGTGATCGAGAAAGGGGTTAAATGGGAGGATTCCCCATGTGTCCGTATAGGACAAGTACGATGCCCCTTAGCCTGCAATATAGACAACGATCGCCGACACCCAATCAAACAAATGTACGAACATCAGAGGCTGCAGGCAATGTGGTCAGAAATCAGCGATGATCCACGCCTGAAAACGGAATAGGTTTTTTGCTTCAAAGTAAACAAAAACGCTATTTGAAGGGTCAAATGATGAGATATACAGGAGATGCTAAGTCAACTGGAGATTTGGGTTGTGTTTGCTTTAGCCGTATGGTTCTGGAGCACAAGGCGGGAAATTATTCATGGTAGTGAGGGATTTGACCTGCAGATGTGCAGGCTAACGTCTCACCCAGGGGAACCATGGACCAGCGGTTAGTAAATAAAACAAACGCAGTGAGGTACTGTGTGTTTACTTTGATTTTCTGGTGGGTCATCATAGGGCATGGCATGGGTAAGATTGTCTAAACAATGATCATATCCATGCCCAAATTCCATGATCGGTTGATAACCGATGAAAGGGAATTGGTCGCAAGTTTTGCGAACCTCAGGATATGGGTGCAATATAAGATTACCGAGTGGAAAGGAAACTATCGGCTGCAGCTGTATCTGGTGAGCATGGAGGCAGTGTTTGTTTACACTTTTGCCATGGTGTGAAGGGTCATTTTGAGTCTACTCGAAATGTAACGTCTCCTAGGTCGATGGATCGAGTGTGTGTTTACTTTAAATAACACTCGATCGCTTGTGGATAGCCAGTGATGGCTATACTGTGTATTGTCGATAGGACGATCGGCCGATGGGTACTTCTGGGTAAAGTGCTTGCAGCTGTATCGATAGTTGCAAGTCATTGCAAAGCAAATTAGATGGTTATACAATGACGGTTGGTATATACCATCTGTGTCAATTGTACATGGCATCTATGGCGACGCCAGGATCGAACTCTAGTGTGAATATCTACACTAATTGGAAATTCGGTTCTGGATCGCTAATGCAGAGATGCATTGATACATGTATGAATGCCCATGTAGGAAAAATCTTAGCAGGCATTTCCAGGTAATGCATTGAAAACATTAACTATCCTTGGGAAAGAAATGTTTTTGCTGCGGGGAGATTGTGGTGCAGGTGTGGGACGGTTGGAATTTGCCTGGCAACCGAAGATACCGAATAGGTTTTGGTTTTATGCGCCTGTATAATGGAAAGAATTCTTGTAGGGAATTTGTATGCGACGAAATGCATGAAAAGGTAGGAATTCTTTAACAGGGACTTTTAGGTTATATAAATTTGATAACCTAGATGCGTAAAGCATTTAAGGTGCTAAAGCGATTGCATTAGCGAAACTTATAAGGTTGGGTCGGAGTTGTGGGGGTTCTTCAGGTAAGTAACATGAGGTTTGGCGGAACCGCCACAGAAGAAACATTCGAAACCAAAAACTTGGAAATGTTTGGATAAAATTGTTTTACGAGGCTCCGTCGAAGTTGTTTCTTATCTTTACAGCTCCCTATCATATCTATCATTAAGAGACATTGTCTGAACAACTATCACTGCATACAAGTCTACCGACTGGCATCTAGAATTCCAGAACTCCAACTGTTGAAGAACAAACGAGGCTATCAGTCGAAACCTAACCCAGTAGAGGAACGCGAATCTCGGATAAGGAATGAGGTTTTTCAAACATTTTGGATTTGTTTCTAGCATCTGAACCAACCAGCTGTTCGGTATAAACGACTTTACTATTGGGAAATTTTAACGATTATCTGGTATCTGTTGTATAAGCGAAATGAATGACCATCATGTGTGACCTCCCCAAATATGGAAATTTTGAGCTTTTAACTGGGAAAATTTGTAGGTTTACTTTCTCTCCGTGATCGGAGTTTTGCTTTATATGTTTACGCTTTCGAAAAATCGGCGACGGAAATTATTCTCAACAAAGACAGTCACATTGTATCAATGCAATTCATCCGGCACAGTTTGGTGTAATAATAAATGTGAACGGGTCATCAGAAAGAATTTTGTTAGAATCAGAAACGCAGGAATCCAATTGATTGAAAATGTGAAAAACACTTATACCGCAACTGTTAGCAACAAGCTACTCGAGTGTCCAACTGGTTCACGGCTCTTCTAGTCAATGAGCTGGCCTATTACTTCTTCTTCCTTACTTCCGTTAGCTAGCTAATGACACAAAAAAAAAAAAAAAAAAAAAAAAAAAAAAAAAAAAAAAAAAGCTAATATTCTATCGAAATCGTTTTCGCCGAATTCAATCCTACAATCATTTAAAACTACCTGTGATCATGCCCCACGAGGGGCGGAAATTATTGGCTTGCAGACGACATTACGATTGTAACAATCACTAAACATATAAATGAGGTAGAAGCGGCCACATGAGGTAATTTGAATAATTAAAGAATAGCTACTATTCGCCCGACTAGCCGACCACAAAACGGAGGCAGAACTAATAACTAGTCGAAAGCGTGTGGAATACACTAACTTCCAAATGGGAAATCATAAATCAAGATCAAAGGAAGTGGTTAAATACTTGGAAATCCTACTCGAAAATGGACTAAAAACTAAGTCTCATATAGACTATGCACGTAAGAAAGTCACAGCCGTGCCGCCCGCCCTGACCAGTATATTGCCAAACAATAGTGGACCAGGGTATAATAAGAGAATTATCCTGTCAAAAGTGGTCACATCCGTACTAGCATATGTCGGTGTGAGCAGAAGCTCTACAAACAGTCGTTGAACGAACTACATCGATCGTCGCTCGTCAACAAAAAAAATATTAAAAGTATTGTTCGTGTACACAAAAGTATGATTCGCGCATAGTAATTTCCTCCTCACAGCGGAAATAACAGTAAAGCGCGGACGTTGTATACGTTAATTACAAAAGAAAAAAAGAACGGTGTGAGAGTATTAGAGAGTGCGCGAGTGCACGTGTTTAATAAACAAATATTTAATGGCGAAACAAGTGATCCATAATATGGACGAAGGACAAACTAATTTCAAAAATATGCTACTGAGAAAGCAGATTCCACAGCCGAATCCGCAAGCTAAACGTCACAAATCTCACAAAATCAATGACATGGACACTATCAGCGAAGATATTCAGTATTCTGGAGCTGGAAATCAATTCAAAGAATTGGACGTCTGCGAAAGAATAGCAAACACCAGCAATCAGGCCGAGGTCCTCCATAAACTCATTGCCGAAATTAACATAAAAAAAAACAAGAACTTGAAAAGCAAATGGAGGAAATTCTTATATTAAAAAGGAAGTTGAGCCAGAAAGAGCAGCAATAGAAAAAAGAACAGCGGCGGCGGCAAGAACAAAAGCAAAAAGGACAACAGCAATCAACGAAGGTCAATAAAACAGGACAAGTAAAAGAACCGCAGCAGCAGGAACTGGATCAACAACAGCCAGTCAGCAAAAAAGACAAAGTTCCGCCTATTGTCATCAGTTATATGGAGTCAAAGGATCTCATAAAATTGGGTGAGTTGACTTGTAAACATTTTAAAACGAAGCGAATTAATAAGGTAAAAATTAGTATATTGTGCGATGATTTAGAAGGCTATCGTAAAATTAAATCTGCATGAGTAAAGCGATCTCCCGCTTGGTAGAAACATTGACTTGGTGCAGGGACTTAAACTACGATGAATCACCCAGGAAATGCTGACGGAAGCATACGCTTCCAGTAGGGCCACCCATGTCAGACAGGCTAGCGAGGAGTAACACACAAAGATCTGTGGCGTTTCTAACAGATACACACACAATACACAAGCAAATAGTGAAGAACACTGAACGAAAATCGAATAAGTAAATGTATCAGAGCCGTATACCATAGCGATAACATAACAGTTCCACATCAGTTGAGTGTACTTGTGTTTAGAAATCGAATTCGTACAAGCGGCAGTGGCCTGGTGTGTTGAGCATTGGTTACATTTTTAGTGATTCTAACGGTCATAGCGTCAGTTCGAATCACACGTTCTTCACGATCGTCGCAATACGCTATAGATCTACCGCCCCTAATCCAGGGTGTTACGCAATACCGTGCCCATTGGATGGTTTGCAGCCAGGGATATACCGGCTGTATTATAACGGCGCCCCTCTGACACCGGGTCGAATCAGACCAGTAAGCAAACCTTACCATATCAAAGAGGGGCTCTGATATGGCGGACTATTTGAAACCCCAAGACTCGTGGGAACAAAAATGAATAATCAATATACAAAAAACAATATCACGAAAAGCCCGGTAGGCGTAGGTGTGATGAGCCGACACTACCATAAGAGACCAAATCATCAAGAAAACACCGACTCGGCAAAGAGAAGACGTAGGGAAAAACGGAAAAAGCGGGATATACGCGTCGGCACGTGGAATGTTCGAACGTTATATAAACCAGGCGCGATACAGACAGGTCGTAGAAAACACGAAACAATATAAAATGGACATCGTCGCGCTTCAGGAAGTCCGACACCCACATCAAGTAATTGAAACCAACGGATTTTCACTGGTGTGCGGAGGTACCGATACAAATAACCTCGGAACCGGCTTCATTATAGACAAAAGACACCACTCGAATATCCTTGACGTAAGATCATATAGAGGAGCAGATTGCGACTCCGATCATCTTCTAGTGATGGGCAAAATCAGGAGCCGCCTCGCAACAATCCCACATGGGCAGTCACGGTAGACGGGCAAAAAGTTCGTCATTGATAAACGTAAACGCCTCAGAGTGATCCACTTAGAAAGATATGATGATGTCAACGCAGAAAGATACGCGACGATTCGGAGAGAGATAATGAGACTCTTCAAACGCAAAAAAACGCGAATGGGAGAAGACTCGGATCGAAAAAATGCTATAAAATGCCGGAGCAAAGAACATGAGAGGTATATATGTCGGCATAAATTCAATTAGAAATGGCTACCGAGGGAGAGCCAAAATAATTCGAGACGCACACGGCTGTCTGGTCATAGAAACAAACAATACCATGAAAAGATGGAAGCAGTACTTTGAAAACCTGCTCAATGTACACACCCATCAAGCACAAATAAACGCACCTAACGTACATACAGTGGAGCCTCAGATCCCAGAGCCCTCTTTCAACGAAGTTGTAGACGCAATAAATCGATTGAAAAACAACAAAGCTCCCGGAGTCGACTGCATACCGGCAGAGCTTGTGAAGCATGGAGGAGAGGCGACCGCTCGAAAGATACGCCAGCTCATCCAAACAATATGGGATAAGGAAGTCACTCCGGAAGTATGGAAATCCTCAATAGTCGTCCCCATTTTCCAAAAAGGCGACAGATCTGACTGCGAAAACTATAGAGGAATATCATTGCTTCCAACCGCATACAAAATATTAACAAATATCATTCTGGCGAGAATCACACCGTACGCAGAAGAAATACTGGGAGACTACCAATGCGGATTCCGTAGGAACCGGTCAACAAGCGACCAAAAGTTCACAATAAGGCAACTGCTGGAAAAGAAGTGGGAATACGGAGAGACGGTTCACCAACTGTTCGTTGACTTCAAAAAAGCCTACGACTCAGTCGCAAGAGAAAGACTGTACCATATTGTAGTTAAGCTGGGAGTCCCGAAAAAATATGCCGCTCTCATTCAAATTCGCATGAACAAAAATAAAGGGCGAGTTAGAATAGAAAACCATCACTCAGAACCATCACCGTGTTTTTTAACCTTGTGCTCGAGTATGTCATCAGAAACGTACAAGACGACGACATGGCCGGATCATCCCTGAACGGGGTCACACAAGTGCTCGCATATGCGGGTGACATCGCCGTTTTAGGCGGCAGGCGGCAGAAGAGGTGAGCCTGGAAATAAATGAGGACAAAACAAAATACATGATTACGGCGAGAGCAGGTGGAACTCAGGGAACACATATAAACGTCAGAGGCAAGATATTTGAAAAAGTTAAAGAATTTAAATATCTGAGAACAATACTAACGGCCAGTAACGAAATGTCGAAAAAAATTAACAAAAGACTACACTGCGGCAACTCTAGTTGGCACGCAGTCAGGAAACAGCTGAAATCCAACCTGCTATCACGTAACATAAAGCTCCGTGTCTATAGAACCATAATCATGCCGATTGTTCTATATGGGTGCGAATCATGGGCTCTCACGAAACGGGAAGAAAATAAATTCCGCGTATTCGAGAATAAAGTTTTGAGGGGTATCTTTGGCGGCAAATATGACGAGGAGGCAGTATAATGGAGGAAACTCCACAACCACGAATTGGAAGAGCTATACCACAAACCTACAATCGTGAGAGTAATCAAGTCGCGAAGATTAAGATGGGCCGGACACATGGCGCGTATGGGCAACGATAGGACCGTGCATAGAATTCTTGACGGTAAGCCAACGGGAAAGAGACCGACAGGGCGGCTGCGACGGAGATGGGAGGACAATGTGAGGTTGAACCTGGAGGAGATCGGATCGGATGGTCGAGCGTTGAAGGAGAGTGCACAGGACAGGGAACAATGACGGAGTCGAATCGGTGAGGTCATGAGCTTCCAGGTTCCTACAGGCATTAATAATAATAATGGGTAAAGCGATAAGCGAGTACTACACGTACACCCCTAAATCGGAGAAAACTGTTTACATGCTGCTCAAAGGAGTTGAACCTTCCTTTACTCCCGAAGAAGTGTTTGAAGAACTAAAAAGCTTCGAAGACGACATCAAAAAGAACGAATTTCCGCAGTGAATTCTCCCATTTTATTTAACATTTCCACTAGTGATCTAGTATGTTATCTTAACCATGCAATTGCATACGCCGACGAGATTGTGATGTATAGATCTGGAGAAAAGATTGATGTCAACAGACAAGATGACTTTGATAAAATCAAAGGTTTTGCGATGACTGGAAATTAAAGATCAATTCCCACAAAACAGAAACTATCTTTTTCAGAACGCCCTTGCCCAGGGCATCGGGGAATACAAAACAGAATTGGAAAAAATTCTCGCTTGTAGGAAGTAATAATCGCCCCATGTAAGTAAAAATTGTAGTTAGATACCTTGGTATCTGGCTTGATCAGTAGTCTTCCTTTGATAGGCATATAGCAATTACTCTTACCGTAGCTAAAAAGCGCATAGGCAATGACAAGAAGACTATTCCGTAGTAGTCTTCTAGACTCTAAAATCAAAATAATATCATACTCGACATTCATCCCACAAGTTTTGGTGTGGGGTTGCGCGGTATGGTGAAACATATCCCCATTCTTCATTAAGAAGTTTCGGGTGTTCAAGAGGCAGTGTTCCTGCCTTGGAATGTATAGAACACCAGAGTCGCAATGTAAGAAGTTATACCCCAATAAAGGCCTGTCGGACAAATCAGGACTCAACAGAATAGAAAACTTCATAATCAAGATTATCCGTGGCCACAGTGCAAGGGCAATGTGCAGTGTAAAAAATCGTATCTCAAGAGCAAGCTATCCCAATGATATGTATCTGGAGAGCATTCTCCAGAACGGATTAATTTTCCCAGAAGCGTCCCCCTTCTTGGATAGAAAAGGTCTTATCCACAACAAGCATGGAGTCCCTCTTATTTACCACGCTTTCCGTGGTGCCAGGGATAATCGAATTCGCCATGATAGTAATATCTCTAGTGCTCCAGGTCGCCTAGGGTTCAGTATGGTTATTAGTGGAAGAGATAAATCTAAAAGAGACCGGATTCATCACAACTGGTGGTGGGTGTGTGACGAAGAAAGGACTTTACGTCCACGAACATAGTATGCGTCTCAGGCGCAGTGCTTTCATTCGCCATCTACTATTCCTAATTATTTTTTATTTTTATTTATATATTGTTTATATTTGGACGTTTTGTTTCGTTTTTTTATTTTACCAGCCAAAAAAAAAAAAATTAAAAGCACAAACTTAAAGAGGAATACCTCCTACACATAGACACAGATTATTATCATATGTTATAATACAAAAAGTAATTGTACGCTGAAGGCCTAATAAATAATAAATTGATATTGTATAATTTATAGTGCTTGCGAAGAGACAGTAAGTTAAGGTAAGAATGATACGTATAAAACAGAACTTAACATTTAGTCTTAGGTAAAATCTGTAATCGTATTGGAAATAAATATAGACTTAAACCCAAAAGCGGTTTCAGGACGAGCTCGTACGTATCGTACATGCCAAAGACTCGGGTCCGCGGTATCTTTAAAAGATTACCCATCCTTTGGCCCAACTATAAAAAGAAACCTGCGACCATGCCATCACAATCTTTAATGGGCATGTGAAGGCTCACCCATTTACGGTTAAACGCATCTGCTGAGGACTCAAATACAGAAAATCAACTAAACTAATCGGAATAACAGCTATAGTCTTTACAAATTAGATCCCGAATGTGGTGCCGGTGCTTTGAAAGTGTTTCTTCATTTATTGAGTACACCCACCTTTTTCTACCTCAAAAATAAGGTAAGGGATTTTCCACGAAATTACTCTTTATTTTATCCGAGGTGATGGAAAAGCTGGCGCAAGACTAATGACCTTGCCCGGAAAAAACAAATCATTATGGAAAATTTAACATGCCCCAGGCATTGCTACATTGCCGATGATGATGATGATGATGGAAAAGCTATCAATTCTACATTGAGAAATATTTAGAATCTGACGACAGACTCTTAAACGATCGCGAATATAGATATATAGATAATGCATCCGGTGATCCACGGGAGACCTCCCCTCGCTACCTGAACTTGGATAACACATTACGTTGATTTACTGAACTTGGATAATACATTCCATCTTTCTAAATAGCTGCCCGCAATATGAGAAATGTACCCGTATACGTTATAAATTAACTTCAGACGTACGAATGACTACAAACATTCGTTATTCAGCCGAGTGTCGAATCTTTTGCCTGATCAAACGTTTCCCAGCTATTATAACTTTCAGGCATTCAAGACCAACGTGTATCGATGCCTGGTTTTCAAAACCTTTCCTTCTTCTTCCGCACTGCCCCTTTGACATTTAAGTGTATATCAAATTTTGCTCAAACTGTTATGAGTATTGTATACTGATACCGAGAAGAAAAAGACACAAAATCAGACTATTCCCATGAATCATTACCAAATAAATTGGTCACATTTGTTTATGTTTCTCTATATTACTCTGAGACCGGATGGTAAACCTTTATCGCTGCTAAGAATATAAACCAAAACTTATTTCTCTACATTTTTCTAAAACCTCAACCTTTTGGGACACAAAAAAATAATAATATCTATTTAAGGCAGATATTTATAGAATTTAAAGACATTAAGATAAGCTACACAACCTTCCAAGACTCCTACGCATTATCTGTACCATGTAAATTTCACTGCAAGCGAAGTCAGCTTTCATCAGTAATAATGCCTAAATACGTACCTTGTGTATGAAAACCTCGAACTTTATCCTTGGGTTCACTTTGTATGCCTTTATCACCGTGTTCTTGAACTTGGTTAACGCCTCGTTGTAATCATCTTTTGCGTCGATAACAAAGACCAATGCCCCGCATCCCCCGAATATCATGTCTGAATCGAAAGTTGGATCAATGAA
The DNA here is from genome assembly GCA_963931805.1 of Microdon myrmicae. NCBI lineage: Eukaryota > Metazoa > Arthropoda > Insecta > Diptera > Syrphidae > Microdon > Microdon myrmicae. The sequence continues at coordinate 112,112,872 of OZ007496.1, forward strand.
ATCAATTTGACCAGGGAAATCCCATATTTGGAATTGTACAAAGCTACTATTATTTATATCGTCCTTTACAATTTTGCTAGTTGATTCTAGGAAGAGCGTCTCATTAGGTGACATTTTGTGAAATACAACCTTTTGTATTGAACTCTTTCCTGACCGTCGAAGACCCATCAACAGGATACGCGGTTTTGATTCGTTTACATTGTGATTGTCGTTATCATGATCGAATGAACCATAACCAAAATCTTTTGGAAACGAATCTTCATGGTAGCCCATTTGTTCTTCCTCATCCTGGTAGCTCTGAAAACGATAAGTAAGCATTGTTGTCATTGGAAGCTATCAATCGTCAGTAGAGATAGTAAACACATCTGCCAAGTTATAAGCCTTACCATGTTCAACTTTAAACTCTTAAACGATGTAATAAATATTAACAGGTACTTCCGATATTAAAACGATATTATGATTACTGTAGGAATATAACTTTTTGATGGGTTCTGTTCTTTGTACAAATAAACCACTTCGCAGCTTCACATCACATCAGCTGACGGTTTTTATGTCACCACTGACATTGTCAACAACGTGGGGTGGAGCTTGTGATTGTTGCCTGACAATTTTGAAATTTAAATTTGCATACTTCATTTAAAATGTCTATAATAATATATTTCATAGATGACTTCATTTTAATTTAATTTAATTTAATTTCTTTGAAAATTACATTTTTTCTTAATTCAGTATTTTAAACTTAGGGGTTCATAAAAAATATTTTATTGCAATTCACAATAATAAAAACATCGACCTTTTTTAATTTTTGGGAAAGGTCGGTTTACAATAACTGAGACTGTATCTTAATACGCGAATAGATAACTTATTATTATTATTTATTTATTTTAATGAATTATGTATCTATTTATTTATTTTATTATTCTATTTAACAATTGCAAATTCTTGCATTATAGAAGTATTTGTCTTGAATGGGAATTCTAAAGGATACTGCGACGCATATGACAATCAGTACTAGAATATTCTACAAAGTCCGAAACAAAGTATTAGAATATTACAGAAAGTACTGGAAAACTGGAGATTATGAACAGTAGAACATTCAAGGCTATGGAACGGACAGAAACGATACACCGAATCAGAATGAGAAATGGTATAAATATGTCGCACTCAGATCAGGAAGATAAGTAAGAAGTAAGAAGTAAGCAGTTAAAGACGCGATAAGTACGGAAGCGATGAGTCAAGAAATCGTTATGTGTACGGTAAAAGTAACGGTTGTTATTAACGGACTAATAAAGTGTTACATTAATTCAAAATCGATTTAACGGCTCTTATTTATTAAAAATAATTAATCCAGCGAACCCTAACCTCGCAACAATTGGTGTCAGAAGTGGGGTAATTATTGGTGAAGTAAATAAGTCTGTGAAAGTGTGTTGTGGCGATGTCTGATCGACATTTGGAGGATCTTCGAGTTTCTGAGTTGAAGAAGGAACTTTAGGACCGGAATCTGGATAGCAGAGGACAGAAGCAAATTTTTCGACAGCGTCTGCAAGCAGCAATGGAGGAGGAGGGTATTGATGTCGACACATGTTTTTACGATTGGGCCAGACTGTCCGGATGGAGAAGAAACAGTGTTACGGGCCGACCTTGAGTGCAGCGCCCCCCCCCCCCCCCCCCAACATCCACTAATCCCCTTTCGTTAGGTTCCCCACTTTACCTTTAAACGGAGAACAACTCGCCAAGTAGTTAATTTGCATAAACTACTTTATGCAAATTCTACTTGGCAGAGAAAATAATAAAAACCGGCGTTGGCGTCGAATAATAAAATAAAACGTCAACGGCGAAAAAAATAAATAAGTGGTTCGACGTTAAACTACGCACGAGGCTTGTCATTCAAATCAACATTGTATTGAAATTAAAAAAGAAAACAATTTTATCCATTAAGTAGTTGGTTCGTCTGTGTACGTGATCGGCACAGAAGGATAGTTTACCATCAGTTGAACTTCAGTTTGACAAAGTGACCGATATGGTGAGCATAACTACGGATGAACTGGGGAGCAACCAATCAACGCCCCCTGCACCCAGGCGCCGAAGAACCAACAGCTGACAAACAGCTTCTCCAGCGACCGCTCAACGGTCTCCAAGTAAGTCCCATTCTTACTCAAATTAACCCGACTTAAATAACCATTAACTATTGTTGTAATACAGGGGGCCGATAAAACTTGCAGCGAGACAGAACCACAAGAAAACCAAAACTGAACTTGAAGTTAACTTTTATTAATTAATGTATGTTGATCGGACGAGAACCGATGGTGTCCACTTGATGAAGGTTGAATGCAGACTGACTCATTGGGTATAACTGCCAATTCAAATAGGGACGCTATGACGTCATCGATGGTGGTAATCGGCCAGCTGGTGCCAGCTGCTGCGTAACTGGTATACACAGCGAATGTACTAGATTTCTCCAGTACATTCCAGCACATTTAATTGCCAATCCGCAACATTCCGCCCGCCTTCGCCAATCATTGGCGAATCAATTTGTTTCAGGGGACGGTGGCTAGGGGCCGGGAGTGTGCGGTTGCTGGTGGCGGTTGGTCCTGGTCGTTGAGTCTATGGTGGTCGGATGTTGCTGTCCACTGTCACGTGGATGGTCGGTTGGGACGGGGCCGCCCGCCCCGAGGAGCGCTGAAGGCCTGCCGGTCTGAGATGGCCTGTAGGGTAGATGGCGACAGGAGGATCCTTTCCACTGAAGGCGTCCGGTGACTTTTGTGGTCACGGGACCGGCCAATTGATCTGGGTCGGATTTGTAAGGTCACAACCCACGATCAATGGCCACGTGATGACTGGTGGTGGGTCTCACTGCATCGAGACCGGTGGTGGTGCCATGTACTGCGCACGTTGGCGCCCGTCTGGACTAAGTGGCCGGCGGGATGCGGTCGTGGTTTGGTGAGGCTTTAGCGTAGAGTCGGGTGCGGCCTCGTCCCTGGCACTGTCCGCGTGTCCTGGTGGAATGGCAGTCACGGGCCAAGTACCTCCCGGGGTCGTCGGAATGCAGCCTCTGCTGCTGCCCTGAGAGGCGTGCTTTCTTGTTGGGGTTCGGCAGACCGCTGGTTGCTGGGGAGCGCCGCCCGCCAAGCGGGGCATTGCGCGCTCCTGGTCCTGTTTTGGTGGCTGCACGTGGCAGCGGTTGGGCTGGGTAGTTTTGGACCCGGGCAGGAGCTTGACCACGTGGTGTCCTGGGTGTGGTGGGATGCCTTGAAGTGTTTGAGTGGGTAAGCTCCTGGTTCCTCGATTGCCTCTTGCCCCTGCAATGGTTCAGCGGGCGGCAGGTATGTCTTGTAGTTGGGTCGCGCAAGTGGTCAGTGGCTGGTAGTTGAATGGGCTTCGTATGTGGCCACTGGGGCCGATGCCGGCGAGACCTCCTTTTGGTCTTCTGGTGGGAGCTGCGATCATCAGTCGTAGGGTCGGCCAGTTCCTCTGGGTCGGAGTTGTAAATTCGCAACCCACGAGGAATGGCCATATGATGGCTGGTGACAGGCTTTGTCACCTTTGGGCTGGATGATATGGTGTTGATATGCCGTGGGCCGCGGGCAGCTGCACCCGTCAGTATCCATCCAAGGTGTGTAGTCTGGGCGATCACGTCAGAGTTTGTGGACTTCCTTAATCCGGTGGTAATGATCGCCGGATATACATCAGCGCCAATGATTAAATCTATGTTTTCTGCTGATGAGACGTCTGGGTCTGTCAACTCCAGGCCCGCCACAATAGAGATATCGCTTGGCAGGAGTCGTGGAGGTGGCACGTAGTCCGACAGATGGGGCAGGATGAGCGCGTCGACTGTCCAGCTTTGCGAGCTCTTGGTCCGGGGCAGTATGGCCTTCGCCGTCTGGCAGCGTGCGCCCCCGACTCCATGGACTGGGATGAATGACGCGCGCCCGCGCAGGTGCAGTCGCTGGGCGAGTGATTCCGATATGAAGGTGGCCTCTGAACAGGGGTCCAGTAGGACCCGAGCCTCCAGTCGGCGTTGGGAGCCTGACTGGACGAGGACGCGTGCTGTGGCCAGGAGGATCGCCCGGGCAGGCGGGGCGCTGGTCATGTGAGATGACACCCCGGGGATCTGGCCGCCTTGAAGTTTGAGGCTTGTGCCTCTTTCCAAATCCAGGTTGGTCGTGGTCGTTATGGTATGCAGCAAGGTGTGATGTCTCCGCTGGCATCGACGGCACGTCTTGCTGGAATGGCAGTCGCGTAGGCGGTGGCGACCCAAACAGTTGGTGCACAAGTTTCGTTTTTGTGCGAAGGACTTCCGACGGCCAGGTGTGAGTGATCGGAAGTCCTCGCAAGCGTAAATGGTGTGTGAGGCCCTGCAGAATGTGCAAGCGCACTGTTGCCGTACGGGTGTCGGCGGTGTTTTCTGCATCGGGACACTGGGCTGGTTGGTCATCGGGCCGGCTACTGTTGCTGGAACAGTCGAAGGCGGTTTTGTGGGAGGCATTGGCGTTAGATCTGACACGGATCCTATGTGCGCCGTGCCCACTGCTTGCTCTGGAGTACGTGTGAAGGTAGCCAGTTCCTCTAGGTCGGAGTTGTAAATTCGCAACCCACGAGGAACGGCGATGTCATGTTGTGCCCCACAATGCGTGCGCGGCATCGTCTTCTGTGGGGGCTTCGGTTGGTCGATCATCGGGACCTTGAATAGGTTGGGCTTTGGGCAGGTGGCACTCTGGTCGGCGGCCTGCTCACTCTTATCCACTGTTCTGAGGTGCGGTGCCGTTTCTGATGGCTTGATGTCGGCCATTGGCAGCTACACTGGGGGCAGCTCGCTAGGGTGAAGGCGATTGGTGCTGTTGACCATGGTTGGGGAGGCTGACTTGAGCGCGTACTGAGCCTCGAGGTGCTTCGTCTCTTCCTCCAGGTATATTACTTCGGTTTCGCCGAAACAATCCTCCGCGAAGTATGCGTGTTGTAGATGGTCCGGTGTCGCCATGACGAAGATGTCGTAGTACCGCTTGGAGAAGGCTTCGCATTCGGCGCGGAGTGCATGTTTGGTTGCCTTGATTGCTGTCGGACTTGGTTGTCCCTTTTCCCGTATGTTGAGGAAAGTGCCAGAGATGGTGGCCTGTGCCGCGAACTGAGCGGCGATGAGTTCCTCAATCGTGATCGGTTGTTGTATTGGAGCAGCTGTCAAAGACACGTTGGTTTGAACTATCGTTGTAGAAAGTTCGTCATCCTGCTTTCGTTTTGCATCAACAGTGGTTTCCAGTGAATTTTTCTCCAACAAATCACCTAGCGTTTGATTTGCAATGATCATCTGGCGGCCGCTGTCCTCCGATCCACGACTTAAGGAATCCTTGGAACTGTCATCTTCTTTTATGCATGTCCTTACATTTGTACTCGACTCAGGTTAGTGATGAACACGTGTATGATCTCTGCCGACCGAGGAATGTCGTCGGTCGAGATCCTTTGGGTTCCGCCGACCGAGGAATGTCGTCGGGGAACCGTTGCCAACGTTGTCACCGTCGCGGCCGTCACCATTGTCGTCACCATTGTCGTCACCGTTACGCATAGTGTCAAACAGCGTATGATCTCTTCCAAGCAAGGAATGTCGTCGGTCGAGATCTTTGGTGTTCCGCCGACCGAGGAATGTCGTCGGGGAACCGTTGTGTTGCTTTGTCGATGTCTTTGCCAGCATTCGCTTCTGCACTGGGCGCAGCTTCGGTATATCGGTTTCTCCCTTTACTATAGAGTGATCGGGTCGGCGATTCGTTCTTTCGGCTGGTTGTAGCGGTGCGGCATCTTCTGCATTAGTGTCCAGATCCGACATATCGACTAGGTTAGTCGGTGGGCCCGGTGGCACACCAGCCGTTTCCAATTTCTTTGCTTTTTCCTCAGTATTTTGCTTTATCGGCGTTCTGCGTTCAATTCCTTGGAGGTGGCAATGATCTCGTCCGCCCTCTTCTGGTGGCAGCGGTTCTAATATAAGATCATGATCGCTTTCCCCGCACTCCTTTGTTCAAGTGGCTCCTCATTCTCATTGAGCGATTCACCTAACAGAGGTGATTCAGATAACAAATATTTAAGGGGTAATCTATAGCTGGCATGGAATGAAGGATATAGCGTTTTGTCTCTGCCCAGCTACTTGGCCTCTTGGTCTGGGGGAACATTTTCCTTATTATCGAGAAGACATGAAGTTGAGTCGTTAGCTTGTAAAATAAGATCACATGCAATCCCCTCTAACACGATCGGAGTAATTTCGGCACTGTTAAGCAATTCATCGGACGGGTTGTCTACCAAAGCTTCTTTGTCATTATTATCATTAAACCCAGCAACCAGTGCACCTGGTCTCTCTCGGCTGTCGTCTACTACATCGGAAAATTCAAAATTGTCTTTTGCCTTTTGGCATACGTCGGAACCAAATATTAAATTTAAACCTAATTCATGGATAGCACTGGCGTTTACGCGTCGTTTTATTTGACTTACTTGGCTTGTGGGAGTGGAACACTTCGCTGAGAAGTCAACTGCAATATTCTTGGAATTCTTCTTGACCATAGCTGCATCGACTGTTCCCTTCTTCACTGTTAATAAACCGGGTTCGTCGGCACCGTCACCCGGTTCTAATGTGTTGTTTAGATCAATGTTGATGTCCTCATTAAGAAGGGATGTTTCACAGTCGTTGTCCCTAGTAATTTCAGTCGTCCTTGATTTGTGTCGAGGTGACTGGCAGTTGTCGATGTGCCGCGAACTGGGCGGCGATGATGAAAATCCAATTAGGCACTGGATCCGTTTCGAAGGACCAGAAAGTGTTGTAATAGAGGCGGCCGATAAAACTTGCAGCGAGACAGAACCACAAGAAAACCAAAACTGAACTTGAGGTTAACTTTTATTAATTAATGTATATTGATCGGACGAGAACCGATGGAGTCCACTTGATGAAGGTTGAATGCAGACTGACTCATTGGGCATAACTGCCAATTCAAATAGGGACGCTATGGCGTCACCGATGGTGACAATCGGCCAGCTGGTGCCATCTGCTGCGTAACTGGTATACACAGCGAATGTACTAGATTTCTCCAGTACATTCCAGCACATTTAGTTGCCAATCCGCAACACTATACTTAAATATATTGTTAAAACCACATAACAACAGCAAGTCAAGATGCGCCAATGTAACGGAGAAGAGTTCGCCACAGTTGGACATTTCGGAGATATTCAGGATGATGATGACAAAAATGGACGCCCAAAATTCAAAATTCGACGCACAAGTTGCAAATTTGAATGCAAAATTGGGTGCCCAAACGCAGTGGATGAAATGTATTTTTCAACACTTTGAGGAAGAAATCCAGTCAGAAATTCGAAACGAAGTAGAAAATCTGGAACTAAAAAACAATGGTGAATTTAAGAAAGTCACCGATGAAGTAACGCGAATCGAAAGAGACGAGTATGTTGAGAGAAATAAGACATAGCCTAGCAATCAACATGACTACAAAGATACAAGGATGCAACCGCCAACCTTCGATGGAACGGGACCCTTCTCCGTATTTTTACGTCAGTTTGACGCCGCGGCCAATTATAATAAGTGGTCGGATGAGCAAAAGTCAACATCACTAATCTTGTCACTCCGCAGGGTGGCTGCAGAATTGCTACAAACCATACCAGCAGTGAAGCAAACAGATTTACAAGCGGTAAGAGACGGCCTTGAAGCTAGGTATGGAGACAACCACATGCAGCAGGTCTACCGCATGCAACTGCGGAGCAGAACGCAGAAACCTGGAGAAAATCTTCAACAGTTGCAGGCAGACATTGAGCGATTCGCAAACTTGTCTTATTCAAATATGACTATGGAATTTCTGAACGAGATAGCAATAGATATATTTATAAACGCACTCCAAGATCGGGACTTGCAACAAGCCGTTCGCTTGGCAGGAAAGAAGACGACTAATGAAATACTAGCGTTCGCATTGACATATGAATCTGCCTAGCTGGCTACCACGAGTGCATATAGAGTCCGAGGAACGTCCGTCCAGGAATGTTCCTGCCAAAGAATCGGGCATGTAAAACGGAGAACCCCGAGACCTGATATGAAGTGTTGGACATGTGGCGAAGTCGGCCACATCGCTGTTGACTGTAGGAAACGTCGACGAATGAATGAAACATCAAGTGAGAATTGTTATTCATGCGCTAATCATAAGAGGAGACTATCAACGGACCAACCTGAGGTCAATAGCTCGAGGAAACTTAACTTGTAAGGGCAAGTGGAATGGTGGAATGTGCAGCCCCAGCATCGTAACTGTTTCACAACTCCAACGGGATAACCAAAGTTTGGTTATAACTACGATTGTTAATGCAAGGACAACAACAGTGTTGTGGATTGGCAGTTGGATGTGCTGGGATGTACTGAAGAAATCTAGTACATTCGCAGTGTATATCAGTTGCGCAGCAGCTGTCGCGGATCAGCTGGCCGATTGTCACCAACAATGAAGTAAGCAGCGTCCCTTTTTGAATTGGCGGTTATTTGGCGTCATTTACCTAACCTCAGTCGGCAACTAACCTTCAACGGGCTCGTTACATCGGAGCAAGCATCGTCATCACGAGTAAAACGGAACAAAATATTATTCATTGTCGTTGTTGTTAACATAACTTAGAATGTTCAATAAACTAACTCCATCTCTTTAAAAGGTAAATTCCTCGAGTCGTTTTCTTCTTCCATCTGCCCTGTTCGTGCAAAGACCAACCGAATTGAAATACGCAATTACTGGCGTAATTCAATTGCATCACACTCAGGACAGTGGTTCGCGAGAATCACCGTTATCACCCATCGGTGGACGCAGCCTTCATCCTAACGGTTGTATCCCCTACAAACAGTGACAATCGACACTGGAGCAACGAGATCCATAATTCGGCCGGATGTCGTGGGCAAAATAAACCCTTAATAAAAATAAAAGATACGCTTTGAAGACTGCCACAGGAGAATATTCTACAGTCTACGGAGAAGTGGAGAGCATAATAGTGCTGAGCAATATTTCCATCGCCCACCAATTTTTGGTTGCCGACATTACGGTAACTTGGAGGTTGTTATTACACTGCAGTACGAACTATTGCGAAGACTGAAATGTTATGTGCGTGAGGAGGATGAGATCCCAGCTCGTTCAGACTCGGTAATTTGGATCAATCTCGAGAGTGATCCCCGTGGCAATCGATTTTACATTACCGAAGCTGTACAAAATCAGCGTAAGGGGAACATCCTTGTTGGGAAAGCCCTTATCGATGCGAAGAAGCACATCGTACCCGTCAGAGTACTAAATGCGTCCAAAGAGCCGATCGCAATAAGAAAAGGAGAGGTAATCGCAGAATGTGCATCCGTATCAATGATAAGCTCAATTCAGACAAGGGGAGAGGACCATTCAATTCAACAGCCCTGTGATGCATCCTTTGCGGTTAATAGGCTGATGCCCCAGAAAATCGGATTGACAGACAGAGAAAAGGCAAGCGTTAAATCACTCCTGAACGATTTTTCTGATATTTTTGTGACAGGAAATGATAAATCGCATTGACACGGGTGAGTCAAGGCCTATAAGGCAGCCACCTCGTCGACTACCGTTGGCCAAACAATCAGAAGTCGGCAACATGATTCGAGAGATGGAAGAGCAAGGAGTCATCGAGAAATCATCGAGCCCATGGGCTTCGCTGGTATTGCTCGTCAAGAAGAAGGATGGCACAACTAGATTTAGTGTCGACTACCGCCGGTTAAACGACGTTACGAAGAAAGACATTTACCCACTTCCTCGAATCGACGACACACTAGATACCCTTTCTGGAGCTCAGTGGTTTTCAACATTGGACCTAAAAAGCGGTCACTGGCAAGTGGAAGTGAAGGGGGAGGACAAGGAGAAGACAGCATTTACTACCGGAAACGGACTTTATCAATTCAACGTGATGCCTTTTGGATTGTGTAATGCCCCAGCAACGTTTGAACGATTAATGGAAAGTGTTCTACGGGGACTTACATGGAAGACGTGTCTTGCGTACTTGGATGATATCATCGTTGTTGGAAGGAATTTACCAGAACACATCAATAATCTGCGCTCCGTCTTCGAACGACTAAGACAGGCCAACTTAAAGCTCAATTCGAAGAAATGTGAACTCTTCCAAAGGAGAGTAAAATTTCTGGGACACATCGTTTCATCTGCAGGAGTTCAAACGGATCCTGATAAAATAGCAGCTGTCTGAGAGTGGCCTACTCCAGAAGATAAGCAACAGTTAAGAAACTTTATGGGATTAGCCACATATTACAGACGGTTTGTTAAAGGTTTCGCCAATGTGGCTAAAACCCTACACGAACTAACGGGTAAAGACAAGAAATTCAATTGGACAGAAAAGTGTGAGGCAGCATTCAACACATTGAAGGCCGAGTTATGTAAGACTCCAACATTGGCATTCCCAAGATCGGATCGCCCATTTATATTGGATACTGATGGAAGTAACAGGAATCGGAGTAGTGTTGTCACAGTTAGTCAATGGTAAAGAGAGAGTTGCCGCATATTATAGTCGAGTTCTATCTAAGCCAGAGCGAAATTACCGCGTAACAAGAAAGGAACTGTTGGCGGCCGTAGAAGCCGTTAAGAATTTCCATAAGTACCTCTACGGACGTCGATTCCACATTCGGACGGATAATGTCGCCCTGAAATGGTTGTTAAATTTTAAGAATGCGGAAGGACAAATAGCTCAAAGGATCGAATGACTTCAAACTTACGATTTCCAAATTTCCCATCGTCAAGGGAAGGTGCATAATAACGCTGGTACTCTATCAAGAAGACCACGTAAGCCAGATTGTAAACACTGTCATAGAGCGGAAGAAAAACAAGAGACGTACGACCTTCGACATATACAAGTAGAAATACTATATGGGTGGACGAGTGATGCTATATGCACAGCTCAACTTCAGGATGAAGATATGTCGCTAATCCTGGAACACAAGGAAAAGAACGAGCGGCCAACTTGGAACAATATTTCCGACAAGAGTGGAACATTTAAGGCATATTGGGCACAATAGAATTCCTTGCTGGTGGAAGATGGAATTCTAAAGCGTAAATGAGAAGCCGCGGACGGAAAATCCCATCGAATGTAGATTTTAGTCCAATCATCAAAAGTGAAGGATGTACTAACAGAAATGCACGACGGGGCCTCCGGTGGACATCTGGGAGTTAATAAGACACTTTCAAAATTACGATCTCGATTCTACTGGCTTCACGTGAAAGATGACGTCGAGTTTTGGTGTAGTAAGTGCACAACATGCACTGCGACCAAAGGACCAACAGCAAAACCAAGGAGCGATATGAAGCAGTACAGCGTGGATGCCCCTTTCAGGCGAATTGCGATTGATACCTCAGGACCATTCCCAAAAACAAACGACAACAACAAATACATGTTGGTTATCATGGATTACTTCAGCAAGTGGGTGGAAGTCCTTCCAATTACAAACCAAGAAGCCACACCCCTCATTGAGCAGCTTATCAATAATTGGATCAGCAGATATGGAGTTCCCTGTGAGCTTCATTCCGATCAAGGTCGAAACTTCGAATCACAGATATTTCAAGGCATCTGTGCGGCACTGGGCGTAAGGAAAACCAAGACCACACCCTTACATCCGCAGTCAGACGGAATGGTCGAAAGGTTTAACCGAACAATAAAAGAGCACTTATCGAAGGTCGTTAGTGATCACCAACGATATTGGGACAAATATGTACAAACCTTTCTACTGAGTTATAGATCGGCTAATCACGATACGGCAAACCATTCTTCAGCAAGAATTATATTTGGACGAGAGATACGATTACCAGCCGATCTACGATTCGGAATACCTCCAGACGCCATAGAAAAGACCGAAGACTACGTAGCCGAATGGAGAAATCGCCTCGATGAGATTCATCATTTGGTTCGAAAGCAAATCAAGGTATCAAGTGACCGGATGAAAACAAGGTACGACATTCGAGCCAACGCATCCGGTTTTAATACAGGCGATAACGTGTGGCTTTATAACCCTCGTCGACAAAAAGGAAGGTCTCCAAAGTCGCAGCAACATTGGGAAGGACCGTATAAGATTCTCACAAGAATTAACGACGTTGTCTATAGGATTCAGCGAGGACCGAACGCCAAGATGAAAGTGGTACATCGTGACCGACTGGCGACTTTTTGTTAACCCAGGAGACCAGTGAACTTAGTTCGGGACGAACTAATCTAGGCGGAGGGTAGTGTGACGCATATGACAATCAGTACTAGAATATTCTAGACAGTGCGAAGCAAAGTACTACAATATTCTAGAAAGTAATGGAAAGCTGCAGACTATGAGCAATAGAAAATTCGAGGCTGTGGAACGGACGGAAACGAAACACCGAATCAGAATGAGGAAAAACGGTATAAATACGTCGCTCGCAGATCGGGAAGATAAGTAAGAAGTAAGAAGTAAGCAGAGTCAAAGACGCGATAAGTAAGGAAGCGATAAGTCAAGAAATCGTTAAGTGTGCGGTAAAAGTAACGGTTGTTATTAACGGACAAATAAAGTGTTACATTAACACAGCGAACCCTAAGCTCGCTAAAATATAAATACAGAAATCAACTCACAATAAGTTAGTCTTAAGCCTGGATCAATGAATATACTAAATAGTTTTAAATGAAGTTTAAATAAAATTATATTTTTTTTGACATCCCGCATTTGACTGATTAATTCGTGCGAACCAATAGTGCAATTGAATATCTTGTTTACTTAAGATACCCTCAACGGATCGCACAACTGATCCGATGGTATGGATCACGGGGCAGAGGCACATGTGCTGACTCGTCGGCGTTTAGACTACGACACTTAAAAATTATTAAGCTGGAACTTCTTGAATTCACTGAAAAAGAAATAATTAAACTCAGCAGATCCTCGATCCTAGATAATTAAACTCAGCAGATCCTCGAGTGGTAGCCGGGGTCCCAAAGCCCTGTGCGCCCGGTGAAATACCACCCCATCAAGCCTTAGGCTCCGGGAAATGGTCGGGAGAAATCCCTGGCCATCTTTCGGAGCTTGGCTGATGGACCGGTTCGAGAAAAGGTTGGTTAGGTGGTAGTCGGTCCCAAGGTGAGATACCACCCCGTCACGCTGTACATTCCGCGATATCGCCGAGAGAAATCTTCGACGGTGTTTCGGATGTGTGGCTGATGGCCCGGACTGACACGGGGATAAGTCATGATGGTGTCTTCTGATATAAAGAATTCCGGAGGTAAACTAGTCTCCCATTCGGATCTCCGGGGGGGACTATGTCAGGGGGAACATCATGCAGATATCATGATAAATAATGGAACTTTGAGAGGTTCGTCATCGCATAACCGGGCTAGCTCTCGAGGCTCGGCCCACGCTCGACTGGTGACGGCACTTTGTAACATCTGGGGCATCGGTTTCACCAATACTAATGTAAACGCCGTCCACCAATATCTGCAAACAACGAAACCTGATATCCTTGCCCTAACTGAGACCCAGGTCGATTCGTCAACTGATTCGACATATCTTCGTTGCTCAGGATACGACTTGCATTCGAGATTCCGTTTTAAGGGCGGAGTCTGCGTTTTCGCGCGGTCCAATCTGGCTTGCCAGCGGATGGAGGCCTTGGAACCCAATAATATGGACATCATGTGGTTGAGGTTCGTGCTGAGGAATTCCGTTAAATTTCTTTGTTGCCTTTACCGCTCCCCGAATGACGATCGACCGGCGACATTTTTCGAACATCTTTCAAATACCGTCGACTGGATACAGATCAACCACCCAGCTTCTGAAATTGTTGTCCTTGGCGATTTTAATGTGCACAATTCCGACTGGTTGTTACATTCTAACAGGACCGACGAAGCTGGAGGCTGGTGGAGGTGTTTGCTGTAAGCCACAACTTGACTCAACTCGTGGGGGAACCAACGCGAGTGCCGGATGCCCGAGGCGATTATGCGAACGCCCTGGATTTGTTTTTGACATCCGAGCCGAGTATTTATACCGTAGAGGTTTCTGCGCCACTAGGAAACTCAGATCACTGCTTGGTATCTGTTGCGCAAGCACTTGCATACCAAGCGAATAACCTGTCTAGGCAGCTTCGCCATGTATGGAAGTATGGGGCTGCTAACTGTGACGATATGCGAGATTTCTTCGCATCCTTTCCATGGTCGGAGGTGTGCTTCGGAAACTCCGACGTTAACGCTTGCGCGGAGTCGGTATCAGAGATTATTCTTCTGGGGATGGAGATGTATATTCCACATTCCATCAAACGAAGTTCGTCTGATAAACCTTGGTTTGACAAAAAATGCGAGCTGATTACAGCAGCAAAAAATAGAGCTTTTAAGCAATGGCGCTCCAATCCCACCGATGTTAACAGAACGAATTTTGTTAGAATCAGAAACGCGTGCAACCAGGCGATTGATACCACGAGCGAAGGCTCACAACGACAGGGTGATCAATAAGCTCCTCCGGTGCCCAACTGGTTCGCGCTCCTTCTGGTCAATGGCAAAGGCTGTCAGCAGTAACTTCGCATCCTCCTCTTTCCCTCCGTTGGTGACAGACAGCGGAACGTTAGTCACGAATCCAAAGGACAAAGCTAATGTGTTCGCGAATTTATTTTCCGCGAATTCCAACCTCGATCCCGGTCTTTTGGAGCCACCTATGATCTCGCCGGTAAAGTCTTCCATGCGGGATGTGAGATTTCGTCCGCGCACTATTCAACGTATTCTACGTGAACTGGATTGTAGGAAGGCAACCTGCCCGGACGGAATACCAGCAATAGTCCTTAAGAACTGTGCTCCAGAACTATCGCCGGTTCTTGGCAGACTCTTCCGCTTATCTTATGCATGGAGGACCTTTCCTGCCTGCTGGAAAATCGCTCGAGTTCAACCAATCCCAAAGACGGGAAAAAAGTGTCTCCCACAAAATTACCGTCCGATAGCATTACTGTCTATTTTATCTAAGGTAATGGGAAAAGTCATTAATACAGAGTTGGTTAAGTATTTGGAGTGCAACGGTCTTCTGAATGATCGTCAATACGGATTCCGTGGCAGGCGGTCCACAGGAGACCTTTTGACACTTATAACCGATATATGAACATCTGCGATTGAACGGCATGGTGAGTCAAGGGCGGTCGCATTAGATATCTCCAAGGCTTTTGACCGCGTCTGGCACGAGGCATTGCTGAGCAAACTTCGTTCATATGGACTTTCCCAACAGTTTTGCGACTGGACGAGGAGCTTCCTCGAGAATCGATCGATCCGGGTTGTTGTGGATGGCGAGTGTTCGGATCTGTATCGTGTTAATTCGGGGGTGCACCAAGGTTCTATTTTGGCTCCAACCTTGTTCTTGCTTCACATAAATGATTTGTTGGAGACAACGGATAACAAAGTGTTCAGTTTTGCGGATGATAGTACGCTTGTTTCCTCCTTTTCGAGTGATCGGCCGATTGGTGCATCAACGTCGCACCAGCTGAGATGTAGACAGATTGACTCTCTGAATCAGGATCTGGATAAAGTAAAGTCCTGCAGTGGGGAAAGGCCAATCTTGTCGACTTCAACGCAACGAAGACCCAGTATACAACATTCACAAAGAAAACTGGATCATCGGTTCCACAGCTGATGATGAGTGGTCGGGCCCTCGAGGCTGGGGAAAGTTTGAAATTGCTCGGGGTCACGGTCTGTGGGAATGTATCATGGCATAAACACGTATCGGGTATCGCCAGATCAGCCTCAGGAAAACTGAGTTATCTTTTTAGAGCCAAGAAATATTTTACTCCGGCCCAATTTCTTCTCCTATATAAATCTCAAATTAGACCCGCGCTCGAATATTGCTCTCGTGTTTGGAGCTCGGCTCCTAAACATACCCTCAACCTACTTGAGAGCGTACAAAGACGAGCGATCCGCCTAATCGGGGAGTCGACGCTGACGTCGGGACTACAGTCGCTATCACAACGAAGGCGGGTAGCCGACCTCTGTTTGTTTTACAGATATTATCACGGGTGCTGTTCTTCGGAGATTCTTGGCATTGTTCCACGCAATTCGGTTTATGTGCGCTCCACAAGACAATCCGACGGATCGCACCCGTTTGTGGTTCATCTCCCGACGGCGCGAACATCCCTGTATCAGAACTCGTCCCGCTACAGAGCGGGGAAGCTGTGGAACGCCCTTCCCACGGAAGCGTTCCCGGAGCGTTACAACCTGCAACTGTTCAAAAAGAACTACAACAGTTATTTGATGGCATCTCGGGGCGCCCACTCGACGCTATAGGTTCGCCTCTCCCGAGAGAAGTCTAATAAAAAAAAAAAACAGAATTATCCTATCAAATCCTTTTCTCATCACGTCTGCTTTCTTCTCAGGGCAGTCACTTAAGTGCCCCAATTTCTTTACTAACTATAATATTGATATGAGTATCAAGCATTCGACGCTATAGGTTCGCCTCTCCCGAAAAAAAAACACTTTAACCGTAAATTTCGAAATTCAAACCGAGGGCTTTTATAATAACGGCATCCATATCGGAGTTTCTATAATTCAAAACACTTGTTTTTTATTTTATCGCTCAACGGTTGAAGAGTTAAAAACTCATTTATTACACAAAAAGTTAAAGAAACAAATTTTAGACAATCTTAAAAATATTTATAAATCTGTTATACGGAAACGAGGCACTCAGGTTTAAAGTAAATTACCAAAGGAAAAATTTACAAAACACATACTTATCCATTCGAATGACAAACATAAAAATCGTTTTGCCTAGCAAGAAAATAATAAATATTTCAGGACGAACAAATAAATTCACAAACTATGAAATACTAAATCTTGAGTTTCCTTGAAATAATCTTGGAGTTTCATCGGTATCGGTAGTTTATGAATATCGTCCGATGACACATATCGCAGCACAACACGACGACACATATCTTGAAGGGTCATAATTTTGATGTAACGACTAACAGGATGTTTTAGTACAACTGCCAACGGAGGTTGTAGTTCGTTTGGTACCCTTACGTAGCATACGAAGTTGTCTTTCGTACATCGATGTAAAATATCATCAATCATCTCGACAATTGATTCATATTGCAACTCCTCGAAATGCCAGTACTTCGCCCTATACTTCAAGCGGTAATGCAATGTGCAGGTTAGAATTCGGAAGCTAAGAGTAAACCAACAGGAAGATGAGCCGCCAGTCTCAGAATCTCGTACCAAAAATGAGCCTATTGGTTTGTCCGTAAGTTGTCGTTGTGCATCCTGACGTGATATTTCGCCCCAGTACCACACCTGGCTAAAAACATAAACAGTATGCACTGCATATTTTTCTATAACAAAATAATCCAAATACCTTAACATCTCTGAGCATGCTGTGTACATTACACGGTTGGGGGGTGATCCATTTTCAAGCCATTTTTTCCGAACTAACTGTCTGTATGTGTGTGTAAAAGGTATTATTTCTGAAGATACCAAGTACGTTGCAGGCATTAGCAGTAGTTCGTTTGTGCTGCATATAGAATCTCCATCGTGGTGGTTATCGACTTCACTTGGTTCCTCTTCGTCCATTTTCTTTTGTCTTATTGAGAACTGTATGCACATATGCTTTTTAAATCTTTGAAAAACATTTTTGCGCTCGTCTTTACGTTTGCGTTCTCTAACAGGATTAATACTATGTGATGATCCATCAATTGTTGATGGAAATGCTGATGATGTTGCAGTCGTCCCAGCGTAGTCATTGCTCGTGGCCTTCTGTGAGGCTAATTGGGCTTTTGCAAACATTAAAGATTTCCTACCACGAGAAAGTGAGTGGAGCCAAATGTGTTTCTCGGTCTTTTCTTGTTTTAACGTATTTTCAACTTTATTAGTCATTCTACCGACATTGAGAAATAATCGAAGGCATGAAATTCGTTGGTATGTGAAGTTCTCCAATCACTTTCTATTTCCTCTGTTCGCCTTGATAGATTCCGATGGATTTGTTAAGCAATTTAATTTTGTGAACCGTCGTGATTGATATTTATTATTTATAAGAACAATATTAAACTTTTGTTTACTTTCTTGATATCATCTGACTGCCAGAAAACGTCAGGTAAAAAATGGCAGCTTGTCAAGTTCACTATTCACGTAAAAGAAAAGCTGCAGTCTTGTGTCGCACTCTTCCCACTTAGAGAATGTGGCGCCATTGCAGTTAGTTTTTACTCAGTTGATATTTGATTTTGAGCATAACCCAAAAAAAAATCGGTTTCAAAGCTTGTTTATAAAATGAATATTTATAAAATACTGGGTCAATAAGATTAAATAGATGTTGATTAAAAATAAAAGAGTGAGTGGCAGATTAGGTCGCAATGCCTGACAGCCCAGAGAAATACCATTCCATTAAACTATAGGCTGCAGGGAATGCTCGGGAGAAATCCTTGACAATCTTTCATAGCTTAGATATATTGTTTCAAGGTTTGATGCCATCTCGCCACGCTATGCGTTACGCGACATGGTTGGGATAAATCTTCGACCACGTTTTGTGTGTTCGCTTTTGACCATGAATGAAGCTGAGAAAATTAGTTGATGGAACACTCTGATGTAAAAACAATTTCCATATTCGAATCTATGCTGGGTGAACAGCATGCAAATAGTTTGATAAGAAACCAAATCATGAACAACTGGTTTCCAAAGACTGGGGTTCACTCACTAAACATTTGAATGGCATTTGGTAACCTCATTAATATGAGTACTAATGTGCGCCATTCACGAATATTTACAAATAGTGCAGCCCTTTATTCCAGCCAAACCGAGGCTCAAGTTGACTCAACATATCTTTGTTGCCACGGATACTGTGCAAGATTTCGCTTTAACGTCTTCATCAAGTCTAATTTGGATTATTGAGGGAAAAGCATTCGACCTCAACAACTTTGACATCATTTGGATAAAAATCCAAAAAATGTTGAAAGGCTTTATCAAATTTCATTGTTGTCTTTACTGCTTCCCAAATACCGATCGACCACTGAGACTCTTCGAGCATCTGCAAACATTGTCGATTGGATACAAAACAAACAACCCAGCATCTGATATTGTTGTCGCTTCATGTATGCAATCTGAATTGGTTAGTATTCTAACAAAAAAGACGGGGTTAGAAGACTAGTGAAAACACCCGCCGCGTCAATGGCTGTGTTGGTAAGCCGGTTGTGTCTTGCGTTTGATTGTGCAAACCTAGATTCAACTGACGACTCTTGCTATTGTGCAGTTCGATTAATGCGTGGTAGGTAGGGTGCCAAAGCCCAGCCGTCCGGCGGAACACGACACGTTATGCCATAGGCTTCGTGAAATGGTTGGGAGAAATCCTTAAGCATCTTTCGGAACATGGCTGATGGACCCGGTCGAGAAAAAAGGAAAATAGCATGTCAGGGCGCTGACTAAGCTCAATAAGTTTGCCTTTCCTGGTAGAAGTAAAATTCAAAAAAAAAAAAAAAAAAAAAAAAAATATATATATATATATATATATATATATATATATATATATATATATATATATATATATATATATATATATATATATATATATTGTAGCGAGCTTAGAGGTTCGCTGGATTAATTATTTTGAATAAATAAGAGCCGTTAAATCGATTTTGAATTAATATAAAACTTTATTAGTCCGTTAACCACAACCGTTACTTTTACCGTACACAACGATTTCTTGACTTATCGCGTATTTTACTTCTTACTTATCGCTTGCTTCTCACTCGAGACTTATTACTTTCTACTTCTTACTCTCTACTTGTCTTCATGAGCTGTCTGCGACGTATTTATACCAGTTCCCCACATTCTGATTCGGTATTTCGTTTCCGTCCGTTCCATAATCTTGAATGTTCTATTATCCATAGTCTCCAGTTTTCCAGTACTTTGTTTTGGACTTTCCCGAATATTCCAGTACTGACTGTCATATGCGTCACAATATATATATATATATATATATTGTGACGCATATGACAATCAGTACTGGAATCTTCGAGAAAGTCCGAAACAAAGTATTAGATTATTTTAGGAAGTACTGGAAAACTGGAATAGAAAAGTCGAGATTATGGAACGGGCGGAAACGAAACACCGAATCAGAATGAGGGAACGGTGTAAATACGTCGCACACAGATCGTGGAGATGAGTAAGAAGTAGAAGGTGAAGCAAGCCATAAGTGCGGAAGTAATAAGTAATGAGTAAGCAGTGAAGAAGTAAAATACGCGATAATTACGGAAGCGATAAGCGAAGAAATCGTTATGTGTACGGTAAAAAGTAACGGTTGTTATTAACGGACTAATAAAGCGTCACATTAATTCAAAATCGATTTAACGGCTCTTATTTATTTTAAAATAATTAATCCAGCGAACCTTAAACTCGCTACAATATATATTGTGACGCATATGACAATCAGTACTGGAATCTTCGAGAAAGTCCGAAACAAAGTACTAGATTATTTTAGGAAGTACTGGAAAACTGGAATAGAACATTCAAGACTATGGAACGGACGGAAACGATACACCAAATCAGAATAAGGAAAAACGGTATAAATACGTCGCACGCAGAGCGGAAGTTAAGTGAGAGATAAGTAAGACAGTGAAGCAAGCGATACGTCTCGAGTGAGAAGTAAGCAGTAAAAGACGCGATAAGTACGGAAGCGATAAGTAAAGAAATCATTAAGTGTACGGTATAAGTAACCGTTGTATTACGGACTAATAAAGTGTTATATTAATTCAAAATCGATTTAACGGCTCTTATTTATTTTAAAATAATTAATCCAGCGAACCCTAAGCTCGCTACAATTGGTGTCAGAAGTGGGATTAATTATTGTTTAAGTGAATAAGTGTGTGAAAGTGTGTTGTGGCGATGTCAGATCGACATTTGGAGGATCTTCGCGTTCCTGAGTTGAAGAAGGAACTTGAGGACCGGAATCTGGATAGCAGAGGACAGAAGCAAATTCTTCGACAACGTCTGCAAACAGCTATGGAGGAAGAGGGTATTGATGTCGACACATATGTTTTTACGATTGGTCCAGACTGTCCGGATGGAGAAGAAACAGCGAGTCAAGATGGTTGCAATGTAACGGAGAAGAGTTCGCCACTGTTAGACATTTCGGAGATGTTCCGGATGATGATGACAAAATTCGACGCACAAGCTGCAGATGTTAAGGCAAAGTTGGATGTCCAAAATTCGAAATTCGACGCCCAATATTCAAAATTCGACGCGCAAGCTGCAGATGTTAATGCAAAATTCAACGCCCAAAATTCAAAATTCGACGCCGTAAATTCAAAATTGGACGCGCAAGCTGCAGATGTCAATGCAAAGTTGGATGCCCAAACACAATGGATGAAATGTAATTTTCAACACTTTAAGCACGAAATTCGAAACGAAGTAGAAAATCTAGATCTAAAAAACGAAACTGAATTCAAGAAAGTCACCGATGAAATAATACGAATAGAAAAGAGACTTGATTGTGTTGAGAGAAATAAGACATCGCCAGGCAATCATCATGACTACAAAGATACAAGGATGCAACCGCCAACCTTCGATGGAACGGGACCCTTCTCCGTATTTATACGTCAGTTTGACGCCGCGGCCAATTATAATAAGTGGTCGGATGAGCAAAAGTCAACATCACTAATCTTGTCACTCCGCGGGGCGGCTGCAGAATTGCTACAAACCATACCAGCAGAGAAGCAAACAGATTTCCAAGCGATAAGAGACGGCCTTGAAGCTAGGTATGGCGACAACCACATGCAGCAGGTCTACCGCATGCAACTGCGGAGCAGAACCCAGAAACCGGGAGAAAATCTTCAGCAGTTGCAGGCAGACATTGAGCGATTGGCAAACTTGGCTTATACAAATATGACTAAAGAATTTCTGAACGAGGTAGCAATGGATGCATTTATAAACGCACTCCAAGATCGGGACTTGCAACAGGCCGTTCGTTTGGCAGGAAAGAAGACGACTAATGAAATACTGGCGTTCGCATTGGCATATGAATCTGCTAAACTGGCTACCAGGCGTACATATAGAGTTCGAGAAACGTCCGTCCAAGAATGTTCCTGCCAAAGAATCGGGCATGTACAACGGAGAACCCCGAGAACTGACATGAAGTGTTGGACATGCGGCGAAGTCGGCCACATCTCTGTTGACTGTAGGATACGTCGACGAATGAATGAAACATCAAGTGAGAATTGTTATTCATGCGCTAATCATAAGAGGAGACTATCAACGGACCAACCTGAGGTCAATAGCTCGGGAAACTTGTAAGGGCAGACTTTACGGGGCGAAAGTCGCCTGGTGGAATTTGCAGCCCCAGCATCGTAACTGTATCACAACTCCAACGGGATAACCAAAGTTTGGTTATAACTACGATTGTTAATGGAAGGACAACAACAGTGACAATCGACACTGGAGCAACGACATCCATAATTCGGCCGGATGTCGTGGGCCAAATTGCCCTTAATAAAAATAGAAGATACGCTTTGAGGATTGCCACAGGAGAATGTTCTACAGTCTACGGAGAAGTGGAGAGCATAATAGTGCTGAGCAATATTTCCATCGCCCACCAATTTTTGGTTGCCGATATTACGGACGAATGCATTCTTGGAATAGAATTCATGAAGGAGCACCAAGTTGTTCTAGATATCGGGCAAAGAACACTGCGAATTGGTAACTTGGAGGTTGCTATTACACTGCAGGATGAACAATTGCGAAGACTGAAATGTTATGTGCGTGAGGAGGATGAGATCCCAGCTCGTTCAGACTCGGTAATTTGGACCGGTCTCGAGAGTGATCCCGGTGACAATCGGTTTTACATCACCGAAGCTGCACAAAATCAGCGCAAGGGGAACATCCTTGTTGGGAAAGCCCTTATCGATGCGAAGAACCACATCTTACCCGTCAGAGTAGTAAATGCGTCCAAAGAGCCGATCGCAATAAGAAAAGGAGAGGTAATCGCAGAATGTGCACCCGTGTCAATGATAAGCTCAATTCCGACAAGGGGAGAGGACCATTCAATTCAACAGCCCTCTGGTGCACCGGCTGTGGTTAATAGTTTGATGTCCCGGAAAATCGGATTAACAGACAGAGAAAAGGCAAGCGTTAAATCACTCCTGAACGATTTTTCTGATATTTTTGTGACAAGACATGATAAATTCGGACGCACCGGTATAGTTAAACATCGCATTGACACGGGTGAGTCAAGACCTATAAGACAGCCACCTCGACGACTACCGTTGGCCAAACAATCAGAAGTAGGCAACATGATTCGAGATATGGAAGAGCAAGGAGTCATCGAGAAATCATCGAGCCCATGGGCTTCCCCGGTAGTGCTCGTCAAGAAGAAGGATGGGACAACTAGATTTTGTGTCGACTACCGCCGGTTAAACGACGTTACGAAGAACGACAGTTACCCACTTCCTCGAATCGACGACACACTAGATACCCTTTCTGGAGCTCAGTGGTTTTCAACATTGGACCTAAAAAGCGGTTACTGGCAAGTGGAAGTGGAGGAGGAGGACAAGGAGAAGACAGCGTTTACTACCGGAAACGGACTTTATCAATTCAACGTGATGCCTTTTGGATTGTGTAATGCTCCAGCAACGTTTGAACGATTAATGGAAAGTGTTCTACGGGGACTTACATGAAAGACGTGTCTTGTGTACTTGGATGATATCATCGTTGTTGGAAGGAATTTATCAGAACACATCAATAATCTGCGCTCCGTCTTCGAACGACTAAGACAGGCCAACTTAAAGCTCAATTCGAAGAAATGTGAACTCTTCCAAAGGAGAGTAAAATTTCTGGGACACATCGTTTCATCTGCAGGAGTTCAAACGTATCCTGACAAGATAGCAGCCGTCCGTGAGTGGCCTACTCCAGAAGACAAGCAGCAGTTGAGAAGCTTTATGGGATTAGCCACATATTACCGACGGTTTGTTAAAGGTTTCGCCAATGTGGCAAAACCCCTACATGAACTAACGGGTAAAGACAAGAAATTCAATTGGACAGAAAAGTGTGAGGCAGCATTCAACACATTGAAGGCCGAGTTATATAAGACACCAACATTGGCATTCCCAAGAGCGGATTGCCCATTTATATTGGATACTGATGGAAGTAACACAGGAATCGGAGCAGTGTTGTCACAGGAAGTCGATGGTAAAGAGAGAGTTGTCGCATGTTATAGTCGAGTTCTATCTAAGCCAGAGAGAAATTACCGCGCAACAAGAAAGGAATTGCTGGCTGTCGTAGAAGCCGTTAAGAATTTCCATAAATACCTCTACGGACGTCGATTCCACCTTCGGACGGATAATGTCGCCCTGAAATGGTTGCTAAATTTTAAGAATCCGGAAGGACAAATAGCTCGATGGATCGAACGACTTCAAACGTACGATTTCCAAATTTCCCACCGTCAAGGGAAGGTGCATAATAACGCTGATGCTCTATCAAGAAGACCATGTAAGCCAGATTGTAAACATTGTCATAGAGCGGAAGAGAAAGAAGAGGCGTACGACCTGCGAAATGTACAAGTAGAAGTACTAGATGGGTGGACGAGTGATGCTATACGCGCAGCTCAACTTCAGGATGAAGATATGTCGCTAATTCTGGAATACAAAGAAAAGAACGAGCGGCCAACTTGGAACAATATTTCCGACAAGAGCGGAACATTTAAGGCATATTGGGCACAATGGAATTCCTTGCTAGTGGAAGATGGTATTCTTAAGCGTAAATGGGAAGCCGCGGACGGAAAATCCCATCGAATGCAAATTCTAGTCCCACCATCAAAAGTGAAAGATGTTCTAACAGAAATGCACGACGGGGCCTCCGGTGGACATTTGGGAGTTAATAAGACACTTTCAAAATTACGATCTCGTTTCTACTGGCTTCACATGAGAGATGACGTCGAGTCTTGGTGTAGGAAGTGCACAACTTGCACTGCGACCAAGGGACCAACGGCAAAACCAAGGAGCGATATGAAGCAGTACAATGTGGGTGCCCCTTTCGAGCGAATTGCGGTTGATATCTCAGGACCATTCCCAAAAACAAACGACAACAACAAATACATGTTAGTTATCATGGATTACTTCAGCAAGTGGGTAGAAGTCCTTCCAATTCCAAACCAAGAAGCAACAACCGTCATTGAGCAGCTAATCAATAATTGGATCAGCAGATATGGAGTTCCCTGTGAGCTTCATTCCGATCAAGGCCGAAATTTCGAATCACAGATATTTCAAGGCATCTGTGCGGCACTGGGCGTAAGGAAAACCAGGACCACACCCTTACATCCGCAGTCAGACGGAATGGTCGAAAGGTTTAACCGAACAATGAAAGAGTGCTTATCGAAGGTCGTTAGTGATCACCAACGAGATTGGGACAAATATGTACAAACCTTTCTCATGAGCTATAGATCGGCTAATCACGATACGACGGGCCATTCTCCAGCAAACATTATATTTGGACGGGAGATACGATTACCAGCCGATCTGCGATTCGGAATACCTCCAGACGCCATAGACAAGACCGAAGACTACGTAGCCGAATGGAGAAATCGCCTCGATGAGATTCATCATTTGGTTCGAAAGCAAATCAAGGTATCCAGTGACAGGATGAAAACAAGGTACGACATTCGAGCCAACGCATCCGGATTTAATGCAGGCGATAACGTATGGCTTTATAACCCTCATCGGCAAAAAGGAAGGTCTCCGAAGTTGCAGCAACATTGGGAAGGACCGTATAAGATTCTCACAAGAATTAACGACGTTGTCTATAGGATTCAGCGACGACCGAACGCCAAGATGAAAGTGGTACATCGTGACCGACTGGCGACTTTTGTTAACCCAGGAGATCAGTGAACTTAGTTCGGGACGAACTAATCTAGGCGGAGGGTAGTGTGACGCATATGACAATCAGTACTGGAATCTTCGAGAAAGTCCGAAACAAAGTACTTGATTATTTTAGGAAGTACTGGAAAACTGGAATAGATAATTCAAGACTATGGAACAGGCGGAAACGATACACCAAATCAGAATGAGGAAAAACGGTATAAATACGTCGCACGCAGAGCGGAAGTTAAGTGAGAGATAAGTAAGACAGTGAAGCAAGCGATACGTCTCGAGTGAGAAGTAAGCAGTAAAAGACGCGATAAGTACGGAAGCGATAAGTAAAGAAATCATTAAGTCTACGGTATAAGTAACCGTTGTATTACGGACTAATAAAGTGTTATATTAATTCAAAATCGATTTAACGGCTCTTATTTATTTCAAAATAATTAATCCAGCGAACCCTAAGCTCGCTACAATATATATATATATATATATATATATATATATATATATATATATATATATATATATATATATATATAAATATATATATATATATATATATATATATATATATATATATATATATGTATATATATATATATATATATATATATATATATATATATATATATTAGCCACAATTTGGCTCAACTGGAATGGAATAGGGGTGGTAGCAAACATACTGGACAAAGTCACTGATTGCTTTAAACCCGGCGAAGGCCTGGACGATCCTTGTCCTTGTTCAATCCAAGTTGACATGCAGTCTCCCCGCGACACCCCTGGAAAGGTGCTTTGACACCCGCCAAGTAATGAACCAATACATGGAGCGATATCCTGAGAAAGGTTGGCACAAGACTAATAACCATGCCCGGAAAGGCAAACTCTTATGGCAAATTTAATAAGCCTCTGATATGGACCAGATACACGACGACGACTACGGAAACGGAAATGGCTAAATAATTTGAGAATTTTCTCATGGAACGTCCGCTCACTATACAGAGCTCGAGCTGCACAGCAGCTAGCCGATATCCTGTCTGAATATAAATCTGACATATCAGCATTACAAGAAATAAGATGGATGAGGAGTGGTGTTATTCAAAGAAACGAGTATGACATTTATTATAGCTGTCATGCAAAATACCATGTGCTCGGGGTAGGCTTTCTACTCAGACAAAAACTGAAGTCTCCCATCATCGGCTTTAATACAATAAATGAAAGGCTATGTACCCTTCGCGTGCGAGGCAAGTTTAATAACATAAGCCGCATAAACGTTCACGGACCTACAGAGGAGTCCCCTGACGACGAAAAGAAGAATTATACAAGAACGTCGAACGGGCCCTCAATGCCTGCCCAAGATACAATGTGAAAATCGTTCTTGGTGATTTGAATGCGAAAATAGGTTCGAAGCCGGTTTTCAGGCACTACGCAGGTTCCCGAAGGAGCTATAAATATTTTGGCCGGGAGGACACCACCTGACATTGCAGCTAAAGAAAACGCTGCAATGTATGATGCCTTCAAGAGAATCGTCGCAGAATGCGAACGCAATTAGAGCTCTTAAGCCTAAGAGAATGGCAACGGAGGCGGGATTCTTCCACCAAAGGAAGATGGACCCACACCATGATATCTGCTATAGAAACATGAGTGAAAAGAAAACATGGCGACCTAAATTACCAGTTGAGTCAGCTGATATCAGGACATGGATGCTTTCGGCAATACTTGCACAAGTGTAAGCATGTGAATCCCCCATACTGCTTGTGTTGCGAAGGCAAAATAGAAAATGCGAAACACATTCTCACAGAGTACGCGAGACTCGGGATACTACGAACGATTTTGGAGAGACATATGAGACGGACAGTTACTCCGGGAGGAGTAATAGAATACATGCTGAGTTCAAAACAGGGATGGTCCCTTGCAAATGATGTTTTATGTGACATGATGCAGCAGTTGCGATGCGACGAGCGGAGTAACATATAAACCCCGTCCCGCCCCGCGATGGAATATGTAAAAGAAAGTTCCACGGGGATCAACGGAAATATGTGCCTGGCGGGAGGTGGTCTTAGTCGGTAAAAGTGGGCATGCCTCTGGATCGGTCCAGAGGTATATTTTGAAGATTTCAACCTTCCTGCCGGAAACAAAAAAAAAACTCAATTGTAATACACCGTTTCCACCAATAGCCATAATTTTAAATGGTGAAGAACAATTCTGTTCAGTCTAACCCCAACTCTGGCGTGGCGAACATCTACTTGTGTTCTCGGGCACTGAACAAATGCTAAGTTCACTGTTCGTTGAGTATGTAGTATAAAAAGAGCGCATGAGGGGCACTCGGTTTCTCTTTTTTCCGGTGGTGAGCGGCAGGATTATTAATAGAAATATAAGGTCGTTTGTTAACATTATTAGAATAAATAAGGAAAACTAACCTTTTACAACTTCAGAAGTGGGATTTAACTCAGATTTAACCCAGTAACAAAGCCAACAGAGTGAAGAAAGCGGAGGTGGTCTCGAAGAAGCGTGGCTTAAAGGGAGAAAAAGAGAAGTCCCAGATCCTGCACAAGTCGGTAGTCCACGAAGGACTACGCGAAAACAAACCAGGTGAGAGTAGCAAGGAAGTAGGCGATACCAAAGAGGAAATGAAATATAAGACCCTTTGTTAACATTATTTGAATAAATAAAGAAAACCAACCTTTTATATAATTATGTTTGAAAAATATATAATGTATACATGTAAATAATTGTATCACCAGCAGTATAAGTTAGCTGTAGTACTTAATGTAAAAATTGATTATTGGTCAAATAAACACAATACGTTTAAAAAAAAAAGGCACAGACTCTCTCATCCGAAGCGATTTGGTCTTGCGAATAATGTTGATGGTTGAGGGGTCAACCTACGAAGTCTTGTATTTAGAAGTCTTGAAATATATCCACTTTTCACTGCCAATCGAAATCCGATGCAGAAACGACTTTCTGCTAATCAAGATTTCGTACTGTTTCATCGGCCTATCGTTCAATTCATGTTACACCCGTTTTCTTATGTTTTGTGATCAGTAGCAGTACTCAGAAGGCAAAGTGGATCCCATACGTGTTTTCAATAGCCCCCTTGGTGATTGTTTCAGTACGGTAAGTTTTGTCTTATCAAATTGGATTTTGGATTCTGGATTTTCAGAGACCAGTCATATAGAAGTACACAAAACCTGCTCTCCCGACAGCAACAGAGGGGCTTATCACAGTTGTGCAAAGGAAGGTTTTTTGGATAATTTATGGCGGCAACAAGCCGTGGTGATGTAGAGACGAGCGCGGCTCAGAAACGTGATGGTTCTTTGGTGTTCGGACAGCTCGGAGAGCGGAACGCAGAATTGACAAAGACGATCAAAATGAAAAAGCAAAGGCATATTACTAATGCCGTGCGAGAGCTGGTCGAGATCATTGGTTGCCTTTATGATAAGGAAGTGGCAAATCGTTTAAAGAAGCCATCTGCGGTGGCGGAGCAAGCGGTGGAAACTTGCAAACCCAACCAAAACAAAACTCGCACACAGACGTAAGCAGGGTCCCGGGGCAGATTAATGACAAGTGACCCAATTATAATTGGTTTACAATTGGACAGATGGGAAGGAGGGGGGATTTGAGGTTAGAGGGTGAAGACGCTCCAAAGGGTGCACCAACATTATGAAAAAAAGAAGCCACACCCGGACGCTATAATAATATCCAAAACCGGAGAAAAAACATATGCGGATACATTGAAGTTAATGAAGGGCAAGCCCGAGTTAAGGAGCTCGGAAATAGCGTGAATAAAGTTCGAAAGGCAGCAAAAGGGGAATTGCTGCTAGAACTGAAACGCCATCCAGAGACCATCACCGACTTACTGAAACCAAAGGTACAATAAGGACTAAAGAAAGATGCCAATGTGAACACAGTGTCACAGGAAATCACAGTTGAGTGTCGTGATTTAGATGAGGTTACTACTGTGGAGGAAATCCTGACAGCGAACGCTACAGAGTTCCCTGCACTGAACGCGATCCCAAAGGAAGCGGTAAAGAGCTTACGAAGGAAACCAGATGGTACGCAGGCTGCCATGATCCGCTTACCAAGAGAAAAGAATAGCATGCTACTGGCTTCATATGTAATAGCGCTGTGAGTAGGGCGTTAGAATATACTCACAGCTAGGCCAGCCTGTCGTAAGAGGCGACTAAAGGCCGAGCGGTAGCCGGGGTCCCAAAGCCCTGTGCGCCCGATGAAATACCACCCGGTGAAATACCACCCCATCAAGCTTTAGGCTCCGTGAAATGGTCGGGAGAATTCCCTGGCCATCTTTCGGAACTTGGCTGATGGACCGGTTCGAGAAAAGGTTGGTTAGGTGGTAGTCGGTCCCAAGGTCAGATACCACCCCGTCACGCTGTACATTACGCGATATCCCCGAGAGAAATCTTCGACGGTGTTTCGGATGTGTGGCTGATGGGCCGGACTGACACGGGGATAAGTCATGATGGTGTCTTCTGATATAAAGAATTCCGGAGGTAAACTAGTCTCCCATTCGGATCTCCGGGGGGGACTATGTCAGGGGGAACATCATGCAGATATCATGATAAATAATGGAACTTTGAGAGGTTCGTCATCGCATAACCGGGCTAGCTCTCGAGGCTCGGCCCACGCTCGACTGGTGGCGGCATTTTGTAACATCTGGGGCATCGGTTTCACCAATACTAATGTAAACGCCGTCCACCAATATCTGCAAACAACGAAACCTGATATCCTTGCCCTAACTGAGACCCAGGTCGATTCGTCAACTGATTCGACATATCTTCGTTGCTCAGGATACGACTCACATTCGAGATTCCGTTTTAAGGGCGGAGTCTGCGTTTTCACGCGGTCCAATCTGGCTTGCCAGCGGATGGAGGCCTTGGAACCCAATAATATGGACATCATGTGGTTGAGGTTCGTGCTGAGGAATTCCGTTAAATTTCTTTGTTGCCTTTACCGCTTCCCGAATGACAGTCGACCGGGGACATTTTTCGAACATCTTTCATATACCGTCGACTGGATACAGATCAACCACCTAGCTTCTGAAACTGTCGTCCTTGGGGATTTTAATGTGCACAATTCCGACTGGTTGTTACATTCTAACAGAACCGACGAGGCTGGGAGGCTGGCGGAGTTGTTTGCTGTAAGCCACAACTTGACTCCACTCGTGGGGGAGCCAACGCGAGTGCCGGATGCCCGAGGCGATTATGCGAACGCCCTGGATTTGTTTTTGACATCCGAACCGAGTATTTATACCGTAGAGGTTTCTGCGCCACTGGGAAACTCAGATCACTGCTTGGTATCTGTTGCGCAAGCACTTGCATACCAAGCGAATAACCGGCCTAGGCAGCTTCGCCATGTATGGAAGTATGGGGCTGCTAACTGGGACGATATGCGAGATTTTTTCGCATCCTTTCCATGGTCGGAGGTGTGCTTCGGAAACTCCGATGTTAACGCTTGCGCGGAGTCGGTATCAGAGATTATTCTTCTGGGGATGGAGATGTATATTCCACATTCCATCAAACGAAGTTCGTCTGATAAACCTTGGTTTGATAAAAAATGCGAGCTGATTACAGCAGCAAAAAATAGAGCTTTTAAGCAATGGCGCTCCAATCCCACCGATGTTAACAGAACGAATTTTGTTAGAATCAGAAACGCGTGCAACCAGGCGATTGATACCACGAGCGAAGGCTCACAACGACAGGGTAATCAATAAGCTCCTCCGGTGCCCAACTGGTTCGCGCTCCTTCTGGTCAATGGCAAAGGCTGTCAGCAGTAACTTCGCATCCTCCTCTTTCCCTCCGTTGGTGACAGACAGCGGGACGTTAGTCACGAATCCAAAGGACAAAGCTAATGTGTTCGCGAATTTATTTTCCGCGAATTCAAACCTCGATCCCGGCCTTTTGGAGCCACCTATGATCTCGCCGGTAAAGTCTTCCATGCGGGATGTGAGATTTCGTCCGCGCACTATTCAACGTATTCTACGTGAACTGGATTGTAGGAAGGCAACCTGCCCGGACGGAATACCAGCAATAGTCCTTAAGAACTGTGCTCCAGAACTATCGCCGGTTCTTGGCAGACTCTTCCGCTTATCTTATGCATGGAGGACCTTTCCTGCCTGCTGGAAAATCGCTCGAGTTCAACCAATCCCAAAGACGGGAAAAAAGTGTCTCCCACAAAATTACCGTCCGATAGCATTACTGTCTATTTTATCTAAGGTAATGGAAAAAGTCATCAATACAGAGTTGGTTAAGTATTTGGAGTGCAACGGTCTTCTGAATGATCGTCAATACGGATTTCGTGGCAGGCGGTCCACAGGAGACCTTTTGACACTTATAACCGATGTATGGACATCTGCGATTGAACGGCATGGTGAGTCAAGGGCGGTCGTATTAGATATCTCCAAGGCTTTTGACCGCGTCTGGCACGAGGCATTGCTGAGCAAACTTCGTTCATATGGACTTTCCCAACAGCTTTGCGACTGGACGAGGAGCTTCCTCGAGAATCGATCGATCCGGGTTGTTGTGGACGGCGAGTGTTCGGATCTGTATCCCGTTAATTCGGGGGTGCCCCAGGGTTCTATTTTAGCTCGAACCTTGTTTTTGCTTCAATAAATGATTTGTTGGAGACAACGGATAACAAAGTGTTCAGTTTTGCGGATGATAGTACACTTGTTTCCTCCTTTTCGAGTGATCGGCCTATTGGTGCATCAACGTCGCACCAGCTGAGATGTAGACAGATTGACTCTCTGAACCAGGATCTAGATAAAGTCCTGCAGTGGGGAAAGGCCAATCTTGTCGACTTCAACGCAACGAAGACCCAGTATACAACATTCACAAAGAAAACTGGATCATCGGTTTCACAGCTGATGATGAATGGCCGGGCCCTCGATGCTGGGGAAAGTTTGAAATTGATCGGCGTCACGGTCTGTGGGAATGTATCATGGCATAAACACGTATCGGGTATCGCCAGATCAGCCTCAGGAAAACTGAGTTATCTTTTTAGAGCCAAGAAATATTTTACTCCGGCCCAACTTCTTCTCCTATATAAATCTCTAATTAGACCCGCGCTCGAATATTGCTCTCATGCTTGGAGCTCGGCTCCTAAACATACCCTCGACCTACTTGACATACAAAGACGAGCGTTCCGCCTGATCGGGGAGTCGACGCTGACCTCGGGATTACAGTCTGTTTTACAGATATTATCACGGGTGCTGTTTTTCGGAGATTCTTGGCATTGTTCCACGTAATTCGGTCTATATGCGCTCCACAAGACAATCCGACGGATCGCACCCGTTTGTGGTTCATCTCCCGACAGCGCGAACATCCCTGTATCAGAACTCGTTCCGTTACAGAGCGGGGAAGCTGTGGAACTCCCTTCCCACGCGAGTGTTCCCGGAGCGTTACAACCTGCAACTGTTCAAAAAGAACTGCAACAGTTATTTGATGGCATCTGGGGGCGCCCACTCGACGCTATAGGTTCGCCTCTCCCGAGAGAAGTCTAATAAAAAAAAAAAAAAAAAAAAAAAAAAAAAAAAAAAAACAGAATTATCCTATCAAATCCTTTTCTCATCACGTCTGCTTTCTCCTCAGGGCAGTCACTTAAGTCCCCCAATTTCTATACTAACTATAATATTGATATGAGTATCAAGCATTCTTGTAGTTTTCTTTAGGCCGAGGGTATTACAGTTTTTAGAACCATCAGCTGTCCAATTGATTTCTCTTTCCTACATGTAGATCTCGACAGTCTTTTAGTTTGGTGTCAGAATTGCGTGGAAGTTAACATTGACAAATGCCAATCACGACTTTGTATTAAGTAATTCGATGTTGTTGGGTCAGTATATACCACCATTACTGATAGTGGTATTGTTCCTTTGCCAACGCTCTATATCGGCACTCTCTAGAATTACTTGTGTCTTCTGGTACACTTAGAAACCAGATTGGCCAATTTCTCGAAAGGTTACTGGAATTAGCTTGGTCTTTCTGGAAAGTGGGGGCAGAAGCTTAGAGGCTTTACAATGATTGTTACAAGATACATATTTTGAATACTCCCGTTGATGCAGTGTTTAATTCTTAGAATATTTGGTATGAGGATTTCGACATTATTTGGATGTTTTTTTTTCATTGCATCGTTGTCATATAACAAATACAAACGCTTTGACATACGTTCTGCCATGAAAGATGCGATTTAGTTTCTACCGATCTTTTCTATAAGGACAAATCTTGGTATTCGTATTGTGAAGGACCTATATTAAAGTTGCACCCCTATGGATTAACGTTAATAAAGCCATTAATAGCCCACATTTAAAAGCTTGTTTTAATTGGCACATATTGAAAAACACATTTTTCATTATATTACAAAGGCAACTACAAAACTTTAAGAATACAGAAATTTTAGCGTTAAATGCTCAAAATTAGCTTAAAGTTTGTTATTTATTTTTCATTCTCTTAAAAAAATTTATTAAATACCATACTAACAAAATTTTGTGATAATTTATAAATAATGTTACTTTCAATCCCGAAGACGAATTTGTACATAATTCACATCCGACAAATTAAGAAGTGATTGCTGCTATGGCTAATTTGTGGTTGATTCCTTTTAGCAGATGGTAATAAATTAAGAAATATTGCGAATTAGTTCAATAAACTTCTATTTCCAATATGAATAAATATTACTTATTTTAAAAACCAATTGTGCACTAATAGCAATCTCTGTTTAATTTGAATATTGTGCATTTTTACTGATCCTGGTTAATGGCAGACACCTCCCTTCGGATTTGATGAACAACTTCTGCCAAAGCTTGAGGATGAACTCCGGCCTCAAGGAGTTGTATACAAACATCTAATGCCTCATTACTTAAACCTGTGTTGAGGAGTTGGGATATCCCTTGAATGTTTGAACGAATCAATTGTGATTGCTGTAGTTTGAGATAGTTGTTTCCACTATTTTTGTCGACACCGTCATTTTTTTCACCATCTTCACCGTCTTTATGAGACATTTTGTTTTCATTTAAAGATTTTTATTTACCGAAAATTCAACGCTAGCCTTTGGCTTTATTTTAGGAATCTTGTTTCTGATTCATAATTATATGTTTTTGAAATGCCAATGTCACGACTGTCATGAATGACGTTCGACAATGAAACGTCACTGTGCTTAAGACTCAATCTGCATCGATTTCCGTAATCGATAATATTTAAATTTATCGAGTGTAGAAACAGTGTGAGCGGCGAACGTGGTAAAAATGGAAACAGAAGGAAAAAAAGGGATCATATGAAGTTAGGAAGGAAGAACGTATTCCCAAAAATATTAGAGTAATAATTAAAATAAGAGAAAACAAGAAATGAAATTCGTCATTAAAGTTGAGAATGAGGAATAAATTTCTCTAGGAAACTGAAATTAAAATTAAAACAAAAATAAATAAAGGAATTTGTTGTTAAGCCTAGGAAAATTAAAGCATTCCTTCAAAAAATAAAAATTAAGGAATATAAAAAAGGTTCAGTCCGGA
This sequence comes from Microdon myrmicae, assembly GCA_963931805.1. Taxonomy (NCBI): domain Eukaryota; kingdom Metazoa; phylum Arthropoda; class Insecta; order Diptera; family Syrphidae; genus Microdon; species Microdon myrmicae. The sequence continues at coordinate 112,148,206 of OZ007496.1, forward strand.
TCACGCACATCTGTCTGGGGTTTCGGTGGTGCCATTTTGGTCGGGTCGTCCCTCAGTGGCTGTGGTGGGCAGGTTTCCACTTGGGCCAGAGAATCCTCGAAGGTGAGGATTCCGTCGCCGATGACGCGTTCTAGGTGGAATTTTGTGCGCTTCACAGAGGCCTACCCGATTCCTCAGAAGTGGGGAGCCGATGGGGGGTTGAATCGCCACTCTGTGCCTTCGTTGGCGAGGAGGTGGGTGATTTGGGCCATTTGCGTTGTTGCCTGAGTGAAGAGTGCTTGTAAATCCCGGCTAGCACCGACGGAGTTGGTGCCGCAATCGCTGGTTAACGTCGCACAGATTCCCCTTCCAGCCACGAAGCGGCGGTGGACTCGAAGGAAATCCTCGGTGGAATATCCGGAGGCGGCTTCCAAGTGCACCGCACAGGAGGCAAGGCACACGAATACGGCGATATATCCCCTGGATGCACAGGCGGCTCTGCCTCTGGAGCATTTGATGGCTATCGGGCCGGCGTAATCGATTCCGCTGTGTAGAAAGAGCCTCCCAGGCCGTACTCGGGTGGTCGGGAGATCCGGCATCAGTTGAGGCGTCGGGGAGGATGAGTGTTGCCAACAGCGGATGCAGCGGTGGACCACTCCTTTGACTAGCTGTCGTCCACGTAGATTCCAGAATCGCTAGCTGAGGTGATTGAGTGACAGCTGCGTGCCACCATGGAGTGTTTTGTCATTGGCATCTCGGGCGAGTAGCAGCGAGAGGAACGATCCGGGCGGGGGATGAAGGGGTGTTTTTCGTCGGGGTGTAGTAGTGAATGGCGCAGTCTCCCCTAACCCGCGGCAGGCCGTCGGGGTCGAGGAATGGGTTGAGACGGAGCAGCAGGCTGTCCTTGGCAGCGGGTGAGTGACGCTATCTCTCGGTGAAAATGTGTCTTCTGCACGTGGGGGATCCAGAGCTTGAGTACCGAGTCAATTTGCGCGGCGGTTAACTCGGCGGCGATATTTGGGTTGGGGCTCGGGCATGGTTTCCTTCCCGCGCGTTTCTTCTTTGGAGCCGCCGAGTGAACTCGACGCAACTTGCCGTTACGCGGAGGAGTTTGGAGAGCCGGAAGTATCGCAGTTGTGGGTCGTTGGCCTCCCATGGGGTATTCGCGATGTGGCTGGTCGCAGGGTGGGATTTCAAATCCACGCCGGGGGCCGTGGTCGATGTGAAGGCCAGGGAGTCGCAGTGGTCAGGAGCTCAGGGCCGTTCATCCATAGTGATGGGGCGCGTGGGCGGTCTGCAGGGGCACCACGGGATGCCAAGTCGGTGGGATTCTGGACGCCGGGAACGTGGTGCCAGTAGGCGCCCGGGGGGGGGGGGGGTGGTCTGGATTTCGGAGACCCGTTTCGCGACGTAGGTCGCCCATCGGCTCGGTGCCCCATGGATTCATGATGGTAACGGTGGCGTCTGACCAGGGGTGACTTGGGTGTTTGAAGTTAACATGATGGTGAGGACGCGTTTCATCGGGCGCGTCAGCAGTAATGCAGCGCACACCTCTAGGCGGCGTAGGGATACCTGTTTTAAGGGGGCCACTTTAGTCTTGGGGGCGAGGATGGTGCACGATGGTTTCGAGGGACCGCCGAGTGTTCTTAGGTAAATGATGGCACCGTAGGCCACATGTGAGGCATCGGCGAACCCGTGGAATTCCACAAAGAGGTTGGCGTCGCGCAGTGGCCGGTTCAGCGGGGAGTGCCAAGTGTAGGCAGTTGCCGTAGGTCCGCGAAGAGGTTCCGCCACCGGGATTCCAGTGAGGGGGACAGGGACTCATCCCGCCCGAGTCCCAGTGACCACATGCCTTGCATGAACATTTTGAACTTGACCACGGCGAGAGAGATCCACCCAAGGGGGTCGTAGATGCAGCCGATGAATGCGAGCGCCCTTCGTTTAGTGTTCGCTGCGTCGCCGGCTTGGTCCTGGAGGGAGAATGTGAAGCATCGGGTCGTATCTGGCAAATATGTCGTCCACGTATGTGTCCTTGGTTAGTGTTTGTGCCGCAGGGGGGAATCATTCGCCTTCGTCGAGCGCTAGTTGCCTAAGGATTCGAATAGCCTGGTACGGGGAGCTGGCGAGCCTGTATGTCACTGTGTTTGGTGAGCAGGTCTTGAGCTCGTCCATCGGGGTGGGTCACCAAAGGATTTGCTGGTAGTGGCGGTCTCGTTTGTCGATCTCTATCTGGTGGTACATCTTTGCAATGTCTGCCGAGAAGACAAATCGGTGGTTGCGCCAGCGCAATAGGACGTCAATGATTTCGTTCTGTAGTTTGGGCACGACGTAGAGGCATTCGTTGATTGATGCTCCAGTCGACGGTGTGACGGAGCCGTTGAATACTACGCGGATCTTAGGATCCTGGCCGGACGCCTTGAGCACTCCATGGTGTGGTATGAGGAATCTCTGTGGGTGGGTGTCCGCGGTTTTCGGGTTTACTTCGCTCATGTGGTCGGACGAGACGTATTCCTCCATAAATTCCTTGTAGAGCTCTCGGAACTGAGGTTGGTGCTTGAATCTGTGTTCCAGCCGCCGGAATGCAGCGGTGGCGGCGCTCGCGGAATCTCCTAATTGTGCGGAGTTGGGCTTCGGAGGTAGTCGGAGTATATAGCAGCCCTGCGGCTCACGTCGGTGCGTTGAGGAGAAGTCGGCCTCGCATGCCTGCGCATGTGCGCAGGGTGGGACTGCCATCAGGGCGGATGCTCTGGGTGGGACTTCCTCTTGGGCCCAGAATTTTTCCAGGAGGTCACGCCGCTCCCGGCCAATGCTGATCTAATGGCTGGTCAGGGGTCGCCTGCCGCTGAAGTGGCGTGAGCCGGGCGTTGTCGCACCCGTCAGTAGCCACCCCAAGTGACTGGCCTGGGCGATTAGGTCTGAGTGGTCGGGCCGGGTACACATCGGCGCCGATTATCGATTCCACTTTGTCCGTTGGGGGGTATCTGGGTCTGTGAGTTCTAGGCCTGCCGCGGTGGGGCGGGTCGCCGGGCAGGAGTCGTGGGGGTGGCGCGTAGTCCGAAAGGTGAGGTAGGATAAGGGCGCTGGTTGTCCAGCTTTGCGAGCAGTCGTGGCGAGGCAATATGGTGATTGAGGACTGGGCCTTAGCCGCCTGGGAGCGGGCGCCCCCGACTCCATGAACTGGGATGAACGATGCCCGCCGGCGAAGGCACAGCCGTTGAACGAGGTATTCGGAAATAAAGGTAGCCTCTGAGCAAGGCTCATCAGCCCGGCGTTGGTCCCCCAATTGGATGATGACGCGTGCTGCATCATGAAGATCTGTCTTCAAGATTCACGAAAGACAACGAAAGGAATAATATTTTCAGAAATTGCTCGTCTATACGACCCGATCGGATGAATTTTTCCCTGCGTCGTAATTGCCAAAATTATTATGCAAGGCATCTGGAAACAAAACCAAGCGTGGAACAGCGAGTTTCCACCAACAATTGTTTCAGTATGGTACAAGTTGAAGACCGATTTAAACGCCCTCGAGAGTATTGGGATTCCTCGATGGGTCAACGTCACCGAACAATCAACGCTTGAAATCCCCGGTTTCTGTGACGTTTTAAAAAGGCACATGCTGCTGTATTCGATCAATCAACGGAACGACTACTTCAAATAATCTCTTATCGAAGACCAGAGTAGGACCGATCAGTATCAAATCACTGGCACGACTAGAGTTGTGTGGAGCTCATCTGCTAACGCACTTTCTGGTGCAGACGGTAAGGGAAATGGACCTTCAATCCGCAAAAGAATTTGCTTGGTCGGATTCGCAAATCACGCTTGCGTAGATCAAAACTCCACCACACATACGAACCGCCTTCGTGGCCAACAGAGTGGCAGAAATTCAGGAGCTGATAGATCCTAGTTGCTGGAGATACGTACCGTCAAAGGAGAATCCAGCAAACATAGCGTCGGGAGGACTCTCTCCAACAGATATTCTCAAAAATCGGCAATGGTGGCATGGGCCTGAGTTTTTACAAACATTTGACAATCATCATGAACATCCACTGGAAATCCAACCCACTGATCTTCAATTGAGGGCCACAGAAACTGCAAGGGTAAAAAATAATTTTATCGCATCTGGTTACACCATCAAAAACATGTTTGATGATTTTCATCGTTGCCCCGCCTACTTCGATCCACACCTTATTGGCTTCGCTTTTTCACTAACTTGCGTCTTAAAGCCACTAAGATGCCATCTTGTGTGACTGGACCGCTTTTGGTGGATGAAATCTCCTCAGCGCAGTCACGATTAATTAGGATCGTGCTGCAAGAATTTTTTGGTGACGAAATAAAAGCATCACAAAGTAGCATGAATCTCCCCCATAATCGATGAGAAGGGAATTTTGCGAGTTGGGGGTCGTTTGGAAAATGCCGACTTACCATATTCACAGTTATACTGCCTTCAAACAACTTTTTAACGTTCCTAATCAACCACAATGCTCACTTGAGATCGCTGCATGGTGGCAACATTTCGAGCTGTATACTGGATATTGCATTTTAAGTCCAGCGTCAAAGATATTTCAATTTCTATTTTCTATTTATTGGCCTGTTGGAACCCGGAAGTTCATGACCTCGCCAACTCGACGAGTAACCAGCGTCAAAGCTTGCATCCATTAATGTTTGAAGTCCTACCGATAAAGTCCAAACAAATGCAGCAAAAAATGGGTGGCCTACGCCCGCCTCGTGTCAACCGGGCTCGCCCGTTTCAAACCTCTGGAGTGGACTATGCGGCCCAGTACAGCTGAAAGCATGAAAGGGAGGTGCAACAAAATCATCAAGGCTTATATAGAAATTTGTATATGCTTCTGTACGAAAGCAGTTCATCTCGAGCTTGTCAGCGAGTATAGTACAGTCGCGTTTCTGGCAGCAGTCAAATGCTTCACTGTGCGCCGTGGGATCTGTGCGAACCTCTACAATGACCGGGAAACCAATTTTCAACGAGCTGCGCGAATAGTGAAGAATGAACAGGCACACGTGTCGAAACAATGAGCCGATGACATCGTCAAACAAATCCAAGCCAACGGCACATCATGACATTTTAACCGTCCTGCTGCGTCCCATTTTGGTGGATTATGGCAAGCGAGAGAAAAATCCATGAAACACCACCTCAAATGAGCGATTGAGCACTACACTCTGATATTCGAAGAATACACAACTGTATTAGCCCAAGTAGAGGTCTGTCTAAATTCTCGTCCACTTTGCTCAGTATCGGAGGATTCTGAAGATTTATCCACCCTAACACCTGTTCATTCTTCATTACTCCGCTCGTCGCGTCGTAATTGCTGCATCATTTCACAGAGAATACCGCTGGTTACGGACCATGCCTGTTTTGAACAACATGTATTCTATTACTCCAGCCGGAGTAACTGTCCGTCTCGTGTGTCTCTCCAAAATCGTTCGTGCGCTCTCGAATCTCACGCACTCTGTGAGTACGTGTTCCGCATTCTCTATTTTGCCTTCGCAATACAAGCAGTATGAGTGATTCACATGGTTATACTTGTGCAAGTATTGCCGAAAGCATCCATGTCCTGATATTATCTGAGTCAAGTAGTAATTCAGCTCGCCATGTTTTCTTTTCACCCATGTTTCTATATCAGGTATCATGGTGTGGGTCCATCTTCCCTAATCTATAATATCTAATATATAACTAATCATAGAATTGAATATAATCAACCAAACATTGAATTAATGCAAACCCATAACTTATTTTTGCCACACGCTATTCACCAAATTTTCTTGTTCTTTTACATGTACTCACCCGTCAACACCCCAACGAGCGGAGTCGCAAAACTATATCGCGACACACAACAGTACAGCATTCCATATCTGACAGCGGACGGCACAATTTTAAAACAACCAACAATAGAAGGAGACGGCGCGTGTTAAGTGTATCAATGACGACCTAGATAAAGATGTTGTACATGATGTCATTGATGCGCTTAAACTAAAAAACGCCAACCGATTCTGAACCCGTATGACCCCCAGAGCGATAATGCAATTAATTGCCTCACATTTCGCACAGCCGTTGAGTTGGAAATTGTATAATTGCACATCACAATTTATTGGGCCACTTTGCAATAGCGGAAGTTGAACTGTGGCGCAAACCATGGAACAAAATGGTTCGCCAATGATTGGCGAAGGCGGGCGGAATGTTGCGGATTCGCAACTAAATGCAGTGGGGAGAATCTAGCACGATCATCGTCTATTACACTCCCCAACCAGCATACTCACCACGCCTGTCAGCCGCCAGCTGACAATGCGTCACCTGCTTAGGGACGCCATCGAGCTGTCACATTGATTCAAATGTGACCAACGGTTTTTGGTCAGTCTTCAGCCAACCACCAGCGCCTAAACAACCGCCGACCATAAGAGAATGAGACTAAAGATTACCAAGTGATACTTAAACCATTAAAGAGTTAATTTCTCCAGTAGTTTTGTTCTTTCATTCGCCTTGTTAGTACAAATATCAACTGAATTGCAATACGCGATTACTGCCGTAATTGAATTGAATCGTATTAAGGGTGGTGGTTCGCGAGACTCGCCGTTACCATTTCGGTGGACGCAACCTTCACCCCAACAGTTGCATCCACCACACAAATATTATAAAAAAATAAAACGAATGTGGATTCCCAGCCATGTTTCCGTCAGCGGTAATGAAAATGCAGACGGTTCCACTAAACGCCACTACTTACCTTCCCAATTACCCCAAAGCTTCCTGTCCGGAAGCTCCAAAACCTGCTGTTTTCCGCTAATGCAATTGCATTAGCACCTTCAAGCATTTCTCCCACAAGGGCATTCTCGCATGCATCAATGCATCTCAGCAATTTTCTGAAAAGAAAATAATTCGGTTGCTGTGCTAAGTAACCGTTGTAGTGATCCTAAATCAATACTCCCATCCAAATCCCCAATATTACCAATAATCCCATCCAAATCCCCAATACTTCCTATAATCCAAATCCAAATTCCATATTGAATCATATGAGCGATAAATTAAACCAAAAGTTAATTTGTCGCACATTGATTCAATTTCACATTAACTTACACCCCAATCCAATTGAATCATGTGCATGATAAATTTAAACCAAAGTCCATTTGTCGTGCATTGATCCAAATCCCAATAATCCTGACATCGTGAAATGCTTAACTCAAAATGCATTTCATGATTTCCCTTACAGGAATTTATTCAAATAAATTCCTAATCACTTCCCAGAATCCTATTCCAACCGAAGCAAACAAAACCTTGTGTGTGCTTCTTGGAATTTTTAACAATAAAAATCTTGACAAACCCCAACGACTAAAATTATAAAGGCGGCACATTTCAATTTCATGATCAGTCAAGGTTCCAGAGACCGAACCTCTGGTCGTAGAGTAACCATATTCTAAAATAGATCAGTAGAATTCCAGAAGGCCGAAGCCACACCGGTAGACAAACAGAAGATTCAATCTGTAAAAATCTTAACCGAGAAGAATTAAAATAAAGACTCAATATAAGTCCAAGCGTAGAACGACATTTTATTTTCGCGGCATACCCTATCGGTGGGAAGCTTGCGCTCGCCGTGCGTAGTTACTCATTCGGTCCCATTTTTACAAACAAAGCAAAGAATCAATGACTGGTTATTGCGGCCACTAACACGGGAACCCCTATTGCAAAGAATCAATGACAGTTTATTGCGGCCACTAAAACGGGAACCCCCTATGGCGGAATAGTCCATAGCACATCCAAGGGAGAATGACGCGCGCTGTCCCGAAGTAGCCGAGGATGCCCAACTGGGAGACGCCTACTACACTGCCAAGAAACTCACCGAAACCGAGACCCCCCCGTCCGGAAGCCCCCACGCCCACCGAAGGAAGTCGCGAGGGCACACCACACTAAAGGAGGTAAGCCACAACACTCAATTCAGAAATATAGCACCTCAACACCGTAATAAACCATGGAAACATCATCGGCACCCCTGTCTGCCTACGTATTCTGTCACACATGTGCGTGGCAGATTTTCCTAGTTTATCTGTATGCGCGGCGGCTTTTGTCCAACCGACAAAGCATATCGCAACTCGCGTCTATAAGTCAAGAACGGAATTCTCCATTAGTGTAAATAGTCACACAAGAATTTGACCCTTGTCGCCAGTATAGAAGCTATACAAATCTCCATAGTGTGAACAACTAATTTGCTTTTAGCGCCATTTCCCTGATGACTGGCGGTCTATTTATTTACCTGCAATGCACATCTCATAAATGCCCTTTGTTCCTTCTGCGTTTCAGTTTTCGTTTCCCATGACCTTCATTGCATGGGCAAACAAAGTGATCTCCGCGTGACTAACTACACCCTCGCTGGGATCTAAGTACCAGAGATCTTCTCTCATTGGTCAGCCTCAAAAGGAAAATTTCATTTCCTTTTCACCACACCACCAAACTCACCTCGAATTGAGTTTTGGATAGTGATTCATAATTCAACCATCAAGGCACTCGGGTCGTCTGCCATCCACCGTACCGGCGCCGGTACGGTGTAAAGTATTGGGTGTTAGTGGAGTTTTACATAAGGAACAATCAATTAAAAACAAACAATTTGCGACAAATCCCTTCACAAGTGCATACCCAAAAAACATATCAGATCAACTGTTGATAAATGTAACTTCTGTTTATGTTTTTTATTATAAATAATAATTTCCTCCTCGAGTTGCTCCATACAAATTTGTTAAAATAGAACTAAAAAAAACAAATAATAATCAACAAAATCTTGTTTCAATTACTTCTTGTGGACGGTTGTTATGCAGTTTTATTTATTTGGTGAACGCAATTCGGCGATCGTGGCTTGGATATTTCAGTGTCTCAGGCGGTGTTTCTCGGAGCCTTTGGTGATCAATTTTCGGCGGAACTATTATGATGGGGAAAGGAGCTAACCAGTGGCAATGTCGGCACATCTACATCTTCCCCCCCACAAAACTGTGCAGCTAACTCAGCTAGAAGTGCTCCAGTTCATAAATTTAACATCTACACAAGAGCCGATCTACTAGCAACCACCCAAAATAAACTAAAAAATACAATTCGAATATACTGGGATACCTATTACCACACCTATAAAAACGTAAACCCATTCAAATATCACCCCTTATATCCAACGAATTTAAGTAAATCTAAAATCACAAACTTCGTGAGATTCTTATTCCCCTTATAAGCTATTCTACCTGTAAATCATGTTAAACGGACGCATAGCTAAACTCATTATCCTATGCAGATAATGAATAATTGAGTTTAACTATCTTTTCGTCATACGGCAACCCCATTTCGCTAACCCATGAGATTTCCACTGGAAAGCGCATCATGTCGGCTAGCAACGGCATAGTCTGATCAAACGATGCGGTTGCATAATCATGTAACCGCTGGGGAAATTATCGAAGCATTTAATTTAGTTCCCATGATCATATTTACCTAGCCAATTCGGCGTCCTATTCACTTTCTCCAGACACTCCATTCGTTGGGGATCAATGCTCTCTTTTCGCAGGTGAATAGCCCCAGCTTAATTTTCCTCTCCTTCACAGTTCTGTCTTCGTACAGTTCAATGTACTCTGAGATCACCATATTCAAACCCACCCCGGGATCATAGACTTTGTGTGTCTGTTCTCTCATTCTCCCATGTTCGTCGATTATCGAATTAACCGATGTAATTCACCACACATCGACGGGCGTTGCAATGAGAGAGCAGAAGTATGCCCTCTATTGGTTGTCTGGTGCAAAAATTAAATTACCCATTTTCATCCCTAATTCAAGTCAGTCGTTATTCAACTACCGCAGCGTGTGCACGCTGTTGCGCGAAGCAAAAGGAAAGACGTGTCTGTCGGCAATTTGAGTATCAATAACCATCCCCATTATAGAGTTAAAACGAGTTTGATTTTAAATTAGATCCATTCCAATTCCGTTCGGTCAGCAAGTTTTTATTGTTGCATTTTATATTGCACACCGTTTTAACTCGTGGAAATGCCACCGTGGCGTACTCACTTAGTGTGTTGGCCTGCGTAACATTCTGCTGCTTCAACTTCCGCACTTATGGCTTGCTTCACTTTCTACTTCTTACTCATCTCCACGAAAAAAAAAATCGGTGGGGAGAGGGCCGACTTTGGCGAGACAAGGACAGATGTGGCCTTCATCTTGTCTCTGGCTTCTGGTCATCTTGCGATAACCAGAATCACCCACATCCGTGAGGATGTTGGGGTCGGTCTCGCGATATCTGAAAAGAAGAGAAAAAAAGTGGGGGTATCCAAGGATAGCGCGGACAGTGTTAGTCCAGGTGTTCTCTAACTACTTGCATAGAGGGATGGTGGGAAAGAAATCGTACAAGACCGGTAGGTCTTGGGTGCCGTAGTAAACGCAGATCACGTCTTTGGCGTCTGATAATCTGCGCTTTGGTCGGTGTGTATGTTTGTTACTCATCTCCACGATCTGTGTGCGACGTATTTATACCGTTCCCTCATTCTGATTCGGCGTTTCGTTTCCGTCCGTTCCATAATCTCAACTTTTCTATTCCAGTTTTCCAGTACATCCTAAAATAATCTAGTACTTTGTTTCGGACTTTCTCGAAGATTCCAGTACTGATTGTCATATGCGTCACAATATGTAATTTTGAATTACTTGTTAATAATAATGTGACGCATATGACAATCAGTACTGGAATCTTCGAGAAAGTCCGAAACAAAGTACTAGATTATTTTAGGACGTACTGGAAAACTGGAATAGAACATTCAAGACTATGGAACGGACGGAAACGATACACCAAATCAGAATGAGGAAAAACGGTATAAATACGTCGCACGCAGAGCGGAAGTTAAGTTAGAGATAAGTAAGACAGTGAAGCAAGCGATACGTCTCGAGTGAGAAGTAAGAAGTAAAATACGCGATAATCACGGAAGCGATAATAAAGAAAACGTTAAGTGTACGGTAAAAAAAGTAACGGTTGTTATTAACGGACTAATAAAGTGTTACAGTAATTCAAAATCGATTTAACGGCTCTTATTTATTTTAAAATAATTAATCCAGCGAACCCTAAGCTCGCTACAATTGGTGTCAGAAGTGGGATTAATTATTGTTTAAGTGAATAAGTGTGTGAAAGTGTGTTGTGGCGATGTCAGATCGACATTTGGAGGATCTTCGCGTTCCTGAGTTGAAGAAGGAACTTGAGGACCGGAATCTGGATAGCAGAGGACAGAAGCAAATTCTTCGACATAGTCTCCAAGCAGCTATGGGGGAAGAGGGTATTGATGTCAACACATATGTTTTTACGATTGGTACAGACTGTCCGTTTGGAGAAGAAACAGCGAGTCAAGATGGTTGCAATGTAACGGAGAAGAGTTCGCCACTGTTAGACATTTCGGAGATGTTCCGGATGATGATGACAAAATTCGACGCACAAGCTGCAGATGTTAAGGCAAAGTTTGATGTCCAAAATTCAAAATTCGACGCCCAAAATTCAAAATTCGACGCCGTAAATTCAAAATTGGACGCGCAAGCTGCAGATGTCAATGCAAAGTTGGATGCCCAAACACAATGGATGAAATGTAATTTTCAACACTTTAAGGACGAAATTCGAAACGAAGTAGAAAATCTAGATCTAAAAAACGAAACTGAATTCAAGAAAGTCACCGATGAAATAATACGAATAGAAAAGAGACTTGATTGTGTTGAGAGAAATAAGACATCGCCAGGCAATCAACATGACTACAAAGATACAAGGATGCAACCGCCAACCTTCGATGGAACGGGACCCTTCTCCGTATTTATACGTCAGTTTGACGCCGCGGCCAATTATAATAAGTGGTCGGATGAGCAAAAGTCAACATCACTAATCCTGTCACTCCGCGGGGCGGCTGCAGAATTGCTACAAACCATACCAGCAGAGAAGCAAACAGATTTCCAAGCGATAAGAGACGGCCTTGAAGCTAGGTATGGCGACAACCACATGCAGCAGGTCTACCGCATGCAACTGCGGAGCAGAACGCAGAAACCGGGAGAAAATCTTCAACAGTTGCAGGCAGACATTGAGCGATTGGCAAACTTGGCTTATACAAATATGACTAAAGAATTTCTGAACGAGGTAGCAATGGATGCATTTATAAACGCACTCCAAGATCGGGACTTGCAACAGGCCGTTCGTTTGGCAGGAAAGAAGACGACTAATGAAATACTGGCGTTCGCATTGGCATATGAATCTTCTAAACTGGCTACCAGGAGTACATATCATCATCATCATTGGCACTACAACCGAGCGCCGATCTTGGCCTTATTTAGCAAGTCCTGAGGCTTGTTAAATTTTCCATAATGAATTTTTTTTTCCGGGCAAGGTCATTAGTCTTGCGCCAGAGGCTCCCCGACGGGGAATCGAACCCCGGTCTCCCGCGTGACAGGCGGGTATACTAACCACTATACTATCGAGGAGCCCACCAGGAGTACATATAGAGTTCGAGAAACGCCCGTCCAAGAATGTTCCTGCCAAAGAATCGGGCATGTACAACGGAGAACCCCGAGAACTGACATGAAGTGTTGGACATGCAGCGAAGTCGGCCACATCTCTGTTGACTGTAGGAAACGTCGACGAATGAATGAAACATCAAGTGAGAATTGTTATTCATGCGCTAATCATAAGAGGAGACTATAAACGGACCAACCTGAGGTCAATAGCTCGGGAAACTTGTAAGGGCAGACTTTACGGGGCGAAAGTCGCCTGGTGGAATTTGCTGCCCCAGCATCGTAACTGTATCACAACTCCAACGGGATAACCAAAGTTTGGTTATAACTACGATTGTTAATGGAAGGACAACAACAGTGACAATCGACACTGGAGCAACGAGATCCATAATTCGGCCGGATGTCGTGGGCCAAATTGCCCTTAATAAAAATAGAAGATACGCTTTGAGGACTGCCACAGGGGAATGTTCTACAGTCTACGGAGAAGTCGAGAGAATAATAGTGCTGGGCAATATTTCCATTTCCCACAAATTTTTGGTTGCCGATATTACGGACGAATGCATTCTTGGAATGGATTTCATGAAGGAGCACCAAGTTGTTCTAGATATCGGGCAAAGAACACTGCGAATTGGTAACGTGGAGGTTGCTATTACACTGCAGGACGAACAATTGCGAAGGCTGGAATGTTATGTGCGTGAGGAGGATGAGATCCCAGCTCGTTCAGACTCGGTAATTTGGACCAGTCTCGAGAGTGATCCCGGTGACAATCGGTTTTACATCACCGAAGCTGCACAAAATCAGCGCAAGGGGAACATCCTTGTTGGGAAAGCCCTTATCGATGCGAAGAAGCACATCGTACCCGTCAGAGTACTAAATGCGTCCAAAGAGCCGATCACAATAAGAAAAGGAGAGGTAATCGCAGAATGTGCACCCGTGTCAATGATAAGCTCAATTCCGACAGGGGGAGAGGACCATTCAATTCAACAGCCCTCTGGTACACCGGCTGTGGTTAATAGGTTGATGTCCCGGAAAATCGGATTAACAGGCAGAGAAAAGGCAAGCGTTAAATCACTCCTGAACGATTTTTCTGATATTTTTGTGACAGGACATGATAAATTCGGACGCACCGGTATAGTTAAATATCGCATTGACACGGGTGAGTCAAGACCTATAAGACAGCCACCTCGTCGACTACCGTTGGCCAAACAATCAGAAGTAGGCAACATGATTCGAGAGATGGAAGAGCAAGGAGTCATCGAGAAATCATCGAGCCCATGGGCTTCGCCGGTAGTGCTCGTCAAGAAGAAGGATGGGACAACTAGATTTTGTGTCGACTACCGCCGGTTAAACGACGTTACGAAGAAAGACAGTTACCCACTTCCTCGAATCGACGACACACTAGATACCCTTTCTGGAGCTCAGTGGTTCTCAACATTGGACCTAAAAAGTGGTTACTGGCAAGTGGAAGTGGAGGAGGAGGACAAGGAGAAGACAGCGTTTACTACCGGAAACGGACTTTATCAATTCAACGTGATGCCTTTTGGATTGTGTAATGCCCCAGCAACGTTTGAACGATTAATGGAAAGTGTTCTACGGGGACTTACATGGAAGACGTGTCTTGTGTACTTGGATGATATCATCGTTGTTGGAAGGAATTTACCAGAACACATCAATAATCTGCGCTCCGTCTTCGAACGACTAAGACAGGCCAACTTAAAGCTCAATTCGAAGAAATGTGAACTCTTCCAAAGGAAAGTAAAATTTCTGGGACACTTCGTTTCATCTGCAGGAGTTCAAACGGATCCTGACAAGATAGCAGCCGTCCGTGAGTGGCCTACTCCAGAAGACAAGCAGCAGTTGAGAAGCTTTATGGGATTAGCCACATATTACCGACGGTTTGTTAAAGGTTTCGCCAATGTGGCAAAACCCCTACATGAACTAACGGGTAAAGACAAGAAATTCAATTGGACAGAAAAGTGTGAGGCAGCATTCAACACATTGAAGGCCGAGTTATGTAAGACACCAACATTGGCATTCCCAAGAGCGGATTGCCCATTTATATTGGATACTGATGGAAGTAACACAGGAATCGGAGCAGTGTTGTCACAGGAAGTCGATGGTAAAGAGAGAGTTGTCGCATGTTATAGTCGAGTTCTATCTAAGCCAGAGAGAAATTACTGCGCAACAAGAAAGGAACTGCTGGCTGTCGTAGAAGCCGTTAAGAATTTCCATAAATACCTCTACAGACGTCGATTCAACCTTCGGACGGATCATGCGGCCCTGAAATGGTTGCTAAATTTTAAGAATCCGGAAGGACAAATAGCTCGATGGATCGAACGACTTCAAACGTACGATTTCCAAATTTCCCACCGTCAAGGGAAGGTGCATAATAACGCTGATGCTCTATCAAGAAGACCATGTAAGCCAGATTGTAAACATTGTCATAGAGCGGAAGAGAAAGAAGTGGCGTACGACCTGCGAAATGTACAAGTAGAAGTACTAGATGGGTGGACGAGTGATGCTATACGCGCAGCTCAACTTCAGGATGAAGATATGTCGCTAATTCTGGAATACAAAGAAAAGAACGAGCGGCCAACTTGGAACAATATTTCCGACAAGAGTGGAACATTTAAGGCATATTGGGCACAATGGAATTCCTTGAAAATCCCATCGAATGCAAATTCTAGTCCCACCATCAAAAGTGAAAGATGTTCTAACAGAAATTCACGACGGGGCCTCCGGTGGACATTTGGGAGTTAATAAGACACTTTCAAAATTACGATCTCGTTTCTACTGGCTTCACATGAGAGATGACGTCGAGTCTTGGTGTAGGAAGTGCACAAATTGCACTGCGACCAAGGGACCAACGGCAAAACCAAGGAGCGCTATGAAGCAGTACAACGTGGGTGCCCCTTTCGAGCGAATTGCGATTGATATCTCAGGACCATTCCCAAAAACAAACGACAACAACAAATACATGTTAGTTATCATGGATTACTTCAGCAAGTGGGTAGAAGTCCTTCCAATTCCAAACCAAGAAGCAACAACCGTCATTGAGCAGCTAATCAATAATTGGATCAGCAGATATGGAGTTCCCTGTGAGCTTCATTCTGATCAAGGCCGAAATTTCGAATCACAGATATTTCAAGGCATCTGTGCGGCACTGGGCGTAAGGAAAACCAGGACCACACCCTTACATCCACAGTCAGACGGAATGGTCGAAAGGTTCAACCGAACAATGAAAGAGTACTTATCGAAGGTCGTTAGTGATCACCAAAGAGATTGGGACAAATATGTACAAACCTTTCTCATGAGCTATAGATCGGCTAATCACGATACGACGGGCCATTCTCCAGCAAAAATTATATTTGGACGGTAGATACGATTACCAGCCGATCTGCGATTCGGAATACCTCCAGACGCCATAGACAAGACCGAAGACTACGTAGCCGAATGGAGAAATCGCCTCGATGAGATTCATCATTTGGTTCGAAAGCAAATCAAGGTATCCAGTGACAGGATGAAAACAAGGTACGACGTTCGAGCCAACGCATCCGGATTTAATGCAGGCGATAACGTATGGCTTTATAACCCTCATCGGCAAAAAGGAAGGTCTCCGAAGTTGCAGCAACATTGGGAAGGACCGTATAAGATTCTCACAAGAATTAACGACGTTGTCTATAGGATTCAGCGAAGACCGAACGCCAAGATGAAAGTGGTACATCGTGACCGACTGGCGACTTTTGTTAACCCAAGAGATCAGTGAACTTAGTTCGGGACGAACTAATCTAGGCGGAGGGTAGTGTGACGCATATGACAATCAGTACTGGTATCTTCGAGAAAGTTCGAAACAAAGTACTAGATTATTTTAGGACGTACTGGAAAACTGGAATAGAACATTCAAGACTATGGAACGGACGGAAACGATACACCAAATCAGAATGAGGAAAAACGGTATAAATACGTCGCACGCAGAGCGGAAGTTAAGTTAGAGATAAGTAAGACAGTGAAGCAAGCGGTACGTCTCGAGTGAGAAGTAAGAAGTAAAATACGCGATAATCACGGAAGCGATAATAAAGAAAACGTTAAGTGTACGGTAAAAAAAGTAACGGTTGTTATTAACGGACTAATAAAGTGTTACAGTAATTCAAAATCGATTTAACGGCTCTTATTTATTTTAAAATAATTAATCCAGCGAACCCTAAGCTCGCTACAATAAATAAATATTTGTACACCAAATATTTAAATAAAAATATATATAAGACCAATTAAATAAAAATTATACGCCGAAACCTATAAAACCAATTTAATTGTAAATATGTATGGACACAAATTAATCCAAGTTATGCACAGAAACTGCTAAAAGTGATAAAAATATGCATAAATACAAGTAAACAAAAATTATGTATAGAAGCTGTTGGGCGTGATTTAATTGTAAATAAATATATTTATAAACAAGAAAATTAAAAAATGTAACATATATATAACTGAATACTTCTAGGCGTCTAAAATATTTAATGGATTCACCAAGCGACGATACTAATGTCTGTTAGTCGTTTAATGCCTACTGAACATCTGACATTTTGAATTCTCGAAACAAACTGAAAACATGTCCAATTTTCGAATTCTACTACCTGAATAGAGAAATGTCGAATTAAAACAAGTGTTCGATGCACCAAAGCTGGTACACAATTTTATGTACTCAAGCAGTAATAAGAAAACACTAAATATGACTCGTGACAAATATTAATATATTAAAGTTTCTAGTTTAAGAATTTTTCAAATTATTTATTTAATGAATGTAAAAATGTATAAAATGTTGATTGCCTCAATATATATATTCACTCAATTGATTTCAATGGGTAAATGTAATACCTTCATAATGTATCAAAGCCAGGATCAATAAATTATTCCCTTTGTTAATCCTTAATGCTTTTTTCCAGGTGATGGACAATCACTTACAAGTGGGATCCATAGAACACAGGCAGCCACAGAACGAATAAACGATTTGTGGTGCTATGAATGTGACACTATGGGCGACGGTGAGGCTTGTTCAGATTTATTGGCTAAAAATACATCTACTTCTTTGATAAAAAAATGCAAAGCTGACGAGTTTGTTTGTATGGTAAAATGAATAGCAATTGTGTTTTTCCATAGGGAGTTATTTATCATCTTTTTTATAGGTGGAAAGGTTCTCATATACTACAAGCACGGAAAACATGACCAGTAGCCCTAAGATGTGGTCACTGGACCGCCGTTGTGCAGTCAATTGTGAGGCTGGATGTATAGTTATCGGAGAAAGGACTAAATTGTATGCTTGCACATCTTGTTGCGAGAAGTCTCTTTGTAATATAGGACGAGGAAAAGCAACACACTCTACGTGTTCTATTTCGATGCAGATAATCATTTTTATGGTCGGTCATGCTATTAAAGGATACTTCTTTAAATCTGATAGAATTTTAGAATTAAATAGCTAAAGTGTAACATAAACATAGAAAGCATTTTCCATTCTCGAAAAATCAATGTTCGAAACATTTGATAAGGATTTTACTTTTGTCAGGAAAGGCGAACTAATAACCCTGATATGATAATGGCTATCTTGTTGGTATTTGTTTTAACCAATTGGAAATTGCAGCGCTATGGAAATAGCTGTAAGAGAATGACGGAGAAGTTTTGTTCTATAGCAAACCAAGGTTACTGTCATGTTTTCATAGTACATGGTTTTTTAAGCAATAGTGATTCGTCGCAACAACTTATAAAAACCAGGCCGAAAAGATGTAGTAACATGAAATCACTTAGCATCATATTGCAAAGTCATCAAGGACCGATTTTGTCGTCCTAATTAGTTCGAACTTCGTCCAACAACTTTTCATCGATTTATTTCACAACAGTGAAATACCTCATTACAGGCACTAGCAACGTTTCGGACACACCTTCAAAATCGCCAAAAAGCATAAAAAAATGAAGTAATCTAGAGTGCTTACAAAAAAAGCCAATAAATTGTAAATACATGACGAACAAATATTTGTAGAATTTATTATTCATTTAAATTTTGCTATTTTCATTATATAGATTTAAGATTGTAGTTGTAAAGGAATTGCTGTCCTAAAACTCTGAAATACTAGTTGTAAAATATATAAATGTATTATCTACCTAATAAAAATTGAATTGAATTGAATTGAAAACTAGAAAACGAACCGCCTTTTCCTTGGTTGCAAAAAATCACACAGCAATGTGTGCAACAGATGTTTGAGATAAAGTATTTTTGCCAGTTTGTTGTAATTGCACTAAAAAGAAGCATTTACTCAATTCATCTTTGGCGGTTTTAAATTATTTAACTTTGGCGAAGTTGGGTATTATCGCTGGAGGAAGTGTTCCGCCGACACTGTCCAATACTTAACACACGGCGAATGACATGCTCTACCAGCTCTGTCCACAAAAACCAAAAGACAGGAGCGGATGCCGTCATCAATTAAACACAACACATTTTAGTTTCAAGACTCGTTTATTGTACACTGGTGTTATACATGTTCTTAACGATACGAACGCAGGTAGCCACCGAACGAAACACACGCTAACTCGACTTCCTCGAATAATTTCCTTCACGACCTCATTCGGTAAACTTTAATAGAATCTCTTCGATAGAGATCCTCGCGGTTCGAATGATCTACGTTGACCCTCAATCCTTCGACTTATCTCCGCGACTCCTCGATATAGACTCCCCTGGTCCTTCGAAAGAGACTTCTCGTCCCGATGGCTATCAAAATCAGACTGTCTGTCTGCCCACACAGATATCCAGATTCCAAACCGGGATCCGTATCTGTACGGAAAAAAATTTCTATTCGATCTGCTAACAGAATTCCGGAAATCTCTGTTAGCAGCATGCTATTTCATCCCAGGGGTAATTTCCTATTTTCCTGAAAGGAGAAAGTCATTCCTTGCATACATCATTATCATTGGTGATAGAATTTCATTTCCACGGCCTTCTGTTTGCACAGAACATCTGGCGCCCAGACCAGAGATATTCGGCGATTGTTTTGACGTGCAGTCCGTGGGTCTTATTTGAACTTGGTACCCGGAATCGAAATCCATTAGATCTTTATAATGGTGCGAAATTCTAGCGTGGCCGTGGGACCGGAGTATTGCCTTTGTTGGCTTAACTCCTCATAAATTATCGGATATCTCGTTGAGATATATTCGATTGCGATAGGTCGTGGCTGCCTTCTGTTGTTCAACGGATTTGGGTGGTCCTTGCATTAAATTACCCGCACGTGCATCCGTTGATCGGCTCATTCTTTGATGATAGCAATTCTTTTGTATCGAATTTCGGAATTGCCGGTTCGATGAGATGTTCCTGGGCGCAGGCAGCATGTATGGCATTTTGGGAATTGTTTTTTTTTTAGGAATAGAACTCATGGATGTTTATACCTTTGTTTCAGGCATGATGAATTATAATTGTTGAGCTTGTGGCGGTTCCGCCAGATCCCATGGCTCGCCTTCCTGAAAAACCCCCATAACCACGCATTAGCATCTTAAATGCTTCACGCATCAAACAGATCTAATTATTATAACCCTAAAATCCCTATAAAGAAAACTTACCTTTTCATTGCATCCCTTTGCATACAATTTTCTGTAAGAATTCTTCTTGACCTTTTTAGGAATTCCATAACTCACATTGTTCCCGCCAATGCATTTGCATTTGCCCCAGAAAACATTTCCTTTTCCAAGGACATGTAATGCTTTCAAGCATTATCTGGAATTCCTAAAATTGATCTTTAATGTGCATATGCACCATAAATAGCAAACATTCGATACCCTTTGTCTGAGTTAAAATACTATGTCATCAGCTTGTTTTTACAGCTGCAACACTAGCGATTTAATAGACAAACAATGATGCATTTCTTTCGTCGCCACCACTAATTGCTTGGCATACCTAAATGCAAGCAAGGGATGCGTATCGGCAATTAACCCAAGATACGATATACAATTTCCATGGTATAAAGTATCGTATCCCATTAACACATTTTTTCCAACGTCAGTCATAGCGACGTTGCATAAACATGACCCTCATTAAAGAGCGAACCATTTGGTCGCCTTTTCTTTTGTCCTTGCCGCTTGCCTGTTTCGTTGTTCCACTGCACGTGTGAATAGCATTGATCTCAACGATCCCACACATACCACCATGACCTTTATTACAAGATCTGGTTTCCTATACCACCAAGAGAGACTTTACGTTTCCCTGGTGGTAGGTAAAAAAAACGATATCCTTATTGGAGAGGATATCGTTTGAGTCTTATTTCATCTACCGACCACGCTGGTCGCGTGAGCTCCGTTCCTCCGTCGCGCGGCGGAGGAACATAGATATACACAGTCGAGTCGCAAAGTGTTTTGAGGCGTTCTTTTAAAAAGTCCCCATTCGTGTTAACTGAAATCGATTTGCAAAATTTCGTTTTGGGAAACAAACCAAAATCAAGTGCTCGTGGAAACGTAGTTTAAGTGTAGACAAAAACCTTTTTAATTACCACCAGTTTTAAATATTGTAAACTCCATTAATAAAAAACATTATCATTAATAAGAACAGAACAGTGCGTTTAACTTTTTCTCCTTGTGGACGGTATGTCGAAGAGTTTGTTGTGTTGCATTTCCTTTTCCGTGGTGAATAGTGTTCTTTTGATTCCTCTTGTGTCGAACGTTTCTGGGTGACAATTTCCGGCGAACAATTTCCAGCTGTACACGAAGTAGTGGGTGGATGGTAGAATCAGCGTCCAAGACGACGCACAGACCATACGTACCCCACATTGGTGACCCCGACGTGATTTTTTTTTATTAATATGAAAAAAATTTGAAGACGTGACCTTATTGAACTTCCGACAAATGTTGACTATGTGTAGTGAATACGCACGTAACCTGTTGTGGGGTGACTTTTCCAGTGGGCAATTGTGACGGCAATTGCCGGGAAACAATCTATGGGCAAAAATATCGCCCCAACAACAGCAACAGGCGATACGACATCACCGGGACAACAACACCAGTCACCTCAACAGCTAAGTATCCTTACCTTTCTCTTTTATTATTCTGACCAAAAATAACAGTGCAACATCGTACACAATGCAACGCCGACGGTCGCATCAATCGTTGGTTCGAAGTAACAGCAACAATCACCATCCCTTAAGCAATTTCTGCACATCAACAAGTGATCCCTCATCAACTAAGTCACACTTAACTCTTCCAACAATACCTGCATTGGAAATGCACACTCTCAGAAGCTGAAGGTGAGCACTATCAGGAACCACCAGGCAATCATGGTGCAGCCAAACATTCCAACAACATGGGTACAAGTTCAGTGACAAGATGTGTGTTACCTATTCCGAGATGATGTTAAGAATTGCAGGCATTTCACAATTTATGATGCAGAAACTGAAGATATGTGAACAACTCGACTGGCTGCGATTATCCTTAACAAACACTGCTCAAAATCCTTCACAATTTCATGTATCAAGTATCTATATTTGTTTGTTGATAGCTCTACGTAGTACGTGTAATGTACCGGTAAAAAACTCTGTCGTATGGTGACAGAATCACAAAAGGCAGAAGTTAACTTGAAGCCAGCTTTATTAATACGTGTTGAAGGAAAATTAATGACCTATGGTGTTTCCTCTGTGAATGTTGATTGTAGACTGACGAAATGGCATAACTGCCAATTCAAAAGGCGACGCCATGACATCATCGTGGTGACAATGATGGCCAGTTGGTGCCAGCTGCTGCGCAACTGGTATACATGCGAATGTACTAGATTTCTCCAGTACATTCCAGCACATTTAATTGCCAATCTGCAACATTCCGCCCGCCTTCCCCAATCATTGGCGAATCATCATGCCCCCCCCCCCCCCCGGGGGGGGGGGGGGGTGCGGCTGGCGTTGGTGATGTTCATCCGTTGATTGGTGCTGGTCCGATGCTCTCTCCCCTTCAAATGGGAGGATACTTAGTTTGGACACGGGTCTCGTTAGGGTGCCCGCAGCAGTCCGCAGCGTTGCCACTCTCACGAGTCCGTCTTGGCCAGGGTGCACCTTAAGGATTCGCGCTAAGTGCCACTTGCAGGGGGGTGCCAGCTCAGTCCTGATCACGCACAGTTGCCCCACTGCGACGTTGGGGTTTCGGCTCTGCCACTTTGGCCTGTGTTGTAGTTCCTGGTGGTATTCTGCGGACCATCGCGACCAGAAATGCTCGTACATGTTCCGCAGTAACTTTGATCGCGACAACCGAGATATGGGGGGTTGAAGTGTGTAAGGTTCCGGGACGGTCGACGTCGGGCCTCCAATAAGAAAGTGTCCGGGTGTGAGCGCTGTCAGGTCGGTTGGGTCATCCTTCAGTGGCTGGAGGGGGCGCGAGTTGAGGCAGGATTCCACTTGGGCCAGCAGGGTGGAGAGCTCTTCGAAGGTCAGGACTGCGTCGCCGATAACGCGCCTCAAGTGGAACTTGGTTCGCTTTACAGAGGCTTCCCAAATTCCCCCGAAGTGAGGGGCTGATGGGGGGTTGAATCGCCACTCGGTACCCTCATTAGCGAGGAGTTGGGCAATCTCGGTGGTTTGCCTTGTTGCCTGGGCGAATAGCCCCCGTAATTCTTTATCCGCGCCGACGAAGTTGGTGCCGCAGTCACTGGTCAGTGTTGCACATATTCCTCTTCGAGCCACGAAGCGGCGGTAGACCCGGAGGAAGTCCTCTGTTGAGTACCCGGAGGCGGCCTCCAGGTGCACCGCGCGGGTGGCGAAGCATACAAACACGGCGATGTATCCCTTGAACGTGCTCCTGGTTCCACTCTTTGAGCACCTGATGGCCATTGGCCCGGCGTAGTCGACTCCGCTGTGTAGGAATGGCCCGGTGGGCCGCACCCGGGTGGCCGGCAGGTCCCCCATGAGTTGAATGGTCGGTGAGGATGAGTGTCGCCAGCAGCGGAGACAGCGAAAGATTACTCCCTTGACCAGTTGTCGTCCTCGGAGAATCCAGAATCGTTGCCGTAGGTGGTTGAGTGACAGTTGCGTGCCACCGTGGAGGGTCCTGTCGTGGGCATCTCGGGCGAGGAGCAGTGAGAGAAAGGATCCGGAAGGGAGGATGGGGGGGTCCCTTTCATCGGGGTGTAGTAGGGAGTGGCGCAGTCTCCCCCCGACACGCAGAAGTCCGTTCGGGTCGAGGAACGGGTTGAGGCGCATGAGCAGGCTATCCTTAGCGACGGATGAGTTTCTGGTGAGCGATGCTATTTCCCGGTGGAAGTGGACTCTTTGCACATGGGAGACCCAGAGCATGAGTGCTGAGTCCATTTGCGAAGTGGTTAATTCGTTGGGAGTGCTTGGGCTGGGGCCCGGGCGCGGCTTCCTCCCCGGCGTGGATTTTTTCTGCAGTCGCCGGGCAAATTCGACGCATCTGGCCGTCACGCGGGGGAGTCTGGGGAGCTGGGAGTATCGCATCAGCAGCTCGTTGTCCTCTCGTGGGGCGCTTATGACGTGGCTGGTTGCGGGGCGGCATTCCAGGTCCACCTCCGGGACGGCGGTGTGGGTGCAAGGCCATGGTATGTTGCCTTTGAGGAACTCGGGGCCGTCCATCCATAGTGACGGCGAGCGCAGTTGGTCCGTTGATGCTCCGCGAGACGCCAAGTCAGCGGGATTCTGGACGCCGGCGACGTGATGCCAGTGGGCGCCCGGTAGAGTCGTCTGGATTTCCGAGACCCGGTTGGCAACGTAAGTTTTCCATCGGCTCGGCGCACCATGGATCCATGATATGACGACGGTGGAGTCTGACCAGAGGTGGACTGGGGCGTTCTGGGTTGACATGATGGTGAGGACGCGCTTCATCAGGCGCGTCAGCAGCAGCGCGGCACACAGCTCCAAACGTGGCAGGGATACCTGCTTCAACGGGGCCACCTTGGTCTTGAAAGCGAGGATGGTGCAAGATGATTTCAACGGGACGCCAAATGTCCTGAGGTAGATGACGGCGCCGTAGGCGGCCTGGGAGGCGTCGGCGAATCCGTGGAGCTCCATTGTTGGGTGGGTGTTGTTACGGACCGACATTGAGTCCAGGTCCCCCCAGAATCCACTAATCCCCCTTTGATTCCCCTCTTTACCCGTAAAAGGAAATAACGCGCCAAGTAGCTAATTTGCATAAACTACTTTATGCAAATTCTACTTGGCGGAGAAAAAAAATAATAAAATAAAAATAATACATCGAAAATAAATTCGGAAAAATGACAATTCGCCGTCAATCTCCGAATGAAAAACAACAATATTTAAATTTATGGATTTGATGTAATTTCAACGTCCAATTACAAGTCAAGAAGAATCAGAAACACTTCATAAATTCATCAGCTGACCGTTTCATTCAGCTTAGCAAGTTTATCTAACTTATCTCTGGTGGCGCAAGTAATAAGCGGATGCATGTTCATTAACGAGGCTTGCTGAACAGGGGAGCAGCCTTCAACGCCCCCTGCAACCTGACGCGAGCCGCCACTTCATCCCAAGATACCCAAGATAAACCACAGTAAGTCCCACCTTCTATATTTAATATATTTAATTGTTATAAATAGAACCATAACAGTGTTGGCGCAGCCGGTCCATCGAGGGATGCGGAGTGCGGGTAGTTGCCGTAGATCCGCGACGAGTTCGTGCCACCTGGATTCCATGGAAGGGGGCAGGGGTTCGTCCCATACTAGTCCTAGGGGCCACAGTTCCTGCATGAATATTTTAAATCTTATCATGACTAGGGAGATCCATCCCAGGGGGTCGTAGAGGCGGCCGATGAATGCGAGGGCTGCCCGTTTGGTGAGGGCCGCGTTTCCCGTTGAATCTCGGAGATAGAATGTGAAGCAGTCTTCCTGGGGTCGCCATTGGATTTCTAAAATTGCGTGGGCGTCAGCTGGGGGCTAAGTGGGGCATGTCCCGAGCTCGTCTGGTTGGTAGGGGAGCAGCGAAGGGTGGTTGGAGGTCCATTTGCTGAGGGGGAAGCCGCCCGCCGACAGTAGGTCGCTGAGCTGCTGCTTCAGTAGCTGTGCCTCTGTGAGAGTGGTCGAGCCAGCGAAGATGTCGTCCACGTATGTGTTTCTCATGAGCACTTGTGCTGCTAAGGGGAATCGTGCGCCCTCGTCGAGAGCCAACTGCTTCAGCGTGCGTATTGCCTGATACGGGGAGCTCGCGAGTCCGTAAGTTACCGTGTTTAGCGAGTAGACGTTAATGTCGCCGGTGGTTGGCGGTCTCCACAGGATTTGCTGATAGTGGCGATCCCGCTCATCAATCCTTATTTGTCGGTACATCTTCGCAATGTCCGCAGAGAAGACATATCGGGGCGCACGCCAGCGCAACAGGACGTCAAAAATGTCACTCTGGAGCTTGGGTCCAACATAGAGGCACTCGTTGATGGAGATTCCAGTCTCCGGCTGGACGGAACCATTGAACACCACGCGGATCTTGGGTGCTTGGTCAGAAGCCTTGAACACCCCATGGTGTGGGATAATGAATCCATGTTCATGGGTGTCCGCACTCATGGTGTCCACTTGAGTCATGTGGTCGAGTTCGAGATACTCATCCATGAACTTCTTATAGAAATCGCGGAACTGAGGCTGGCGCTGGAACCTGCTCTCCAGTCGTCGAAATGCAGCGCGGGCGGCGCTGCCCGAATCCCCCAGCTCCGCCGAGTTAGGCTTTAGTGGCAGTCGTAATGTGTAGCGGCCTTGCTGGTCGCGTCTGGTAGTTGAGGTGAAGTGAGCCTCGCATGCTTGCTCCTCCAAAGTCAAAGCGGTTGGGTGGTGAGAAACTTCCTCCTGAATCCAGAACTTCTCCAGGAGGTCGCGCAGCTCGCGGTCGACACTGATCTGGTGACTGGTTAGAGGGCGGCTGGTGTTGGTGTGCCGTGAGCCGCGGGCAGCTGCACCCGTCAGGATCCATCCAAGGTGCCTAGACTGGGCGATCACGTCGGAGTTGGTGGACTTCTTTAAGCCGGCGGTGATGATCGCCGGGTAGGCATCAGCACCAATGATTAAGTCTATGTTTTGTGCTGATGAGACGTCTGGGACTGCCAACTCCAGGCCCGCCACAATAGAGATATCGCTTGGCAGGAGTCGTGGAGATGGCACGTAGTCCGACAGATGGGGCAGGATTAGCGCGTCGACTGTCCAGCTTTGCGAGCTCTTGGTCCGGGGCAGTATGGTGATGGATGATAGGGCCTTTGCCGTCTGGCGGCGGGCGCCCCCGACTCCATGGACTGGGATGAATGATGCGCGCCGGCGCAGGTGCAGTCGCTGGGCGAGTGATTCCGATATAAAGGTGGCCTCTGAACAGGGGTCCAGTAGGGCCCGAGCCTCCAGTCGGCGTTGGGAGCCCGACTGGACGAGGACGCGTGCTGTGGCCAGGAGGATTGTCCGGGCAGGCGGGGCGCTGGTCGTGTGAGATGACACCCCGGGGATCTGGCCGCCTTGAGGCTTGGGGCTTGTGCCTCTTTCCCAATCCAGGTTGGTCGTGGTCGTTGTGGTATGCAGCAAGGTGTGGTGCCGCCCTTGGCACTGCCGGCATGTGGATGTCGATGGACAGTCACGAAGTAAATGCCTTCCTAGGCAGTTGAAGGAAAGGCCCTGTTTGGTGACGTGGGCCCTTCGCCGTTCCGGGCTGAGGGCCCGGAATCCCTCGCACGATCCGATATAGTGGTTTGATCTGCAGACCGAGCAGCGGGCAGGGGGCTTCTGGGCCGGTGGTGAGGCCGTGTGCACTGAGAGGCGCGCTTTGGTGGTGTGCTCCGTCTGGCCGGGTCTGTTCCGCTGGGGTTGGTCGATGGCGGCCCGGGGCAGCTCGACGAATTCCAAAGCCTCGATCCTTGTTTTCAGGAAGTCATCGAGCTGGTGGTACGTGGGTGGCTGGCTGGTGTTGCCTTGTGCCGTTTGCCAGTCACGAGCGGTGCGGGGGTCCATGCGCTGTGTTGTTAGGTAGACCAGTATGTCATCCCAGGTGGTCACGGGACGGCCGAGCGCATCCAAAGTTTCGACTGCGTCATTGGTAGTGTCGCGGAGATGGCGCAAGCCGGCAGCCGATTCCTTTCCGACGACCTGTACCTGGAAGAGGGTGCTCAAGGCAGAGTGAACCAGTGCCCGAGTATTGTCGAAGTATTCCACCAGCTTGTTACAGGCTCACTGGTAATTCTCCTCCGTGACCGGGATGTTTTTGATGGCCCGGGCGGCGTCGTCGCGGAGGCTCGACTTCAAATAATAGAGTCGTTCGACGTCCGTCAGATCAGGGTGATCTGTCAATACCGCCTGGAACAGGTCCTTGAATGGCCGCCACTCCGAGTATTTTCCGGAAAATGTTGGCAATTGCACTGGAGGCAGCTTGCGGGGATTGGCGCGGGGCGTCACCACTGCAGCCGCGGCCTTAGATGTTGTCGATGGTTCCATGTTGAGGCTATGAAGCTCTTCGGCGAACTTTGTCATCTCCTCCAGGTAGACCTCCTCAGCTGACTCGAGGAAGTCCTCCGTGAAGTAGCGGTGGTCCTTTGTGTCTGACGTCGTCAGCTCCAGAATGTCGTCGTGCCGGTCACGGATTTCCTTCCACTTGCCCTGTAGATTGTCTCTGCGGGTTTGTACGGCGCTTATCGTTGATGGCCCTCGCTTCTTCAGGTTGGCGAATGCTCGCGACATTTGGCCCTGTGCCGCGTACTGCGTGGCGATTTGTATACAGCTGTATCTGCGTTAAACCCATTTTGTTTGTGAAACTAGGTCAAAAAAGGCAAAATACTTTAAAATTTTAAATTTCCAATAATACTTTTAAAAATTGATTAGTGGGTTATATCCAATACAAAAAATCATAGAAGTAATTATTAAGCTTGTGTTTTTATGCAGAAATTAATTAACGGTTTGAAGTGCAAATTACCACACACAGTTCTAATTAAGCGATTTTCATGGTAAAGGTAGACAACTGGTTCGAAACAGTTGTCCTGCCAGGCTAAGAAAACTGTATAATTAGCTTGACTGTTAAAGGCTATAAAAGATATCGATATTTATATGAATGGACATATGTCCGGAAATATGTTCATTTGTATGAATGCGTTTCTTTTATTTTCTTTTGAAATTTACAAACCGAAATGTGAAACCCATAATAGTTTAAACCGAAATAAATAAATAAATTCAACATTTTTTCGGCATCTCCCCGTGTATACAATTAAACGTAATACGAATAGTTGTAAAGGCACACATTTATTTTCTATTTACCAAAAATAATTAAATGAGAACACATGAATGTACAACGATTCAAAAAAAGATCCCTTTATTTACGGGTTTCTCTTCAATTTTCCAACAAGAAAACACAAACATATATAATACTTTTAAAATATTGTTTACCATATAGATCTTCGCTATGTAATATTGACATTCAAGAAAAATCTCGTTACAATCCAAAATCGTACTCATGTTAAAACCAAAATTAATAAAAATAGCCTTTCATATACACTCATTTGTAATAAGATAAACACACCAGATATCCTTAATTATAATAAAATAGGTAACGACAAAACACCACATCTGAAAACCACATGTAAAACTAGAAGTTAAAATCGATATATACATATTCATAGGAAAGCACCATTATATTGTTTAAAAAATGAAAGAAAGAAATAATTTTTCTATAAAGTAAAGAAATCAATATCCTAAGCTAACACATTTAAATATCGAGTCAAGAATTTAATGTAACTACAATTAATTCATTTTAATCGAATACTGCAAAATTCGTAACAGTTCCTCAGCTATATTCTTCCATTTTATCACAACCGATAAATGTTAACAAACTATAGATGCAATTAATTAAAGCTGACAAAAACAAACAATAAAAATTAACTAAGGCACAGATATTAACCAAAACAGCTCTTCAAGCAAACAGTATGCTTACCTTTACTTGAACGCAGATGCCTACCTTGACTTCATTAACGTTAAATGGTTCCAAATTTAATAGTAATTGATGTCAGTTTTTATTATTATAACTTTATGTTTCATTTTATTGTATTCCCAGTAAGTTTGCAAATATCAGTAAATAAGAAAAACCCTTTTAATAAATATTAAAAAATAAATAAATTTTGTAAGCCCCTTCTGGGTATTGAATTACGCACAACCTTGTGTGGTAATGTTCAGCACGACTCCGCGCTCACACATTCGACTATTCGACTCCATTTCACTTCTTTTCGACTTCACTCGACTCCTCCTTTTCGACGTTTTTCGGCTACACGCCACCCACACTCAACTCCACTTGACTCCCCGTGACACATTCAAACCCTTTCGACTCGACATTACGCGACCCACCTCACACCCGACTTCTTTTCACCCTTTTCGACTTCGCTCGGGTTTATTCAATCCCGAAGCCTTCTCATTATATTGGCGCACATGCCCGCCAAGCGCAGTCTTCATGCGACTTTGCTCGCCTCTATGCGACCCTGTCCGCCTACCCTCGTCTATATCCTATTTTCTGCAAACCGGCCCCTTATGTAACAACAGCTACTACGTGTAGTATATAATTTATATGACGCCCGGTTTTGTCTCGCGTGAAACACCCTCACCCTTTTCTGTCTCTTTTCTGAAGGTTGGCGCTCATACTCGCCAACCACAGCCTTTACGCGACTCCGCTTGCCAATGTTCGAAACATTTCAACCCTTTCTGGCCTTCTTTAGGTACAGACAAAACTCGCCTCTACCTACCCTTTTAGGCCCTTCCCCAATTATTGGCGCACATGTCCGCCAAAGGCAGTTTTAAGTGGCTCTACCTGCCTCTGCTCGACACCCTTCTTCCACAACCGCGGATCCTCACTGAACCACAACTACTACGCGTAGCAAACAATTAGTAGGACGCCCAGTTCACCTCACACTCTACCTTCTTTGCGACTTCCTATAATTCCCACGATGCCGGCTCCTCTCGTAATTACAGCTACTCCGCGTAGCAATCAACTGTTAGGATGTCCGATCCCATCGCCCTTACTCAGGCGCAAGGATCGTCTCTCTTCGGGACTTCCGTCGTTCCCCAAGCCATCATGGCCAATTTAAGCGGCAACCATAGGCAATACACGCCCCTCGACGCTGCCTCACCCTTACCAGGTGCATCACACTTCGGAGCGCACATCTAATAACCCTAGGACGCCCTGGGGTTGGACACAATCAACCACCCACCAGGAGCCCCCTAACCAAAATCCCCTATTTTTTTTTTTAAACAAGAGCGACGGCCGGCACCTCACAGCAAGTTTCCATTCGATCGAGGTCAATGGCACCAATGTACCGGTCCTCCCTCGATAGGTAAAACGTGCAATTGAGGACCCGCCCTCCTCTACCAGTCCCAGTGGCAAACAAGTCGCCATACAAACGTATGGAGAAAAGACACCGGCTCTGGACTTGGTACCTTTCCATTCCGCACACGGCAACCCGTCACTGCGGATGGGAATTACCCTGGGATAAGTTCCCCTCCATCTCGCACACGCTATTTCGTCACTGCGGATGTGAGCGGATTTCCGATGGGTTCCGACCTATTCGGGCGATAAGCCTGTTGGTCCATGAGACCCATAACAGGCCTATGGACCACGCCGCACACCTTTGCCCTTGATGGCATCAAGCGGTAACAACTGTGTCCATCTTATCAATAAAGGCCCAAACAATAACCAGGAACTGGGCACCACGACGCATTCCGAAGCAAGCTCCCTATCATCACAGCACCCACCATCGAGCATTCCTTCGCCCCTACCTTTTTTTCGTGACTACGTCACTGGGAGGGGAGTACCGCGGCGGCTCCGCCAGATCCCACGGCTCGCCTTCCTGAAAAAACCCCCATAACCACAACCCGGGTCTGCACCAGCTTTCGCTAATGCAATTCGCATTAGCATCTTAAATGCTTCACGCATCAAACAGATCCAATTATTATAACCCTAAAATCCCTATAAAGAAAACTTACCTTTTCATTGCATCCCTTTGCATACAATTTTCTGTAAGAATTCTTCTTGACCTTTTTAGGAATTCCATAACTCACATTGTTCCCGCCAATGCATTTGCATTTGCCCCAGAAAACATTTCCTTTTCCAAGGACATGTAATGCTTTCAAGCATTATCTGGAATTCCTAAAATTGATCTTTAATGTGCATATGCACCATAAATAGCAAACATTCGATACCCTTTGTCTGAGTTAAAATACTATGTCATCAGCTTGTTTTTACAGCTGCAACACTAGCGATCCAATAGACAAACAATGATGCATTTCTTTCGTCGCCACCACTAATTGCTTGGCATACCTAAATGCAAGCAAGGGATGCGTATCGGCAATTAACCCAAGATACGATATACAATTTCCATGGTATAAAGTATCGTATCCCATTAACACATTTTTTCCAACGTCAGTCATAGCGACGTTGCATAAACATGACCCTCATTAAAGAGCGAACCATTTGGTCGCCTTTTCTTTTGTCCTTGCCGCTTGCCTGTTTCGTTGTTCCACTGCACGTGTGAATAGCATTGATCTCAACGATCCCACACATACCACCATGACCTTTATTACAAGATCTGGTTTCCTATACCACCAAGAGAGACTTTACGTTTCCCTGGTGGTAGGTAAAAAAAACGATATCCTTATTGGAGAGGATATCGTTTGAGTCTTATTTCATCTACCGACCACGCTGGTCGCGTGAGCTCCGTTCCTCCGTCGCGCGGCGGAGGAACATAGATATACACAGTCGAGTCGCAAAGTGTTTTGAGGCGTTCTTTTAAAAAGTCCCCATTCGTGTTAACTGAAATCGATTTGCAAAATTTCGTTTTGGGAAACAAACCAAAATCAAGTGCTCGTGGAAACGTAGTTTAAGTGTAGACAAAAACCTTTTTAATTACCACCAGTTTTAAATATTGTAAACTCCATTAATAAAAAACATTATCATTAATAAGAACAGAACAGTGCGTTTAACTTTTTCTCCTTGTGGACGGTATGTCGAAGAGTTTGTTGTGTTGCATTTCCTTTTCCGTGGTGAATAGTGTTCTTTTGATTCCTCTTGTGTCGAACGTTTCTGGGTGACAATTTCCGGCGAACAATTTCCAGCTGTACACGAAGTAGTGGGTGGATGGTAGAATCAGCGTCCAAGCCGACGCACAGACCATACGTACCCCACAAGCTTGACCTTAAAAGCTTTGGGGACGTTCAGTTCCTTGCTTTTTGGTGTCAGTCTCAACGTTGGCTGCGAGTTGCAGGCCCTATGGTGGGACTTTGGGACACGCGTCTGTGGGCGCGTGCAACGTTCTCAGCTAAGTAAGCTCTTTGAAGGTAGGAACCTTACCTGCGCGGAATTGTGCGTTCGTAGAACGCTACACATCCATGAAACGCATTTTTCTGAAAACAAACAGAATAACGTATATCTCCTCATGCACCTAATAGCAATTAGCACCCTAAATTCCTTGCAAGATCCCAAAACCCAAAAAGTGCACGTGTCCAAACAAAGGAATATCTATTCGTCTCGTCGACAAGCCTTTGTCCCTACCGCAATGCAACCAAACAAAGCCATTGTGGAGAAAAAGTAATTAACTAAAACGCTGTTCCCATACGGAAAAGCAAATATAATTATCGCAACCGAAGATAATTATTGTGACCAAAAAGGGATCGCCACCATAATAAACCACACCAAAGATACACAGATCGATTCGACCAAAGGTGTGAACTCCGGGATCCGAGGAAGATCTTCGGCCACACAGGCAGCAACATCCGCGTCTGCGTGTGCGGGTGCAGCCGCACATCTGGCCTGTGACGAAACAGGAAACCGCAGGACAAAGAATAGTCGAAATCGAGTACAGTTAGAGAAACCGAACAAGGAGGTGATTCGCGAGGCAGACAGTCATTGAGAATCTAATCGGAGAGGTAAAGAAAATCCGCTAACGGGACAGAGTTAACATTCGCGGTGGAGGTATCGGAGTATTGAAAAAACGAAGAAAGTAGTCCAGAGTGTTTCAGCGCGAGTTCTCATGAAACAATTACTAATAAAGCGAGTTCGAAATTAATAAAGAAACGAAATAAATCAGTGTAAAAGTAAGAACAAACCTAAATAAACAACAACAAAAATAAAGTAAAGTTCAGTGTTTTACTGACGCAATTACTTGTGGCTCTAAACGACCAGCACCTAGTGTTCGTGGTTAGTGTCTCCCTGCGTCATTAACGAAAGATAGGAGAAGGAAATGATGTTATTCCTAATAGTATTTGCAATTGAAGTTGCGTAAACCAGTTGGACACTGAAATAGTTTATGGCCCCGATCTTTGGTTACAAGCGTTTCTGTTTTTAACTTTTTTTACATTAACGCACGCACAAAACGGGATTTTGAAGTACCATTAAATATCAGAGCACAGTGCGAGGTCAAGAACAGATAGTAGAGAGGAAAACGGGTTATCGATGTACATTAGTCTTAAAGGCCTAAACATTACAACGACGATGTTCATTGGTCTTGAATGCTTAAATATTGCAACGACGAGGTGACACATGGTAAGGTAGAGTATTCCACATTCGTGTGGTTGGGCTAAAGAATGAATCTCTATGTTTATTTGTGTGCCCGAAGTCGACTTTTAATCCATAATAATTTCCACTACTCGTTTTTTGCATCCTATCGAGCACATCTAGTGGAGTTTAGGATATGCCTGGCCAAATATGAGAATTGAAGTCCATTTTGGGTCGAATATACGCATCTTAAATATGGGCTAGGTTGGAAGGAGTCAAATATTTTTTAAGTGTAACGACAATAGACAAGCTAACAAAATTTGCAACAGCATACTGCATAACAGATCGGAGCTGGAGGGCTAAGAAAGCCATAGTGACAGAACAGTTCGTGAAATTCGGAAAACCAAAGAAAATTATAATGGACAACGAATTTAGAGCAGAGCAACTAATAGAATTCCTACGTGCCGAACTCGTAGAAGTTCATCTAACCAAGCCAAATAGTCATACAGGCAACGCAGATATAGAGCGCCTACACTCAACCTTATTAGAAATAATAACCGGAATTGAGGATAGAGAGCTCTCAGTTGAGATGAAGATGCAGATAGCTATAGGGTACTATAACATTCGGTATCACTCCACGATCAAGTGCTCCCCTAATCAAGCAGTAAAGGAAGTGTCAAAGCAGGAGCTGAGACGACGAATAGAGGACACAAAACAACGGGTTATAAGTAGAAGGAACCTAGACAGGGAACATTATAAAGAAAACAGGTGCGTAGGACATATACGAAATTATAAAAGACTCAGACATAAGGACGAACCATATTACAGAATAGCCCCCCTAGACAACATTCACACCAGTAATATTAAAAGACCCCTCAGATTTGCAGATAGTATTCACGGCAGTAGTGTTGCAGTTTACCCGAACAAATTAAAGCAGGTATAAAGCATCTACACTCGATTTTAGTAGAGATGGGAAAAGAAATCGAAGAATATAAGGAATAAGACATCAATTTCTTAGCAAAAGAAATCTATCAATGAATTTAATAGAGAGGACAGACTCATAGGATACATAGAGCCTATGTACAAATCCAAGCGATACTGGGAAAGTGAATTTTTTTTCCACACAGCTAATATCTAAAGACATTGCAACAAAAACATGTAATAGCCGTAACAATTACAATTTTAAAGAATTCGAACAATTTTACTGTTACCATGTTAATCTATTTGTGGCGGCTCTTTAATACATTCACAAAGAACCGCCCATCCTCTTTAATTAACCACCTTCCAAACCCATAGTACTTACCTGCAATTAGGGGCAGCGTAAGCTCCCCTGCAGCATCACACCTGAAAGTTAAACCTCATAAAGGCATGCATCACATCGAATTATTATATGAACCGTGCCATATCTCCATCGGCTCGGCTTGTCAGCAATTATAATAGATAAATACTTGCTGGCCAGCGTAATTGTCGACTCAGTCGTAGCCGATGGGTTTTGGCTACGGTTCATAACCATTTATTGCCCCAGTCCCGAGGTTCGCACCACTTGCGACCAATTTCCTTTATCGGTTATCTACCGATCATGGGATTTGGGCACTAATATGATTCACCATAAACAATCATACCTCAGCCATGCCTACGATGACCCACCTGAGATCTAATGTAAACATACAGTATCTCACTGTGCGTTTTGCTTACCCGCATATTTATCAAACATATAGCCATCCAGCCTGACCCTTGGCCACCGTCGACGAGGTTTCTGCTGACTTATGTCAACAAAATAATTTGCCTCCTTGTGCACCGGAGCCATATGGCTAGATTGGATATTGCCTACATCGGTGTTTCCAAGGAATCTTAGGCAAATACCATGAAGACCCCTTTTGTATCATAGGCACATCATATAGATCATGTGTACCACCATTTGATCTGTGGAATAACGTTTTTGTTTACTTTGAAACAAAAATCTATTTCGATCTCTGGCATACATCACCAACGGCGTATGGGTACATCGCCCCCGGCGATCGCACTTCTGTTTGAACAGGTGTCCACCGATCATCGTCCTCATCGCAGGGCATTGTACTTTTCCTATACGGACACATATAGAATTCTCCCTTATCTATGCAATTCGCTGTCATCGAACTGATGGATGTGAGATTGCATCCCTTGTCGCGAGCACTTGTGCTTTGAGTCAGATTTTATTCGCCCAAGGAGTCGGATGTCTTCCACCACCTCGGTCGGTTTGAGTTTACGAGAGTTAAGTCCGTTTGTCGTTCGTGGTCTATTCTTTTAGAGTTAATACATTTTCAATGTAAAGTTGTGCGCGGAAATATTCCAGTTCCTGAAGTAAAGTCAGTTTTGGTGACAGCAAAACAAAAAAAAAGATAAATCTATGTACAAAGACAATATATACACCTACACCCACGTCGTTTAATGTAGGAATGTAGTGGTTATGAAAACTGATTAATAAAGGAAACCATCAACAACAAGGAAACTCCAGTGTATTTATTTACTTGGTATTTTTCATCTTTCTGCCGTAATTATTCTCAACATTTCATTTATTTATTTCAGTAGTGAATTCTGATTGCTTATAATAAACATTAAATATGACAGTGGTATCAGATTTAAATTTCTTAGCGAATAATGTCTTGGGTCTACTTGACCCCGGGCCCACATAAGGAAACTCATAACCAGTGTCAACACCTCCACTATAATGTATAATGTCAAGTAGTAACTCAGCTCGCCATGTTTTCTTTTCACCCATGTTTCTATATCAGGTATCATGGTGTGGGTCCATCTTCCCTTGGTGGAAGAATCCCACCTTCGTTGCCATTCTCTTAGGCTTGAGAGCTCTAATTGTGTCCGCATTCTCCAACGATTCTCTTGGGAGACCTTATGCCATGCAGCGTTTTCTTTAGCTGGAATGTCAAGTGGTGTCCTCCCGGCCAAAACATTTATGGCATCTTCGGATACCGTTCGAAATGCGCAACATACTCTTAGTGATGCCAGTCTATGCGCTGAGTTCACTCCCCTCATGTATGACTTATACTGCGCGGCTCCTGCCCATATGTGAGCTGCATACATTATAGTGGAGGTGTTGACACTGGTTATGAGTTTCCTTATGTGGGGCCGGGGTCAAGTAGACCCATGTGAATCACCCATACTGCTTGTATTGCGAAGGCAAAATAGAGACTGCGGAACACGTACTCACAGAGCGCGTGAGATTCGAGACCGCAAGAACGATTTTGGAGAGACACACGAGACGGACAGTTACTTCGGCTGGAGTAACGGGAGGAGGTTTTAGCCGGTAAAAACCCGGCATGCCCCTGGATCGGTCTAAAGGTATCTTTTGAAGATTTCCACTTTCCTACCGAAACCAAAAAAAAAAAAAAAAAAAAAAAAATTAGAAAGAATACATGTAACTAAAGTTAAAGCAACTAGCGAAAAGTTAAAGAATTCAGGAGAATTCGGATTCTGGCGGTGGGGGTGTCAACTGTACCAGTGACATCATAGTTAAAGATGAGGTGCATGAGGTCATTGATGCACTCAAACTTAAAAACGCTATCCGATTCTTAATTCGGATGACCCCCAGAACGGTAATGCAATTAATTGCGTATTTCGGAACGATTAACAAATCACATAAAAGTAATTAATTGCATATTTCGGCACGATTAATAAATCACAAAAAAAGTAATTGCACAGAAATTAATTGGGTCAATTCAAAATTGCGGATGTTGAACTGTGGCGCAAATCGATGAAAATATATCGGCTGACGCCGCAGTACAACGCAATTGCGAATTGGAATTGAAAATCGAAAAGTAGGTCATTGAAAAACGAAATTGCATTATCGTCATCGGGAGATGTTGGCCCCAAGGTGACGAGAAGTGGTAGGAAGAAGTTAGGAGGTAGTGAGAAGTTGGTCGTGAAACGAATTAAGTCGAAGGTTGGTCGTGAAAGTAATTAAATCTGGTTTTGATCGTGAAAGTAAGGAAGTCTGATTTGAGTCTTGAAAATAATTCAGTGTGGTAGTGTTGTGTTTGAATTAAATTTCAGAATGTAAACATAACCTTATAGTCGTATACCAAAAAGAAAAGAGAAAAGTGACAGGTGTGCTCCAAATTATAATCTAAGACGTTATTGTAAAAGATACAGACTCGACTGAAAGCATTATGAGGAACTGGTTGGCGACATCAGAAAAGGTTTAGTAATGAAAAGGTATTCTTGGCACCACGTTTTTTGTGTTCAATTTTTCACTCTACGTTTTTGTTCAACGTTTATGAATAAACAATCTTTTCTACAATTGGCGAGTTCTCTGGTGTTCCCTACCCACTGTAAAATCCCAACAGGTTATGGGCCCAAAACGAAAATAGAGGAGAGAAAAGAAAAAACGACTTGGAAAGCTGAAAGAGACAGGTTAGAATCGGAGCACGTTGGGCAGCAGTCAAGTTTGCACATTGAGTGAGTCAGGCAAGCAGAATCGTCTTGCAACACGTCAGGAGCAGCCCAACAAAACAAACGACAGGAACTTTGCAACAAAATTCTACACAATCGTCAAGGAAATTGAAAATCAGAAAATTGTACAAATTTTGCAGTCAAAAATCAAAACTGAAAGTACAGGTACATTCAAAAGTAGAGTCACGTGATTGAAATGGATACAGTCAAATCGCAACTAGTGATGTTGAATCAGGACTCGCATGGAGGTGTCAACTATGTGCCTTGGAGATTAAAATTGGATGTTGTAATGAAGACAAAGAAATTATTTAGCATAGCGACAGGAGCGACAGCAAGACCGACTGGTGCAGCTGATACCCCTGAAGTCAAGGCATACATTGAAAAGGACTTAGAGGCTCAGCAGCTCATTGCATCGTCTTGAATGTGAGCGATCAAATTGCTTACAAAGTTGCAAATTGTTTGACAGCAAAACAAATGCTGGATAAATTAGTCAGACTATATGGCACAAAGACTGACATGTCTATGGAAATTTTGCGAAGAAAATTTTTCACTTACACTTTTGATGAGAATAAGTCTGTGATAGAAAACTGTATGGAATTGTTGTCCATAGGTGAGCAATTGTCGACTGAAAATGATCCCGTACGAGACGCCTGGATGATGACAAGGATTTTGAGCATGTTGCCCCCCAGACTGGCACACTTTGGCACATCGTAGGACAACGTCTCAGGTGTCAACAAGAATTCAACAACAATGATTGAAAAACTACGACTGGAGCATGACAGGTAACAACATCAACACAAAACGCAGGAGTCAAACCAAATGAACGCACTTTTGGGCAAAAAGAACAACAAAGAGCAACAAGGAAAGCCTGCAAATAAAAGTAAGAAAAGTGGCGTAACATGTCACAAGTGTGGACTCAAAGGTCATTTCAAGAGGAACTGCAAAAACCAACCATGCGCAAAGTACCTGGAATATTGTAAGAAGAACTACGCCTGCAACTTGTGTGGACACAAAAGACACTTTGCGAAAGAGTGTCCACAGCAAGGAAACAACAACAACGAACAACGAAAGAAACCAGCTGCCTGGGGGGCAGTGAACCTGAAGACGTCGGACGTGGACAGCAGCACGGGTCACCTGGAGGATCAAATGACAACATGGTATCAAGACACCGGTGCGAGTCAACATATGACCTCGCGTCGTGATTGGTTCACTGAATTTGAAAAATTGAGAAATCCTGTATCAATTCGACTTGGTGATTCGACAAAAATAGATGTCGCTGCAGTCGGTAAAGTTGAATTGGAGGCATTTGAGGGCAGTCAGTGGCATCCGGTCATCATGGAAGACGTTTTATATGTTCCAGAGTTGAAGTTTAATCTGTTCTCAGTCAGCCACATGCTCGACCAAGGGTATGTGATGAGATCGGACAGGGAAAAGTCAGAGTTTCTGACAGCAGACAAGAGGACGACTGTCGGAATTGCAAGGAGACATGGCAACCTATTTGAAATGATGTTGAGACACAAGAAGCAAACCCCTGGAATGGCAGCAATTTGGATTCGAACGTGGCACAAGAGGATGGCGCACCAGAATGTGAGAGATATTCTAAAAAGAAGTGGCATAAAGTTTGTCGACGACTGGAACAAGTGCTGCTGCGAAAATTGTGACTATGGCAAACATCACAGAAAAGACAGCCAAGCGTCCCCTGGATCTTCTACACGTGGACATGGGCGAGATGAGAGAACCTTCACTAGGTGGCGCAAAATACTATTTAGTGTTCAAGGACGATTTTTCGCACTTCAGAACGGTTTACTTCATGAAGACGAAGGATGAGGCCCCAGACAAGCTGAAGTTGTTCGTGAAGATGGCGGAAAATCAACTTGGCAGGAAAATGAAAAGATTGCATTCGGACAATGGCAAGGAGATCAAGAACACAATCACAGAGAAGTTTTTGAGTGAATTGGGAATTCTACACACAACTACAAATCCTCATACACCACAACAGAATGGAAGGATAGAACGTGAGATCAGAGCCATCGTTGAAGCTGCACGCTCAGCCCTTACAGCAGCCAACTTGAGTATGAGACTGTGGGCGGAGGCAGTTTCATACGCGGTTTTCACAATTAATCAGACTGGAACGAGTACTGTGAAAGGAAAAACTCCAGCTGAGCTTTGGTTTGGACGTCAGATGGATTTGAATAAGTTGAGAACATTCGGATGCGAGTGCTACATTTTGCTGCCAGCACGCAAAAGAGGCAAGTTCGACCGCAAATCAGAGAAAGGCTGCCTGGTAGGCTACGATCTGAACTCACCGACTTATCGAGTCTACATTCCTGGTCGCCGTGAAATTTCAACGAGGAACACGAGATGAGCATGACTGAAGTATTGACCGAGACAAGTGCCGAGGAAGGTGAAAATAAGCCAGAACAGCCAGATGAGTCAAGTGAAGACGAAAATGAAGATGAACCCAAAGAAGAAGACAGTGAGGAAGAAGACAGTGCCAGTGAAAAAGAAACTGAACCAGCCCCGGAAACTGCTAAGAGACCAGTTCGCTCGGCGAGAGGAATATTGCCAAAGAGAATTGGAGACTTCATAATGTGGTACAGCAACGGTGCTACAAACGAAGATACAGCATTGATTGGTGAAGCAGAGGACATTGAGGTGTCTGATGCACTAAAGGATCCAAAACGGTGACGAGCTATGAAAGAAGAATACAAATCGTTAGTTGACAGGAAGACGTGGAGACTGGTAGACTACCCGAAAGGAGTGAGACCATTGACCTGCAGATGGGTCTTGACTGAAAAATCAAGTGGCAAGCTGAAGGCAAGACTGGTGGCCCGAGGGTTCGAGCAACAAAAGGGAGTCAACTACGATGGGACATTCAGTCCTGTGGCAAGTTACTCATCGACTCGACTGATTCCGAGCCATGTAGCCTCAGAGAAATGGAAACTGATCGCATTTGATGTAAAGACGGAATTTCTGTACGGCAAGTTGAAAGAAGTGATCCACATGGTACAGCCTGAAGGATTTGAGGACGGGTCAGGCCGAGTATGCGAGCTGTCCAAGGCTATTTATGGACTCAAACAGGCACCAAAGCGATGGAATCAGGAGATCACTGGGAAGGTTTGAAGGATTTGGATTGGAAAGTTCAGACGATGATCCAAGTGTATTCTACAACAAGGACAAAACCATCATAGTGGCCTTATTTGTGGATGATGGATTAATCGCAGGCAAGGATATAAAAGAGATTTTTGTCTCTTGAAGTTGATTGGAAAGAAGTTCGAAATAAAACACAGCAAAACTTTTCAAAACCAGTTCACGTACCTTGGAATTGACTTGAAAATCGACTCAAAAGGAATCTTTATGAGTCAACCAAAATATACACAGAAGATTTTGAAAAGAAGGGCCATGGAACAGTGCAATCCGGCTCCAACTCCCATTGAACCTGGCATGGTGGCCGAGTCAGCAGATTTTGTGAATGACGTGAAAGTGCCTGCTGGGACACCTTACCGCGAGGCCATCGGTAGTCTGCTCTACCTGGCGACAATCTCAAGGCCCGACATCAGTTACGCGGTGAATTATCTCAGCGGACATTGTTGTGATCCAAAGAAGAGTCATTGGATAATGACAAAACGTGTCTTCCAGTATCTGAAAGCTACACTTTGGAGGAGACAGAACAATTAAGGTGTACACAGATGCTGATTTCGGAGGAGAGAAAGAATCAATGAAGTCAACCAGTGGCGGTCTGATATTCAGAGGAGGTCCAATTGTCTGGTATTCCCTGAGACAGACAGTTGTGTCTACGTCAACAGCCGAGGCAGAGTACAGAGCAGCATATCAAGTGAAGTGATCGGCTCTGGAACTTGGCATCTTGAAAGAAGATCATCCGATCCCAATGATGGTGGACAATAAGTCAGCTGTCCACATGTTGCAAAACACACACGAGGGTAAATTAAATAAGGGAAAGAAACACATTGATATTCTGAGAAAGTTTATAAAGTATCACACTGAAGTCACTGTTAACATTGATCACATTGAAGGAAAGAGGCAAATTGCAGATATTTTTACAAAGCCTTTGAGTAAAGTTTTGTTTGAGTTAAATCGTTCATATTTGATTAAGGAGGAGTGTTGAGTTTGAATCAAATTTCAGAATGTAAACATAACATTAAAGTCTTATCCCAAAAAGAAAAGAGAAAAGTGACAGGTGTGCTCCAAAATTGTAATCTACGACATTATTGTAAAAGGTAAGTTGTCGACTGGAAGCGTTGCGAGGAACTGGTTGGCGACATCAGAAAAGGTTTAGTAACGAAAAGGTATTCTTGGCACCACGTTTTTTATGTTCAATTTTTCACTCTACGTTTTTGTTCAACGTTTATGAATAAACAATTCTTTTCTACAATTGGCGAGTTCTCTGGTGTGCCCTACCCACTGTAAAATCCCAACAGGTAGTTATTCTTGTGCAAAGTAAATCAATCTAAAAATCCAAAAAGTAGAATTATGTTGCGGATAGATAAATGTTAGTGCTGTTCGGGTTCCTTTGAGTCTCTCTAAAGAAAAGTCAGAGAAAAAAAAAGAAAAGAACAAAAGTAGACAATAGTGCAAAGTAAAGACAGGTAAAAACAAAAACGTTTGCTAGCAAGAGAATGGTAAAAACAGAGTGAATATTAAGTTAATACTAGAATAGAATTGTGAAAACTAAGCATAACTCTAAGAAGTAAATTTAAGTAACATATACAAGGTGTTGTAATAAAAGTCTACTTAATAAAAGTGGAAGAAAATTAAGGAAAAATTCTGCGTTTGAATGTTGGTGGAAAAAGAAGATTTGGTTGCCTTTCGCTTGGTGCAGTGTCTTATGTTCCGCGGATTACCCAAAAAACGATAACTCGCGCAAGTTATGGTTTTCGAGTACTAGCCGAAAACTAGAGTCACGTCGCATAGGGTATGGCGACCAAATCTTCCTTTAATAGCACAAACAAACAAAAAAATGTCTAGGTAACAAAACTCAGAGTCACTCTTTGCTTCTCATTCACTTTTATTGTTTCTTTTAATACATCAATTTATCATTCCTTCTTTCTCTTTAATCTACTCACAATTCCCTTCAGGCAATAATTCGGAATTCACTATATACATCTTTCTGATACATCAATTAACTTATTTATATTGTTCTTTAATCTATTCACAATTTTCTTCAGTTAATAATTTGAAGTTCACTATATTCATCTTTATGTTACATCAATTGACTTTTATATATTGTTCTTTAATCTATTCACAATTGTTGCAGTTCCGCAACATGTATTATACCTTATACAATTACGAAAAAAACACCATTGGCACTGAACGCTGGCATGACAACCAGCAGATTCATCGGACTGATAACGAGCCCGTTATCAATAAAATAACATGAAGAAGAACAAAAAAGTGTGATATATTTCACCACTGTACTGTTCTTTCACAGTTTTGTTTTCAAGGTTAAAGTTAAAACCTGGTTTTGTATACGGTGCTTTTAGCACCTGTTGTTTTTCTTAACGTTAGTAGATTACACAGTTCGTGCTACACTGTTTTACGTGCTTGATGTAATTCTAATCGTCTTTAAAATGAAGAACAATTTTGATGTACGAGGGTTGCCTCTTATGTTTCGGGATTTGGCAACCCTAGCGTTGCAATTCGGCAATTGACAGCTCTGTCGTAAAGTTGGACATTTTTGAGGTTATACGCACTCAGAACGTTTTGACATACCAGCGCTATTTGTGTTGTTTACAGTAACTTAAAAGATTCATCTCGGCCCAAAAATGGAATTACATCGTCAACATTTTCGTGCGATTATTTTTTACAACTTTCGGCGTGGATTAACTCAGCAACAGTGCATGGATGAACTTAATTCAATTTTTGGCGATGAAGCTCCATCAAGGACCAGTGTTTATCGATGGTATGGTGAATACAATCGTGGTCAATTTCGTGAAGGTCGTCCAAAATCAGTTGTTGTTCCGAAAACCATTGATGCTGTGCGCGAACTGATATTGGAAGATCGTCATGTGACCTATCGTGAGATTGAGACAACCTTAGGCGTTAGTGGGACCAGCATACATTCAATATTGCATTAACATTTGACTGTCAAAAAAATTTGTTCGCGTTGGATCCCACACAATTTGTCAATCGCCCAAAAACAGGCTCGTGTCAATTGGTCGAAAGAAATGCTCAAAAAATACGGTCGCGGTGCTTCGAAACACGTCTATGACATCATGACAGGTGATGAATCGTGGATTTACGCGTATGAGCCCGAAAGTAAACAGCAGTCGACTGTCTGGGTGTTTCAAGATGAGCCAAATCCAACAAAAGTTGTTCGCGCACGAAGCACTTCCAAGCAAATGGTCGCCTGTTTTTTCGGAAAAACTGGACATGTCGCAACCGTACCACTAGAACAACGCAGAACAGTCAATTCTGAGTGGTACACAACCATTTGTTCGCCAGTTGT
The DNA here is from genome assembly GCA_963931805.1 of Microdon myrmicae. Lineage (NCBI taxonomy): Eukaryota > Metazoa > Arthropoda > Insecta > Diptera > Syrphidae > Microdon > Microdon myrmicae. The sequence continues at coordinate 112,193,045 of OZ007496.1, forward strand.
CTTCCAAGAAATCAGGAAAACCAACCGCCGAAGACGGATCACTCTTCACCACGACAGTGTGAGCTCTCACATTTCGGCTGCGACAACTGCATTTTTGAGCACCCAAAACATCGATTTGATGGGTCACCCACCGTATAGTCCTGACTTGGTACCGAATGACTTCTTTTTATTCCCGTACGTAAAAAACAAACTGAGAGGTCAACGTTTTTCGAAACCCGAAGAAGCGGTTGCTGCATTCAGAATGCATGTGTTGGAGATACCTCAATCAGAGTGGCAAAAGTGCTTCGACAATTGGTTCAAACGCATGCAAAAGTGTACAGATCTTCATAGGGAATATTTTGAAAAACAATAAAGTGATTTTCGATGATCAATATTTGTTTTTGTTCTCTAATCCCGAAATATAAAAGGCAACCCTCGTATCGTGTTTTAAATCGTTTTATTACAAATTAAATTGAAAAGAATCTTTTTACGAGTTATTGTTTCGTTTCTTGTTATTACGGGCGCAGTGTAAATACCTTAACGCCAACAATTGGGAGGATTTCATTTGCTTAGTTCCTACAGCTTTCTACAGCCTGGAAAAGGAAGCATCGAGTGTATCAAATTGCACTATCAACCAGGAAGATCAACAGATGATATAGCTCCAGTTGCGATGAGAACTGGATTACCCGAAGAGGACTGTTTTTGCTGTCACGTCAAGGAATCTTTCTCGATGCTGAACATTTTGGTCCTTCGAGCACTGTTCCGGATTCTTACATCCGCAAGAAGGCGCCACAACCATTGGATTACGTCCAATTAAATGGAAATTCAAAGAAACAAGGTAGGTGGCAATTGAATTTATAATTTAATATATAAATTACTTAGCGATCCGAATGGATCCTAACTTTAAGGAGTGTTGTGCTGTGTCGTGCTTTGTAATTAAATCTCCGTTTTGACGTCACACTATTTTCACCATCAAAACTAAATAAAGTGTTAATTAAATCAACAAAAGGACGGAAACTAAGGTTAAGCTAACCGCTTTCAGTAAATGTTGCTGAATTTCCAATGAATGGAAATACGCAGAACAAACAAAAGCAAATGAATTCAATAATAATTTAAAAAAAGAGAAATCGAAATTAACAACATTAGATTGTGAAACGGGAAACAATCACCTTCTTATATCAAGAACAGGATCGTGCAGTGATTCGGGACTATTCTAGTTTCTAACATGAACTGAGTGTCGACATTGATTTGGAATCAATAACGGCAATTACAAACAAGGCCGCAAAGTTACATCTATGTGAAGTGCCAATCAATGTTATCGAACGCAATCAGCAATTCCTTGAAACAGCCGAACAGATTAAGAATGAAGGCAATCGCCTGATGAAGGAATGCAAATATGAAGAAGTGGTACTTTAATCAACCGGGCCATTAGTTTCGATCCGAAAAATCCAACATTCTACTATAATCAAGCTGCAGCATATATCCGTGTAACAGAAATTGATCGTGCGATTAAAGACTGCAACTCTGCGTTGTTCTACAATCCAAATTACAGCAAAGCATATGGCCGAATGGGAGATGCATATCTCAATACAGGAAAGTACGATGAAGCCATAGACGCTTATACGAAGATATTCAACTAGAACCTTACAACAACGATTAAAATGAACCTGAACAAACGGAAGGAATTGATACTTGCCACAATAGCTGTTGTTCCTGAACAACGAAAGTTCGCCGAAGAACAAATATCCCAGAGTCACCGAATTCTAGGAATTTCTTCAACTACTCTACAGACTATGAAGAACAATGTTAAACTACCAGTTAGACAAGTTGGAGCTATCTTCCTACGTTCATGTCAGGTGTTCTGGATGTTTCAATTGGGGTTTTCAAACAATATCGTAACCGCGTTGTGTGTCACCGCGAATCGTAACACATATTCTGGTATACCTAAAATGTACTTCATGTATTCCTGGAAGTTAATTAAAAATCACATGGTTGCAATTATTCAAGATGTTATATTTCAGATAATGTTGTTCGCCGAGTCTGATCAAGACCTCTGGGAAAACGACCCGCATGAACTTATTCGAATAGATTTCAGCCTTTTTGTAGATTTTGATTGTCCAGGTCCTGTAGCACAAATATCTCAACACCAGGTAGAACGCAGAAAGGAATTCTACCCAAAACAATGGGAAGCATGATCCAGGTTGTACATCACCAAACGCTGAATGTATTCAAAGGATTGGAACTCTGGCAGATGTGATTCTGAAAAACGAATATACCGTGGTCAAGTGGAATATGCTTACCACATATCTATTTCCAGAGTTTTAAATCGGACTGACACATACCAGTCGTACTGGTTTGCAAACAAACTAACACCTGCTTATTTATTTTAATAATTTTTCTATTGCAATCGACGGTAAATAGAATAAATTAATAGATATTTCCTATTTTACCAATATTATAAACCTCCAATATAAATAAAACAACATTTTTTGCGTTTCATTCGAGTGGAACGCGTATGGATTTACGATCCAATTTAGAACTACTTTCAAGGATTCATCGATGACATGAGGGATCCACGATCCAAAAGAGGACTACGTCCGAGAAGTCATCGATGACATAGATGGATTTACGATCCATCAAACATCATTTCAATTTTAACACAGTTAAACAACAATTTAATTAATACTCAACTTTACAAAGCCAAATACAGTCCACTTATAATATCCAAGGTTGTTCATTTATTTAATTCTTCAGAATTCACCGCAGGTAAATAAGGAAGTTTTCTAATCGGTTCCAGAACCAGATTGAGGACATCATTCGGATCCTCTTTTAACAATGTTGCAGGTACTTTTCACAATCCACGCTACAGGAGTTAGATACGCCCGCGGACACTGAACGAACCTCAAGAAGAGGACGATGACCCATCGGGCAGAATAGTCGAGAGGACAATTCAATGAAACCTAAGTGTGTGAAATCAAGTACAACGATAGAGCTAGAAGCTCTCACCGAAAAGCAAACGTCACTTGCAACAACATCAGGGAAACAGGAGAAGTTTTGGAAACTTCCTGCCTGTATATGAAAACTATCATCTGACGGGTCAGCGTTTCAAGCGCAAGCGGTCAGTACTAAGAAAAATTTGTCAACAAAGGCACATCCGGTCCTATACCTGCAATATCAATCCAACTTTGAATTGCAGACGAGTAAATCCAAGAACCCCGGGAATTGCGATCTTCACCTTCATTTACATCCGTTCCTGGGCACCGCTTTTCGAAACCTGGACTCATCGCTCAAGCTCAAGAGTAGAGGATATAGAAGATGATGAACAGGAAAGATGCCGGCACCAATAAAAATCATATCATCGGAAAGCTGTCACAGTATGGATTACACCGCTTCTCGTAATCTGGACTCATCGCTCACGCATCAGGATTTGTCACTTCTCGCCACCTCGGCACATCGCTGTCACGTGTCTGGGGTTCTTCACTTCTCGCCGTCTGGATACAAAGCTCTGGGGGCACCCTCTTATAACCGCCCAGGCACCGCGAATCACGTGTCTGGGGGAACCACTTCAACAAAGTCGGTGTCTAAGCTGGGCTTTCGGTAACACGATCAGGGGATATAGAAGATGAGGAACAAGGAAAGATGCCGGCACCCTTCGAGAAATCAGATCAACGGAGAGCGAATAATGAACACATGGTCCAGCCACCAGACAAGAAGAAAGATACCTTGGGGACTATTTTATCTTGCGACACAATTAAACGAAGGCGTCTATTGAACAACAAAGTTATTCTTCTTAATAGAGCAACCTCTCTGGCTTACTCAAGTGCCAGTCTAATTCAATAAATTATGCCGGTAGGACTCGACCACAACATTACAAATGGAAAAGACACCATGCCCAGCACCATCATCCTATCAGTGGATCAAACACTCCACCAGGTAACGCTGCCGACAGAGAGTTCCGTTCCCATCAAGAAACTCGCCCAACGCCGAGCATTGGTTTAGCGGCGTAGATGGGACATATCCCCAACTGCAACAGCATCAGCCAGAGCAATAAACTTGGATTCGAGATGCAGATGATCCTAGAAAGCTGGCGGTAACTCTAACATTTCTGGTAGCGGCACAGGCTGGACATACTGAGAAGATGGTGGAATTACAACCCATCACCTTCAACATATTGACGTCTAAAATACAGTTATATTCTACTAATGGATTTACGATCCAATGGGTACTACGTCCAACATACTTATATTCTACGTACGGTTTTACGATCCGACATGGGACTACGTCCAACCTATTTTTACGCTACGTACGGAGTTACGTTACAACCCACCCAGACACACCGCTGTCACGTGTGTGAGTTTCATCACTTCTCGCCGCCTGGACGCAACGTTCTGGGGGCACCCTCTTAACACCGCCCAGGCACCGCGAACCACGTGTCTGGGGGCACCACTTCAACAAAGTCGGTGTCTAAGTTGGACTTTCGGTAACAAGAGTAGAGGATATAGAAGATGACGAACAGGAAGGACGAGACCCTTCGAGAAATCATTTCAACGACAAACGAGATGATTGACGACCTTTCAACATTTATTACTACTCAAATTCGAGTAGAAATCTCTACGACAAAGGAGATGATTGACAAATTCTCAACCTTATATTACTCCCAACAAAGGAGAGCAACAACCTCCGAGACGATTCAGAACTGCTCAACATGGTACCACTTTTCGACAACAGAGCAGACTACTCAACAATACAGAGAAGATGATTGGTGACTTCTCAACAATACAGTAATCAATTCAACCCTAAAGGCCTCAACCAATTGAATAACGTAAGTGCTTATTCAAATTGTTGCCGCGGCTGATGCGGCAAATATCTCCTCTCAGGCAACCCCTCCAGAACATGTCGGAGAAAATCAACAACAAACAACGACGGTCTTATCTCAAGCTACAACGTTAGCCATCAATGGCCAACTGGACCTTCGGTCACACACATACATACATACACACACGCACACACACACACACACACACACACTAATAATTTGATTAACGCAATATTCGCTCATAACCAAACTCAATTAATAGAATCACTTATAATATAACAATATAATTGATTATTGCCACCCTACCTCTGCACCGTACCGGTTTATGAGCAACACGAGCATTAAGGTCTCTGAGCTCAACCACAAATACCAACCGCCACTTCCCACGGCGCTGAGACGAAACGTTGGTGACGCCAACTAAGGAGGACTACTGGATCCATTGTCGCGGCCCGGGAAGATGTTGCAGTTCCGCAACATGTATTATACCTTATACCATTACGAAAAAAAACACCATTGGCACTGAACGCTGCCAATGACAACCAGCAGATTCATCGGACTGATAACGAGCCCGTTATCAGTAAAATAACATGAAGGAGAACAAAGAAGTGTGATATATTTCACCACTGTACTGTTCTTTCACAGTTTTGTTTTCAAGGTTAAAGTTAAAATCTGGTTTTGTATATGGTGCTTTCAGCACCTGTTGTTTTTCTTAACGTTAGTAGATTTCACAGTTTGTGCTACACTGTTTTACGTGCTTGATGTAATTCTAATCGTCTTTAAAATGAAGAACAATTTTGATGTATCGTGTTTTAAATCGTTTTATTACAAATTAAATTGAAAAGAATCTTTTTACGAGTTATTGTTTCGTTTCTTGTTATTACGGTCGCAGTGTGAATACCTTAACGGCAACAATTGGGAGGATTTCATTTGCTTAGTTCCTACAGCTTTCTACAGCGTGGGAAAGGAAGCATCGAGTGTATCAAATTGCACTATCAACCAGGAAGATCAACGGATGATATAGCTCCAGTTGCGATGAGAACTTGATTACCCGAAGAGGACTGTTTTTGCTGTCACGTCGAAGAATCTATCTCGATGATGAACAACAATTCTCTTCAGTTAATAATTTTGAATTCACTATGTCCATCTTTCTGTTACATCAATTAACTTTTATATATTGTTCTTTAGTCTATTCACAATATTCTTCAGTTAATAATTTGGGTTTCACTACACTTATCTTTCCGTTACATCAATTAACCTTTACATATTATTCTTTTATCTGTTTACAATTTTCTTCTGAGCTCTCTCGGCACTTTCGCTTCACTTCAGATTCACTACCAGCCTCCTCTCAACACCCAACTCAGTTAACCTTTTGTCCGATCTCTCACCGACAATCTTTCCGATCGCTATCTCCAATCTTTCTCCCTACTATTTTTCTTTTGCCCCTGCTTGTTACCTTGGGGTCAACACCTCCCGATGACGATAACGCAATTTCATTTCGCAATGACCTAATTTCCGATTTCAATTCGCAATTGCTTTGTACTGCGGTGTCAGTCAGTATTTCGCATCCGCAATTGCGAATTGGCCTCATTAATTCTTTTCGTTTTGTGGCTCGTGCCGGAATATGCAGTTAATTGCTTTTGCATTATCTGGTAATTGTTTCGGCCTATGCAATTAATTGCTTTTATGCGATTTGTCAATTGCTCTGAAATGTGTACTTAATTGCATTATCGTTCTGGGGGTCATTCGGGTTTAGAATCGGGTGGCGTTTTTCTGCTTGAGTGTGCCAATGACCTCATGTACATCATCTTTACCTATGATGTCACCGACACACTTAACACGCACGTCGCCAATCAACCCTCGTCACGTGTCCGCCCGTCTACCGCCAATCACCAACGCTTGCACAGCCGCCATTTGAGACAAGGAGACAAAAGTATCAATTCCTTAAACTATTAATGAGTAAATACCCCCAGTCGTTTTGGTCTTTTACTTCCCCTTTTTTAGTACAAATATCAACTAAGCGAAATACGTGATTACTCGCGTAATTGAACTGAATCGTGTTAAGGACGGTGGCTTGCGACACTCACCGTTATCCCCTCTCAGTGGACGCAACCTTTATCCTAACGGTTGCATCCGCCACACAATTCTTACCACTAGAATCGATTTTTAATTGGCGGACAACATATTTGAAGTCGCGAAGGGCTCGGCCAATTGTATGTTTCTTAAGAGAAACAAAACATACCTCACAAAATCCGCCGTGGGCAGAAATTACAGGGTATACATTGAAATTCAAATTATATACATATTTGACCCGATGCATCTTAAAAATACAGGATAAAAAACGGGCAGTGAAACTCATAGAGGGCCCATACGCGGATTCTTTTATACAACCAATGTGCCCAACATTTCCTGTTAAATTCTGTGATGTGACGTGGTGAGTGGATTAAGGACTGGTACAAATTCCCGAACTAAATAACAAGTCCGAATCTGGAGCTAAAAAATATTTCATTTCCTTTTAATGATAATTCATTACTTATCTATGTTCCCTTGCAATGACGGTGTTCGATTATTCGACGCAAACGCCGGTTGTTGAACGAAGAGGATGTCAGGTTCCGTGAGGCCTGTTGTTAGCGGTGGTGACCTTCTTGAACCTTGTTCCGCAAACGTAGCGGTTAGTTGTTTATCCAGTTGGTCGCGTTGAAATCCACAAATAAATGGTGTCGTCCCGTGCTTGAAGCAAGTGGCCGCTGACTTGGTTGACAATACAGCTTCTTGATGTAGAATCGATAATCACCACTTGAATCGGTGAGTCATACCATGGTTCTAAGTGTAAGTTGTCCGTAAATGATCCAGTGTCCGGCTCCTCTGGATGAGTATGTCTGCAGGGTGATGCACAGTGGGACGAGTCTATGGGAAAAACGGCAAAATAAAATCCCTGGTTTTAGTAACTAAAATATGAATATTTTGCATTTAATCTCTTTTTACATTTAATATCTATGCAACGACCTAAAAAAAGGTATCAACCTGCAAAAATGGCCTGTTCAGCTTCTTAAAAAAAAAAGAGTCGAGCAGCGAACTTTATTTTTAAACTCAAAATTAATTTTCTAAGCTTGCGCATGTTTTTTTAAACTTTATTTAAAAATTTAAGTATGTTAACAATTTTATAGTTTAATAAACTTCAAAACATTAATATAAAAGAATTATGTATAGGTATAATAAATTAATTTGAAATAACAAATATGTGCATATGTTTGTTAATTATTAATGGCTATCGCTCTCCGATGATGATGTTCCACCTATATCGGCCAAGTCTATTGGTAGCGTAAAACTTTCTGCACCATTTCGAAGTAGATAATGTTCAATATGTGGATCTATTTTAGGCATATATGAGCTTTTGAATCTTATATTTGAAATGAGAGGATTCGAAGTAATTAATGTGATTTATTTAAAAGCGATTGGAGGTTAACTTCAGCAATTGTTTCCGACGCAACAGCAATTTCGGGTAATAGATCAGATTTATATTTTTTTTCAATTTATAGTAACTGGGAAAACAGTCTTTGTGAAGGCCATTTACAACAGATCGTAGAAGAGCGTATTTTCTCTTAGACAAATCCCAATCTAAATACAATGCTAGCGTTTGTTGCAGAGTTAACGTCTTATTCGATTTTTGAGGAGACTTTGAAAACCGATTTGAAATGTTAGCAGCATAGCTTAGTTTCTCTGAACTGTGCTGCGTAGCTAATTCATGAACCCGACGTTTTTTCGTGCGTTCACTGCATTCCTCAAATCTTTTTGACGGTCTACCTCTGCTCGTGCCTGGTGCACTTAAACTATTTTTATTTCTCCAATGAGTTAAAATATTTGCTGGAAATGTCAAATTAAGGTTTAGCCATCTTTCATTAACTTGCATAAATTTATTTCGCTTTCTTTGGCAATTTTCCCATTTTCTCTTTAATGTCAAACAAAATCCCTTGGAAACTCTGAATTTCAGGTTCAATATTTTCATCTGACCCTTAAGAGACCCAGTAATTCACTTAATTTTTCAGCAACAGCAATTATCTTCACTGGCTTCTCACTCTCATTCCTCTTTGGAAAAGGTCACCGTTTTTGATTGATGGAGTTAAACCTACAAAAACGTCAAAAAATTGCAGAAGCGCAAATTTGCGCAAAAATTTCGCTTACGGATATGATCAATAGACACATAGAACATCACAAAACATCAAAAATCTCAACGACGCTTTTTGATGTTTTTTAAAAAATCTTAGCTAAACACAAAAATCACAAAATTTAAAATTTTCCAATTAGACGTGCACTTCAAACGTCACAATACATAAAAATACGAAACAAACACATTTTTCTATATATTAAATATGATTTTCCATACCTTGATCACTATTATTTATCATGATGTAGTTTTTATTTATACGTATAATTAAAACTGACAATAAATTTAATTTATATCAAAAAACACTTGTAATTCAAGATTGCGAAAAAAATTTAGTTAGTCAAAGTTTACCGCTCTGTAACGTTTGTACCAAATCACAATTCCAAATGATTTCTTTGGATTTATGATGCCTTTCCAATCACTAAAAAGTACCGCTAAAACTGTTGATTTTTTTATTTATTGCTATGGGTCGTCCCACTGTGTGATGGTGCGAAAACGAGCACTCACGACACCGAGAAACTCGGGATATTTCTATATTTTCCTTCGTCGCCCGCGACTAACCGATTCAGCACTGATTAGTTACTTTTGCAACATGCCCTATGCTTCTTTTGCCTATAGGGGTTATTACGCTCTTTGCTCAACTATCCTCGATGAGTTCATCCACCTCCGCACACATTTTCCGGCGAGACCAGCCTATCAAAGAATAATTTTAGACACCGATAAACAGCGAGGAATCGTTTTTTAGCCGAAGAAAAAAAAACACTGCTACGGTTCAATGTGTTTCGTCAGCAATTTAATCTCCAGGCTTTCAAAGATATTCTACATCAAAACCTCCCTTTCTTATCCGCTATTTTTGCTGGCACTTGACAACTAAGCAGTCAGAAAGCCAATTCTACAAATTTCGTATACAAAAAAAAAAATACACTTTGCATGCCGTCAAGTGCTTACCTGCTTTAACCAAAAAAGGAACTAGTGTTCAACTTCTAACACTTGATCAAAATAAGAACAGACTTGTGATTCCAACTGCCAGCTTCTCCAAATTGAAGTATTATTTTTAGTTGCAATTGCCCTTTTATAACTACATACGATATCTTTACATTTTAAAACCTTAAAACTTTCTAATAGTTGTGAACTCTTTCCCTATGGTCTTGAGAGACGTAGTAATAAAATGAAAACATCATACTCTGCACTTTATTTGCCTTTTACAATCAAACGCGCCCTTCGGCAGTTGTTTAAATTACAAATAAAATACGATCCGATATTCGAAATCTAATTGCTTAATGTTTCTATTTACAGCGAAATCTTTTCTAAAGGCTTCCAAGGAATCTTCGGTTTAACAAGAAATTCCTCTTTGGACAGTGCATCCAGCATATAAATTTGTTGTCTAACATATATAACTAAGTTTTCCAGTTGGGTATAATCGTTACATTTCATTTGGAAGAAGCGTCGCCATAGTGCTCCTGCCAATACACGATCGTCTGACATGACACCTTCATCATATCCTATGAGCGCAGCTTGGAACTGTTCAGATAATATCTCAATCTGTTCTCGGGTTTTGGAGGGACTAGAGGACTAAAAAAATCGAATATATCATAAACAGAAATATGCAAGTCATATATAACTTACACCTAAATTTTTAGCCCTGGTATTGACATCGCACCACATGGCTTCGACGATGCAATTGCGTAGAAATCGTCCATCTTCTCCAGATTCCGAACCTTCTGCCATAGCTCGAAGGAGTAACATCCATACGTGTAGTTCGGTAACCAAAAACCACGAGTTGAATGTGTTCGGTAGATTAAATGTTGTGAAAAATGTCAAATAGTTGATTTTATCCGCTACGCCTTCATACAGAATCCGGCTTCTGACTCGAAGGCGCTGTGGGAATGTACACGTTTTATAAGACGTATAAGGTAATAGAAAATGTGGTATAAGTCATGTTCATCATCGGCACTGCAACCGGGATAAGTATAAGTACCGTTTTTGAATTTGGTGTAAGGCCAACTTTTTTTAAAACTCTCTTAAGGATACCGTCATCATGATTGGTTTGAACTACAGTTGTGCAGTACGGCGAAACCGGGATCGTTCCGACTTGCATGTTTTTGCGTGCCGGAATATTATCACTTTGCAACGTACTTGTTTGTACGCATTGGGCAATCTAAAAATGCGTATTTTAAGTTTATATAAGCACCTCAATGCTGATTATTTTCTTGTTTGAAAACAATACTTACCACTGGCCACATGTGTTTTCTGCTAATTGTTGGTTGAAATATTCGTTGGCATAACATTTTCCTTTTTAAAGAACAACTCAGTCGCAATATATATATTTTATGTTTTTCAAAATATAGGCAAGTCCTTGGTAAGAAATTACAGCCGGATCGAGCTGTCACACAGAAGTATGGATCATTGTGAATGTTCGAAAACAAGAGGTTACAATAATAAGCAGCTGGTTTACTGTATTATCCATTAGAACAATTTTATCCATTTTCCAGAGACTTCAATTAAATACTAAAATAAATAAAGAAGATAGCTTTTCCATCGCCACATTACCTATAGATAAATCAATTAATACTACATATGTTTCCTCCTTTTTCATACCCATACATTGCTAAATAACGCACTGAATACTATATTAATTTATTTGGCAGTAAATATTTTTTCGGTTACGTTAATGACTGAAAGTTATCAACTATATGCGTTGAAATCAATGAAAACTCAAAGCTTTAAGAAATTTTATTACTTGTGATAACGTGTAGGAGTCATGGACAAATTTAGTACTTTGAATGAACGAACTCTAACTATTACTGATCCTCTATTGTCGCTTCCGGTTTTCCTATCTATTGTACTTTTTTGTAACATAAAAAATTCGTTTTGTAATACATTTTATTATTACCACATTACAATGACGACGTTTCGATCATTGATTTTGATCATCTTCAGGTCTTCAAAAAATTGTTTTGTTGTTAAAAAACTTTATAATTTACAATAAGAGACAATTTACTTGTAACTCATCCCAACTCACCATCAACAAACCGGAACCGGAGTTACATAGTCAATCCCTTATATAAATAAACATATTCAACAATCAAATAAATAATTACTGTGCAATCAACCTTCATCGAATGAACACCATCGGTTCTCGTCCAGTCAACAATATAATCAATTAATAAAGCTACTTTTAACTACAGTTTTGCCTTTCTTGTGGTTCTGTCTCCTACGACAGAGTTTTATCGGTTTACACACGTACTACTTAGAGTTACCAACATGAAACTTAAATTGAAAGCAAAATAAATGTAGCTGGTGCATAACCCCAGTTTTCCACTGGCGATGATATCTTCGGTTAGTTTCAAAGTTGATCATAGTCGGAAAACCTGCGGTGAGGCGGGCGGAAAGTTTGGAACGTGGAGTGAACGAAGAAAAAGGAGAATGGGAGAGAAAAGAAAGGAGAGCTAGAGCAGTAAATTGACAGTTCTGGGTTATTGTGGTGTCGATTTTGAGGAAGGAAGAGCGTGCGTAAGGCTTCGGTGTTATATTAAAGAACTACTTCATACTCATCACTATGCTTTTTTTTTTTTCAAAACTGTATTTATTAACGATAATTAGAATTCGTACATTTAAGTAATACAGTGACTTAAAATTAATTTCGTAACAATCGCTTACATGTAATTATAATAGGGACTTGACAACTTTTTTCGGTAGTAAATTTTTATAATTTGCAGACATTGTTCGTTCGTGTACTTAACCATGATGAAAATGTTGAGTTTACTGAATAAATTAACAGTGACAGTTCGATGATTAGTGAAAGGGTGCGTTCACAAATTAAATTCAAAGTTGTCAGGTCCCTATTGGAAAACCCGATATATATATATATATACTAGGGGGCTTAAATCTACTCTTGAAGCCAACTTTGTTGAATTTTTTTTCATATTATAGGCACTCACGACAGTGCCTCCTCGTACACTATATTCTTTATTTTTTAGTTTCCAATTTACACCCGATCTTAATACCATTTTGACTTGTACATCATGACAAAGCGACATATAACTGGCCGTGTGCGAAAATCGTATCGTTCGTTTTAACGAATAAGCCGATGCGTTCAGGACGTTGACCCTGTGATTTGTTGATCGTCCTGGCAAAAGCAAGTCGCACGGGAAATTGTGTACGTTTGAGTACGGACGGCATATCACGATCGCCACGCGTGTCCAGTGTTATTCGCGGCACATGAATTATGTCACCTTTTTTGTCACCAGGCAAAATTTCACACGTTAAAATGGTATTTACTATTCTTCTAACGACTAATCTTGTACGAAACGAAACACCAAATCAGAACGAGGAAACCCGGTATAAATAAATTGCACGCAGATCGGGATGTAAGTAAGAAGTAAGCAGTAAAAGACGCGATAAATACGGAAGCGATAAGTCAAGAAATCGTTAAGTGTACGGTAAAAGTAACGGTTGTTATTAACGGACTAATAAAGTGTTACATTAATTCAACCCGCTCGATGTTATCGACGACAAATATTCGGGTGGATATTGTAAAGATGTGTTTTCATTGTCAGTTTCATCCCCGCCAAGAGACTCTGCCTGATCAATGGACACACACTTTACAGCATCGCCCGGTATTCGTTTTTTTTACTTCGTCGTTAAGCGCAGCTAAGATTGCACGCTTGCTCATTTCTTCTGTTGTTATGGCCAATGGATACATTTCGTGAATAAGATCTTTGCATAAAAATGCTTCTGGTATTTGCCAAGTTTGAATTTTATAATTTCCTATATCGAGAAGCCAATTTGCAAATTCCAAAGAATCTCCGCCGATTTAAAATTATTAATGTCATAAAAAAATCTGACACACGAAAAACTTTTTTATATAATAGAGTGATACATATATGTATATATATACATATGTGGCGTTTCTAGCAGATACACACACGACTAGTGAAGAACAACACCACCAAAAGCACATCCATTAAAGCCGTATACCATAGCAATAATAATATATCATTACCACATTAGTCGAATGTATTTGAGTTTAGAAATCAAATTCGCATAAGCGGCATGGCCTTATGGGTAAGAGCATTGGTTCTATCTTTTAGTGATTCTAACCGTGATAGCGTCGGTTCGAATCACTCGCTCTTCACAATCGTCGCAAACGCTATACATATATATATGTATTGTAGCGAGCTTAGGGTTCGCTGGATTAATTATTTTAAAATAAATAAGAGCCGTTAAATCGATCCGGATACTTAACGTTTTCTTTATTATCGCTTCCGTAATTATCGCGTATTTTACTGCTTACTTATTACTTATTACTACCACGCTTATCGCTTGCTTCACGTTCTACTTCTTACTCCTTAGCAATCGCTTGCTTCACTTCCTACTTCATACTCATCACTATGCTTTTTTTTTTCAAAACTGTATTTATTAACCATAATTAGAATTCGTACATTTAAGTAATACAGTGACTTAAAACTAATTTCGTAACAATTGCTTACATGTAATTATTATAATAATATATACATTTTCCAAACAATATTTTATGAGATATAAGATAGATGCGTGTTTATAAATTTAGTGGTATTATCTTCCTGGAAAAGGTCAGAAAACCAGGAATTTGTTTTTTCAACTTGACTTAATCTAAACTTAATCCTAATTATATAAATAACTTAACCTAATTTAGTCTGATTACAGTATGATTTTCCTAAAGCCATAAACAAAGTTTTATAATTAAAGGGATATATGTTATGAATTAAAGGATGTGGAATGAGGTCAGTTATGGGTTAGAGGTAGAGTATTTCTCTCCGGTTGTTCGTTGGAAAAGCGTAGGATGTTGGAAAATTGTTGGACGTTACAGTATTTGAACTGGTTAGGGGTAACTTCGGTGTTGTGGTATATGATCTCATTTGAATCATTTACCAGTCTGCGTGAGGCGAAGATAGCTCTGGTGTGGAGAGAGTTGGGCTAGTTAGTTCTGATATCTAGAGGGTTCTCTAAGAGCGAGGTTATTATGGGATTGGGATTATTTTGTAGGTTTTCGATAAATTTGATAGACAGCTCGAGGAATCGTCTATCGAGGCGCTCAATATCAGCGGTATTGTAGAGTTCGACGTTACTATAGTACTTATAGGAGTTATGACGACGATGTAAGCCAGAGACATACCTAAAGCATTTTCTTTCGAATACTCGTAATTTCTCCATTTGGGAGGGAGTGATATGGTACCACAATGGGCACGCGTACGTGAGTGTGGGCCTGATAATTTGTTTGTAGATGAGCAGTTTGACTTTGTGAGAGAGACTATTAGGTTTCCTCATTACTCTTCTACAGAGATTAAGCTGAATTGTGGCTTTTTGAAGGGAATTTTTAATGTTGGAGGAAAAAGACCAGTTATTAGAAAAAGTCATTCCCAGATATTTTAGGGTTTTGGCGGGCTTTATTAGAGTGTTGTTTAGGTTAAGTTTAATTTTGTTGTGGCGGCGTCTAGTGTTGTTTGTACAGTGCTCGTGTTTGCCCTTGAAGACTATGAGCTGCGTTTTATTTGGGTTAAGGTGAATTTTCCACTTATTAAAGTATGATGATAGGTTAGAGAGGAAGTTGTTAATGCGGTTTCTTGCAGCCTTAACAAATTTGCTGCTAGAGTAAATTAATGTATCATCAGCATAATTCAGCATCACAACATTAGGAGATACGGGTTGAGGAATATCCGCGGTATATAACAGATATAAAATTGGCCCTAAAATAGAGGCTTGGGGAACACCCGCGGTTATGTTGCGGGTTTCTGAGACAGGAGAATTTATTCTCACAACGAATTTTCTGGCAGAAAGATATGAGGCTAAGAGCTTTGTTGTGTGAGAATTTAGATTAAATATGGAGTGCAGTTTGTACAGAAGCCCTGAGATCCAGACGCAATCAAACGCCTTAGAAATATCGAGAGATATACACACAGTAGGGCTTTGGTTTTGGAGACCAGTTGTAACATCGTGTGTGAGTTTTAGTAGAGCATGACATGTGGATTGTCGCTTACGAAATCCAAACTGACAGTTAGGAATGAGGGCATTCTCATTGGCAAATGAGAGAAGATTTTGGTAGATCTTGCGTTCCAGTATCTTACTTAGTGTACTTAATAGGGATATTGGACGATAATTGCAAGGGCTATTACTACTACCGGGCTTCTTAATAGGAATTACTACCGCAGTTTTCCAGTTCTCTGGGAAGTGCGATGCATTAATTATATGATTAAGAAGAATGAGGATGGGAAGTATACTCGGTGGGCGTAGCCTTTTAAATAGAACAAGTGGGATTCCGTCTAATCCAGTTGACTTTTTGTTATTTCCTGATCTTACGATCTCGGATAATTCGTCCGCAGTTAAAAAATTTGTAGTGTCTAAGGGGTGTGAAGCTATGTTTGTGTTGTTGAATTCACCGATGAAAGGAGTAAAAGATGGGAATAATCTGTTTGAGATGAATCTTTGCGAAGTGTTCTGCGAGGCAATTTGCTATGTCCGAATCGGACTGGGTAATATTATTGCTGATCGGGTTAATGAGATGGTCAATTCGGGGTTTATATTTACGACCAGTTAATTGGTTGATGTTTTTGAAAAGATCCCGATTTGGTTTGATATTTTTAAGTGTGGAGATGTAGTTTTCATCTGCGAATTTTTTCAACTACTCATTTATCAGAGTGGATAGGAGTTGGATTTGGCTTTTAATAAAGGGGTAGTATCTTGTATGAAGTTTACGGCGGAGCTGCTTTTTAAGGCGCAGTAATTTGGTTAGGATGCTGGGCAAAGGCTTTCCTAAATAGTTATGAGGAATGGTTGTCGGGGTGTTTTTGCTGAGAGCCTCCTTAAGAATTTGCTCTATTCTTAAAGATGCTTGATCGATTTCAGTAGGGAGTAAGTTAGATGCTTCAGGGATATACAAGTCAGAGAAACTTATCGCTATGTCCCTATTGACTTTTCTCCAATTTGTTTTGGTGAAGTTTGGGACAGAGTTTGACGAGTATAGTGGATCGAGAGAGGGGATTTGGATCGTGGTGTGAACGGAACCATGCCCAGAAGGAAATATAAAGGAGACTGTAGGTGGACCCGCTGAATAAACATCGTCGGACTTGAGGAAGAAGTCGATTGTTGACCTGGCTGAGCTAGAGACACGAGTTGGCTGTAATGGGGAGTCAATGTAAGTATATGGATAAGACTGGAGGAGGGCTAGCAATTGGCGACCATATTTGTTGCATTTATTATCATTGAATGCTGTGTGAGGGGCATTCCAGTCTCCTCCGATTATAAATGGAGCGGGAACGGGCTGTTGGGTAATCTGCGAAATGTCAGTATCTGGGAAATCTGGTTGTCGTGAAGGGTGAATATAAATGGATCCTAAGACGAGCACTTTATTGTTCTCAGAGAAAAGTTTTACTGCTGTGTATTCAATGCTGGATACACAGGTGAATCTAATTTCACTGAATTGAAATTTTTTGTGAATTAATATGCCGGTACTTCCATGAGATCCATTAGTTCTGGGGTTAGAAACTAAAGTATAATTGGGAATTGAAACTCGGGAATTTGGTTTGAGCCAGGTCTCTGAAAGGAAGAGGATATCTGGTGAAAACTTTTCAACAAACAACCGGAGGTGTTGCTTACGTATGTTAGAGTAAATGGATTCTGTGTTGAGGGAGATAATGGTTAGTTTAGAGAGAGCTGGAAAGAATATGGGAAGTTATTAGTGAAAGAATCTGACCTTTTTTTTTTTCTATTTCTGACATCTTCCTCAGCGAAGGTAGCATGGCTTGTAAGCTTTGGATGTATCCCATGATGTCCAGATTGAAGTTTTCAGTATTGTTGTTAGGGGGAGTGGTAGTGTTGAGGTTTCCTCTTGCTGCATCATCACTATGCTCTGTGTGCGGCGTATTTATACTGTTTCAGCGTTTCGTTTCCGTCCGTTCCATTGCCTTGAATCTTCTACTGTTCCTAGTCTCCAGTATTCCATTACTTTATAGAATATTCTAGTACTCTGTTTCGGACTCTCTAGAATATTCTAGTAGTGATTGTCATATGCGTCACAGTATATATACCTCTAACCGAGGCCATCCTGATGCGCGATGAACTCCTCGCACTACTCAAAAAAGGAGGATTCTGCTTAAGAAAATGGGCTTCGAGCCACCCAGCACTATTTATCAAGGAACAAGAACATCCTCACCATTTGCATATGTCTCTAGACCCAGATTCGGACATAAAGACTTTGGGCATACGCTGGAACTCTCGCAAGGATTATTTCTTTTATGTTTTCAATATTGATAAAAGAAACAGCAGCACTAAAAGAGGCATATTGTCTCAAATTTCGAAATTGTTTGATCCGTTGGGACTCTTAGGCCCCATCGTGGTATATGCCAAGGTGTTGATTCAGCTACTATGGAAGGCGGGGGTTGCGTGGGACGAATCTGTCCCTATGGAAATCCATTCAGCGTGGTCTGCTTACCAAGACCAGCTCCACTTAATCGAAAATCTCAAATTTCCTCGTGGAGTAACCATACCCAATGCAGTTATTGTACAACTGCATGGATTTTGCGATGCCAGTGAAAAGGCTTATGGAGCTTATTGCTATTTAAAATCCGTCGATCCTCAAGGCCAAGTGCACATCCGTTTGATTGCATCCAAATCGCGAGTTGCTCCTCTCAAACCCCTAACAATACCCAGATTGGAGCTCAGCGCAGCCGTGTTACTGACTCGTCTGCACAACAGCATACGAAAGAGCATCTCAAAGGAAATAGATGAAGTCTATTTCTTGTCTGATTCCACCATCGTACTGCACTGGATAAGCACTCCCGCGCACAAGCTAAAAACTTTCGTATCAAATCGTGTGTGCGAGATACAAGCTAATGTATCCAGATGCTATTGGATTCACATTTCCTCCAAAGACAATCCTGCCGATCTCATTTCTCGTGGGCAGCTTCCTTCTGAGTTCGTGGAAGGTAGCCTTTGGTTTAATGGTCCATCATGGTTAACGGATCAAGATTCGTCGTGGCCGAAGCAAGCTTTGGCCAAAATAGAAATTCCTGAGTTGAAACCCGTGATACACACGGTCACTTACATGTCGCTCGAAATTCGAAAGCAAGATATACTTGAGCGATACAGTTCGTTTAGTAAGTTACAACGAATCATTGGATATGTACTCAGATTCGTTCACAATGCCAAAGGCATGTCTCGACGCAGTATTGGCCCATTACGAGTTGACGAGCTTTCACGCTCACACAACGTCATCATTAAACTCGTTCAATTGCAGTCATTCAGGCGCGATATTGAAACATTGTCGGCCAACCAGCCACTCCCAGCATCAAACAAATTAATACCGCTGAATCCAATTTTGGACTCCGCCGCCATAGTACGTGTCGGAGGCAGGCTTGCGGGTTCGTCCTTATCCGAAGATCAACGTCACCCTATTCTGTTGCCGTCGCAGCATCATATCACGAAATTGATCATACAGACAGAGCATATTAGGCTCAAGCACGCTGGCGTCCAAACTACTTTATATTCGGTGCGACAGCACTATTGGCCGATTAACGGCCGCAGCACAACTCGTCGCATCCTTCATAAGTGCATGCCCTGTTTTAAGGCCAAACCTATTCTCGCTGACTACCTTATGGGTACTCTACCCAAACATCGAATAACATCTGCTCGCCCTTTTCTACGTGTCGGAGTCGATTATTGTGGACCTTTCTATATAAAAGAAAAGCGTCATCGTAACAAAAATCGATTAAAGGTCTACGTAGCTGTATACGTTTGTCTATGCACAAAGGCAGTGCATCTTGAGTTAGTTGGTGGATTATCCACTGAGGATTTTATCGCAAGCCTGAAGCGCTTCTTTTCGAGACGGGGAAAATCAGTCGAAATCCATTCGGATAATGGAACTAACTTTGTCGGGGCAAAAAAACGAGCTCCAACGGCTCTACAAACTTTTTAATTCAAAGGAGCATCAAAATAATGTATCTAAATGTTGTGCTGGTCAGGGGATTGATTGCCACTTCATACCGCCAAGAACTCCTCATTTCGGAGGAATGTGGGAAGCTGCCGTTAAATCATTCAAACATCATTTGAATCGAACTGTAGGCAATGTATTACTTACATATGAACAATTGGAAACATATGTGATAGAAGTAGAAGCAATTTTAAATTCCCGTCCTATATCTCCTATGTCCTCAGATCCAAATGACCTCGAAACATTAACTCCTGCTCATTTTCTAGTAGGTAGCCCTTTAACTTCCTTTCCACAAGTTGATTTCACAGATACACCCGCAAATCGCCTAACCGCCTGGCATCAAGCTCAGCAAATGAAGCAACATTTTTGGAAGCGCTGGCATAAAGAATATTTGTACCAGCTCATACAATTCAGCCGCTCACGCCGTCCCGACGTCCAGCTAAAGGAAGGAGTATTAGTGCTCATCGCCGATGAAAACCTACCACCACTAAGATGGGCAATTGGTCGAGTCATAGCTACACACCCCGGCCAGGATGGAATTGTACGAATAGTCACTCTCCGTACAAAAGGCGGTATATATGATCGTTGCGTCAAGAGACTATGCCCTCTACCCATCGACGAAACTACAGGAACCGGAAACACCACACCAGTCTTGAACCAGACGCTTCAAGGCGGGCGGCATGTCGCATCTCGCTTCACAAATTAACGTAGACAACATTGACTGCAGACAAAATTCGAGCAGAAAATACCGTCAGCATTGTATTGACACCTTAACTGTCAATAGTACGCCACATCATTCGTACAGTTTCGTTCAGCTATCGTTCTGCAAGGCATAGCCCCGCCTACTTCCGCTCATCAAAGGACCAAGATAGCAGCCATTAAGAATTCTTTCGGTGAAGACCTCTTCAATTCTTCACTTCGTCGTCGTACACAAGCAGTGCACAACGTTTTCGTTCGTTTTGTCAACATTAGTGTTGTCATTATTCGTTGTCGATTAAATTGTCGTTTCGTTGTCGAATTTGAAAATAAAATAAAATAAAGTGTCATTCATTGAAATTAAACATTTTCGTGTATTTATTTTGTCGTCATTCGTTTCTTCGAATTTTTAAATTGCACGGTAAACGCACCGTGAACAACATCAATAATTTGCGCTCCGTCTTCGAACGACTAAGACAGGCCAACTTAAAGCTCAATTCGAAGAAATGTGAACTCTTCCAAAGGAGAGTAAAATTCCTGGGACACATTGTTTCACCTGCAGGAGTTCAAACGGATCCTGGAAAGATAGCAGCTGTCCAAGACTGGTCTACTCCAGAAGATAAGCAACAGTTAAGAAGCTTTATGGGATTAGCCACATATTACCGACAGTTTGTTAAAGGTTTCGCCAATGTGGCTAAAACCCTACATGAACTAACGGGTAAAGACAAGAAATTCAATTGGACAGAAAATGTGAGGCAGCATTTAACACATTGAAGGCCGAGTTATGTAAGACTCCAACATTGGCATTCCCAAGAGCGGATCGCCCATTTATATTGGATACTGATGGAAGTAACACAGGAATCGGCGCAGTGTTGTCACAGGAAGTCGATGGTAAAGAGAGAGTTGTTGCTTATTATAGTCGAGTTCTATCTAAGCCAAAGAGAAATCAGTGTGCAACAAAAAAGGAACTGCTGTCTGTCGTAGAAGCCGGTAAGAACTTCTATAAGTACATCTACGGACGTCGATTCCACCTTCGGATGGATCATGCCGCTCTGAAATGGTTGTTAAACTTTAAGAATCTGGAAGGACATATAGCTCGATGGATCAAACGACTTCAAAAGTACGATTTCCAAATTTCCCACCGTCAAGGGAAGGTGCATATTAACGCTGATGCTCTATCAAGAAGACCATATAAGCCAGATTGTAAACATTGTCATAGAGCGGAAGAGAAAGATGAGGCCTACGACCTGCGAAATGTACAAGTAGAAGTACTAGATGGGTAGACGAGTGATACTATACGCGCAGCTCAACTTCAGGATGAATATATGTAGCCAATCCTGGAACACAAAGAAAAGAACGAGCGACCAACTTGGAACAATATTTCCGACAAATGTGGAACATTTAAAGCATATTGGGCACAATGAAATTCCTTGCTGGTGGAAGATGGAATTCTAAAGCGTAAATGAGAAGCCGCGGACGGAAAATCCCATCGAATGAATATTCTAGTTCCATCATCAAAAGTGAAGGATGTACTAACAGATATTCACGACGGGGCCTCCGGTGGACATTTGGGAGTTAACAAGACACTTTCAAAATTACGATCTCGATTCTACTGGCTTCACATTAGAGATGACGTCGAGTCTTGGTGTAGGAAATGCACAACTTGCACTGCGACCAAAGGACCAACAGCAAAATCAAGGAGCGCTATGAAGCAGTACAACGTAGGTGCCCCTTTCGAGCGAATTGCGATTGATATCTCAGGACCATTCCCAAAAACAAACGACAACAACAAATACATGTTGATCATCATGGATTACTTCAGCAAGTGGGTGAAAGTCGTTCCAATTCCAAACCAAGAAGCAACAACCGTCATTGGGCAGCTTATCAATAATTGGATCAGCAGATATGGAGTTCCCTGTGAGCTTCATTCCGATCAAGTCCGAAACTTCGAATCACAGATATTTCAAGGCATCTGTGCGGCACTGGGCCTAAGGAAAACCAGGACCACACCCTTACATCCGCAGTCAGATGGAATGGTCGAAAGGTTCAACCGAACAATAAAAGAGCATTTATCGAAGGTCGTTAGTGATCACCAACGAGATTGGGACAAATATGTGCAAACCTTTCTACTGGGCTATAGATCGGCTAATCACGATACGACGGGCCATTCTCCAGCAAGAATTATATTTGGCCGAGAGATACGATTACCAGCCGATTTGCGATTCGGAATACCTCCAAACGCCATAGATAAGACCGAAGACTACGTAGCCAAATGGAGAAATCGCCTCGATGAGATTCATCATTTGGTTCGAAAACAAATCAAGGTATCAAGTGACAGGATGAAAACAAGGTACGACATTTGAGCCAACGCATCCGGATTTAATGCAGGCGATAACGTGTGGCTTATAACCCTCATCGACAAAAAAGAAGGTCTCCGAGGTTGCAGCAACATTGGGAAGGACCGTATAAGATTCTCACAAGAATTAACGATGTTGTCTATAGGATTCAGCGAAGACCAAACGCCAAGATGACAGTGGGGCATCGTGGCCAACTGGCGACTTTTTAACCCAGGAGACCAGTGAACTTAGTTCGGGACGAACTAATCTAGGTGGAGGGTAGTGTGACGCATATGACAATAAGTACTAGAATATTCTAGAAAGTCCAAAACAAAGTACTCGAATATTCTAGAAAGTACTGGAAAACTGGAGACTATGAGCAGTAGCAAATTTCGAGTCTATGGAACGGACGGAAACGAAACGCCGAATCAGAATGTAAGGAAACGGTATAAATACGTCACACGCAGATCAAGAAGTAAGCAGTAAAAGACGCGATAAGTACGGAAGCGATAAGTCAAGAAAACGTTAAGTATACGGTAAAAGTTACGGTTGTTATTAACGGACTAATAAAGTGTTACATTAATTCAAAATCGATTTAACGGCTCTTATTTATTAAAAATAGCTCCTCAATAGTATACTGGTTAGTATACCCGCCTGTCACGCGGGAGACCGGGGTTCGATTCCTCGTCGGGGAGCCTCTGGCGCAAGACTAATGACCTTGCCCGGAAAAAAACAAATCATTATGGAAAATTTAACAAGCCTCAGGACTTGCTAAATAAGGCCAAGACCGGTTCTAGGTTGTAGTGCCGATGATGATGATGATTTATTAAAAATAATTAATCCAGCGAACCCTAAGCTCGCTACAGTCTTGCGTGAGTAACCTTTGTGTCGTGTTTGTTTCGTCCAACTCAGCTGCATTAAAATTAAAGAATAAATAATAATTAAATAAAAATTAAAATGAATTAGTTATATATAAATTATAATAATTAGCTTCGAACTAAAAGATTTTCGCCGACGTAAGGATTCTAAATAACTCTCTAATCCAAAAAAAAAAAGTATCTTGCAGCAAAGCATCTATAAAAACAACATTTGCTCGTCCCGAATAGAACAGAACTGCGATTTGGAAAACAGGTAACCCAAAAAAGGATTTTTGGTTAATATTTTTAATAAATAAATATTTATGTGATAGAGCATATTTCTTAATTTCTTTTTATTTGAAGTTTTAGTCCATTCATTTGTCTGTGAGTATTATTCTTTCTTTTTATTCATTAATTATTATAAAATTTATTTATATTTCAATTTTTTTATCTATTTAATTACATATTTATTAATTACGATTCTTATCATTGTTTTTCTAAAAGTGAGTTTTATGTTTTATATTTCTTCTTAAAATGATATAGGACTATTTAACTTTGGAAATGTTAAGTTTGTATAAATTATCAAATATGAACGAATTAAATTCGTATAACTTTTATATTTAATGTATTCATATTAAAACAAATTTTAAATGATGCGCAATTAATTTTTTATATGTTTTACCCCATTTTTCTATTTGCGTTTAATGATTTTACTGCTATCATGGGTGAAATTCTCATTTGCTTTGATTTCGTCTATTTTGAATAAAACGTCTTCTTGAAGCGCAGGTCAATTACATTTCAATTGAATTCCATATTGAAGTTCGATGCGTCACCACCACCTCACACACTCTACCTAATGAACAACCTCAATTTTGAAAAACATAAACAACGGAATTAGTTGTCAAAGATATAACGAAAGTACAAACATCTAGAGCGTCATCTACCTCACCAAATTTCTTGCTAATGTCATTGAAATACAAGCTAATTTGTTTTCTATTGAATTGTTTTTAATAAAACTTTCGTGACTATAATATAAAAGAAGAATTATTGTGGAACCAAATGCAATAAGATAGGTCGTTTGTGATTATAGAGTTCAATTAATTTATTTTAGCGTCTGGACGTAAACATTTAAAAATGCCTCGAAAGCGCAAAGTGCCCGTTATTGGTGAAGAAAAAGCAAATCACAATAGTTTGAGGAAATCGAAATCCTTAAGCGATCCAATGTATAAGATAATGTCTCATGTGCAACTTAATGAAACCTATCACAAGAAATACATTCGAGAAATGCAACAACTCCACGCAAAGGTATGCTGAAGCATTCCATTTTTTTTAGATAAACAATAGTAATTTTGTTGCGTTTTAGATGGAGCACAGTGAATTTATGTCTAACTTTACATCAATGATCAAGTCTGCTATGGTAGCGGAAGAATGGAACGATTATGCAAATACAACACTCTTGTTTTGTGCGAATTTTACAGCGTCCTATGATACGGACAACACACATCCTGTGCTGGCAGATACATGCCATTGGCTTCTGACGGTACAGCATAACAAAATTGTCGTGTTCTCTAATGCTTCACATGTTATTTGGTTTCAGACTTTCAGCAACAACTCACATATACGGTTTAGGATTTGTCAATTTGTGAATATGATATTGAATGCTCTAGGAGTCGAAGCATCCCTTGACGATAGCCTGTGCGATAAAATCTTGGAGTATATGGTGCACCGTTTGCGTGACTTAAATCAAAACGTACGAGTTCAAGCGATATTAGCGTTGCAGAGATTACAGTGTCCAGATAATCCAGATGATATTGTTTTACGAGTCTATCAGTTTCACCTGTGTGCTGTAAGTTTACATATATTTCTTTGTGGCTGTTTAATTGAATGTGCATTTTATAATGACCGTTTTGCTGGCGCCAACAGGATCCCTCTCCAAAAGTTCGAACAGCTGTGATTACTTCAATGGGACGCAATTATAACACCATCCCCTATATCTTGGAAAGACTTTGGGATGTTGACGAGAAAGTTCGGCGGCATACGTACTTTCATATGAGTGGATACCCGGTGAAAGCTTATAAGGTGTCACAGCGGCTTCAACTTCTTGAACAAGGACTTAGTGATCGATCGGAGTTGGTTAAAAAGGTGCGGTAGAATTATGAACTTCTTAAAGGGTATTAACAGAAAATGGTCTTCTTCAGGTCGTCACAACTATCATGTTACCCCAGTGGCTAGAATCGTACAACAAGAATTACATAACTTTTGTGTCTGCTTTGAAGCTTGATGCTAATGAGGCTGAGTTCGAAAGGTTTCAAAAGATCGCGAAAATTGCATTGCGTGAGATTTTTAAGTAAGGTTTAGCTAGGTTTTAATGGTGGGTTTCATCTAAAGCTTTTTTTCTCCTGTAGAAAACAGCGACGCAACGAGATTATCGCATGTCTTCCCCTAGAAGAGGAAGGACAGTTCTACAAGTGTGTGCCTCATGAAAAATTGACGGTTGAAGCAACTTTATATTGGCAGTGTCTTGTGGAACATCTTCAAGCAGAAATGGCTGATGAACTGGATAATATTATTCCCGAACTGAGCACTTTTTGTGCGTACGTCTTAAAGTGAGTGTTTTAAGTATCCTATAAAATTTTGATTGTATTTGCATGAACGCCTCTGGGGTGGTCAATAGAATAAGCTCCACAATGGGGACAAAGCCTGGTGAAGAAGGTCGTTTAATTTTTAATCGCACATAATACCTAAAGCTTTACTCGCATCAAATACTTCGGCGTATAAACCCACCATGTGATTGTTTTGCCGACACTATTTATTGCTCTATTTCATTGACTTAAATATGACAATCAAATGACAGTTCAGTTCGGTGAACCACGATCTTGTGGAGCTGTTTATTGGTGTGATGGAGTTTTTCAGTGGATATATGCTAACAATATTTTACTTGTATACCCCCCCATCAGAGAATGGTTGTTTAAGACTCTGGCTCACAGGAGTAGTGAAGAGACCACAACCACACGAGCTCGCAAACCATAGTGACGGACATAGCACAAAAAAAGGCGAAAAAACAAATCATCAGAAACATATAATATAACAATTAGCGTAAGAATCCCACATCAATATAGAACTACTACTATTTAATGATCTGTACGAACCTGTACCCACCGTTTCGGCTACGTCCCCGTTCTCTGTCTTATTCATTTTCCGTTCACGCTCCGCCAGCTGATCCAATTTCTTTAAATTATCGTCCCATCTCCGTTTTGGCTTCCCCGCCGCCCTCTTTCCCTTCGGTCTGCTGTCAAGAATTTTACAGACTGTTATTTCGCTGCTCATTCCCGCTACATGTATACATAAGATGGGCCTTATTCTTCGTGACCTGATGATTCTAACTATTGTTGGTTTGAGGTATAGCTCTTGAAACTCACGATTGTGTAGTTTGTTTCAGTGTCCCGCGTGCTCATCCCATTTAACGCCAAAAATACTACTTATAAATTTATTGTCGAATATTTGGAATTTTTTCTCTTCTCATTTTGTAAGCGTCCATGCGTCGCTTCCGTATATAACATTGGGGCTGATTATTATTTCATAAATACGGAGTTTTATATTAGACAAACTGTGTTCGGATGTCTTCTCCAATTATTATTAATCCTTCTCCTTCCTGTAAACCATAACACTAGAACGACTGAAACTTAGTATATACCTATATTGCCCAAAATCGGTCAAAATGACTGCTTTTGGGCAATATGGGAATAACACATGCATATTTTTCAATTCAATTTTTATTTAGTAGATAATTACATTTATGGTATATTTTACAACTAGTACTTAAGAGATTTAGGGTAGCAGTTCCTTTACAACTATAATCTTAAATCTATATAACGACAATAGCACAATTTTAATGAATAACAAATAATAAATTAAGGGAAAACTACAATAAAAAACCCTTATTTGAATCTTAAGACTAATATTGCACGAGCTTCCGGTTATTTTATGTAGTAATGACCTCGATATAATTTTCATAGACAGAGTACATATGTAGTGACTTAGGATAACGCAAGACGGGAAACGAGAACATTGTCAGAAAAAGAACAATTGACGAAGAAGTTTCGATTGATTTTGTCAATAAGGAACTCTACCGGTTTAACGTTGGCGTTTTCATGTAGTTCATGTGTCGAATAATGCCATGGCAAATTCAGCAACATTTTCAATATTTTATTTTGACACCTTTGCAATTTTATTTTGTGTGTGCGAGCACAATTACACCATACAGGCGCCCCGTACAGGAGTATAGCTTGAAAAATGGTTTTAAATATTATAATTTTATTTTCGATGCTAAGCTTTGATTTTCTACACACTAATGGATACATAACTCTTACGACTTTGTTTATTTTGTCAATTGTGGTAGTGATGTGTTTTTGAAAGATGTGTTTTTTATCTAGAATAATACCTAGATATCTACACTCTTCGGACCAATCACATATGCATATTGTAGCGCGCTTAGGGTTCGCTGGATTAATTATTTTAATAAATAAGAGCCGTTAAATCGATTCTCTTTGCAAACACTTTATTAGTCCGTTAATAACAACCGTTACTTGAGATTTCGCTTCTTTACTGCTTACTGCTTACCTCTTACTTATCTTCCTGATCTGCGTGCCACGTATTTATACCGTTTCCTCATTTTGATTCGGCGTTTCGTTTCCGTCCGTTCCATAACCTCGAATTTTCTATTGCTCATAGTCTCCAGTTTTCCAGTACTTTCTAGAATATTCGAGTACTTTGTTTTGGACTTTCTAGAATATTCTAGTACTGATTGTCATATGCGTCACAATATATATACATATATATATAACGGAAATGAAGAAGGGGGGAGGTAAATACAATTATTAATAA
This sequence comes from Microdon myrmicae, assembly GCA_963931805.1. Classification (NCBI taxonomy): domain Eukaryota; kingdom Metazoa; phylum Arthropoda; class Insecta; order Diptera; family Syrphidae; genus Microdon; species Microdon myrmicae. The sequence goes on from OZ007496.1 coordinate 112,221,741, forward strand.
ACGCATTTATATGTTTTACAAAAAGTCACAAAAGAAATTGTGTTATTATATACATAATTGTTTTTCTAATTGAAATTAAAAAGCAGTCAAAATGATTTCCTTGGGCAATCTAGTGTTAAGGTGATAATCAATTATATTTATTTCATTAATTATAATTTTAATAATTTAATTACTAGGTGTATGCATATGTTTTTCGGGATTGTTTGGTAAAAACAGAAAAAAATCGTAATTTTCTAGGGAAATTAATTTTTTTAATTCAAAATATTGGCCATCGGCTTCTACACATTTCGTCCATCTTTTAGGTAATTTGTGAATAGCATGCCAGAAAAACTGCTTGTCTTTCGCGGCAAACCAATCATCGAACCATTTTCCAACTTCCTCGAAATCGATGAAGTGCTGCTCTCCGAGCGCGTGCCCAATTGATGCGAAGAGTTGATAGTCAGGGGCGCCAAGTCTGGGGAGTACGGCGGGTGTAGAAGGATGTCCCATCCAAGCGATTGCAAGGTGTCATTCACTAGTTTTGCTGTGTGCTGCGTACTTTTCGCTGGCGCCATCTCTTAGTTAAACCAGAAAAAACGTATGCAGTACACCTGGTATTGATCTTCGCCATTGCTCGTAAATGTCTGCTGATTGTTTCTTGTGACACATGTAGTGCTTCTGCTAATTGCCGTTGAGTTTGAGTCGGGTCATCATCCAATAACTCCCACAATTGCTTGTCTTCACATTTTTGTGGTCTACCAGAGCGCTCACTGTCTTTCACATTGAAATCACCACTTTTAAAATGTCGAAACCATGTCTCACATGTTCTAATTAATGGAGCGTGTTCACCATGTTTCTACCAACAAATGATGAGTTTCAACGGCCTTTTTCTTTCAATGGTGAAACTACTTGCTGCACGTTTTGCAGCCAGCACTCAGGGAGCTAAACGCAAACAAATTCGCTGGTCCCCCACTTCTTTTTAAGAGACGCTCCTCTTCACTCGCTAAACCACTGCAGAAACTCTCCCATTTGTCTTATTCTAATGCCCGTTTCCCAAATAGATGAAAGTCAGCGAACATTCAGTCAATTCCCAAAAAGGGCGACAAATCATCCCTCTATTCTTATTGACCGATAGCACTAACTTCTATTCTTTCGAAGGTAATTGAACTACTTATTAACCCTCAACTTTCGAAATATCTGGAATCAAATGACCTCCTCAATGACCGCCAATATGGCTTTCGTAGCAACAGTTCCACAGGAGATCTGAGGACGTACCGTACCGAAAAATGTAGGCATTCCATCCACCATTTCGGCGAAAGCAAGGCTGTCGCATTGGGCATTTGAAAAGCGTTTGACAAAGCTTGACATACAGCCCTATTGTCAAAATTAAACTCGTATGGAGTGCACAATTCCCTGATCCAATGGATAAGAGACTATCTTTCTGGCCGTTCAATCCAAATTGTTCTTGATGGTGTCAAATCTGCCCCCCATCAAATTAATGCAGATGTTCCCCAAGGTTCGGTACTCTCACTCACTCTCTTCTTCTTTATCTTTGAAAATGACCTCTAGTTCATTACCCAAAACCCATTTCACTTGTTTGCTGATATGATGATAGCACGTCGAGTTTCTCATACTCATGCGATCATTTTCCACCAAACTCTTCGAATGTCATTACCAATCAGCAGGCTATGCTTGATACACTAAAATCGATCTCAACAAGATATATCAATGAGGATTATCTAACCGAGTAGAATTCAATGACTTAAAAACTCAGTGCTGTCTCCTGTCGCCAAAGGCGAACTCCAAAGTAAATACACTCTAGATGAACGGCACCTGCATCGACGAAGCCAAGAAGCTATCAATCCTCGGCACCCGGATTAATTCGACTCTTAATTGGAGTGACCACATATTTGAAGCTGCGCACAGTGCAGGGAAATATATGGGATTCCTTAAGATATGCGTAAGATACTTCACACTATCCAACCTGGTCACTCTTTACAATGCGTGGATGGAGTTCAACTCTCATGTTTGGTCAGATGCATCCAAAACTGCGCTACACTTGTACGTTAGGATGCAAAAACGATCAGTGAAACTTATTCGTGACCCAACCGTAAGTCGACCAATTCCGTCATTAGAACACAAACACAACCAGGCATGGCCTATCTCTTTTATACAGGTATTACCACGGTCAACTGAACTTGCTGAATGTATTCCGCCTCCTCAGACATTTTTCCGCGGTACCCGTCAATCTGAGAGTGCGCATCAATTCATGCTGAAAGTCAACTTCAGGCGCACAAATAAATATAGAGTCATTCTTTAGCCGAACCACACGAATGTGGAATACTCTACCTGATCATGTGTTTCCTCGCCGTTGTAATGTCCAGGCATTTAAGACCAATGTACATAGACACCTCCTTTCCTTATCCACTTCCTCTTCTTTCGGTCGCACTATGATCTGACATTTACGGGTACTCCAAAATCCCCTTTTGTGTGCACGTTTGTGTAAAAAAAAACATCGACTACTTTGTCGAGGGGGAGCTCTAGTATCTGTGGTTCTGCTGTATGTACAATTGGTACATTAATTTCTTGCTGCTTGGTATGCACATTAAGCACGTTTTCAAAGTACTGCCTCCTCCTTGCTACGATGTAGTTTATTTCTGTAAGCAAACAGCCATTTGTGTCTCGAATTATTTTGGCCCTTCCGTGGTACCCGTATCTAATTAAATTTTGGCCGGCGTATTTTCCTCTGATGTTCTTAGCACTGGCATTTTCTAGAATTGGTTCGACTCGATTTATCTCATTCATTTTTTCAATCTTTCTAAATGAGTCACCCTCAGGCGTTTGTGATGCTCAATCTTCGCCCGGCACTCATCATCAAACCAAGGTTCGGGCTTAATTGGTTTCTTAAATTCTAATACCTTTTAGGTTGTTTGATGACGTTTCTGATTGATGCCCATTTGATCTCCACATTATTGCTTTCTTCTTCCTTACTACTCCCATTCTTTAGGATGCTCAACCTATTTGTCAGTTCGCCTTGATATTCACCCCTTTTGTGGAGGTCCTTTAGCTTATCACTGGTGAACCTTTTGCTCATCTCCCGTGATTGTCCCTCTCGGTTTGTTGTGAACCGAGTTCTAATTTTTCTTATCACTAGAAGATGTTCGGAGTCGCAATCTGCTCCATATTATTGATTTCCTTTTGCACACTACTCGCATTCTCTAATATGCTGAACCTATTCGCTAGTTGTCTTGATATTCGGCCCTTTTGCGTGGGTCTTTTAATATAACAATGTTGAACTTATATTGCTTCGCGTTCTCTGTAGTCGCTTGTATCGCGCCTGGTTTATATAGGGTTATACAATAGGGACTTGACAACTTTGAATACACGAACGAACACGTCTGCAAATTATAAAAATTTGCTACCGAAAAAAGTTGTCAAATTCCTATTGGAAAACCCGGTATAACTTTCGGACATTCCATAGGCCGACACATATGTCCCGTTTTTTCCACGTCGTATTTTAGCCGAGTTAGTGTTTTCTTAAGGGGACGTTTTCATCTAGAAACCCAAAAGGGACGTGTTTTTCTTGAATTGTTATCTTAAAGACGGAAGCAAATATCAATGTCAAATTTTGTACACATATTTATTAAGTATTTAGTAATACATAAAAAATTTTTTTTTTGTGAACTATGTTAAAAATTGACAATTTAATAGAAGCCGCAATGTGACGATTCGAAAAAAAGGTTTCCGATCGGTACCATCGTAACGTTTGCCATCATATGTAATCATACAACAAAATGTTTTTTTAAAGTTATATAATATTTGCTGAAGTGTGAACCTATGTTCAAGAAAAAAAAAATTGAAAATAAACAAAATGGCGGGCATGCAAATTTTAGGTACCAATTTCCGCATTTTTTTTTGCTCTTCAATGTTGAATAGAAAAAAAAATGTATAAAAAAGTCATCTACACTTAGGTTCAGAGTCCAATTAAATGAAATTACTTTAAAATAAAAAAAGGCTGATCCATAGAGTAGTTTTTGAGATATCGTGGAAACCAATGTGAAAAACGTGGTTTCGAGAAAAACGCGTTTAAAGTTTTGATAACGGTTGGTCACCTTTTTATGCTGTAATTTTTTTATAAAATGATTTTCGCAAAAATGCTTTTGGGGACTTATTCTACACACTATAAGCTTTAAAAAAAAAATGCAAAACTTTTTAAAACTTCCTGATGAGAACCTGCTTCTAATGAATTCTTCCCTGTTGGCTTATCACACCTACGCCTACCGGTTTTTGTATACGTGCATGTGTATTTTGCATAAATATTTTTCTTCGTACGAGTATGGGTTTTTTGAATAGGTATGAGGATGTCGATTTTAATGGTGCATTTTCCTTCCCGAAAGAAGCACATCTTCCTATCGGGGGCCAAACAGACCACAAAACACACGAGAGCTGTTGTAGAAATTCACAATTTAAATATAATATTGTTAAGGTATATTATCCATATATTACGGGTAATTGTAAGGGACTTACTTTTAGAGCGGACCGTGGAGCGGTCGCTGTAGCTGGTCCCCGGTGTGCAGGTTGCGGGGGGCGTTGAATCTTGTGCTCCCCTGTTCAGCTGGCTGTTGGTTGTTGCTGTCGGTTGCTCTCGTATCTTTTCGTTTTTATTCTGTAAATTAGTTGATTTACAGTTTTAATAAAAAACAATAGTTGAGTATTCCTAGGATTCACGAGTGTTTTCTTTTTCTCTTTTCTCGTTCACTAGTGTAACGACGACCGATTGACTTTTTATTTTTGCCGTTCACGTTTATAATTTTTTATCCAGAGCCAACGCCTTTTTTTTATTATTTTTTACTGCCAAGTAGAATTTGCATAAAGTAGTTTATATAAATTAGCTACTTAACGGTTTTTCTTCCCTTTACAGGCAGAGAGGGGAAATTTGCGGAAATTAGTGGCTGTTGGGCGAGGACATGGACGCGTGGTCCGTAACAATGTTATCAAATGCTTGTTGGCAATTGTCCGAATTTAACGTCCTTCCTTAACAAATTTGTTAAGGGCCGCATTATCTCCGAAAAATGTGGGACAAATTTTCGGTAATAATTCGGCAAGCGAAAGCAAGAAACGATTGGACTTTCTTAACCGTCTTGGGAATGGGCAAATCCCTGACACTAGCAGTCGTATCGGGATTTGGCATTGCCCCTTTTTCGTAACAAACATGTCCCAGATATACTACTTCCATTTGTAGGAACTTGCATTTCTCCGGTTGTAGCTTGAGGTTATGGTATCTCATTCGGTCGAATACTTTCCGGAGTTTGTCATTATGGTGTTCTAGGTTATTCCCATATATGACAATGTCGTCCAGATAAACAAAGCATTCGATACCTTGCAACCCGGTTAGGACATGGTTCATGAGTCTCTGAAACGTAGCTGGTGCTCCCTGCAGGCCAAATGCCATACGTTTGAACTCATAATGCGCGTAATTTGTGCTGAACGCTGTCTTATTTCGATCCTTCTGATCTACTAAGACTTGGTGGTAGCCGCTGGCTAAATCGAGCTTGGAAAAATAGCGTGAGTGATCGAGCTGGTCCAAAATGTCCTCTATTCGAGGGAGAGGGTACGCATCACCGATGGTTTTGTCGTTCAGTTTCCTGAAGTCGACCACAACTCTCAATCGGGCTTTTCCATTGGGGCCCGCTTTCTTAGGAAATACCAAGAGTGGTGAGTTCCATGTACTTTTGCTTGGTTGAATGATATCATTCTCCAGCATATTCCGTACTTGCTTGTTTATCACCTCTTTCTTGCACTCAGGCAGACGGTACATTCGTTGATTTATCGGTGCTTGATCCTATATCACGGGTATCTCATGCGTTATGGCACTGGTATATGGCAGGAGGTCAGCTTTGAGGTGGCAAATGTCATTAAACTCCTCACATATTTCCGCTATGGATTGACACTCTTGAGGATTTAAGTTTTTCTCTAAGTGGAGTTCATCGTGTAATTGTGTCAACCTTGGATCTTTTGGTGATCCCTCCTCTGGGAATAGATGTCGGATATACTGGAGGCTGTTACGGACCGACCTCTACTTGGCAGAGAAAATAATAAAAACCGGCGTTGGCGCCGTTACTTAAAAATATATTAACTATATAAATAACATACAATTAATAATAATTACCAAATATTATTAAATAGTTAAATTCACTTAACAAGGCAAGTTCTGAGGCTTGTTAAATTTTTCATAATGATTTGTTTTTTCCGGGCAAGGTCATTAGCATTGCGCCAGAGGATCCTCGATTCCTCGTCGGTGTGGCTGCTTATTGTCGAATTTTTGTTTGGACTGTGTGCCATTGAGTGTTGACCGTGCAGGTCGGGGGGTGTGGTCGCGGAGTACAGGCTTAACCATTTTGGGTGTATCTGTTGTTGGCTTTTGGGATTGTACCCACATTGGCTTGCAATGACACTCGTCCCAGGTGTGTCTCTTTCGGCCACAAAACTCACAACAACATCGAATGCTGTACACTACAATTCGATGCTGTTGTTTGTTTCGAAGTAGATGGTCGTTCTTGCCCTTGGTTTGAGGTATTCACGGGTGACTTCTGTTGGTTCTGCGACCTTGGTCGTGGAGGCTCGGGATTACCTGCCTTCATTTGTGTGCTTTGTGCACGACAGTCTTGGGCATCGTGCCCATATCGATCACACTTCGTACACACCGGTTTGTTCCAGCGTCGAAGGCATTCGTCGTACAAATGTCCTTTTCTATTGCAGAAGGTGCAAGTCATGCGTGCAATCCATGGGTGTGGTGCACGTTTATCCCTGCCTTGACTAGAGGAGTCACTGTGATAGTCACCTCCACCTCTTTGCAAGTGCCGTAGTACCTCAGGCTTCTTAGGCTTAGACCCAGTTGGTCTTCTGGAAGAATGTGGTGGTGTTTCTGGCCTAAACGGGGTTTTCCCAGGTTGTGGGCGTGTAACAAGGTGAGGTCGTTCTGGGAACCTAGTCTTCGTGTTCCTATTCTCTGCCCCTACTACCTGAGACCCATCGCTTACAGGCCTATTTTGCCTTTGCCTCGATTCCTGGGGGTTTGGTCGTGTATCCCCGTAGGTCCGATCTGAAACCCTACTTGTTTCCTCTGGGAGATCCTGTTCATCCTCCCAATAGTAGTATGGGTTGTTCCTTAACTTGCTTTGTTTATTAGCTGAGATGGGGGCAAGATGTGTTTCGTTCCTTTCGGGTGAAGGTGACTGGTCATGGCATGTGTTTAGCCTCGTTGGTATTTCCCTACTATACCACGCACTGTCGCTCCTCATCTCATTTTCTGTTTGCTCTATTTGGAGAAGTATCGATAATCTTATCCAGACGATCCATTTCTGATTCTACTATCAGATGTCGGAGTTGGTCGTTCCTCATCCCTACCATCAGTACCGATTTGGCCAATCTCTCGATCTGGATGGCGAACCCTACGCTGTTGTCGTATCTGTACTTATGGATTGCTGCCTCATTACAGTCCGTTACTGCTTGAGTTATCCGGTGCGTGAAATCTGCGACATACACTTCGCGGGATTGTCGCATATGAAAGGGCTTCGAGTGTAACTCCTCATACAAAGCGTGTGGTAGTAGCGTATTTCGAAGTCGTTGTTCGTACTCCTTGAGCGTTGCTGGGAGGTTTTCCTTAAACATGCAGCGAGCTTTCCCACTTAACCGCATGGGTAGCCACCGCAGGAAAAACATTTTTTTTTGTAAGTGTACTCCATATTTAAAAAAAAATGCATATGTTACTTGTGCTAGATTTAATAAGCTACTTAACAATTCTTGTGAATAGAGTGCATTCCAGAGTATTCAAATTATTCGAACTGCTGAGAATTGCACTTGTAACTATCTAATCTAACTTTTAATTACAGGTTTTGTGAATCGCAATCCCCAATGGGTGAAGATAAATTTGCTCAACTGGAGTTTCAGTACATTCTGCTGTTGCTCTTTGAAATATTACATCTGTATGATCTCGGCGATGAAGTAGGCCGGGAAAATTTTAAAAACTTAATTTCCATAATCTTGAAAACAAATTATTTGGAGGAACAAGTTATTGAAGTGATTGTGAAATGTACTGAGAATTTAATTACAGATCACAATAGTCGCTTACAGGTGCATACAAATTAATTTGAATCCATTTCATTAACTAACTAACCATTTTCTACATTGCAGTTTTTCGTTGAAATTATAGAACAAATAACCCATACCGGATCCTTTGAGAACAATTTGCTAAAAAATCGGCGCCTTATAGAAGAACTTCTTGAAAAAAGTTCGGCTGATGATCTTAAATTGAAATTATCTTCCCTCAAAGTTAAAATATTAGACCTGGAGGAAGAAGAAACAAACTGCTTGGAAATGAAAGATTATGAACAGGCACAACGCATCAGTGAAGAGAAAAATGTTTATACTGAGGAATATGCAACTTTATTAAAACCTTTATTGGAACAGTACGCCATGGAATCTAACAATGCTTCGGGATTAGTAAGCAATTAGAAAAATTGATTGTGATATATTTTATGTATGGCTTATTTGTAGGATGTCACATTTTTAGAACAGGCCAAAAAGGTCTCACCAGAAACTATAGTCCAGAGCCTCCAGTTGGCTTACTACATGGTTGTTTCAAAAAATGTTAAAGCATTGACACCTAATGTTTGTAATTTATATAATGTGCGTATAATAATGTTATATACGTTTGTTCAACGCAGTTTCAGTAAATATATATATATTACTTTTTCTTAGAAATTCATTAGTCGTTATGTTGCATCTAATCAAATTACAATAAGAGATTGGGCACTAAAGTGCGGCACAGCCTACAGTATGTTGTATGAGTCTTTGGCAAAGGAAATTTACCAAGAGTTATATGCACAATTTTATAAAAACCATAATATTCGTATTTGGAAAACGTCTATAACGTGCATATTTGAATTACTTGATCGGTGAGTACCATTCGAGAATTCCTTGTAGCTCTTTGTTTGTAATTCTGATTTTAAAGCTACGGTTGTACGAGTTTTCACGACGAGGAGAGGCAAAATAAAACTAAGAGAAATGTTCGACAATTGTACAACACCCTAGAATTTATTGATGCTGATGAAGATAGCAGCGCATGTCCCTCGGGCCAAGGTAATTGTTCAAATTGCTTAGAAAATGAAAACTTTATCATGAAATTTGTTTGTATTTATACTCCTTAGGTATTGATATTATTTTCATGATGTCACACGTCTTGGACACATGCGACGATGTATGTATAATAAGTGCTATTGTAAATGGGTTCTGTAGGTTGGTGCTACACGATCATATTAAAAGTGCTGAAATAATAGAAAAACTGCTAATACTCTACTTTAATCCATCAACAGGTACGTGCTTGAAGTGTTTTTGTAGGCGAATTTAATCAGTTTCCATACTTTCGTTGCAGATTCAGAAATTAATCAGATTCTTGGAGTATTTTTAGAAAATGTTGTGCAAAGAAAGAAGCAAGACTGTTTGTATCCTTGCTTAATACCAACTGTTATTAAAATCATAGGTGCACCGTATGAAAGTCCATTACATGAAATTAAACCAGAAACTGTCTTACGGTTCGTTATTGATGCTACACGGCCTCAATATTGTGCACCTCCTGCGGATATTCATAGAAAATTAGCAACTTCATTTTTGCAAGAAATGCAAAATAATTTAGTTAACAAGGAATTGTGCAAAGTTTTATCAACCGAGTTGTTGACATTGGATACATCAGTGCTGGATTTTGTTCCAGTAAAAGCCGAACTAAAGTGCATGATTGAAAAACTTATAAAGGTAAACCAAATTTCGCAAATTTTCTTTCACTCACACTGTGCATTATTATTATTTTATTATTTATTGACCTGTAGGAACCCGGCAGTTCATGACCTTACCGACTCGACTCCGCTATCGTTCCCCGTCCTGTGCACTCTCCCTCCACGCTTGGCCATCCGATCCGAACTCCTCAAGGTCAAAACTGGCATTGTCCTCCCATCTCCGTCGCGGTCGTCCTGTCGGTCTCTTTCCCGTTGGCCTACCGTCAGTAATTCTACCCACGGTCCCATCGTTGCCCATTCGCGCTACATGTCCGGCCCATCTTAATCTTCGCGACTTGATTACTCTCACTATTGTAGGTTTGCGGTATAGCTCTTCCAATTCGTGTTTGTGGAGTTTCCTCCATTATCCTGTCTCCTCGTCATATTTGCCGCCAAAGATACCCATCAAAACTTTATTCTCGAATACGCGGAATTTTTTTTCTTCCCGTTTTGTGAGAGCCCATGCTTCGCATCCGTATAGAGCAATCGGCATGATTATGGTTCTATAAACACGGAGCTTTATGTTACGTGATAGCAGTTTGGATTTCAGCAGTTTACTGATTGTGTGCCAACTAGCATTGCCGAAATGTAGTCTTTTGCTAATTTCCTTTGACATTTCGTTACTGGCCGCCAGTATCGACCCCAGATACTTAAATTCTTTAACTTTTTCGAATATCTTGCCTCCGACGTTTATATGTGTTCCCTGAGTTCCACCTGCTCTCGCCGTAATCATGTATTTTGTTTTGTCTTCATTTATTTCTAGGCCCACCTCTTCTGCCGCTTGCATGATGATTTCACAGTTTTTACTTACAGTTTCCAAATCATCGCCCATAACGGCGATGTCATTCACATATGCGAGCACTTGTGTCACCCCGTTCAGGGATGATTCGGCCATGTTGTCGTCTTGTACCTTTCTGATGACATACTCGAGCACAAGGTTAAAAAAACACGGTGATAGGCCATCTCCCCGTTTTAGTCCGTCTCAGATTTCAAATGGTTCTGAGAGATGGTTTTCTATTCTAACTCGCCCTTTGTTTTCGTTCATGCAAATTTGAATGAGGGCGGCATATTTTTTCGGGATTCCCAGCTCAACTATAATATGGTAGAGTCTTTGCCTTACGACAGAGTCGTAGGCTTTTTTGAAATCAACGAACAGTTGGTGAATCGTCTCTCCGTATTCCCACTTCCTTTCCAGCAGTTGTCTTATTGTGAACATTTGGTCGCGTGTGGACCGGTTCTAACGGAATTCACATTGGTAGTCTCCCAGTATTTCTTCTGCGTACGGTATGATTCTCGTCAGTATGACATTTGTTAATATTTTGTATATGGTTGGGATCAATGATATTCCTCTGTAGTTTTCGCAGTCAGATTTGTCGCCTTTTTTGAAAATTGGGACGACTTTTGAGGTTTTCCACTCTTCCGGAGTGACTTCCTTATCCCATATTGTTTTGATAAACTTGCTAATCTTTTGAGCGGTCGCCTCCCCTCCACGCTTCACAAGCTCTGACGGTATGCAGTCGACTCCGGGAGCTTTGTTGTTTTTCAATCGATTTACTGCGTCTACAACTTCGTCGAAAGAGGTTCTGGGATCTGGGGCTCGGCTGTATGTACGTCTGGTGCGTTTATTTGTGGTTGATGTGTTCGCACATTGAGTAGGTTTTCAAAGTACTGCTTCCATCTTGTCACGATATTGTTTGTATCTGTCACCAGTCTCGGATTATTTTGGCTCTCCGTCGGTGGCCATTTCTAATTGAATTTATGCCCGCATACGTACCTCTGATATTCTTTGCTCGGACATTTTCTAGGATTTTTTGGATCCTAGTCTTCTCTCATTCGCGTTTTTTGCGTTTGAAAAGTCTCGGTGTCTCTTTCCAAATTATCTTGTATCTTTCTGCGTTGACTTTATCATATCTTTCTAAGTGGATCACTCTGAGACGTTTACGTTGTTCGATCTTCGCCCTGCACTCATCGTCAAACCAAGGTTTGGACTTAATTGTTTTCTTAAATCCTAATACCTTTTGGGCTGTTTGTTTGATTGTCTCTGATCGATCTCCATTTAGTGTCCCCGCTATTGGCTTCCCCTTCCTCACTGCTCCCATTCTCTAGAATGCTAAATCTATTCGTTAGTTCGTCTTGATATTCAGCCCTTTTGCGCAGGTCTTTTAGTTTATCCATTTTGATCTTTTTGCTCTGCCCATGTGGGATTGCTGCGAGGCGGCTCCTGATTTTACCCATCACTAGAAGATGATCGGAGTCGCAATCTGCTCCTCTATATGATCTTACGTCAAGGATATTCGAGCGGTGTCTTGTCTATGAGGAAGTGGTCTATTTGGTTACGTGTTACGCCGTCGGGTGATATCCATGTGGCTTTATGAATTTGCTTGTGCTTGAACATCGTGCTTTTCACTAACAGATCTTTTGACACTGCGAACGTGATAATTCGAATTCCATTATCATTTGAAACGTCGTGTAGACTTTCTTTACCTATAGTTGGTTGGAAGATATCTTCTTTTCCAATTTTCGCATTGAGTTCCCCGAGAAGGATTTTAACATCGAATGACGAGATCCCATCAAACACTTCCTCTAGGGTCTCGTAGAACGTGTCCTTCGTTTCGTCGTCCGTAGATTCTGTTGGGGTGTGTACGTTTATAAATACATAATTGTACCATGTGCCCTGTATTTTTAGCACAGACATTCGGTCATTAATAAATTTCACATCTTTTACGTGGGCCGCAATCTTCTTGCTTATGATGAAGCCGGTTCCGAGGTTATGTGTATCGGTACCTCCACACACCAGTGTAAATCCGTTGGTTTCGATTATTTGATGTGGGAGTCGGACTTCCTGAAGCGCGACGATGTCCATTTCATATTGTTTCGCGTTTTCTACTACCGCCTGTATCGCGCCTGGTTTATATAACGTTCGAACATTCCACGTGCTGACACGTATATCCCGGTTTTTCCATTTTTCCCTACGTCTTCTTTTTGCCGAGTCGGTGTTTTCTTGATGATTTGTTGCCTTATGGTAGTGTCGGCTCATCACACCTACGCCTACCGGGTTTTTCGTGAGATTGTTTTTTGTATAGTGATCATTCATTTCGTGGGAACACTCTGGGGTTTCAAATAGTCCGCCATATCAGAGCCCCTCTTTGATATGGTAAGGTCTGCTTACTGCTCTGATTCGACCCGGTGTCAGAGAGGCGCTGTTATAATACAGCCGGTATACCCCTGGCTGCAAACCATCCAATGGGCACGGTGACGCGTAACACCCTAGATTAGGGGTGGTAGATCTTAGTTACTCCTCGCTAGCCTATCTGACATGGGTAGCTCTACTGGAAGCTTAAGCTTCCGTCAGCATAGTCTGAGTGATTCATCGTAGTTTAAGCCCCCGCACCACGTCAAGATTTCCACCAAGCGGGGGCACACTGTGCATTGATGTTTGAGAATATCAGATGATCCCTTTTATTAGGCGCGTATTAAAGATACACTGCTTGTATCACTTTCACAAACCTTTATGGTTATATTTATATATCGGGTTTTCCAATAGGGACTTGACAACTTTTTTTTTTAAATAAAACGCAAATCATTTGAGATATTTCAAAAACTTAATTATCGGCTTGAAGTACAATCAAAACATTTATAAATGGAACTCGACTTCGTTCATATGGCCACGGCGGGCACGTTTGCAGCAGTCGATTCGTTAGACCCAATTTTCGATGACGACCACACATTTCGGCCGAAACGCCCGCTATTCCGTGTTCAATGTTGGCTCTGAGCTCTTCCAACGTCGTCGGCTTGTTGGCATAGACCAATGACTTGACGTAGCCCCAAAGAAAATAGTCTAGAGGCGTTAAATCGCACGAATGAGGCGGCCAACCGACTGGCCCATTTCTTGAGATAACACGCTCACCAAACTTACTCTTCAATAAATCGATTACATCGTGTGCTGTGTGGCTTGTGGCACCGTCCTGTTCAAACCGCATGTCGCCCAAGTCCATATCTTCCAATTCGGGCCAAAAATAATCGGTAACGATGGCTATTCACAGTAACGTGACGATCGTTATCGTCGACGAAAAAATATGGCCCAATGACGCCGCCGGCATGCAAACCGCACCAAACAGTTATTTTTTGTGGATGAAATGGTGATTCAGGATGCACATGTGGATTTTCACCCGACCAATAACGCATGTTTTGCTTATTGACGAACCCATTGAGCCACAAATGAGTTTCGTCACTGAAGATGATTTTGCAATGAAATTTATCATCTTGTATGGGTGTACATCAAGATCATTACGCAAAATTCGCCATAAAGTGGTCTGGGCGATGCCCAATTCTTGAGAACGCCGTGGAATTGACTGACTTAGATCTTTTGCTACGGACGCCTGAACGGCAGCGATATTTTCGACACTTCGACCAACCCGTTGTCTCACTGGCACGGCAACATCAAACAACGAATATGTAGACTCAAATTTTTGCACTAAACTTGTTATTGCCTGTCTACTAGGGCGAGAATTACGACCGAAAATTGGAGTTAACGTTCTTAAAGCTGCGGTCTCATCATCATCATTATCGGCACTACAACCGGGAACCGGTCTTGGCCTTATTTAGCAAGTCCTAAGGCTTGTTAAATTTTCCATAATGATTTGTTTTTTCCGGCCAAAGTCATTAGTCTTGCGCAAGAAAGTTGCGGTCCCCGACTCCAAATTTCGGTAGTAAATTTTTAAAATTTGCGGACGTTGTTTGTTCATGTATTTAACTATGATGAAAATGTTGAGTTTACTGAATAAACTGACGGTAACAGTTCGATGATTAGTGAAAGGGTGCGTTCACAAATTAGATTCAAAGTTGTCAAGTCCGTATTAGAAAACCCTTTATATATATATATATATATATATATATATATATATATATATATATTTTTTTTTTTTTTTTTTATATATTTCACGTATGATTTTATAGATTGCGTTTAGATGTTACTACACTTAGTACTATTAACCTATCTACTCCATTTGAAGCAGGGAGAACATAAACGAATAAGCGAAAAATGATCTCAGGACATTTTCTTTCTAGTACAGATTTTTCGTATTAAGTGGGTTATTGCGTATCTTGTGCAACGAACTGCCCTACCTCTATATAATTTTTATAAATGATGCATTATATAATATATATAATATGCATTATATATTCTATATAACTGATATGTTTTGTATATTCTTAATTCCAGTGCGATTTAGATGCGAAAATAATAAAGAATTTGATAAGTTTTAAAGAGATATTAGACGGTGTTTTCAAACCGTCCCCCAGGCAAATAACTTTAGATGGATCTGAGGTATAAAAAAAGGCTATAATTTGCTTATATCCAAAATAATCATTTACACTTTCCATAGGATGATAAATCGGACGAGGAGACCAGCAGTGGGATCCATCTAGAACCAAGTAATACTGCTGAAAGTCGGCTTCAACTGGCTATTGAAGAAACTAATGAATTAATAGTAGAAAATGGATTGAGGACTCAAAGTAGGTCCGATGAATCCGATAAAGAAAATGAATCCAGGTGTGATTCCCAAAATGACAATGAAAGTGCAAATGAAAATCCAATCGAGGAACCAAATCAAATTGACAAAGAAGAGAGTACTCCTCCAAACCAGCCTCTACAAAATATCTCTTCACCACAAAAAAACACAGAAGAACTAGCTTTGCAGACACCGCCACGGCTTGTGCGCAGTAATCTTATAAACGATATTCAAACAACTCTCGGTAACGAGAACACAATCGATTTGAGATTTTTACGGAAATCGATCAATTTCACACGCCAACCAATAAACGATGACGGCCCATCACCTAAAATACGGATTGAAGCGCGTATTGATTCGCTTCCCGCAACGCCAACAACTACCAAGACGCCCGAGGAAAAAATATCCCAAGCAAAGACAAATTTACGCAGTACAACAAAGGCGGTAGTTGACAAAGGTAACAATGATTTACCGAAATCAAAGAAAAAGTCTATTTCTAATAGTGAAAAATCAACTCGCGTTACTCGCGCCAATAGTTTAATAAGCAAAGGAAAAACGCCAAAATTAAGAGAACAAAAGCAGCAAGATGCTGTAAGTACACCTCGCAAATTATTGTTTTTGCTTTGGAAGGACTTCTAACGATGTCTCGATTACAGAATGATGGTTCGGACGCTATACCTCCATCGCCGACTTCGTCTGTCATAAGCGAAGCCACTAGCACAAGGTCTCTTACTAGGCGACTGAACCGGGCACTTACTCTTAATAAAACAGTTGTAAGATGATAATAAAAATGATTTTGTTTAATTTTACAGATGTTTGCTAAAATGATGTTATATATGTATCTGCTTTTAGCCAACTATTGTTTCTAAGACCCGAAGGAAATCCACAAGATCAAGCCTTTCGAATGGCACTTCTGAAAAAGCTGTAAGTATTTCTTCCCCAATATTTCATAATCAAGTCGTAAATAGCGTAGCACCTTTGGATGGAGTGATTCCTTACCTCATAACCTATCAGAAAAACCAATGAAGTATTTTATAAAAATCGCGCCGTTTTCGAATTACTTGAGTTTTTTCGAAATTTCGGAACATCCACACCTCGTCGTAGAAAATTTGATGGGTTGTCTACATTATGATATCTATCGTCATATTTTTTTTTTGTGAAAATTCTTGAATAACCGGCGCATCGAATGGAAAATAGCTATTTTGACTTTATTTAAAATTTTTGTGAAGAAAAATAAATATTTCTCAACGGTCTTTGACTTTGAGCTATTGTGGTGAACAAAAAAATTACTGGACTGAGATGAAAAATTAATTTAAAAGCATCTGCCGTTTATGAAGATTTCAGAAAGGTGCTACACTATTAGATCATCTGGAGAAAAAAAAATTATATTACTATTTTTATTTAAGAGGGACAATTTTTTTTTTAAAGAATGAAACCGAATTGAAAATAATTTTCCCTAAACTTTTTTTAAATTATTTTGACACAATGTAGTTGTTGCTAGTTCTGGTTGGTGATTAATAACGCCGCTGCGGGCAAATACACCCCCAAATACTTACACTTAGGGCTACTCCCCACTGTTAACCTGATTCACCCAACGTGAATCATCATCATAGACAACAACCGGGATCCGGTCTTGGCCTTATTTAACAAATCCTATTTTTGATTCTCTACTTCCTCAAATTAAAAAAAAAGCAAAAATTAAAACTTGGCGTCGTTAGTGAAACGTGCATATCTATAGATGCACACATATCACCCACCAGTTCCGATTTCGAGCCGATGTCATCCAGTTTGGCATTCCCAGGCTCTGGGCGTCCTGGTCTACGCCATCCCTCCATCGCAGACAAGGTCTGCCGCGCTGTCTCCTTCCATACATCCTGCCACAAAAACTTTCCGGACAGGCTCCTCTTCACTCATTCGGGCTAGGTGTCCCGCCCACTGAAGTCTATCGAGCTTGATTTTTCTTACAACATTAGCTTCAAGCTAGATTGCGTACAACTCATGATGGTAGCGTCTCCGGAATCATCATTCTCTACGGGGCCAACAATTCTCCTTAAGACCTTCCTCCCGAACGGGGCTAAGAATTCAGAGTGCCTTTTATTGACCACCCAGGTCTCGGATCCATACATGAGTACTGATAAGACCATGGTCTTGTACAGTAGTAGCTTGGATCTTCTGGATAAATTTCGGGATTTAAAAAGAGCCTTGATAGACCATAGTAGGCTTTGTTGGCTTTGATCAGCCGTTCGCGTATTTCTTCTTCCATATTGTTATCGGCTGATACTATTGACCCAAGGTAGTTAAAGGACTGCACTACTTCAAATTCGTGATCCACTACCCAGATGGAATAACCATATGTTGCCTTAATCTTAATAAACATATCAAATTATTTTATGAGTACTTGTGAAATGTCACAAAAATGCTTGGGCAGGCCAATCATAGAATCCAGATACCACATCTGAAAACACTTTGACGTTACAAAAAGCAAGACAAATAACACAGATTGTGCTCCTCACAATAATACTAACTAATTCAATGGAAACAATACAATAAGATATGCAAAATATCTTGCAATCGGTGACTATGAATGGACACTTGTGTAAATACAAGCTGCTAAGGATCCTATCACGCATGTCTAAAGTAAACAATACACAGGTGCAGTCAATTAATATTCGCAGTGAAAGCATTGGTCCCATTTGCCTTGGGTAAACAATGAATGTACTGCGAAATGGACATCTGTGTGTGTGCCCTGATTTAGTCATAAGCAAAAGTAAGTAACGGATAATGCATCTCTCGATCTGTACGATCGAAGAATATGAAGTCACTTTTAAGCTTTCGTCCTCGTCGGACGTTAATTATAAAGCCCATCGCGCTTTAAAGTCAATATTCGAAGAGTCTTTCTTATCCAGCGTCCAGCACGGAAGTGAAATTAAAAGTCGCATGTAATTGTGTGCGTTATATAAAATAAAACTAGTTTTATTTATTACTGGCGTGTGGTTTGTTAATTGAATAAAGTATGTGACAAAATGTATTACCTACTAGTGTTGCAGTATTCACTCGGTCTTCTTCAGATTTGCTAAAAACAGTATGACTGGGCGCTGTAGAATGGAGAGCTTGTGGCGACTCTAACAGATACACACACAATTCACAAGCAAAATAGTGAAGAGCACCGAACGAAAAATCGAATAAGAAAATACATCAGAGCCCTTAACCTTAACCTTAACGATAACATAAAAATTCACATCAGTGGAGTATAGTCGAGTTTAAAAATCGAATTCTAAAAACGGCCAGTAGCCTGATGGGTAACGCTTAGGTAAACATTTTTGGTGATTCAAACTGTCATAAGGCTGTAAGGTTTTATGCGCAAAGGTTTCTTAATCGTAAACACCCGATACGTGCAACTTTTACAAGAACACACAACGACTAAGTGGAAAGGCAAAGAGTCAGCCGACATGGTGGTGAAGGACGGCCCCGAATTGTTGATGAGAACATCGTATTACAAGAAATTGATGAGGACCCATCGATGTCCACGAGAGCCTACAATGTCGTACAGAAATATCTAAAACAACAGTACATGCAGTGTTTAAAAGATACCGTCTTCTCCTTTATCACATTCAATGCGGTCAAAGCGTTCTATAAACAAATTATCCAGAAAAAGTACCCTTCTATCGGGGGAAGCTACGAGGGTAGGTCAATAAGTCCTTAGAAACGCGTATGATAGCGCTCGACCATCGCTAATGGTCTGTTTTTAGTAAGCATCATTCCTCACTAGGTATCTGTCAATTTTCATTTGTTTCAAGTTTCAATTTTGTATGATAAATTGGGTATGAAAAAAAAATCTGCGAGATGGGTGGCGCATTTGCTCTCAGCTGAGAACTTTTGGACCGCATGCGTCGCATGCCAGATGAGTTTCTGCGCAGATTAGTAACTGTAGAAGAAACATGGATACATTACTACACTCCCGAGACGAAAGAACACTCAAAATAGTAGATTGTTAAAGACGAACGGGTCCCAAAGAAGGCAAAGACGGCGAAATCAGCTGGAAAGGTTATGGCTACTATGTTTTGGGATGCACGTGGTATCATCTTCATTGACTATTAGGAAAACGACAGACGATAACTAGACAGTATTACGGGCCATTATTAGGTCAGCTAAATAAGAAAATAAAAGAAAATCGTCCTCATTTTCTAAAGACTTACTCACCTGCGTTCGTACATAAACACCAAGAAGTCCCTTCAACTTCACTCTTCTTTCTTCTTTAACAAAATGTTGTAGTCTGATGAGTTCGCCAACGGGAAAGAGACCGACAGGGCGGCCGCGACGGAGATGGGAGGACAATGTTAGGTTGGACATCGAGGAGATCGGATCGGATGGTCGAACGTGGAAAGAGAGCGCACGGGACAGAGAACAATGGCGGAGTCGAGTCGGTGAGGTCATGAACTTTCGGGTTCCTACAGGCCAATAAATAGTAGTAGTAGTAGTAGATGAGTTCGTCTGTATGAAAGACGTCAAAATCAAAGTAGGCGTTTGAAGAGACTCTCACGGACTCAGGGAAGATCGAGCACAGGATCAATTTAAAATAAATTTTTGGTCCGGAATTTTAAATAGACAAATCGTGGGCCCAGTGGAGCTTCCTTCTACTTCGAACTCGCAAAATTAATTGGAATTTTTACATTTGCCAAAAGATGTTCCTTTGGAGCTGAGACGAACAATATGGGAACAAAGTGATGGATGGCTCGCGCACTAGAGTGTTAAGGTGCGAATTTATCAAAATAAGGTGGATTGTTCGGTTGGGGTCAATTTTATAATCTATGCGGTCATCCGATCTCAACCAATTTTTTTTTTTTTTTTTTGCTTTTCAGTCCGGAGGTCGTAATTTTCAAAAGCTATACGTGGTGCGAGTCCATTTGCATGCCCAATGCACTCCCTTCTCGTTTATCCGCAGTGCCTACGGACTAAACACACCCCCGACTTGCAACCCATTCTTGTTTGCTCTCGGGGGTATCGTCTCTCGGCACATCCAGACGGGGCCATTCCAGGGGCAGTGTCGAAGTAAAAAGTCTCTAAATTTGTTGCAGTTCTTGAAGTCTGCGAAGTTTTTGCATGATATTGTTGAGCCATGCCTTGATGCGTTCCCATTCGTTGTTTGAGCCTAGCATTAGCGCTCATATGCCGGTTGCGTCTACTCCACTGTTAAATTGATGAGCTAGCACTCTTCCTGGGATCTACTGTATACGATTAGGTTGTGTTCAGCGTTTTCTATATACCCCTTGCAAGCCAGGTAGTGCGGGTCTTCCTTGTGCTTGAATCTGTGCAGGTATTGTCCAAAGCAACTATGTCCTATCAGGCATTGGAGCATGTGCAATTCTACCTCAGTGTGTGGTCTATTTGTCCACTCTTTGATATTCAGTCATATTTCGTGCGTCCATTTTTCTGTGATGGCTGTGTTCCATTTCTACTGTCATTGGCTTAGACTTCACTTTTGGATAGCAATGAGTTCGGCTTTGTATGGATTCTAGTCTCGTGCGTTCGGTTGGTGCAGCTTGTAAATCTCTGCCACTGATCTCGCTTCTATTTCAAGGGCACTTGACCTTCAATTACTGCGCCCGCTTCGGTGAACGCCGTTCTGTAGGCCCTAAAAATTCTCAGGCTTTCTTTTCCTTGAATGGATTCGATAGACTTGGTGTATACGCTGTAAGCCATTGCTCAACCTCATACGGGAGCTGTGCATGGGAGGATTACTAACAGGAGCTAGTAGCATTCTACCCGATCTTTTACGTCGGACCACATTTGGCATTAGTATCTCAAATGCTGTGTGTCTTGTCGCTTAGGACATGTGGTGCTTGAAACTCACGCGGTGATCCAGTGTTTTGGCGTATTTTTGTGCGCCGAACACTGTTCACCGAGAAACAAAACAACACCGGAGCGGATTTGACACAAACGAAACTGTGTACAAACGTTCTCTTTATACTTTGTTTTATTTTTATTTACGATTTATTTTTCTTTTGGTTTTCACTTTATATAGATTGGTATGTCTTACAAATCAGTTTTTAAGTACACATTCGATTTATTACACCAGTTTATTATTATTACCCTTAGTTTAAGTTGCCTTTATTAAATCGGCTCATATACTTCTCACCACAAGTGTTTCGTTTGGTTGAATTCTTGTCTAAACTTATTTAGTTCGACACTGTTACAATAAACTAATTTTACTCTATTAAACTGTCCAATCATCATCATCATTCGGCACTACAACCGGGATCCGGTCTTGGCCTTTTTTAGCAAGTCCCGAGGCTTGTTAAATTTTCCATAATAATTTGTTTTTCCGGGCAAGGTTATTAGCCTTGCGCCAAAAAACTGTCCATTGGTTTTTCAAAAACAAAAGTCGAGGACTTAATACACTTAACGCGTCTTCAAACCACTGTCGTAAAATCAAAACTCGTCTCGATTCCCTAGTCGCCTGTCTGCCTCGCGGATCACCTCCTTGTTCGGTTTCTCTAACTGTACTAACTGAAAATATTCATCTCCATTTCGAATTTTTCATCCCCTTATCCGTAAAAGAGAATTTTCATCTCCACATTCGTTCCCATCCTCTTATCTGTAAAAACAATTTCCAACATGATCATTATTCTCGTTGTCTTATCTGTAAGAGAACCGTTCATCTGAATTCATATTTCCATTCTCTTATCGGAATCTTCTTTTGAAGGATCAAGCGTACCGCCACTTCTTTCTCTGTCCTTTCATGGAATTTGTTTGCGTCACACATCTGGCTTACGACAACAAGAGTTTTTGTGTGCTTCAGATAGGCAACAAAGGAACCGTGTGATTTGGTATCGGTTTCTAGATTGCATTTCCAAGCCATAAACAACTGGCGTGAAATAGGCGTCAAGATGTTTATGATTGCAAGAATTCTGTGCCGGCGGGCGAATTGCTAGGCCCTTGTTTGCGCTTCTTAGTTTTGAGATCTTGCGAGGAATTTAGGGTGCTAATTGCTATTAGCTATATGAGGAGATATGCGTTATTTCAGAAAAATGCGTTTAATGGATGAATCGAATGGATGCATTGAATTCAATATTGGGAAATTTCGAACGTTAAGTTCGATTGGTTTTTACTATTGAATTCAATGTTGGGTATTTGGTATGTTACCGTTGTTTCAGGCGGAAGGAAAGATTTTTGAGGGACGTGTCTGTGGGCACGTGTAATGGATATAGGTGAGTATGTTCCTTGGTGGAACGACGATATATCAACCTATATTGGGTTGTGTGGTTCGTAGAACCGCCACAGTGTAACGTCGATGTATTAGACGGTGGGACTGCTTGCGATTAAGTGTCCACCGGCACGTAGGATAATTTGTCCTACATTTTTGCACCTGAACATCAGAAAAGCATCCAATTTGTTCTCTGCTAGTTCCAACGCAGGATTTATAAGCCAGTCTCGCTTTATTTTTATCGCCTAATTCAATATCTCACAGATTTTTTGGAGGGTTACTGTTGTGACTAAATTGCTAAATCGTCCGCATAGCCTATGATATCTATTCCAGATGGTTTATTTGTGTTTAGAGCCCCGTCGTACATCATGTTCCATAGGAACGGTCCAAGGACTGCGTTTTGTGATTCTCCACTCTTTACATGGTGTTTTATGGGGCCACCTTCTGTTTCATATATTAGCACCCTATCTGTGAAATATCAGACCGTGGTGTTCAAGAGTTAGCCTGCTACTCCCAACTGATGCAGCGCATTTATAGCGTTTGCGATAGTGAGGAGCGTGTGATCCGAACCAACGCTATCATGGTTAGAATCACTAAAATATAGAACCAAAGCTCAACGCATCAGGCTACTGCCGCGTGTACGAATTCGATTTCTAAACTCAAGTACACTCAACTGATGTGGAATTGTTATGTTATCGCTATGGCATACGGCTCTGATGCATTTTCTTATTCGATTTGCGTTCGGTGTTCTTCACTATTTGCTTGTGTATTGTGTGTATATCTGTTTGAAACGCCACACATTCATTATGTGTTTCCAACTAGGTGAGTTAAATGCATTCTTGACATCCAGCTTGATGACTGTGCAATACTGCTTCGTGCCACCACGTCATCTGGATTCCGCCAGCGCTCCATCGGCAATTCTGCACACTTGGGCGATTGCATTCACTGTATTACCGAACTGCATATGTGACAGTTCTCCTCTTCGGTCCGTATACTGCTCCAGTCTCAAAAGGATGGTGGTCGCCAATACTTTCCCAGCTGTGTTCAGCGGGTAGATGGGACGGTATGATGGTTATCAATTGTATTTCGAATTGATGCAGCCCATTTATTATGTGTTTCCAACTAGCTGAGTTAAATGCATTCTTGGTATCCAGCGTGATGACTGAGCAATACTCCTTCGTGCCACCACGTCATCTGGATACCGCCATCGAGCCGATGTCATCCAGTTTGGCACTCCCAAGCTCTGGGTATCCTGGTTTACGCCATCCCTAAATCGCAGACAAAGTCTGCCGCGCTGTCTCCTTCCATACATTCTGTCACAAAGGACTTTCCGGGCAGGATCCTCTTCGCTCATTCGAGCTAGGTGTCCCGCCCACCGGAGTCTACCGAGCTTGATTTTTCTTACAACATTAGCTTCAAGGTAAATCACGTACAAGTCATGATTGTAACGTCTCCGGAATCGTCCCCCCTCACATACAGGACCAACAATTCTCCTTAGGACCTTCCTCCCGAACGCGGCTAAGGGTTCAGAATGCCTCTTATTGCGCACCCAGGTCTCAGATCTATAGATGAGTACTGGTAAGACCATGGCCTTGTACAGTAGTAACTTGGATGTTCTCGATAAATTTCGGGATTTAAAGAGCCTTGATAGACCATAGTAGGCTTTGTTGGATTTTATCAGCCGTTCGCGTATTTCTTCTTCCATATTGTTATCGGCTGATACTATTGACCCAAGGCAGCTAAAGGATTGCACTACTTCAAATTCGTGCTCCACTACCCTGATAGTTCGACCAACGTTAGGTCTTCTCTTCGCAGAAGTTGCCACCATGTACTTAGTTTTTTCCTGATTAATGTGCAGTCCTAGTTTTTCTGCCGCCTATTCGATCTGGATGAATGAGTCCTGTACAGCCGCATCGGATGTACCGATGATGTCGATGTCATCTGCGTAGGCAAGTATCTGGCTGACTTGGTGACAATAGTCCCTCTAGTTGTAACACCAGAGTCACGGATTGCTTTCTCCAACGCCAGGTTGAAAAGGAGGCAGGCAGGACCGTCCCATTGTCGGAGTCCATTAAAGATGTTTATTGATTTTGACAGCAATCCGGGTATTTTTACTTCACGAGTTACGTTGATCATGGTCAACCTACAAAGTCGTGTCAATTTGTTTGGGATGCCGAGTTCTCTCATAGCATTATGTTGTGTATCTCGACCCTGACGAGGAATGTCGTCAGCCGAGATCCTATATGATGTTGGTCCGCCGAACGAGGAATGTCATTCGGGGAATTTCGAAGGTGAGCATGTTGCCTGAAACTAAATTTGTATTTAAATGAAGGGCACAGCAATACCTGTTGATCTCAAGCTGAACTTGTTGTTCCTGGGTTTTAGCAGCGAATCCAGACATGCGTGCTGAACGGATGTATTTGACGAATGTGTTTGTGTTCCTTATGTTGTTGTCACCCAAAGTCAATATTTATGTTTAAACAATTGTTTAATTCACTAGGTTTATAAGTTCACGAACGAAAAGAATTCAGTGTACACCAGACAACGCTCGAGTATATAGAAAAAGTTCTTCATTTATTGCTAACAGTTCTTACAAATTTTAAAATGTACATTACTCATGTCGAGCACCAAAACACAAGCCCGTGACAGTAATTATTTTAGCACCAACAACAGTAAACAATGCATGAGATGACAGTTTCTCCATTGTCATCGTGTTGCTGGGATGTGTGGTGCATATGTGTCGGGGAGAGTACTAGACGATGTAATAGATTCTCCCCGAGCAAATCCGAAACACATTATATAGTTCTACTCTAGCTATGCTGTCGTATGCGGCCTTAAAGTCTATAAATAGATGATATAATCGAATTTTAAATTCCAGATATTTTTCCATCTCCTACCTAGGGGTTAATATCTGATCAATCGCTGATTTGCCTGGGATGAACCGACACTGATATTGACCAATGATGACTTTAGTGCGGACCCCGCTCTCTACTTTTCTCTATTTCACAGACAAGGTTTTTTTCCAGGTACTTTTCTTTTGTCTGTGGACTCTTTTTTCTGATCTTTTGAGCTCTTTGTATTTCTCCCCACGCACCCGCGTCCTATGAGCCTGCTGCATTGCCCGGTATGTAGCATTCTTACGTTCAGTCGCTAGTTTGCACTCATCATCAAACCAGTCGCTCCGATCTCTACGACTACTGCCTAAGATGGAGTTGGCAGTACTAATGACAGTATTCGTATGGCGTGTCCATTTCTCTTCTACGCCCGGCATTCTGGCCCCGGGACTTACTCTCCCTCCATCGAGCTCTTCGAGGGCGAGTCTTAACGCATGACCAAAGGTGTCAGGGTGTTCTCAACGCGTAAGGTAGCCGTGTTAATCCGAAACTGATCCGCGGATGCAATACGTCTCGGTAAGGCAATCCCCGCTCGAAAAACTACCAACAAGATAGTGATCCGAGTTGACGTTGGCACCTCAGTACGTTCGTACCGTCATCAGACTCGAGGAGTGGCGGCGAACTATCAACACGTGGTCACTTTGGTTGCGAGTGGCTCCATCAAGTGATACCCAAGTGGCTTTGTGGATATCTGGTACTCGCAACGACCAAGTTCTTTGATGCTGCCAGTTCGATGACTCGTAGTCCATTGTAATTACTGTTCTCATGCAAACCATGGGAACCTGTGTAGTTCCTGAAACGGCTCCCGATCTATTTTGGCATTCAAATCACTAAAAACAATTTTCGCATCGTATATTGGGGAGACATTGAGGGCCCGTTCGATATTCTCGTAGTATTCTTCTTTTTCGTCGTTAGGGGACTCCGCTGTAGGCCCGTGAACGTTTATGAGGCTTATGTTCTTAAACTTGCCTTGCACGCGAAGAGTGCATAGCATTTCGTTTATTGCATTAAAGCCGATGATGGCAGGCTTCAGTTTTTGGCTGACTAGAAAGCCTACCCCTGTAGTACGGTTCGCTTCCGTGCTTCTCGATCAACGAGGAAGAGAAGCGAACGATGGAATCCTTTGACGTGATTGGTAATTAATTCTCTTCTATATCGACATTTAAACTGTTCAACTATCAATGCGAAGTGCCTGATACTAACGCAGTCACCGAGGAACTCTAAACGCCATAGCCGTAGAAAAAACAGACCGATTCTTTTAATAAATTTAATCACTTTATTTTGGTGTCTATACACCGCGCGCACTACATCTAACAACTCTCTTACCTACTTTTCTTCTTCCTTGAAGTCTCGGACACATCGCCCCTTATCGCAGATCCTTTTTAAGGTTTTTTGTTATCCATTAGCGTGTCTGGCTAATGCAAACAAGAGTTTATATTGGACTTTAAATGGAGTCAGAGTCCATGGGAAAGGGTGAGAATATGGGTGGGAATTTGGCCTTTATATGCATTTGTGCACTTTTAGGTTTTGGATCTTGTAGGCTTTTTAGGTGCTAATTGCTTTTAGCATACATGGGGAAATAATGCATTATGCTGTTTGATTTTAGGAAATAGAATCGAACAAATGCATTGAATTGAATAAATGAATTTGAATTCAATAAATGAGAATTTGAACGATTAGTTCGATTTGGTTTGACAATGTTATGTTGGAGATATTAAATGGATTTTCTTATAGGTGGGAGAAAAATGGTAGGGCTTCTTGGAGCACTACACCCCGAGCACATGGTGTTTTGCATGACAGCTATAATAAATGTCATACTCGTTACTTTGAATAACACCACTCTCCGTCCATCTTATTTCTTGTAATGCTGTTATGTCAGCCTTATATTCGGACAGGGAATCGGCTGTGCAGCTCGAGCTCTGTATAGTGAGCGTACGTTCCATGAGAAACTTTTCATATCGTTTATCCATTTTCGTTTCCGTGGCCGTGGTCGTGTATCCGGTCCATATCCGAGGCTTGATCAATTTGATATAATTGTTTGTTTTTCCGGGCAAGGTTATTAGCCTTGCGCCAACCTTTCTCGGGATGTTGCTGCATGCATTGATTCATTACTTGGCGAGTGCCAAAGTACCTATCCAGGTATGTCACCTGGAGACTACATGTCAACTTGGATAGAACAGGCACAAGACGTCCTGGCCATTGCCGTTTTGAAAGCAATCAGTGACATTACCGTGTATGTTTGCCCCCATCCCCCCAATAACAGATATTATCCTAATGAATATGTGGATCTTTATTCCATATAGATAACGATTATTTGATGTTTTGCTTTTTTGATGCTTAGAAACATAGCATAAAATAGAACCAAACCCTCACTGCCGCGGAAATGAACTATTATTCTGGACTACTATCTACTGATATGGAATTGCTATGATACGAGGGTTGCCTCTTATGTTTCGGGATTTGGCAACCCTAGCGTTGCAATCCGGCAATTGACAGCTCTGTCGTAAAGTTGGACATTTTTGAGGTTATACGCACTCAGAACGTTTTGACATACGAGCGCTATTTGTGTTGTTTACAGTAACTTAAAAGATTCATCTCGGCCCAAAAATGGAATTAAATCGTCAACATTTTCGTGCGATTATTTTTTACAACTTTCGGCGTGGATTAACTCAGCAACAGTGCATGGATGAACTTAATTCAATTTTTGGCGATGAAGCTCCATCAAGGACCAGTGTTTATCGATGGTATGGTGAATTCAATCGTGGTCGTAGTTCACTCTGAATTTCGTGAATGTCGTCCAAAATCAGTTGTTGTTCCGAAAACCATTGATGCTGTGCGCGAACTGATATTGGAAGATCGTCATGTGACCTATCGTGAGATTGAGACAACCTTAGGCGTTAGTGGGACCAGCATACATTCAATATTGCATTAACACTTGACTGTCAAAAAAATTTGTTCGCGTTGGATCCCACACAATTTGTCAATTGCCCAAAAAAAAGGCTCGTGTCAATTGGTCGAAAGAAATGCTCAAAAAATACGGTCGCGGTGCTTCGGAACACGTCTATGACATCGTGACAGGTGATGAATCGTGGATTTACGCGTATGAGCCCGTAAGTAAACAGCAGTCGACTGTCTGGGTGTTTCAAGATGAGCCAAACCCAACAAAAGTTGTTCGCGCACGAAGCACTTCCAAGCAAATGGTCGCCTGTTTTTTCGGAAAAACTGGACATGTCGCAACCGTACCACTAGAACAACGCAGAACAGTCAATTCTGAGTGGTACACAACCATTTGTTTGCCAGTTGTCTTCCAAGAAATCAGGAAAACCAACCGCCGAAGACGGATCACTCTTCACCACGACAATGCGAGCTCTCACACATCGGCTGCGACAATTGCATTTTTGAGCACCCAAAACATCGATTTGATGGGTCATCCGCCGTATAGTCCTGACTTGGCACCGAATGACTTCTTTTTATTCCCGTACGTAAAAAACAAACTGAGAGGTCAACGTTTTTCGACACCTGAAAAGCGGTTGCTGCATTCAGAATGCATGTGTTGGAGATACCTCAATCAGAGTGGCAAAAGTGCTTCGACAATTGGTTCAAACGCATGCAAAAGTGTATAGATCTTCATGGGGAATATTTTGAAAAACAATAAAGTGATTTTCGATGATCAATATTTGTTTTTGTTCTCTAATCCCGAAATATAAAAGGCAACCCTCGTACACAATGATCCTATGATACCCCTTTGTTCCTTCCTCTTTTCTCAATTCCGTTTTCCCATGACCTTCCCTGCATGAGAAAACAATGGATCTATTATCACACGTGCTAAGATCAACCAGAGAAATCCTCACCAATTCACCACGACAAAGAGAAACCACGTTTCTCTCGGAGTAAGAAAACTTACCACGCGTCCCTCGAGGTTAATCCCTGAGTACAACAGTTGATATAGAGAACAGTCGAGAGACAGGATCCGCGCAACGCAACCGTCGCGATAGTTAGTCATCAAGTAGCATTCACGGAGATCAGATCCTCCATTCCCAACGAGAGTCGTTTTCGTAAATCGTCGCAGTCAGAACTGTTAAACAAAAAGTAAATCAACCACCAAAGGTCGCGAGTGTGTCGAGTGTAACGTGTCGGCGAGTAATTAAGTGCTATATTAGTTAATACCTTTTGTAAAATCGCCAGGTCGTTCCAGTGTAGTAAATCCTGGATTTAACAACAATAAAATAAAGAAAAATATAAAACAAACCTTTCCCCGTGTTTTTTAAGGTGCTGTATTCGCTCCGTTGTGCCTTCGTGTGAACAGTGTTCGGCGGAACACTTCACCGTCATCATCAAACATTCGACTCGACTACAAAATCCGCCAAAAAACATTGTTACATAATTAACCTAACTTAATTATCATCCCCGATGTAAATCCTTAAAACTCTTACCAGTTTATATTCTTATCCACACAGCACATTTTTAGCCCGTTAATAACATTCCCACCATGAAATTAGACACATTTTATAAAATTATTACCCCTTAAAATACAAAATCCCATCCTTTTCCCGTGGATCTCTCTCCTCCTGTTAGATCCCAAGAAAGCGGGCCCCCATGGAGAGTTGTAGTCGATTTCAGGAAACTGAACGACAAAACCATCGGAGATGCATACCATCTCCCTAGAATAGAGGACATTTTAGACCAGCTCGGCCACTCACGCTACATTTCCACGTTTGATTTAGCCAATGGCTGCCACCAAGGCTTAGTCGATCAGTAGGATCGCGTAAGACGGCCTTCAGCACTAATTACGGGCATTATGAGTTCAGGCGTGTGCCATTCGGGCTAAAGGGAGCCCCGGCTACGTTCCAGAGACTCATGAACCTTGTCCTAACTGGGATGCAAGGTATCGAGTGCTTTGTCTATCTGGACGATATTGTCATCTATGGTAAGAACCTAGAGAACCATAATGACAAACTCCGGAGAGTATTCGAACAATTGAGATATCAATCTCAAATTGCAACCAGAGAAATGCAGGGGCTCCTCGATAGTATAGTGGTTAGTATTCCCGCCTGTCACGCGGGAGACCGGGGTTCGATTTCCCGTCGGGGAGCCTCTGGCGTAAGACTAATGACCTTGCCCGGAAAAACAAATTATCATGGAAAATTTGACAACCCCCAAGACGCCAAATAAGGCCAAGACCGGTTCCCGGTTATAGTGCCGATGATGATGATGATGATCATGAAATGCAGGTTATGGGTATTATCGTCTTAGTAGGTGCCGGCCCGACACAGGTTCACCAAGACGTCCCAAACTACGTAACCATTCGTCGACTTGTGTTTTAGCTTGTTCACTGGTGTCCTGTCGATCAGGAAAAAACCATCGGGTCACCTTCGTCCAATGTCTTTATTCCTTTATTGTATTGGTAACTATCTTAACCTCGTACAAAAGGTATTGTTAATTCAAAACAAAACTTATTTTACGTCGAACATAGGTACTTTAATTCTTAAACTAGACTTATTTTACGTAGAACATAGGTATTTTTTAATCCTTAATCAAAACTTATTTAATTTGAAACAGAGGTATGTCTTCTCTGTGTAGGTGCTGTAACTTTAATTTAAAACAATTTACACAAAAAAGTTTCAAAATCCAATTGTGGCTGTGGCACTGAATTAACAAATTTAATTTAATTTGAAACAGAGGTATGTTTTCTCTATACACCGTGGTAATCACTCGCAGACTGACGGTTTAACGTAAAGGCACTACTTGCCCTCACGGAATCTGAAATACGATTGACTAAGTTCATCGAAGCGACAGAATACCACGTACTCAATCATCGCTTCGATGACCATATTTGGTCATTTTCCTTTTCGAATTTGTCCTACCAAAGAAGGGTTGAAACACACACACGATGATCCTTTTTGCTGCTCATCGCGTGTGTCGCCCAGCATGCGAACCATAGACTTCGAATCAAATAAAAACAAACACATTCGCAGCTGGGGCAAGTCGTTCTGAAAAGGGTTAAATGTGCTTACACGATCAGTGACTACGAGTAGCATGATTGCTGATCGTGCGCATGTTGTTGTTGGCGTCAACAGAGGTCGAACCGTCGTGTGTGTATTTACACTGACGAGTTCTCGATTCCTTTTTGCGGCCAGGTGCGAGTTTCCATTTAAAGAACCCGATCGCCTGGGTTGACCGCCGTATGCCACGATGTGGTTGTCGTTCGTGTGTCCAACCGATGTGGGCATCCATAAAAGAACCAAAAGTAAGAACTATCTCGTGTGGCATTGTAGCCGACTTCTTTAGGAGACATTTCGTTGGTAGGAATTAATGTAATGTTGGTTGCTAGATGTGCGACCAATTTGCCCTTACTATAGAAACGCTTGTGTTGCTGGTGGTGTTTTACCTCGGCGCGGTTAAGCCTTTCAGTGGTGGTTGGTCGTTATGAGCAGGTAAGTCATGCTTTTCAGGTTTCTATATGCGCTAGGTGGGAGTTTTAAATGGGGTAATGGGAAGATGATAGGTGGCGTTCAAGGGAACCGCCACAAGGTTTCTGCAGAAAGAAGTATTTGACCTAGGACATGTTTGTTCTGAAAAAGGGGCAATGCCAAATCCCGACACGACAGTTAGTGTCGGGGATACTCCCATTCCCAAGACGATAAAGAACGCCCAATCATTTCTAGGCTTGGCTAACTACTACCGGAAATTTGGTCCAAATTTCTCAAGAATAGTGCGCCCCTTAACAAACTTGTTAAGGAAGGACGTTAAATTCACCTGGTCAGACAAATTCCAACAGGAATTTGATAAAATATAGGTATTAGTATTAGTTTCGCCGCCCTTATTAATCTGTCCAGATTTCACCAAACCTTTTAATTTGACCACGGATGCGAGCAGTGAAGCACTTGGTGTCGTGCTATCGCAGGGGAAACAGGCAAAGACCAGCCTATAGCTTATGGAAGCCGAACCTTGAATAAGGCGGAAAAAAAAACTCTACCACCGAGAGGGAGTTATTAGACTATGTGTGGGCAGCTAAAAATGTCCGTTGTTATTTACAAGGGCGAAGATTCACTGTGTATACGGATCATAACCCACTAAAGGGAGTTTTTAACGTGAAAGATCCCACCTCACGTTTAACTAGATTCCATCACAAGTTATCGGAGTTTGATTACCAAATCGAGTACAAAGGATGGGATTTTGTATTTTAAGGGGTAATAATTTTATAAAATGTGTATTTCATGATGGGAATGTTATTTGCGGGCTAAAAATGTGTGGATAAAGATATGAATTTGTAAGAGTTTTAAGGATTTACAGGGGGGATGATAATTATTATGGAAAATTTAACAAGCCGCGGGACTTGCCAAATAAGGCCAAGACCGGATCTCGGTTGTAGTGCCGATGATGATGATGATAATAATTAACTTAGGTTAATTATGTAAAACCATCTCTACCACGGACTTCCTTCCAGATGTCTTTTTGGACACTGAATTTATTGCCCTAGAATTATTGGATGTATTAATAATTTAATATTAATTAATAAGAATTCACTTTACGTAATTCCAACCACGTTGGGCCGCGGTCCGAGTAGGTAAATCTATTTGGTGTGAATGTTTCTGGTGTGTGACACGAATATCACGCCAATTTAACATTCTACATTCTTTGTCCATAGAAATGATCTTTGAGAGACGCAATGCAGGTGTAAAAAGAAGAATGAAACGGAAATTAATGTAAGTTTTTTTTTTCGAATAAATAAAAGTTTACTCAGGGATTAGTTGAATCAATATTGCCTCCAATATATTGTTTAGTTTGCTTATTAATGAATTCCTTAATATTTTTGTAAGTCCATAAATATTTATAATCTTGATAAATCCATGATAATAAAATTATTTTATTATTTTAGGAATCAAATACATCAAAAGACCTTTCTTCAAGGCGTTTACGTAAGAGACCGATGTCACCAAATTTGAAGAACAATTCTAAAGAAGGTGATAACGAATGCCAGTCTCCTTTACGAAAAAAATCAAAGATGAGTGTTAATATTTCAGAATCAGTTAAACCCTTGTCAAACTCTATCACAGAGACCCCAAAAACAAATAGACTTAGGCCGAGGAATACCAATACTATCGAAAAATCCACACAGCCACGCAGGTCTACACATTCAATTGGTAATAAAACGATCAGCCCTTCGAGCAAAGAAAATAAGCCAAAGAGTCCATCAGATTCGAATTCATCGTCGTCTGGAGAATCAAATTCGCCAACTGGAGAAAGAATTATGGAAACGCCCGAGAACAGTAAACAAACCAATTACCTTTTAACAAATGGACTTGATAAGAAACTTCGAAATGAATCAAGTTCTGATAATTTAAAGCGTGTAATTATTTCCAGAAGTGAAGCTCGGGTTAGTACGAGAAGTTCAGTGAGGCGAAATGATTCTTCTAAGATGATTATGACTCGTAAACGATTATCTTTGCAGAAAGTTCACAATACTCTTAAGAATAAATTAAGTAATCCCAAGGTCATATTGCAAAGGAAGTTACTCAGCTCCATCTCTGTTAGCAATAGTACGAAAACAAGTAAGATCCCTGTATCCCTGCGGTCTGTGAGGCAAAGTACAGTCGCCAATGATAAAGTAAAAACCAATTCAATCAATTCGGGGGACAAGAACTCTGCACAACAATCAAGTAGCAAGTTGCAATCAACATCCGCTGTTAAAAGTTCTAAAGAACAAAGTAAAGAAGCAACGAAAACGGGCAATACACTGTTATCAAACAGAAATTTGCGAATGGGAAGAGGACCTCTAGTGAGACTTCCTAGGATTGCACAAAGTGCAGAAGCCACAAACACAAAAACGTCTTTTTCGAAGAGAAAGATGTGATATCACTTTTGAGTAAAAATGTGTTTATTTATTTGCTTTCATTACAAAATGTATGTTTCTACTGTTAAACTTAAAATAAACATTTTTTTTGCATTTAGCTTTTAATTTTGCTTGTATTTTTCTCTAATCTACTTTGTCACATTAATGTTTTTATAATACAACAAAAAAATGTCACTTCACTGAGCCAATTTGTGGCCTTAATGTTATAAAGCAAAATCAAGAAATTATATACAATTTGAGTTATAAAGGACTTAGGGATTTACATTATATAAGAAATATTGTAGTTATTTACCATAGAGTAAGTAGTGTAATAAACATTTCATGGCAAATACTTGTTAAAAATATATCCTGTATAAAACGAAAATAAAACTAAATAAGAAAATAAAACGAGTATACGTGCTTCAGAACCACATTGGTATTGAATATTTTTATTGAAAAATAAAAACTGCTAACTTTATTTCATGCTGGCTTTCTATAGCGAACAATATATAGTTATAACGTTGTGCTTGTTAGTGGGTTTTTTTTTTTTTTGCTTGGTTTTCCGATATTTTAACCCATATCTGGAGATTACAAGATTTTTTGTCTGGTTCACCCAATGAAGCAAATGCTAGCCTTAATTTGTCTGGTGCTAGTGTGGGGGTTCTTTTAAGCATTCCCTAAAAACCACCCATTTCCTTCCAACCTGCCTTCCCCTCACCATTACAAGCCGTTTAACTTACCTGCAATCGAGCAGCCTAAGCTCATATAACATGAACCTTACCAACCCAATCGGCT
Source organism: Microdon myrmicae (assembly GCA_963931805.1). Taxonomy (NCBI): domain Eukaryota; kingdom Metazoa; phylum Arthropoda; class Insecta; order Diptera; family Syrphidae; genus Microdon; species Microdon myrmicae. The sequence goes on from OZ007496.1 coordinate 112,256,786, forward strand.
CAGCTCGTCAGCAATCTCGATAGGCGAAACACACCTTTCTGCCGAGAGTGTTGGCAGTATGGCCACGACATCGCAGACTGCCGTGCGCATCATACTCCAATACCTCAGAACAAGTCTTTATACCAACCTTCTATCCCCAAAATCCCAGCGACATCAAACCGCCGAGTATCCCGCATTCGGAGTAGCTGCGGGTTGTGTGGCCCTAACGGCCACACGTGGGACAAATGCAGAGACAGGGTAAGCTGGAAGAGAGCTAGGAATTCCCAAGCAACACCCTCCCCAATACAAACCCAAACGTCCGACGACGACGGCAATCAATCCTCCATACCGACGTATGGGCGAAAAATGCCTACCCTAGCCACGGATCTTCTCCACCCCACACACGGCACCCGTCATTGCGGAGGCGAATTAATTCAAGCCCCTCCATCCCGCACACGCATACTCGTCACTGCGGATGCGAACGTCATCCCGATAGGCTCCGACCAACCGGGACGCCACACCTGTTGGTCCATACAACCTTCAACAAGCCAGTGGACCACGCCGCACCTCCCTTGCCACTGTCGGCATCAAAGCGGTGACAACCAGGCCACTCTCATCACCTCCCACCACGCTTATTACAGCAAACAAACCACTAACTCTCCTTCCGACACCACACCATACTCCGCTCCCCTACCTTTATTTCGTGGCTACGTCACTGGGGGGAGTGATGTCGGGGTTCTTTAAAGCATTCCCTAAGAACCACCCATTTCCTTAAATCAACCTGCCTTCCCCTCACCATTACAAGCCGTTTAACTTACTTGCAATCAGGCAGCGTAAGCTACCTTTCATCATCTTTCACCTGAAAGTAAAACCCCAGCATATCATCAAATCATTTCGTTCATATGACATGAACCTTACTAACCCAATCGGCTCAGCTCGTCAGCAATCTCGATTGGTAAATACACGCCAATCTGGCAACGTGTTCTTGTTCCAACAATCCGTTGGTCCAAGAAGACACGTCATGCAGCGTACTTGTTGACACAGCTGCAGCCGATCATTTTCCTACCATTTCTTAACCAAACATTGCCTCCATATCCATTAGGTTCGCAACAGTTGCAACCAATTCCCCTTTATCGGCCATCAACCGATTATCGAATTAGACATGAACATAATTGTTATTTAAACAATCATACCTCATGACCGTACCCATGTACCATTATTTTTGCCTAAACAATAGCTACCCTAGCCACAGCCATGATAAACAAATCTTCGGTTGACCTATTGTCACCGCAAAATCTATAGCCTACCAGGACTTGATTGTGAGCGATTAAGTAAACACCACAATGTTCCCATCTCGTACTAAGCCGAACACACAGTAACCTTACTGTGTTTATTTTATCTACCATCCGTTGGCCCAAATTGCCGGTATCAAATCAAATCCGTTGGCCCATAGCCACCGTGGGTAAGTCGTATGCTTGCACATTTGCACGTCAAATTCCTCACGACCCATAATTGTTATTTAAACAATCGTATCGATACACATGCTCTATGATGCATTCTTTAAAGCAAACAAGGCAGCCAGCCTCCGTATTCGATCATCTATTTGATCAGCTGGGCAATTTAGATTTTCTTTCATGCACCCTTCACATCTGCGTTGTCATGATGTCCAACGAATGGGTGTTCATCCTGACCTGTACGGTCGCAGGGGAAATTCCGCTATTGGAAACTCAAATCGGTCGCTCATTGGCCGACATAAATGAAAAGATCGGAGTTGCTCCTCCCATATCAATGAAAATCCAGGACTATCGCGGCTGGTGGATGTGGAGTGCAGCAGAAACGAGGAATCAGATTGCATCCCCCGTCGGGTATACACCGTGTCGGAGAGACGAGTCCTTTTTCACCATCTCAAGCGACAAGTGTCCGAAGCCAATCATCATCCGCCAGAGTGTGCGAAATAGGTTGAGTGTTCAGTACCGTGACAGTGTGTAGATGATTCAGTATCGCGTGAAAATTTATTCGACCGTAAATTATCCTTGTTGTAAATATCGTGCTAAGAAGACAACCATGGATGTGTTTTATTCCAAGCGAAACAATTGCATCCGATCTGAAGGATTTAAGGAATCTTTAATTCAGTGTTGCCAAGTGTTGTGTGGTATTCTAATGTGTGCAGTTATAATCACCAATTTTAATTCCCATTTTACTCTTCACGCTGAATGTAAAAACGGAAAGACAAACGTATTAGAACAGTGGCAAATATCGTAAATCAGTGTCAAACTAGTATTATAGACCAAATATAAGGAAAGGAAACTGTGAATTGAGAACCAATAAAAAGGAAATAACCAAACAAAAACAACGAAGTGTTTCTTTTTATTTACTTCCTGGATATTTAGCGAACAGTTGCTGCAGCGGAACAACCTACAAGTGATATGTGAAAAGTGCTGGGAAGAGAGTTAATCAGTACCCAGTCAGGCATACCCACCCACTAACCCCACAATAGTGTGACCATAAGAAAACTATTCACATATATTTTTGCAAAGTGAACGTTTTTCTAGATCTTTGAATGCAACTTGTAAAATCTACCATTAACGAAGCGTCAGTTTGTGGTTGGGAAACTTACCAGATTTTCACCTTTGGCTTTGCTTAGCGGTGTTGAGTTACTGTCCTTGGTGACTGCTTATTAATGTGATTGGATTCTGCAGTGAACATATAATAAATATATTTCATACAGCATCATCGAAATCTGATTCTTCGTAGCTCTGGCTTACAGGCATAAGGAGTCAGATAATGTTCGTAGTTTCTCGTTACTTCCCATCCCTTTCTATCTTTTCTGTGCAAGCTGTATTTTTTAATATCGCAAGAGTATTAATTGCTGATTGATCTTGTATGATTTCCTTTTTAATTACCCTCCGTCTTTGGTAGGTTGATTCTTCCTCTGCACTGAAGCAATACGAACTATAAATACATATTCATGCTACCCCTTTCATATACCGTAAGTCCGAGCTTAAAATTGTCGTGATTCTGGTGGTCATATGACAGCTAAGATACGAAGAAGTGATATTATTACCCGCCACCAAGTTCGATCAGCTATCACTATGCTTTCTTCTATCGGTCCCATCGCAATTTGTTTTATATCTATTGAGGTGACAATTTACCGAATACGAAAAAAAAGTTGTATCAACCAATCCCGTAACTCATCTAGGCTCGTAGGAGTGCCAACACAACATCCTCGTGACTGCCATCGGAAGCTATACTCACAGAAAAAAGCATAGGCTTTTATCACCTTGCAAATTCCTTTTCGAAGTTGGTGGCAGATTAATAATCTCATCCGTAAAAGTCTATTAATGCATAACTAAGAGGTCCCGAAATAGCAGTTCAGGACCAGGGCAAAAAAAGGCTTAAGGAATTATGAACTTTTTTGTTGAAAAAATATAAACTTGAACCCTCTAGCTCCCCCATTATGGTGTCTGAAGCTACTATATAATAAATACAAAATGCTGTGAAAGGGAGCCAACCACTTACCACTACATCTGTTATTCAGGACAGTTTGTGCGCTGGTGGTTCGTACTTAGCAGAAGGATGAAATCCTCCGCCATTGCTTTCAAATTCAGACTAAATACGCTTCTCATGCCAAGTAAATACAAAACTTTGTTAATGTCCAAGGAGCTACAGACACCACCGGTTGATAGCAGACAACTTCGAATACCTCTCCTAGGTACCACAACTCTGGAGGATTTATGTGTGAAAATAGGTTGAATTGCGCATCGTGCAACTACCAAGAAGACGCCCCATCTTCACAGCGCATCAAATCCCGAGAGAGGCAACCAGAAGCAGCGCACTCGATTTGACGGAAGACGCCACCAAACAACGAGGAGCTAATTCTCAGGATGACGCAACGGCCAACAACGGATCATTTGATTATTGGGAAGACGCTTCATACCCAGCACCTGCACACAGTATAAAAAGGGGAAGGTGCCAACGAGTATAAAAAGGGGAAGAAAATGTGAAGCACATTTCTGCGGTCATCTATACCCCAAAAATGATTTTCATCGAACATGTGACCCACATTCTTCAAAGGGGGCTCGGTCGGTCTAAGCAGCTGGACAACGTTTGGAAGTGTAGCAACAGAGTTGACACCAAAGTTAAGCTTCTCTGCTATAAGCAGCTAATCCGATCTGGAGTATCGTACGCCTTTCTCATATGGTCCTGCATATCTTCGGCCCAAATGGGAAGACTTCGAATTTTTGAAAGAAAACTTCTCAGAAGATGCACCAACCATTCTAGAAGGCCTATACGAAGGTGCCTCCATTACCCCTATCGACGATTACTTGCTACAATTAGCATACAAGTACCTCGAAAGCATTCAGAACAGCGAGACCCTACTTGTACAGAAGTCTTGCGTTCTTGATCCTTCTCTCTTTCGATCTCTTCGGATCAAACCACTACAATTTCTTCTTCAGTTCAAAACTGAAGAAAGCACCCATCCCAACAACATTCCCCACTATAATAGAGGATTCCTGGACCCATCCCATAGGGCATACTGCTGATATACTACAAACACACGCACAGTAGAAGACAGGACAAATATACACAACACACTGACCAAATCGCAGATTATTAGACGCCGAAGACGTGATCTGCGTTTACTACCGCACTCAAGACCTACCGGTCTTGTGTGATTTTTTTCCCACCATCCCTCCATCCAAGTAATTAGAGAACATTTGAACTAACCTTGTCCACACTATACACTATCCTATTGGGTCTACTACCAATACACCACACGCACGCATCCACAATACAAACATACACACACACCGACAAAAAAGTGAAAAAAAAAAACAATAGTCAGAAGGCATCCCATACCTCTTTTCAATTGATTTCCCATACCTGTTTTCAATTGGTGATTGTTTCAGTGCGGTAAGTTTTGTCTTATCAAATTGTATTTTGGATTCTGGATTTTCAGAGGCCAGTCATATAGAAGACACAAAACCTGCTCTCCCGACAGCAACAGAGGGGCTTTTCACAGTTGTGCAAAGGAAGGTTTTTTGGATAATTTATGGCGGCAACAAGCAGTGGCGATGTAGAGACGAGCGCGGGTCAGAACAGTGATGGAGGTAATCATGGTTCTTTGTTGTTCAGGCAGCTCGGAGAACGGATCGCAGAATTGACAAGGACGATCAAAATTAAAAAGCAAAGGCATATTACTAATGCCGCGCGAGAGCTGGTCAAGGTCATTGGTTGCCTCTACGATAAGGAAGTAGAAAATCGCTTAAAAAAACCATCTGCGCCTGCTGAATCACGCGGTGGAAACGTGCAAATCCAGCCAAAGCAAAACTTGCACACAGACGTAAGCAGGGTCCCGGGGCAGATCAATGTTGAGTCACCCAATTATAATTGGTTTACAATTGGCCAGAGGGGAAGTAAGAGGGGTGCGAGGTTGGCGGGTGAAGGGGCTCGAAAAGGTGATACTGGGAAGGCCAACATTATGAAAAGAAGCAGACCACGCCCCGACGCCATAATAATATCCAAAACCGGGGAAAAAACATATGCCGATATACTGAAAGTTATGAAGGCCAAGCCCGACCTAAGTGAACTCGGAAATAGCGTAAATAAAGTTCGAAAGACAGTAGAAGGGGGATTGCTGCTAGAACTGAAACGGCGACCAGAGGCCACCACCGAGACACTGAAAGCAAAGGTACAACAAGTACTAAAGGAAGATGCTAATGTGAAAACAGTGTCACGGGAAATCACGGTTGAGTGTCGTGATTTAGATGAGGTGACCACTGTGGAGGAAATCCTAACAGTGATCGCTATCGAGTTCCCTACACTGAACGCCATCCCAAAGTAAGCGGTAAAGAGCTTAAGAAGGAAACCAGATGGCACGCAGGCTGCCATGATTCGCTTACCAAGAGAAAAGGATAGCATGTTGCTGGCTTCAGGTGTCCTACGGGATGGATTGGTGAGATGCTGACTTCGAGAATACATCGCACCCATGCGATGTTTCAGATGTTGGCAATACGGTCATGTGGCGAAATCCGAAGAAGATCGTTCGGAAAATTGCTTGAAATGTGGTGAAAAATGCCACAAAGCAATGGGTTGTAAAGCACAGCCCTAATGCATGTTCTGCGAATCAGGATGCGAAGGCGATAACCACCACTCAACAGGGAGTTACAAATGATGAGCATTTAAAAACGCGATGTCCAATCTTCTGAATAAAAATGAACAGGTTTAAGTGTATGCAAATTAATTTAAACCATTGCGGAGCCGCACAAGATCTCCTTTCCCAAACGGTTAAGGAATATGGTGCCGACGTGGTACTCATCAATGAACAGTACAGGATGCCTGGCACTGGTACTATTACATGCGAGGAAGACAGCAGCGGAACAGCGGCCATCTGGACAACTTGAAATTCTGCCATGGAATGCAGAAGTGTCCAGCGGGTGGAAGGAATTGCCTATGCTAAGATCAGAGGAATTCATTTCTACTGTTGTTACGCTCCGCCAAGGTGGGAAATAGAATATTTCAACTGTTTTTTGGACAGAATAACACAAGAAGCTAGAGATAAGAGCCCTCTTATAGTTGCTGGAGATTTCAACGCTTGGGCAGTAGAATGGGGAAGCACAAGGACCAACAGCAGAGGGCAGACACTACTTGAAGCCTTCGGAGTCCTAGATGTGGTGCTACTTAATGATGGTGTTGATGACACCTTCATAAACGAGAGAGGCTGGTCGAAAATCGACATCACATTTCCCAGCTCCATGTTGGCAAGAAGTATGGAGTGGCGAGTTTTGGACACCCACACCCATAGTGACCACCAAGCCGTGATGTACGAAATATTACCGCACAGGGGATTCATCACTGGCAATTTGGCGAAGAAAGCCCAGACAAAATGGGTGGAAAGAGAAGGACCTCGATGCGGAACTGCTCGATTATATACTGGCAGACCAATTCGCACAGTTTGACGCAAGGGCCGATGCGAAGAGGCAGGCTGGAAAAATCGTAAAGTGGCTAACTACCGCATGTGATGCTTCTATGCCACGAAAAAGACAACCAGCAGGGACTATCAAACCAGTGTATTGGTGGAACTCAGAAATCGCCCATGTGCGATCGGAGTGCAACAGGTTACGACGCATACAACAAAGAGCAAGAAACCGTAACACCTACCCACAGTTACATGCAGAATTCATCAACATACGGAAAGAGCTGGGGAATGTAATCCGCAAAAGTAAATATGACGCGTTCTGCTCCCTAAGGAATGAATTAGCGCCTACAGTAGTCAAATGCAAAAAAGTAAAACTGACATGGCAAGAATCGCTACTGTCCTCTTCTCGCAGTGTGATGAGGCGTTGAGAGTGCAAGAGGAGTAGAGTATCACTAAAGGAGAGATACCTCCCGTGACCACCGAAGAGGTGCTCTTGGCTGCAAGGGTTGTCAAAAAAAAACAAGACCCGGGACTGGATGGCATCCCTAACTCTGTAGTGAAGACTGCTTTAACAAAAAGCCGGAAGTCTTCAGCAGTCTCTTCACAACCTGCATTTAAACAGGACAATTTCCCAAACGATGAAAAAAAACAGCGGCTTGTGCTTATACCAAAACGAGTCAAGAATCCAGAAGCGCCGTCGTCTTATTGCCCGTTGTGCACGTTGGACACAACGGGAAAACTGCTTGAGCGAATAATTGCTACTCGACTGGAACAATTCACTGAGGGGAAATAACAGCGGGTGTACCTCAGGGATCTGTATTGGGTCTGCTGTTATGAAATAGAATGTATGATGGTGTGCTCAGGGTCAATGTACCAGAAGGGATTAGAATCATTGGGTACCCAGATGATTTGGCAATAGTGGCCGTCGCTAAACATCTAGATGACCTGGAGAATATTTGCTCCCAAATAATCGAGAGCATTAAATGCTAGCTAGATATGGCCGGACTGAAACTAGCTGGACGTAACACGGAGACAGTTTTAATAAGCAGCCGCAAGAAAGTTGAACACCTTGATTTGGAAATAAGAGGACAAATAATCAGATCCAGACCCTATATTAAATATCTTGGTGTTATACTCGACAACAGGTTGAGCTTCAAGGAACACCTGAGGAAAACGAGTGAAAAAATGGCAAGACACTATCCTTAGCAACAAATATTTTGGGGCTACGATCCCCAAATCGTTCTTGTTGTCGAGAGTCTGGTCGTTGAAGAGGCTGCAGTCGATGGAGTCCCTGGTGGCGGTTGATTGGCCCGTTGGTGGACGTCCAGTTACGGCGGCGGTCGATTTCGAAGTGAAGTATTCGCGCCAATTCTACACACATGTGGTATGTGTCAAATGAAATTGGCGGGAAAGATCCGGCGTCGGTTCTCGTTCTACGTGTGAGCGAGACCAACGTAGTACCGCGTCGACTCCACGCCAATTCAGCCGTGACTCTCCTTTGTGTGTAAGGGTGACCGAGAGTGTGCTTGACTTAACTAGTCGAAAGCTACTCTCGGTGTGAGTCTTTGCTTACGGCGACTGCGTGGAGGTTGTGGATTGTGCTGATCCGCCACAAATATCTCATCCGCTACACAGTTGTGCTGATCTCCTTTCAAGACTTCAGCGATTCCAGCAACGGGGTCTGCTATCAGCTAGCTGAATGTAGTCAGTGAGCACTTCGAAAAGCATTCCGCAGCATGAACGAGTCTCTGGCACAATTTATAGTTGCATACTCTCCGGCGTTGTAAGGTGTTATTTCGCCGAGTCAATTGAATTGCTTGACTCAATTATTTGATGCAAATTGTTTTGCAAATGTTATGCTGTTGCTTCTGCAACAACAAAACATTACTTTTTTCTTAACTGTTTCCCCGGAAGCAAAACTCATGACCAGCTTTGAATCCTGGGAACACTAGTTACAACAACAGCATCCGCCGCAGCGGAACGAAAATAAAGACCCAAATCCTCAACAACCAACGAAACTCCGCTCCGAAGTGAGTATATTTAATTTATTTATATACATTGTGCAAAAAAAAAACAAATTGCATCATATACATATACATACATATATTACATTGTCCAATATTAAGTGCAACACTCCACGACAAGGATTACACACTGATCAGGAAAATTGAAAAACCAAGTTCGCAGACGAAAAAAAGCCATAGAAACGAATTTCTTTTGTTTTTTTTTACACTAACGCGCGCACAAAGGGGGATTTCGGAGTACCCTTAAATGTCGGAGCACAGTGCGACCGAACGGAGAGGAAGCGGATAAGGAAAGGAGGTATCGATGTATATTATTGGTCTTAAATACCATCGACGAGGAAACACATGATCAGGTAGAGCACTTCATATTCGTGTGGTTCGGCTAAAAAATGACTCTCTGTTTATTTGCGCACCTGAAGATGACTTTCAACGTGAACTGATGCGCATTCTCAGATTGACGGGTATCGTGGAAACATGTCTGATGAGGCTGAACACATTCGGTAAGTTCAGTTGAGCAACGACTGTGGTAATACCTATAGAAAAAAGACAGGCATTATACGTTGCACCTATGTTCTAATGACGAAATTGCTGTTCCATCCCCGGTAAGTTTCGCTGCTCGTTTTTGCATCCTATCAATCACATGTACCGCAGTTTTGGGTGCGTCTGGCCAAATAGAAGTTGAAGTCAATTTTGGAACCAATGTACGCCTTGTAAATAGTGGACAGGTTGGATGGAGTAAAGTATTTTTGCATTGTGGGGGTTCTCTAATATCGCGCTGAGAACCAACCCACAATTCTAACCACAATTTCACCCACAAGTCTAACCACAACCCACTTTTACCAGGCATCATACAAAATTCCCTGAAAACGAAACTTTAACATACATGCAGCATACATCGTGAAACCGATCGGCGCCCCTGTCAGTCAGCTTACCCTGCCACACACGTGCGCAGCACATTCTTCTGACTTATCTATAGTCACACCAACTTCTGTCCAACCGACAAAAGCAGTCCACGCATCGCGGGTCTAGCCGCCAAGAAACGAGTTCTCCTGCATGTAAACACACACACAAAGAATTCGACTCTGGCCAACGGCATCGATACCGTGCACAATCATCGTTGTGCAAGTATCTTATTTGCTTGTAGGGCAAGTTGCCCTAACGTCATGCAGACTATTTGCGCAGCTGCATGCACGCCATTATGATGCCCTTGTCTCATTTCCTTTTTCTCGTTTTCATTTACCCATGTCCTGGCGCCATGGGCAAGCGACATAATCCTAGAAGAGGATCTCTCTCCCCCTCTTCTATTGGTCAGCACAGAGAGAAACTGCACATTTCTCTCGATAATGAAAATCCACCCTTAGCGGATGACCGACTCCGCACGAGTCATTTACAATGACTCGAAAATCAACCACCACGTAGTGCAGTCGAGGTTAATTATCGGTCGAACTTCAACCACTGTGGCGATCGGGCGTGTGAGTGGCAGAGTCGAGATTGATCCTTCCGGGTGTCGGTATTCACACAGACGGCGCACGAGCTGCCAGAGTCGAGTATTGGTCGCGAATCACCATTGAATGATAATTTGAACTTACTGTGTGCGAGTGCTTAAGTTAAAGACCATTATAACCTTATGTTGCGAATTAACAGAATCCAATGAATGATAATTTGAGCTTACCGTATGTGTGTGCCTAATTTAAGGACCATTATAACCTTATGTTGTGAATTAACAGAATCCAATGAATGATGATTTGAGCTTACCGTGTGTGTGTGCTTAAGTTAAAGACCATTGTAATCTTGTTGTGAATTAACCCTTATGTCAATGACCAACTTTACCGACAGTAATCATTTCGTCGCAATTTCACGATTGCTCAGCCTAGTAGACGAATTTCGGTACCATGTCTTAGATCATCTCCATTCAAACGTTTCTGAATGATAATTACGAAATTTCAATGAAAAAAAATGTTTTGTTTACTTTCAAATTGACATTTTAAAAAATCGAAATGGGTACCCGGGTACCCGGTCATTGACATAAGGGTTAACGAATCTGCTTAAGTTAAAGACTATTATAGCCTTATGTTGTGAAATAACAGAATCTAATGAATGATAATTTGAACTTGCCGTGTGCGTGGAGTTAAACGTTGAAAGAAAACCTAAACCAATGTTAACATTAAATTTAAATAATATCCATTGTTTAACATAAAACTTGTTAAATCACCAATAAAGGAATCACAATAAAAACGAATGAAGGAAGTGGTTGTTTTACTTATGAACTGGTGAACAGGTTGCGGCGGAACAGCAGTGGGAGGTTGCTGAACCCGTGCCCGTGCCGGCACATGCGATCAACACCAAACGCCACAGCAACTCTTAGAGAACCCCGTATAGTGATCCTAAATCACTACCCCCATTCAACCCTCATTATTATTCCAAAAACACCAATTAACTTACCTTTATCCGTAACCCTAATCATTTTCCACCAGTGAATCATATGCGCGACAATTTAAACCAAAAATTCATTTGTAGCACATTGATTCAGTTCCCAATAACTCTAACATTATGAAACGCCTAATTCCAAATGCATTTCATGATTTTATCTTTCGGGAATTTGTTCAAACAAATTCCCATATCTTTCTTCGAACCCCATTCCAATTAAAGCACATACAAAATCTTACTTGTGCTTCTTGGAATTTCTATGTATTCTTATTAATAAATCCCTGTAGATGCAGAGTATAAAAGGGCGGCGCATTTTGGATTCCAGGCAGTACGCCGCGGCAGGCGTATCACAGGGCTCTACTCTAGGCACCATCTTATTTAATATCTACACCTCAGAGATTCCTCGCCCTATGGATATATATGCTATGCGGATGACGTCCTAGTGTACACGTCATCCAAGAGCGCTAACTCGCAACAAATCGACTCAACCATCATCTGGACGAACTGTATCAGTATTACAGCCGATGGAAAATTCGGCATAACCCATCCAAAGCAGTAGCTATAATTCTGAGTAGTAAACACTCCCATCCCAGTTCCCGATATTCACAGAATATTCGAATACACATAGGAGGTACGATTAGACCACAGGATAGGATGAAATATCTTGGGGTCATCTATACCCCACAAATGAATTTCATCAAACATTAGACCCACATTCTTCAAAGGGGCCTCGGTCAGTCTAAGCAACTGCACAAGATTATGAAGTGGAGCAGCAAAGTTGAAATCAAAGTTACGCTTCTCTGCTATAAGCAGCTAATCCGATTTGGAGTACTGTACGCCTTTCTCATATGGTCCTGTATATCTTTGGCCCAAATGGAAAGACTTGGAGTTTTCGAAAGAAAACTCCTCAGAAGATTCACCAACCACTGTAGAAGGCCTGGCGATCGCCATTATCTGTACCTATTCGAAGGCGCCTCCGTTATCCCTACGGACGAGTACTTGCTACAATTAGCATACAAGAGCGTTCTTGACCCTTCTCTCTTTCGACCTTTTCGGATCAGACCACTACAGTTTGTTCTTCAGTACAAAACTGAAGTAAGCACCCTTGCCAACAACATTCCCCTCTATAATTGAGGATTCCTGGACCCATCCCATATGGCATACTGCTGATATACTACACACACACGCACAGTACAAGACAGGACAGATATACACAACACACTGACCAAATCGCAGATTATCAGACGCCGAAGACGTGATCTACGTTTACTACCGGACTCAAGACCTACCGGTCTTGTGTGATTTTTTTCTCACCATCCCTCCATCCAAGTAATTAGAGAACATTTGAACTAACCTTGTCCACACTATACACTATCCTTAGGTAGAATTCTATTCGGTTAGATAATCCTCATTGATATATCTTATTGCGGTCGGAATTCAATGTATAAAGCATAGCCTGCTGATTGGTAATGAGATTCGAAGAGTTTGGTCGGGAATGTTTGTATGAGTATGAGAAACTCAACGTAATCAACAAGAGATCATTTATAAAGATGAGGAAGAGAGTGGGTAAGAGTACCGAACTCTGGGGAATACCTGCATTAATTTGATGGGAGGCAGATTTGATGACGTCAAGAACCACTTGGATGGAATGACCAGAAAGAAACGCTCTTATCCATCGGATGAGGGAATTGTCCCCCCCATAGGAATGTAATTTTGACAGGAGGGCTGTATGCCAAACTTTGTCAAACGCTTTTCAAATACCCAATGCGACAGCCTTGCTTTCACCGAAATGATGGATGGAATGCCCCAATTTTTCGGTAAGGTACGCCATCAGATCTCCTGTGGAGCTGTTGCTACGACAGTCATATTGGCGATCATTGAGGAGGTTATTTGATTACAGATATTTCGAAAGTTGACGGTTAATAAGTGATTCCATTACCTTCGAGAGAATAGAAGTTAGTCCTATGTGTCGGTAAAAATAGTGGAACGATTTGTCGCCCTTTTTGGGAATTGGCTGAATCTTCCCTGACCTCCATCTATTTGGGAAACGGCCAGTAGATAAAACAAATGAAAGAGTTTCTGCAGTGGTTTAGCGAGTGAAGAGGAACATCTCTTCCATAGAATTAGGAGAATGGCATCAGGACCATCGGATTTGTTTGCGTTCAGCTCTGAGTACTCGGGCAACAGTACTCATTGGAGTTTTTTTTTTATTTACATAAACGTGCGAGTAATGTTTCCGCGAGTGTTTCTTTTTCTTTCGCACTGGATCACTCCACAATAATAAATGAAACAAGTCTTTTATAGTTACTTCCTTTATTTTTTCTTTATTTTGCTATCTCTTTCTTCTTCTCTCTTTCTTTATTTATTTCATTTATTTTTACACTTTGACTTAACTCTTTATTTTCACTTAGGTATTTCCTTTTAATTTCTTAACAATAATTTACAGAAGTTCCTTAACAGTTGTGTATATGTAATGTTAGTTCAATTCTTAACGTTCGTCCACTTTTAATTACTTTCTTTACAATCTCTAAGACACTTCTTTTTGATCTCTCAACACTGACAATCAAGCTTCACTTAAGTTCCTTGGTGGTCACTTATGCTTAAGGTTTGGTTAACTTTTGATGATTATCCACTTTTAGTTATCACCCTTATAATGATTTAGTTCCCCTATTTAGATAACGGTCACTTCCAATTACACTGCACTACTCAACTTTACACATTCACGTTATTTCTTCCGACCGCTCACACAAACAACCTTTACGTTCGCTCTCCGCAATCTTTCTCTATTCTCGATTCACCACCAGACTGCCTCCTATCTTGTTTGCACTTCTTCTCGTTACCTTGGGGTCAATACCTCCCGATGACGATAATGCAATTTCGATTTCCATCGACCCAATTTCCGATTTGCAATTCCGGTTTGCAATTGCGTTGAAATGCAACGTCAGCCGATATACCTCCATCGGTTTGCGTCACAGTTAAACATCCGCAATTGCAAATTGACCTAATAAATTTGTGTGTGCAATTACATATTTTTTGTGCTTTATGGATTGTGACGAAATGTGGGGCAATTAATTGCATTATCGCTCTGGGGGTTATACGGGTTCAGAATCGGTTGGCGTTTTTTTTGGTTTAAGTGCATCAATGACCTCATGTCCAACATCTTTATCTATGTCGTCACTGATACACTGATACACGCGCACAAAAGCGGATTTTGGAGTACCCTTAAGTGTCACAGCACAGTGCGACCGGAAGGAGAGGAAGTGGATAAGGAAAAGAGGTATCGATGTACATTGGTATTAAATACCTGGGCATTACATCGACGAGGAAACACACGATCAGGTAGAATATTCTACATTCGTGTGATTCGGTTAAAGCATGATTCTCTATGTTTGTTTGCGCGCGTGAAGTTGACTTTCAACGTGAACTGATGCGCATTCCCATGTGATATTTTCCACAAAATAGATATATATATATTTATATATGCAAATAATTTACCTGATGTTCAGGAGCCTCGTTCGGAAATGTCGTTTGGCTGTGGTCTTCAATTCCTCACACCTCGTGGTTGGCTGTGCCAACTGTGGTATTTCTTTGTACTACTGTGTATTTTAATTGTATCAGATTTTAAAATTGTTCCATATATTTAAGTGTTGTATTTGATGTCATCTGCTGTTCCATGTAAACGGCGCCACTTGCTGTATTTGAAGTACAGCTAATTGTAACGGTGCTGAGCCGTGTCAGTTGCAGCAACTATGTTGTAAGGAAACAATATAAATGGGCATATACCACGCTTACCCGTATCTTCTGGATTCTTCAGTTTTCATTTTCTTCTCCGTAATCTTGAGGTTCCGCAGCTCTGCTCCACCGGATTTCAACAATGTGGCATTCTTATCGTCCTCAATTTAGGGGTTCTTCGGTATCCACCCACAAAACTGTCACCCTTCAATCTTCCGGTTGGATTCTCCGACAACGGTGCGTCCTCCGAACACTCCGCAACAATCAACACAAAAAGACACAACAACTTCCGGTCAGCGAATCCTATTGGATCAGCAATTTAACATTTTCTCACATTCATTCATTTAACAATTTTTTTTTTACGTCTCTTACAAAAAACAAAAACGCGCCTTTCCTTTTCAGCTGCACACAGCACAACACTTCTTTTCTGACTGACTTCCAGAAAGTCCACAACAACGGAATCAAAATTAACTCAATCGAAGATTCCTCTTGCCCTCTCCCCCGCTCTCCCTCAACATCCACTCCAAAAATCGAACTCGAACCCGCCCACGATCCACACTCGAATCGGGGCGTGTTCGAACACTCACAAGTGGATCATGTAATTCTTCCACCACCTTACCATCAAACTATATTAAAACAAAATTATAATGAAAACAATTAAATGATGGGGGTGGTGAAAGCCGCACGTAACACACCTCCCCCGCCCACAAGACCGCGTGGCATTCTTAGGAGAGGAATGTCACGCCGGAGAGCAAACAAACAAACAATCAACAACATCAACGAAATAAATAAATAAATAAATAAATTAACGATTAGGTGTTAAGTAGATGTTAGTAAGTTTTTATACTACCTATATATTAGGGTTAGTAAGAAATAAATAAATAAATAACAATTTAATAGGGGAACACCAACATAAACTCCCCGAAGACAAGGACAAAAACAGCAACACAGACTTCCATCTATCGCGGCTGGCCCGACACTTAAAACGATGGTCCGACCGAAAGCTCGACCGCCCACACGATCCGGTTAGGACCTTCTCGCTAAGGCGAGGCGATCCCCTCTCATCCAACCACTCCAGCGCCGCCCGGTCGGCGAAATCGTCCCGCTCCTATATATTTCCTCTTGGACTCCTTTACTCCCAGTCCATGGGTTGGCAGATCGGGGGTTGCACCGTTCCGGCGGCAAAACCTACCATCACCCGACATTATAGTGCGCTTTCGCAACTTTACATTTGTGATCCAACCCCCAGCACTGGGGTTTGCCTTTGCAGTCTGCGCTGGGAATGCGCCTGCAGCATTAGGCCTAGCCTTAAAGACTTTTTGTCAGACTCTCAGGTTAGTATCCCTCGACGAATGTCCTTTACAAGGACGAAGATTCCGGAAGGAAACCAGAGTCTGGCCAGCTGGGATCAGGGACTCCAAGTTACAGGAAGGCTTATCATTTCCTTATTTGTTCTTTTATAAAAAAATGTCTTTGTAACTCTGTACTAACGTCCGCTGTTTGGGGTTTATCCGGATGACCTCGTGGGTAGCACGTGGTTGAACAGCTTTTCGCAGCTCTCCCCTGTATGGGTAGGGTCTCCGGACGAGTACCTGCCGCAGTATTGACATTAACAGGTCCCTTTGGCACGTCTCCCCGTTTGGCTGCCACATGTTCAACCCTTCCCGTCCCATAGTTGACAAATTGAATGGAGAATGGCACGGGATTTACAGTCGTTCGGGGAAAAACCAAACAACCACCCGGCCCGTCTAGCTTACAATTCCGAGACAGGAAGTCGCACCCCAACAATCCGTCTTCCTCCAAACCCGGCAAGGAGTCTACTATTTGGAAACTGCAGGGAATCTCATGGTGCAACTTGAAATTCCCAGTGCAGCATCTCCTCGACTTGCCTTTGACAAACAGCGCTTGGAGCGTTGTAGATCTATGGACATCCATGCCATATCTAGGATGGAGTGCCTTCAGCTTCAACATGCTGATCTCAGCGCCGGTGTCCACGATTAGGCGCGTAGAGTTCCTACGGCCAATGTCTAAAGGAAGAATGACAATCGGGACCTGAGTCGGCGAAAATTGAGAACAGCTGGAGCTGGCTTGCGTTTCTAGTGCGGTCGGGTTGGATCTTGCCGACCCGACCTTTGGGAGTTTCCCGAACTCTCCCATTTTGCCTTATGTCGACACTCTGCCGCCTTGTGAGTGTGTCGACCGCAAAACTCGCACAATAATCCGCTCCTCCGTTCAGGGCTGTCCCGCTCGGGAGTCCCATTGGACTCCGAACTAGCGGAACTGGAGCTATTTTTTCTGCCCACTTTGGGCCCAATGCGCCGGGGTCGCCATTCCCGGTTCCCCGCGCTGCCTGATGCGGCGTTATGCCTCGCATCTGCTTTCGAGGACTTCGAGTCCATGGAGTCGGGTCGCTTACCGCCACCGCTCGACACGGACGATCCTCGCCTATTATCCTCACTCACCTCCCGGGAGTCCAAAGCCACCGCGCGACTACTACCGGCTCCTCGATTACACCGTCGCCGTCTCCTACGCTTACCGCGCCTATTTCTTTCGCCCCCTCCCCCCCCCTGCTCTTGGCTCGCAACGGGTGCTGCTCCGGCGTGCCGCTTGTGGGGAGAACCCTGGGAACCCTGTTGGTGTTCCCACCTTTGTCTGTAATCGCACCCGCGCAAGCTGTGACCTTGTCGGCCACAAAACTCGCAACAGCACCGGACGCTGAATACTCCTGGGGCCCGACTTCGCCGGCCCGCCACCCGCAGGCGGGGGCTGCGGCTCCGGTAGGGCTCGCCGCTGAGTTTGCGGGCGCTGATGGTGCGGCCCATGCCGCGCGATTCCGCCCTGTTGTCCACTACCCCTGTATGGAGCCTGGGGTTCGCGCGTCCGTCTCGGACGATCCGGGCAGTCCACTATATCGTGGCCATACCGCCAGCATTCGCGATAGAAGGGAGTGTTTCTTCTCTTCAGACACTCGTCGTACACATGACCCCTTATTTTGCAAAAGCTGCATGTTGTCTGGGATTCCAGGGGGTGCGCCGATCGCCCAACCGGATCCCGGACCGGATTGGCCCGACCCGATCGAACCTGGGGCACATACGCCCCCTGAGCCAAGCCCTGCGACTCTCCACCCCGGCTCGAGGAAGGCACGGTGTTTGACCACGCTCCCTCGCCAGAGGAGGCCGGAGCATAGGCACCGGCATCTGTGCGATGACCATGGGGTCCGTACGACCGCTCCCGAACAAAACTATCCCCCTCCCGCCGACGACCACTTGGCTCCTCGCCAGGCAACACGAAAGACACCGCCCGGGGGTCCAGATTCGACAAAACCGGCGCCGGCGCCGCGGGGTAATCCCTAAAAATGGATGATGGGTTCTCTAAAAAGATTGAGGAGCTTCCCGGTCCTACATCTAACGATTCTGATGCTCGATCGGCGATTCCTGGCCGCGCATACACAAACAAGTCGTCCTGCCTCAACATTTCCCTTAGAGCTCGCTCGAATCCGGTTAGGTGGTCCACCAGGCTTCGAAATGGGACATTGCCCAACGTGAGGAGGAAGTGCCTTAGTCCTTCCTCCCTCAGACCCCTCACCAACACCGGCTTGGCCATGCCCTCAAGCTGGCTTGCGAAGACGGACCTACCCTGGCGACCATAAAAGCAATGGACGGCGGTTACTCGCGCACCCCTACCCCAAACTCGTCTAGGGCACAAAAGCGAAAAACGCCGCTCCCAACAACAAGCTGTGAGGGAGGTCCCTCCAATAAGCGCGTCGCAACCGGCTGCCCGCCAACACCACCCCCATCATCATCATCATCTGTCCCCAAAAAGTTGTCGAACCCCGCGATAACTCAAAACTACCCTAAAATCGTGCCCACGCAGGAGTCTTGCCCTCCTAGGCCAACCCCGGTGGTTAATCCAAAACCAAAGGCCGCCTGTGTTCCCAACACTGCTCAGCCAGAGGGCGTGGTCCGCCCACCTGTCCCTAAGAAGAAGCAGCAACCCGGGATCTTTGCACGAGACCTCAATTTAAAAAATTTCGTCGGTGACATGAACCGACTAGGGATCTCCAACTTCAAGGCAAAGACCTTAAGCCCATCCCTAAACAAAATCGTGACCTACGATAGGGAAACCTACCACAAGGTTAACGACAACCTCAAGGCCAAGGAAGTGAATTATTACACCTTCACTCCGGCCGACGAAAAGTCAAGAACCATTCTTTTAAAACGAGTCGCTTCTTGCTGGGAAAAGAACGACATCGTAATTGCCCTTGAGGCAACATTTCCCAACGTCAAATTCACTGACGTCAAAAAATTCTGTCCCCCACAACGGTTTGTGAAAATCAGACCGGAAAAATACAGCAAGCTGAACATATGGCAGCTTCACCTTGCCCCAGGAACCGACATAGATTCCATAATACGGACAAAGTCGCTTCCAATCCTGCATCAGCAAGTTGTCTTCGAGGTATTTCACAACAGAGAAATGCCTCAATGCAGACGTTGCCAACGTTTCGGGCATGTGTCCCGAAACTGCAACATGAGTCGCCGTTGCGTTCGTTGCGGAAAGTCTCACGATATTGGCAAGTGCGAACTACCGCTAGCAAAATACGATCCCGCAACAAACGTGAAGGATGAAATAACACTGCCAACCTGCTGCAACTGCGGCAAAAACGGACATCCGGCTAGTTACAGGAATTGTCCTAAATATAAGGAAATCATACAAAGATCCAATGAGACTCGAGCTAAGAAAACAGCCAAGTCAGACTTTGGAAGACAGGCCACACAGAACCTCGTCCAAACTGGATTTACATTCGCCGAGATGCTTAGGGGACAGCAGGCAAAGAACATAAAAACTCTCCCAACTTCGCCCCCCCCCCCCCCCCCCCCCCCCCGCCCACAAAAACATATTCAAGTCCCTAAGCGACCTCCGGTAAAGGCCAACACGACGCCTCAAACTCAAGCGGCGGTGCAAAAGCCCCTGAGGGGGCAATCTTCAATGCTCGAGAAACTACTCAGTTTCTCCCGCTTGATTGAAGATATTCGACCCCGATACAAGAAACTATCAACCTAGGCTGAGAGGGAGGCACTCCTTTTCACTGCATACGCAAGACATACCCTCCACAATGGATTCCAAAATTAAAGTTATCCTCATAAATATCAACTCCTTTGTTTCGCATTCCCAGCGTATGATAGACTCTGACTTCATAAAAGAAAACCGGGCGGACGTGGTACTTGTAACCGAAACCAGGTTGCATCCATGTCACCGTCCCGTATGCCCAAATTTCTCCATGATTCGAAGAGATCGAACCCTCACTGGCGGTCCCACCAACGGAGGTGGCACTTGTATACTGGTTAATAGCGGACTTCGCCATGAAGCTATTGACCTCCCACACCTTGAGTCCATAGAGGTGTCTGGAGTTGAACTGCATCTGGCTAATAATGGTAGAGTAAATATATACTCCGTATACCACTCGCATAAAACCAATAATGGCCCCATTGATCCCGAAGATATCGGCAAACTAATAAGGACCTCGGGGCATACACCCTTCAGCACGTATGCCCTCAACTTCGAAATAATCGCACCTACGGTTGGTACTCGAGGTGACTCAATTCTGGACATATTTTTTGTGTCCAAAGACTTACTTCCACAAATCACTCCTCCACAAGTTTCAGCGGGTGTATCTGACCACAACGCTGTGACCACATTCATTCGCGGCTATCGAGCATCCCGGGCTCATATCAGATACATACCCGATTATGGGCGGACAAATTGGGACAACTTCAATATTACATTGAACGATAAACTCCACCAATTCTCTCTTCCCACTAACAGGAACCTAACGACGGTTGAGATAAACAACGCTACAAAACGACTTCACGAGATACTAGTTGAAACCTCGGAGACTCATGTCCCGAAGTACAAACTTGAAAAGACTTATCAGATTCCCCAGGACGACTTCACTCTTCGTCTCATCCGGGAGCGTAAAAAGCTCTGCAGAATGAGATATCGTCACCGCTTCACGCAAAGGGAATCATTATTGCGATCCATCATTCACAATATTGGCACACTGATAAAACAGAGAATCCAAAACAATCGTACCCGACAATTGGAAGACAAACTGAAGGGTATTCAGATGGACCAGAACAGTTATAAAAATGTTAAAAAGATATGTGGCTCTTCCCGTATCACTGGGCCAATTATGTACAATGGTGTTGTTGTCAATAACGACACCAATAAAGCAAATATCATCGGAGAGACCTTCGAAAACAATCACAAACTTACTCTCCAAGATGGCGACCCGGATACTAATGCAATCGTTAGTTCAGAGGTCCACAGTAAGTTGGACGACTTCAACGAGCCAATTGTTGTCTTTAACCCAACTAACAGTGCATACTTCGATGACACACGTGAATGGTCACGGTTTCATCACACCAAATACCCTACAGAGCCTGGTTAAATCTCGACACCCTAAGAAGTCACCCGGTATCGACAACATGTCATACCACTCGTTGCGAAGGCTTTCTGCGTTATTCTTTATAAAGCTCTCCATTCTGTTCAACCATGCTTACAACATGGGGTACTTTCCCCAAGCTTGGAGGCACGCTATTATTTGTCCAATAGCGTTGGGAAACCAACGTATCACTCCTCAAGCTTTCGCCCTACCTCGCTTCTCACTTGCATCAGCAAAATATATGAAAAATTCATATACGAGAAACTAAATAATTTTGTCAGTACCAGGCGCCTGATACCTGATTTCCAATTTGGATTTGGAAGAGCGCACAGCACGACTACGGCTCTCAACATATTTCAAAACCACGTCTGCGTGCGGCTCTTTAATAAGGAACCCACCGTTGGGATAAGCCTAGACATTGAAAAAGCTTTTGATACGACTTGGATCGAAGGTCTCGCTTTTAAACTATTAAATACTGGCCTCAGTAGAACGCTATGTAGTATCATCTACCAGTTCGTTCGAAACAGAACCTTCCAAGTTAGAGTGAATGGAAAGCTTTCCCGAACTTTTCACGCCGCTGCAGGCGTACCATAGGGCTCCATTCTAGGCCCCATCTTATTTAATATCTACACCTCCGATATTCCCCGCCCTGTGGACGGGAGAATAAACCAGATACGCTACGCGGATGACGTCCTGGTGTACACGTCAACCAAAGGCCCTAACCTCGCAACAAATCGACTCAACCGTCACTTGGACGAACTGTATCAGTATTACAGTCGATGGAAAATCCGACTTAATCCATCCAAAGCAGTAGCCATCATTCTGAGTAGTAAACACTCCCAACCTACTTCTCGATATTCACAGAATATTCGAATAAAAATGGGAGATACTACGATTAGACCACAGGACAAGATGAAATATCTTGGGGTCACTTATACCCCAAAAATGAATTTCATCAAACATGTGACCCTCATTCTCCAAAGGGGCCTCGGTCGGTCTAAGCAACTGCACAACATCTTGAAGTGGAGGAACAAAGTTGACACCAAAGTTAAGCTTCTCTGCTATAAGCAGCTAATCCCATCTGGAATATCGTACGCCTTTCCCATATGGTCCTGCATATCTTCGGCTCAAATGGAAAGACTTCGGGTTTTCGAAAGGAAACTCCTCAGAAGATGCACCAATCACTCTAGAAGGCCTGACGGTCGTCATTACCCCAACTCTCACCTATATGAAGGCGCCTCCATTACTCCTATCGACGAATACTTGCTTCAATTAGCATATAAGTACCTCGAAAACATTCAGAACAGCGAGAACCTACTTGTACGGGACTCTTGCGTTCTTGACCCTTCTCTCTCTCGATCTCTTCGGATCAAATCCCCACAATTTCTTCTTCAGTACAAAACTGAAGAAAGCACCCTTCCCGACAACATTCCCCTCTATAATAGAGGATTCCTGGACCCATCCCATAGGGTCTACTCTTAACAAACCACACACACGAACGCACAGTACAAGACGGCACAAACACAAACATACACACCGACCAAAGCGCAGATTATCAGACGCCAAAGACGTAATCTGCGTCTACTATAGCACCCAAGACCTGCCGGTCTTGTATGATTTCTTACCCACCGTCCCTCTATACAAGTAGTTAGAGAACACCTGGACTAACACTGTCCACAATATCCTTGGATACCCCCCCTTTTTTCTTTTCTTTGCAAATATCGCGAGACCGAGCCCAACATCCTTACGGATGTGGGTGATTCTGGTTATCGCAAGATGACCAGAAGTCAGAGACAAGATGAAGGACACATCTGTCCTTGTCTCGCTAAAGTCGGCCCTCTCGCCACCAATTCCCGTCAGTCGGCAGTTGTGCGGTGCTCCGTCTCCAACAATCTCCAGTATTAATTATATCAAAAATGGCTACTTAGCCATGAGCAGTGAATTCTTCCATTTTTAAATGAAAACACCAAGTTAAGGATTAATTTGTTTCTGTATTTTCGGTTGCTTTGCAAACATTTAATTATGACAAAGTCGTGATGGCTTAGAGCTATACCTTGAATAATGAAATTTATATATAGAAAATCTACCACTAAATGTCGAGTGTCTAAAAATATATTTGAAAAGGAGTATTATATCACTGTATATGTTATTTGAATATTATTTTCATATTTTTATATCACTTTTAAAGAGATATGTAATTGTAGAAAAATGTTGTATAGAATTTTTTAAACGATCGATATTGAATTTAATTATAAAAACACTAACTAAGTACTCAGTTGAGATTCAGACTTTTTGTTGTCCTAATTTTTGTGCGCTATAGGAAATTTATCTTTTGTTCACATTAATGAAGCTGCTTAATATATTTGTAAATGTAGTAACAGCACAACATGAATGTATAGATTAACTTTGATTTATGTTATGTTATGTTATGTTTCATATTATAATTAATTAATTAAATAATTAAAAGCGAAAAATTCACATTATTGATATACGCCAAACATATTTCACGATAGTAAAAATTCGATCTTATAATTTTTATTTTAAATGTCCATAAAATATAAATGAATTAAAACGTTAAAACTTCCATTTTTTTTAATTTCGTATGATTTATATGAATCTTTTAAAAGAAAAGAATGTTCAAAAATTAGTTTAAGATTATTGTTTCAATATTATTGAATTGTATAATATGTTTTAGCATTTTGTATTAAGAATATTTTTATGAACATTAAAAATGGATACAGGTGAAGTGAAACCAAGAAACTTAAAAATAGGCATAACAAATATGAAATTATTTTTTGTTCATTTGGCTGTTGACGGTTTGAAAGTGTATGCATACGAAATAATAACAAACTGCAGTGTGTCGGAATTTTTTTGTGACTGTGTTGTGTTACGATCCTTGAGGTCTCGGCAGTAGCCGTGTAGAAGTCATATCGCTATCAATCCTGCAACATGCGTTTTGGTGTGTCACGTGGCTAACAGTCGTTAAGTGTCCATATTGGTGTCGTAACAGTGTCCTTTCTTCGACAAGTTCCGTTTAGGAAACAAATTAGCAACTTCCGCTTAGGAAATAACTTAGCAACTTCCGTTTCGGAAACAACTTAGCAAACTTAATTGCTAAGGCCAAATCCGACGAATATGACGCGTGATCCATTTTCTGGTCAAAAACTCGTGTAAGAGCTTCACTATGTGGACTGCGGCATTTTCATGGAGCAGCGGCTGGAAATCTGCCACTCGGCTTCCGGTCGAATTCAAGAAATTTTCGCCCACAAACTATAAAGAGCGCCAAAATAATACACCGAATTAAGGGTTTACCTCTCTGATACAAATTTCTTGTAAATGATTCCTTGAGAATCAAAGAAAACTGGTGGCTATGTCTTCACACGACTCTTTTTTGGTTTCGATTTCTATGGGGTCAACCGCGCTGCCTTACCTTTTGAAATATCATATCTATTCGCCAGCTACAATCGGTTTCATGAAGTCAATTTCACTTTGAATTGCCTTTAACTGGTCTTAGCAGTTTTCGACTCTTCAATGTTTATTTTATTCATTTTTCGATTAGTGTCAGAATCATTTTACATTCCCGGTGAGAACACAAGCAGTTTTCGCAGCGCATTGATTTTCTACACGGCTGTTCATGAAACTTCAAGGATCGTAACGCGTCCAATTCTCACAGCCCGAACCTCCAAACAAGTAGTTGCAAAGCAATTGGGGCACATTATCCAACGATTTAATCATTATTCTCCTATGAGAATCTTGATGATGTTTAATGTAGTTATTTCAGTTTTTACGACCGAAGTTGTTATTATCCGTATTTCGTTAAAGAACTCGATGTCAACAATGGGCTAATATCATTGATCCTAATCAACATGATCCAAAGAGATTTTTTTAACAACTTTCTGATGCCCGTCCTTCGTTTATTATGGCTTTTAATAGAAAGAAATAATTGTCCTTACCTCCACTTGGAGTCAGATTTGGCAAAATGAATTAAACATTTTTTAAAAACATTTCTTATATAGGATTATATGGTGAACATATTGCTAGAGGATTTACACCTAGTAGCAGACCATCCTACTCATTTATGTGAGTGTAAATTGAATGAACCTACTTATTCTTTAAACTTATGTAATCATTTCAAACTTCTTAAAATGAAGTTTTATATGTTTTTCATTGTACGGATATGTTTACAGTTTCTTGTTCTTAATAATGCTTTGACATTTGGGGCTAGCTGAAAATTGGTCCATGTAAAAAGAAATTATGTGTTCAAAATGGCTATTAAAGTAAGATTTGGTACTTTAAATTCATCAGAAATATTTGTTAAAGATGGTGAGTAGTAATTTGTTGTGAATGTGAACATGTTCACTTCGATTAAATTTGGATCAGTTGTATGGTCAACCTAATGTCCTTTTAATTTTAGAGCTGTGAGCTGCAGATCCCAGTCATACCGCTTGAGTGCCTCTACAGATTCTGTTAAACTTAAATCCATTGTAGCAAGAATGTTCTGGAGTTTAATGATTTTAATGGCAGCATGAACTTCCCAGTTGATGAATTCTAAAACGTGGAGACATCTTGTTGGGGTGCTCTGAAAAGATTAAAAATATTAATTACTTACAAACATATTTATATATATATCTATATATAGAAATATATATAGAAATATATATATATATATATATATATATATATATCTATACACATATATATATACATATAAACATATATATATACATATATATATATATATATATATATATATATATATATATATATATATATATATATATCTATACACATATATATATACATATAAATATATATATATATATATATACATATTGTGACGCATATGACAATCAGTACTGGAATCTTCGAGAAAGTCCGAAACAAAGTACTAGATTATTTTAGGAAGTACTGGAAAACTGGAATAGAACGTTCAAGACTATGGAACGGACGGAAACGATACACCAAATCAGAATGAGGAAAAACGGTATAAATACGTCGCACGCAGAACGGAAAAATAAGTTAGAGTTATAAGTAAGACAGTGAAGCAAGCGATAAGTCTCGAGTGAGAAGTAAGCAGTAAAAGACGCGATAAGTACGGAAGCGATAATAAAGAAATCGTTAAGTGTACGGTATAAGTAACGGTTGTATTACGGACTAATAAAGTGTTATATAAATTCAAAATCGATTTAACGGCTCTTATTTATTTTAACATAATTAATCCAGCGAACCCTAAGCTCGCTACAATTGGTGTCCGACGTGGGATTAATTATTGTTTAAGTGAATAAGTGTGTGAAAGTGTGTTGTGACGATGTCAGATCGACATTTGGAGGATCTTCGCGTTCCTGAGTTGAAGAAGGAACTAGAGGACCGGAATCTGGATAGCAGAGGACAGAAGCAAATTCTTCGACAGCGTCTACAAGCAGCAATGGAGAAAGAAGGTATTGATGTTGACACATATGTTTTTGCGATTGCGCCAGACTGTCCGGATGAAGAAGAAACAGCGAGTCAAGATGGTGCCAATGTAACGGAGAAGAGTTCGCCACAGTTGGGCATTTCGGAGATGCTCAGGATGATGATGATAAAATTGGACGCACAAGCTACAGATGTTAATGCAAAATTCGACACCGTAAATTCAAAATTGGACGCGCAAGCTGCAGATGTTAATGCAAAGTTGGATGCCTAAAATTCAAAATTCGACGCACAAGCTGCAGATCTGAATGCAAAATTGGATGCCCAAACGGAGTGGATGAAATGTAATTTTCAACACTTTAAGGAAGAAATCCAGTCAGAAATTCGAAACGAAGTAGAAAATCTGGATCTAAAAGTCACCGATGAAATAATGCGAATCGAAAAGAGACTTGAGTGTGTTGAGAGAAATAAGACATCGCCTAGCAATCAACATGACTACAAAGATACAAGGATGCAACCGCCAACCTTCGATGGAACGGGACCCTTCTCCGTGTTTATACGTCAGTTTGACGCCGCGGCCAATTATAATAAGTGGTCGGATGAGCAAAAGTCGACATCACTAATCTTGTCACTCCGCGGGGCGGCTGCAGAATTGCTACAAACCATACCGGCAGAGAAGCAAACAGATTTCCAAGCGGTAAGAGACGGCCTTGAAGCTAGGTATGGAGACAACCACATGCAGCTGGTCTACCGCATGCAACTGCGGAGCAGAACGCAGAAACCTGGAGAAAATCTTCAACAGTTGCAGGCAGACATTGAGCGATTGGCAAACTTGTCTTATTCAAATATGACTAAGGAATTTCTAAACGAGGTAGCAATGGATGCATTTATAAACGCACTCCAAGATCGGGACTTGCAACAGGCCGTTCGTTTGGCAGGAAAGAAGACGACTAATGAAATACTGCCGTTCGCATTGGCTTATGAATCTGCTGAACTGGCTACCAGGAGTACATATAGAGTCCGAGAAACGTCCGTCCAGGAATGTTCCTGCCAAAGAATCGGGCATGTACAACGGAGAACCCCGAGACCTGATATGAAGTGTTGGACATGCGGCGAAGTCGGCCACATCTCTGTTGACTGTAGGAAACGTCGACGAATGAATGAAACATCAAGTGAGAATTGTTGTTCATGTGCTAATCATAAGAGGAGACTATCAACGGACCAACCTGAGGCCAATAGCTCGGGAAACTTGTAAGGGCAGACTTTACGGGGCGAAAGTCGCCTGGTGGAATGTACAGCCCCAGCATCGTAACTGTATCACAACTCCAACGGGATAACCAAAGTTTGGTTATAACTACGATCGTTAATGCAAGGACAACAACAGTGACAATTGACACTGGAGCAACGAGATCCATAATTCGGCCGGATGTCGTGGGCCAAATTGCCCTTAATAAAAATAGAAGATACACTTTGAGGACTGCCACAGGAGAATGTTCTACAGTCTACGGAGAAGTGGAGAGCATAATAGTGCTGAGCAATATTTCCATCGCCCACCAATTTTTGGTTGCCGATATTACGGACGAATGCATTCTTGGAATGGATTTCATGAAGGAGCACCAAGTTGTTCTAGATATCGGGCAAAGAACACTGCGAATTGGTAACTTGGAGGTTGCTATTACACTGCAGGACGAACAATTGCGAAGGCTGAAATGTTATGTGCGTGAGGAGGATGAGATCCCAGCTCGTTCAGACTCGGTAATTTGGACCAGTCTCGAGAGTGATCCCGGTGACAATCGGTTTTACATCACCGAAGCTGCACAAAATCAGCGCAAGGGGAACATCCTTGTTGGGAAAGCCCTTATCGATGCGAAGAAGCACATCTTACCCGTCAGAGTAGTAAATGCGTTAAAGAGCCGATCGCAATAAGAAAAGGAGAGGTAATCGCAGAATGTGCACCCGTGTCAATGATAAGCTCAATTCCGACAAGGGGAGAGGACCATTCAATTCAACAGCCCTCTGGTGCACCGGCTGTGGTTAATAGGTTGATGTCCCGGAAAATCGGATTAACAGACAGAGAAAAGGCAAGCGTTAAATCACTCCTGAACGATTTTTCTGATATTTTTGTGACAGGACATGATAAATTCGGACGCACCGGTATAGTTAAACATCGCATTGACACGGGCGAGTCAAGACCTATAAGACAGCCACCTCGTCGACTACCGTTGGCCAAACAATCAGAAGTAGGCAACATGATTCGAGATATGGAAGAGCAAGGAGTCATCGAGCCCATGGGCTTCCCCGGTAGTGCTCGTCAAGAAGAAGGATGGGACAACTAGATTTTGTGTCGACTACCGCCGGTTAAACGACGTTACGAAGAACGACAGTTACCCGCTTCCTCGGATCGACGACACACTAGATACCCTTTCTGGAGCTCAGTGGTTTTCAACATTGGACCTAAAAAGCGGTTACTGGCAAGTGGAAGTGGAGGAGGAGGACAAGGAGAAGACAGCGTTTACTACCGGAAACGGACTTTATCAATTCAACGTGATGCCTTTTGGATTGTGTAACGCCCCAGCAACGTTTGAACGATTAATGGAAAGTGTTCTATGGGGACTTACATGGAAGACGTGTCTTGTGTACTTGGATGATATCATCGTTGTTGGAAGGAATTTATCAGAACACATCAATAATCTGCGCTCCGTCTTCGAACGACTAAGACAGGCCAACTTAAAGGTCAATTCGAAGAAATGTGAACTCTTCCAAAGGAGAGTAAAATTTCTGGGACACATCGTTTCATCTGCAGGAGTTCAAACGTATCCTGACAAGATAGCAGCCGTCCGTGAGTGGCCTACTCCAGAAGACAAGCAGCAGTTGAGAAGCTTTATGGGATTAGCCACATATTACAGACGGTTTGTTAAAGGTTTCGCCAATGTGGCTAAAACCCTACACGAACTAACGGGTAAAGACAAGAAATTCAATTGGACAGAAAAGTGTGAGGCAGCATTCAACACATTGAAGGCCGAGTTATGCAAGACACCAACATTGGCATTCCCAAGAGCGGATTGCCCATTTATATTGGATACTGATGGAAGTAACACAGGAATCGGAGCAGTGTTGTTACAGGAAGTCGATGGTAAAGAGAGAGTTGTCGCATATTATAGTCGAGTTCTATCTAAGCCAGAGAGAAATTACCGCGCAACAAGAAAGGAACTGCTGGCTGTCGTAGAAGCCGTTAAGAATTTCCATAAATACCTCTACGGACGTCGATTCCACCTTCGGACGGATCATGCCGCCCTGAAATGGTTGTTAAATTTTAAGAATCCGGAAGGACAAATAGCTCGATGGATCGAACGACTTCAAACGTACGATTTCCAAATTTCCCACCGTCAAGGGAAGGTGCATAATAACGCTGATGCGCTATCAAGAAGACCATGTAAGCCAGATTGTAAACATTGTCATAGAGCGGAAGAGAAAGAAGAGGCGTACGACCTGCGAAATGTACAAGTAGAAGTACTAGATGGGTGGACGAGTGATGCTATACGCGCAGCTCAACTTCAGGATGAAGATATGTCGCTAATTCTGGAATACAAAGAAAAGAACGAGCGGCCAACTTGGAACAATATTTCCGACAAGAGTGGAACTTTTAAGGCATATTGGGCACAATGGAATTCCTTGCTGGTGGAAGATGGAATTCTAAAGCGTAAATGGGAAGCCGCGGACGGAAAATCCCATCGAATGCAGATTCTAGTCCCACCATCAAAAGTGATAGAAGTTCTAACAGAAATGCACGACGGGGCCTCCGATGGACATTTGGGAGTTAATAAGACACTTTCAAAATTACGATCTCGTTTTTACTGGCTTCACATGAGAGATGACGTCGAGTCTTGGTGTAGGAAGTGCACAACTTGCACTGCGACCAAAGGACCAACGGCAAAACCAAGGAGCGCTATGAAGCAGTACAACGTGGGTGCCCCTTTCGAGCGAATTGCGATTGATATCTCAGGACCATTCCCAAAAACAAACGACAACAACAAATACATGTTAGTTATCATGGATTACTTCAGCAAGTGGGTAGAAGTCCTTCCAATTCCAAACCAAGAAGCAACAACCGTCATTGAGCAGCTAATCAATAATTGGATCAGCAGATATGGAGTTCCCTGTGAGCTTCATTCCGATCAAGGCCGAAATTTCGAATCACAGATATTTCAAGGCATCTGTGCGGCACTGGGCGTAAGGAAAACCAGAACCACACCCTTACATCCGCAGTCAGACGGAATGGTCGAAAGGTTCAACCGAACAATGAAAGAGCACTTATCGAAGGTCGTTAGTGATCACCAAAGAGATTGGGACAAATATGTACAAACCTTTCTCATGAGCTATAGATCGGCTAATCACGATACGACGGGCCATTCTCCAGCAAAAATTATATTTGGACGGGAGATACGATTACCAGCCGATCTGCGATTCGGAATACCTCCAGACGCCATAGACAAGACCGAAGACTACGTAGCCGAATGGAGAAATCGCCTCGATGAGATTCATCATTTGGTTCGAAAGCAAATCAAGGTATCCAGTGACAGGATGAAAACAAGGTACGACGTTCGAGCCAACGCATCCGAATTTAATGCAGGCGATAACGTATGTCTTTATAACCCTCATCGGCAAAAAGGAAGGTCTCCGAAGTTGCAGCAACATTGGGAAGGACCGTATAAGATTCTCACAAGAATTAACGACGTTGTCTATAGGATTCAGCGACGACCGAACGCCAAGATGAAAGTGGTACATCGTGACCGACTGGCGACTTTTGTTAACCCAGGAGATCAGTGAACTTAGTTCGGGACGAACTAATCTAGGCGGAGGGTAGTGTGACGCATATGACAATCAGTACTGGAATCTTCGAGAAAGTCCGAAACAAAGTACTAGATTATTTTAGGAAGTACTGGAAAACTGGAATAGAACATTCAAGACTATGGAACGGACGGAAACGATACACCAAATCAGAATGAGGAAAAACGGTATAAATACGTCGCACGCAGAACGGAAGAATAAGTTAGATTTATAAGTAAGACAGTGAAGCAAGCGATAAGTCTCGAGTGAGAAGTAAGCAGTAAAAGACGCGGTAAGTACGGAAGCGATAATAAAGAAATCGTTAAGTGTACGGTATAAGTAACGGTTGTATTACGGACTAATAAAGTGTTATATAAATTCAAAATCGATTTAACGGCTCTTATTTATTTTAACATAATTAATCCAGCGAACCCTAAGCTCGCTACAATATATATGGTCCGTAACAAATGGTATTCTCTATGATATGATGCAGCAGTTGCGACGCGACGAGCGGAGTAAGAGGTAAACTCCGTCCCGCCCCGCGATGGAATATCTAAAAGAAAGTTCCGCGGGGATCAACGGGACTATGAGCCTGGCGGGAGGAGGTTTTAGTAGGTAAGAGCCCGACATGCCCCTGGATCGGTCCAGAGGTATCTTTTGAAGATTTCGACATTCTTACTGAAGCCAAAAAAAAAAAAAAGGAAAAAAACCTACAGGAGATCGAAATCCCACCAGTATTTCCTATCTCACAGCACTCCCCTAAAACTCACTGCAAACACCATCAACATTCCTACCGAAACAAAAAAAAAACATATATATATATATATATATATATATATATATATATATATATATATATATATATATATATATATATATATATATATCATCATCATCGGCAATACAACCGGGATCTGGTCTTGGCCTTATTTAACAAATCTCTCCACCGGTCCCGATTTCGAGCCAATGTCACCCAGTTTGGTCTCCGGAATCATCCTCCCTCATATACGGGGCCAACAATTCTCCTTAATACCTTCTTCCCGAACGCGCCTAAGAGTTCAGGGTGCCTTTTATTGACCACCGAGGTCTTGTACAGTAGTAGCTTGGATGTTCTCGATAAATTTCGGGATTTAAAGAGCCTTAATAGACCATAGTAGGCTTTGTTGGATTTGATCAGCGCGTATTTCTTCTTCCATATTGTTATCGGGTGATACTATTGACCCAAGGTAGTTAAAAGATCACACTACCTCGAATTCGTGCTCCACTACCCTGATAGTTTGACCAACATTAGGTCGTCTCTTCGCAGAAGTTGCCACCATGTACTTAGTTTTCCCCTCATTAATGTGCAGTCCCAGTTTTTGTGCTGCCTGTTCGATTTAGGTGAAGAAGTCCTGTACAGTCGATTCGGATCTACCGATGATGTCGATGTCATCTGCGTAGGCAAGTATCTGGGTGGACTTCGTGACAATGGTCCCTTTAGTTGTCACGCCAGGGTCACGGATCGCTTTCTCCAACGCCAGGTTGAAGAGGAGGCAGGCCAGACCATCCCCTTGTCGGAGTCCATTAAAGATGTTTATTGATTTTGACAGCAATCCGGGTATTTTTACTTGACTAGTTACGTTGATCATGGTCAACCTACAAAGTCGTGTCAATTTGTTTGGGATGCCGAATTCTCTCATAGCATTATATAGTTCTACCCTAGCTATGCTGTCGAATGCGGCATTAAAGTCTATAAATAGATGATATAATGGGATTTTAAATTCCAGATATTTTTCCATCTCCTACCTAAAAGGGTTAATATCTGATCAATCGCTGATTTGCCTGGGATGAACCGACACTGATATTGACCAATGATGACTTTAGTGCGGACCCCGCTCTCTACTTTTCTCTATTTCACAGACAAGGTTTTTTTCCAGGTACTTTTCTTTTGTCTGTGGACTCTTTTTTCTGATCTTCTGAGCTCTTTGTATTTCTCCCCACGCACCCGCGTCCTATGAGCCTGCTGCATTGCCCTGTATGCAGCATTCTTACGTTCAGTCGCTAGTTTGCACTCATCATCAAACCAGTCGCTCCGATCTCTACGACTACTGCCTAAGATGGAGTTGGCAGTACTGACAGTATTCGTATGGCGTGTCCATTTCTCTTCTACGCCCGGCATTCTGGCCCCGGGACTTACTCTCCCTCCATCGAGCTCTTCGAGGGCGAGTCTTAACGCATGACCAAAGGTGTCAGGGTGTTCTCAATGCGTAAGGTAGCCGTGTTAATCCGAAACTGATCCGCGGATGCAATACGTCTCGGTAAGGAAATCCCCGCTCGAAAAACTACCAACAAGATAGTGATCGGAGTCTACGTTGGCACCTCAGTACGTTCGTACCGTCATCAGACTCGAGGAGTGGCGGCGAACTACCAACACGTGGTCACTTTGGTTGCGAGTGGCTCCATCAGGTGATGCCCAAGTGGCATCCCCTTGTCGGACTCCATTAAGGATGTTTATTGGTTTGGACAGCAATCCCGCTATTTTTACTTGACTAGTTACGTTGATCAGGGTCAACCTACAAAGTAGTATCAATTTGTTTGGAATGCCGAACTCTCTCATGCGATGTATATAGTTCTACCCTAGTTGTGCTGTCTTAGGCGGCCTTAAAGTCTATAAATACATGATATAATGGAATCTTAAATTCCAGATATTTATCCATCACCTGCCTAAGGGTAAATATCTTATCGATCGCTGATTTTTCTGGGATGAAGCCACACTGATATTGACCAATGATGACTTTAACGTATGGGGCTATCCTGTCTTGTAGGATAGAGGAGAGTATCTTACAGGCGATACTTAGCAATGTTATATGCCTATATTTGCTGCACAATGTGATATCTCCCATCTTATGTAGGGGACAAATTATTCAACGACGCCAATCTTCCGGCACCTACTCTTCTTCCCATACGTGCACCACGATCTTATGAATTGCGTGACGTAACGCTGCCCCTCCTTGTTTGATCAGCTCTGCTGGTATGCCATCAGCTCCGGGGGATTTATTTGATTGGAGCTGTCTTATGGCTTTTAATTTTTCCTCAATGCGTGACGGCAACATTTGGTCTTGATTTTGAATTGGTGGGGCCTCCAATTCTTCTGTGAGCTGACCATTTAGCAATTCATTGAAGTGCACTTCCCATCGCTCCAGAAAGCCCCCAGGATTCGGTGATCAGATTTTGTCCTCTTTATCCTTGCAGTAAATGCAGCATGGTGTGTTACCGCGTCATACTGCGAATTATTTTGTAGAACTTCCGCGCCTGGCGCGGACCTCGCTCTCTACTTTTCTCTATTTCATAGACAAGGTTTTTTTCCCAGGCATTTTTTATTTTCTCTGCGAAGTCTTTTTTCAGATCTTCTCAGCTCTTTGTATTTCTCCTCACGTACCCGCGTCCTATAAGACTGCTGTATTGCCCGCTATGCAGCATTCTTACGTTCGGTCGCTAGTTTGCCTCATCATCAAACTAGTCGCTTCGATTTCTACGACTACTGAATAAGATGGAGTTGGCAGTACTAATGACAGTATTCTTAAGGCGTGTTCATTTCTCTATATATGCATATATATTTATTAATTTATGTAACGATTGCTCTATACGGATGCGAAACATGGGGTCTCACAAAACGGGAAGAAAACAAATTCCGCGTATTCGAGAATAAAGTTTTAAGAGGTATCTTTTGGAGGTAACTATGACGAGTAGGCAGGACAATGGAGGAAACTCCACAACCACGAATTGGAAGAGCTATACCGCAAACCTACAATAGTGAGAGTAATCAAGTCGCGAAGATTAAGATGGGCCGGACATGTAGCGCGAATGGGCAACGATAGGACCGTGCGTAGAATTCTTACCGGTAGATCAACGGGAAAGAGACCGACAGGGCGGCCGCGACGGAGACAGGAGGACAATGTTAGGTTTTACCTTGATGAGATCGGATCAGATGGTCAAGCGTGGAAGGAGAGTGCACAGGACAGGAAACGATGGCGGAGTCGAGTCGGTGAGGTCATGAACTTCCGGGTTCCTACAGGCCAATAAATAATAAATAATAAAAATTGATGTAACAGTCTTTTAGAATTAATTGTGTCTCAATTTTCAATAGTTCCAATATTACAGATTTCAAAAATATTTTCCAAATCGATCGGAATAAAACGTGTGACGAAAAATCTTTTAGAAGTTTCTCTCATTAGGGTCTGCCAGCTACGGGTGTCACAAGTGTGTAGAGGGAACTCCTTAACTACTGTTTGTCTGACTTTTTTCGTTTTTTAAAGGAACCTATTTTAGGGTGCTCCAAAAGTAATTTTCCATTTGTTTTGCTCCCTGTATGTATACAACCGAGAAGTGCGGTGCATATACCGATAGCCAGCCTCGTTGTTTAGTATTCAGTCGCTATGGAGTGGAGCGTAAATGACTTCTGGGTTCCTCCAGGTCAATAAATAATAGTAATAACTGACTCCGTGCAGGCGATAGCATCGGCATTTGGAATTCCATACCAAGAAGAATAACTTTCCGTGCAGGCGCTAACATCGTAGTTTCCGAAGTAGGCCTTTGACCACGGAAAGGTATTATTATTATAATTATTATTACCACGGAAAGGATACGAAGAAATTCCGCAAATCGTCTCAATTGGCAGCACCGTATCACTATGGTTGGCGAGGCCGCTTAGGTAGGTTGGTTATTTGTTTGAGATTTAAGTTATTGGGCAACCAATATCAAACAGTGATTTGAGTTTCCCAATGGCACAGTCATTTCCATGGTATAAATGCTTGGCTCAAATGAAAAAAATAAATCTAGGCTGTTTGCAGAGTAACTTCGGTCATTCGGTACTCAGTGGGTTCCTCCATGAGTTGAATCAGATCTGTTAGAATGTACTAACCAATTGGAGTTGTGCATATTAAAGTCTCCATGAACGACGGTCGAAGGTTGGGTGGTTAATTTGTACCCAGTCGACAGTACGCGCAAGATGTTCGAAAAGTGTTGCTGGTCGATCGTCATTTGGGGAGCGGTAGAGACAACAAAGGAATTTCACAGAGCTTTTCAGCACGATTTTCATCCAAATGATTTCAAGGCCGGATCCCGGTTGTAGTGCCGATGATGATGATGATGTCCAAGTTATTGGGTTACAATGCTTCTTGCCTGTGGTAAGCTAAATCACACCAGATGAAGACGCAGGCTCAACAACACATAGATCTTTGTTCCAAAACTCATGTTGTCACCGAAAGGGAAAACTATAGATCCCCGTTCCCCTCCCTCTACGAGTGTTTCCGGAGTCAAATCGGACGGAGTGAAGACGCAGACTTCACCCTTAAAACGAAATCTCGAGTGTAAGTTGTATCCTGGGCAACGAAGATACATCTAGTGAGCTTGTAGGGGTACGAAGTTGTGGTGCCGGCGTACGACACGGGGTTCTACCTTGTCCCTACAAGTTCTATAAGGTCCGCCGTAAAATAAAACTATTCACCAAGAAAAAGGAAATACGCACCCAGGATGCCGTGTAGCGGAAGTAATAGGATAGTGTATTGTCAAAGGTTCTTTTTATTTCAACAAATTTTTAATTAGGTGACAAAAATTTCGAATTACACCAAATGTTCTTATATTCACAACGAGCTTTTCGGTATTTAATTATGGTGACAAATCTTACTGCACTTGATTAGAGTACAGAAAACAGCTTTTGATTACGCTGATGATGAAACTGACGCACCTCTCTTAATTTAAAGTGTGTTTCCTCTTACAAGAGAAACGTGAAGTCTCTCTTTGGGGTGGGTAACCGGATCTCATAGAGGAGATCATGATGGGTATTCATGTATGTGTGAACATCGGTTCTTTCATGGGACAAGGCCATGAGAACGAAGCTGAAAAATCAAAAAGGATAATGGGCATCAATGAGATGTGAGTTCGGCTAAGTAAACAAGCCGTATCTCATTGGGTAGTAATGGATTTCTGTTTGCTCATGCCGCGAGGTCACGAGAAGCGGATCCAGAAATATTGAAAGGCAAAGAGATCGTGTATATCATTGTGTATGATGTGCATTGCAGCTGTATTGATAGGCCGCAATGCTTCGTGGACATGGTGCTAATTGGTTTTAGCATATTCACTGAGAATTGGTGTTTATGGCATCGCTGCCAAGGGTAAGTACACAATTCCTATTTGCGTTTGCTTATGCTATAGGATTTGGTTTATGCCTTTAGACGCAAAATGCGTGTATTTGCTTTTGTCCCTTGGACAAACGTCGCTAGCCAATGTGTATGTAAGAAAATTTATTGTACATATGGTGAGGCTGGGAATAGGCGACGCAATGATCGTTACCCTGGTTATGATGGTTACATTATATGTGAATTGAATTGTTTCTTTACAGGAATTCATCTAGGGAAAATGCATATGGTAAGATTGGGATTTGCCTGGCAACCGAAGGTGCCGTATTGGGTTTTGGATTTATGATCCGATAAGATGGACAGAATTGTTGTAGGGAATTTTGAATGCGAATTGGTGCATGACGGTAAGAATTCTCTTCCAGGAGCTTTCAGGTTATGCGTTAGATAACCTTGATGCGTGAAGCATTTACAGGTGCTAATGCAATTGCATTAGCGGGAAACTATGGATGTAGGTATGGGGGGTTCTTCGGGTAAGCTAAAAAGAACCCCCACAAGCTTACGAGTCGACCGGGGTCTCGGGTAAGGCCAGGATATCAGCTTTTCCTGCTTGCAAAAACTACCGGACGGGGTTACATTCGTTTTTGTGAAGCCGATGCCTCCGATTCTACAGATGCCGTTACCACGTGGCTTGCTAAATAAGGTTAAGACCGGATCCCAGTTGTAGCGCCGATGATGATGATGGCATTACCACTTGAACGTGGACAGTGTCTCGCCGGCGGATACGACCAAGTGGAGGTAATTTGTTTACAGTACGGTTGTTTATCAAAAAAATTGTATAATATTCCTGTTTACAGTTCCCACTGGAGATCCGATTGAGGAGCTAGTTTACCACCGGAATCTTTTATCTCAGAAGGTATCAACATGTCTTATCTCAACTTCAGTCCGGGCTTTCAGCCAAACGTCCGGAACATACCCGAAGATTCTACCCGATGATATTGGATCACGTACAGTGTGGCGGGGTGGTATCTCACATTAAGACGGACTTACCACCTAAACCAACTTTTTTACGAACCTCCATCATCCAAGCTCCGAAAGTAGACCAAGGATTTCTTCCAACCATCTCACGGTGTGCTCAGCGACTTTTTACTTACGCTCAGACTTCACCACTCTTTCGTTATTTTTGAAGGACCAAAAAAAAAATGTTTCTTTTCTTTTTTTGATAGAACAATTAAAGGCCGGCATTTTTGCAACATTTGTGAAATAAAAACAGAATCGATGAATGGTACCGAAAAATGAGTTCCAGAAGTGCTCCCAGCATTGAAACAAGTGCGTTATATCTGAAGGGAAGCACTTTTACTGGAATGAGTGGATTAATTAAATAAATATAGATTAATAAATAAAATTGTGAGAGAACACAAAATTCCCGTTATTTTTTGATCATCACGTATATTAGAATAATTTGTATTAAAATTAGTACTTACGTTTTTTCCTAAGACTTTCATCATGATTCTCACTTCATCAGAATCCACGCCACGTTCACATCCTTTTGGTTTTTTATCGGAAAACTCGAGAAGGTCTTCACAACTCACGGAATTTGAATCCTTAACCAAGGCTCCTTGTGTTAATGTCATATCTTCCTGACTGGAATTGTATGGCCTATCAGGAACATGCTCCATTTTATTAATCGAATTAGTCAGATGTCCTTTATTTTCACTGGCCACGGTTTTTCCCATCGCGGTGTCCACACTTTCCCGTATCTTATTAAACAGCGCATGTCCTTCGAGTTCATTGTTATTGCCAGAAGTTACTGGTAAAGCCTTTGCAACTGATTGTAATTTTGAAGCAGAACTCGATGACAAATTGGTTGAAGTCGAAGGTACGAACTGTAATTTCTTTTTTTCAATATCCAAGTTTCGAAGTTCGTCTTCATTAACATATAATTCAGATATTTTTGTATTATTGAAGTCCACCTCCTTGGCTTTGTTATATTCTTCCTTTTGAATAGAGAAGTTATAAAATCCGTCGGTAACATCAGGCGAAGCTAGTATATCGGTTTGGTTTATATTGTCCTCGAGAATCGATTCGAATTGTAGCGATGCAGAATCAGTATTCGATTCATTGATACCACCACGAATATCCTGTAGATTTTGATACATTCTAAGTTCGGCAGTTTTCTTCGAACATGGCTGTTGTCTGCTAGTGGGTCGGACTATAGCGCTGACAGGTTCGTGTGTAAATTTCTTCAAATTTACACTGGAAATCTTGTGTGTCTCATTAAAATTAGGTAAATGATTTAAATTTTTATCAGAAGCAATCCCTGGGAAAGGATTTTTTGATTCCTCATCTGGAGTGATTTCTGTAACTTTATTTAAGGTCCGTTGAACACCGTATGCGGGTATAATTAAAGGATGTTTGCGGACATGCCGTTTTGGATTAGTTTTTATTATTTTATTTCGATCTCTTGGCGGTAATGGTATTGGATTCGAGGTGTTGTCATCTGAGACTGGTGTCGAAGAATCAACTTTAATGTCTCTTTTCGTTGCATTGTCGGGAAATGTGTAGAATGTGTGTGTAAGATAACTGGGACTTTCACATTCCTTGTCACTTCCAACTGTAGGGATGCCAGTGTTTGAATTTAGCGGCGAATTCTCATCATTTTCTCCTGTAAGTGTTTTAGTTCTTTGTTTAAGTGGAAAATTTTTCATATTTGTAATTATATCACTTTTCTTCATTCGATTATTAAAACCTCTATTAGGGAGGGTCATGGGGCGTGGTGCTTCCTGAAGAGGTACTGTAAGCTGACCTTGGGTGTTTCGTAAGCTAGTCTCCATTGATAAAACATCAACTTCATGTTTTAAATGAACCGACCGGCGAGGCAGCGTCTTCGCAGTAGTTAATTCAAATTCATCTGTGTCCAAGCTATTGAAAAATGCTATTGAGGACTTGCGTTCAATTAAACTATTGTATGCTTCGCGTCCTTCTTCTGTTATGGAATTCTGTGAATGAAAATGAACGTGTGGAGAGGAGGGAATTTTTTTTTGTTTTTTTTTTGTAAGGACGTGGTGTTTTAAAGTGGTGGGAGGACAGGATTGGCGTTAGTGAGAAAAAACAAAGCGTTAAGGTAAAATGTTGATTAGGATTAGGAAGATCGTGGGTTAAAATAAAATTAAAAAAAAATTATTCCAAAAAAAGAAAAACAAATTGATATTAATTGAAAATTTTCTAATTGAGATTTCTAACTGCGCAAATTAATATAAAAATGGAGGTATAAGCATACAAAGTTAGAGTCCCAAAAACCCTAGTACAGATAATTCTACCATTACAATCTATCTTTTATGTTATATGTTTAACTTAGTTTGTTGTTATCTGATTATCCTATAACATTTCAGACAGCATGCTCATAGTG
Organism: Microdon myrmicae; assembly: GCA_963931805.1. Lineage (NCBI taxonomy): Eukaryota > Metazoa > Arthropoda > Insecta > Diptera > Syrphidae > Microdon > Microdon myrmicae. The sequence goes on from OZ007496.1 coordinate 112,298,067, forward strand.
GGAGAGAATCCTAAAGAAGTAAACCGTGGAATTAGTATGAACCGTGTTAAATGACTTTCATTTTGAACTGTTGTCCTTAAATATATTACTGCATTTTATAAGATTTTATACAACAAAACGTTATTATGAATATCGAAGTTCTCATATTTTATATTTAGAATATATTAAGTCATTTTTCGGAGTAAGTAGTCCAAGGGTGGGCAGTGAATTATGTATAGGGCGTCACTTTTATTTATGATTAATTTTAATGTTTTTAAAGAAAATGGGAATGATTGTATAAATGATTAAACGTCGAAAGTGAGAAAACACTTTAAGAGTTTTCCTAAATGCTTAAAACAGTTCGCTCACGAAAGATAATTGGGCAGTAGATTTGCCACCCACATAATATCAAGGATAAATACCCCTGACCATCGACGGGATAAAGGTGAAGTTGCACCTAACCAGGGAATATTCCCAAATTCTCCTGGAGAACCGGGAGAGCAATCACGTCCGGATGCGAGTCAATGCGGCAACGGGACTCATCTTTGATGACGAATCTCGTGATCCCGTATCGGAAATCAAATCTTCGGAGGAAAAACACCTCCAATTCATTAGGTGTTATGCTACTGTAGAGATTTGAAAACCGATGACTTTTTCGGTATTTTTTTTTTGGATGGATGAAAAAATGTATTATTAATAAAACGAATTGCACAGACCACAACCTCCACGCAGTCGTCGCAAGCAAAGGCTCACACCGAAAGTGGCTTTCGACTAATTAAGTCAAGCACACTCTCGGTCACCCTCGCGCACAAAGAGTCACGGCTGAATTGGCGTGGGCTCGACGCGGTACTACGTGGGTCTCACTCATAGAACGAGAACCGACGCCGGATCTTTCCCGCCAATTTCGTTTGACACACACCACATGTGTGGGCAATTGGCGCGAATACTTCACTTTGACATTAGCCGCCGCCACGACCGGACGTGTGAATCAATTAAATGAGTTCAGCATTTGCCACAGCCTACGTAGGAGACATCCGGACATCGGTTGCGAATTGGGGAAGACATCCCCAATTATGTATTAAGGTGTTTTTTTTTTTTCAACAAATACAAAATGGCTGCACACGGCCGTTTAAAAAAACGCGTTTTCAAAAAGTTGTTCCGGGGCTTGCAAAATATCTTGAACAGTTTTGATTATGCAAAAATTACAAAAAAAAATAATCTTTTTAAACTACATGAAAATGTATGAAGTATGCCGTACGAAATTTTGGAAATATGGATTTTTGGGAAAATGGCAAGCTTCTGAAAAAAAAATTTCGATTTTTCGACGTTTGTTTATTAATAACTTTTATAATTTGTAATTTTTGGCAAAACCCACCCGGCATACACTTCGTAATCTAATTAAGAAGGTACATTCGACTGATGTGGAATTGCTATGTTATTGCTTGGTGATGCATTTTCTTATTCGATTTTCTTTCGGTGTTCTTCACTACTTGCTTGTGTATTGTGTGTGTATCTGTTAGAAACGCCACAGTACTATGTCTCATTAGCTTGTATATACATTTTCAGGTTGATTGCTTTGTTAGTATACATTTGAGAGGTCAGCTTCACCCCACCTCCGTACGTCATACGTCGTGACTATGTTCAATAAAATGGTTTATCAGGTGTATGGATAAGTTTTTTCCGGTTTAACTAAGAGATCGCGCCAGTGAAAAGTAGGCCGCGTATTAATTTGGGACATACGTTATTTTGTTCGTCTGACATTTAACTACAAACACACACAAGTTGAGTCCGCCAAAAACTAGCGTCTTAGTTTTAACGTTCAGTGATCATGTCGAGTTTTGTGCCCGAAATAAATGAATAACCGATAACCACAACCTCTCCCATAAAAAGAAGTTTTCCTCCAAACTTTCCCCCAATAGTCCCTTTTAACCCCGAACACACCCTTTCCAACGCCTCAAAACCCCTAAACCGCCCCCCCCCCCCCCCCTGCTCAACCCATAACATCCCTTGCCACAATAACATCAAACAAATATCCCAATTTCACCAAAGCCCTTTCTATTAACCTATCACACCCGTCATTCCAAATCCTTTTACTCTCCCAACTCTACACAACCATCCGCCGTACCAGTTAGTTCCAATTATGATTCCACGATTCAGAAAGTATAAAAAACTATATAATTCTTACACACTAGATGACAATGTTCTTAGTACTAGTCTATCGTGCTGAATAATCGGGAGTCGTCACTTGTCGCTTTCCCTACCTCTTTCAAGCTGGAGTTTGTGATTGTCAAAATCACTCTTCCTCGGAAATCAATCTTTGTCATGTGCTTCTATATCCTGCCATCCTTGCCTATTGAAGTTTACGAGTTAGCCCTCAATGTTATCGACCATATAATCGAGCTGAGTACTTGCGGGGGCGACATCATAATCTTCGGATATTTTAATCTTCCACAACTCAATTGGACTTTATCTGACGATCATTCACACTTCACCCCCCACCCCACCTCGGCCAAGGAATCTCTCCTCATCGTTCAACTAGATGATTCTTGTCTCTGTCAGATAAGTAACGTTCGAAACCTTTTGGGTAGGCAATTTGACCTCATCTTTACAACATACCCTATCAATACATCTGTCTCACCCAGCCCCTTCGTCCTTACATCTATAGACCACCACCACCCCACCACTCTTCTCGTGACCTTCTTCCGAGTCCACTCACCACCACCTGTCCCCCGCCCAATCACTTTGCCTACGATTTCCATAAACTAACTTTCGCCTCATCAACGAGTTCCCAGGCAGCCTTTCGTTCAACTACGATCACCTATACGTTGAAGAAGCCATCACCCACTTATATACCGAAACCCTTTACTCCATTTCCCCGTTCGTTTCCTACTCTAGACAAAGAACATCAAACTCTTCCCCTCCATGGTACAATCACAAGCTTCGCTCCCTGCGCAATACAATGAATATGTTATGGATCATCTTCTCTCGTAATCGAACTATACCTGACTACTCCAACTTTCTTGGTTGTTACCTCCAATTCACGGAACTTTTCAAGACCCTTTATCGCAACTATCTTACCAAAACTCAGACCAATCTAAAAACTGACCCCAAAACCATCTTTCACTTCGTCAATCATAAACGTAAATCCGATGGTTACCCCATATCGCTTATTTTAAACTCTCATACCTCATCTGATCCTGTCACCATTGCCAACTTCTTCGCAATTCAAGCAGTCGTTCTCTAATGACTCCTTTGTTCTTGACCCGTCATACTTCAACTACCTACCTAACTTTTCCCCCGGGCCCGTTCTCCACAATTCTTTTGATCCGACTTTAATTGAATCCAAGCTACTGCAACTCAAAGACGAGTTTACATCGGGCCTTGATGGTATCCCTGCAAACCTCCTCAAGAAATGCTCATCCACTCTCTATACTTCCCTCTCACGGATCTTCAATCTCTGACTCTTTCAAGGCGTATTCCCTCACATTTCGCAAAACTCGTTCATCACCCCCACATCCAAGAAGGGTCCCAAAAACGATATCGCGAACTATCGCCCCATCACCGAACTGTCCCACTTACCCAAGATTCTCGAAAGCATTCTATACGAATCGCTTAGTTTTCCTTGCAAATCTTTTATTTCATCAACGCAACATGGTTTTCTCAATGGCCGATCAACTACAACCAACCTCGTTGAGTTCACATCCTTTATACTATCAGCACTAGAGGACGGTATCAACGTCGATATGGTCTCAACCGACCTCAGTAAAGCATTCGACAAAATTTCTCACAATCTAATCCTCTTCAAATTATCCGCCCTCGGCTTCGAACCTGGATTGCTGAAATGGATTTCTTCCTATCTAAAGGATAGACTTTATTCCGTTCGGTTTAGGTCCACGATATCCAATCTCTTCCTTGCCGCCTCTGGGGTCCCTCAAGGTCCTCTCTTATTTATATGTGCCACTAATAAGGTAAGGTCATTAAGAATGCTTGTCCCTATACGCTGATGATACCAAGTTATACAAGATCATCAAGTCACCTCTTGATTCTGCACTGCTGCAATCAGACATTGACACCTTCTCGACTTGGTGTGACAAAAATTGCTTTGTACTTAACATCGCCAAATGCCAATCTATAACCTTTTCCCGTAAGGGTATTCACTCATCCTCATGTTCCTATACCCTTCATAACCAACCCCTGACCTTTGTCCAATATATTTGAGATCTTGCGATCTTTTGCGACAGGGAACTTAACTTCCTCTCTCATTGATGAGACGACCCGGAAAGCCTCTATGGGGGTTGAAGTATGGGTGCCAACGTATGGCACAGGATTCACTTTCTTCCCCACGTACTTACGTCGTCCAAAAATTGTCTACTGTGGGGGTTTCTCTATTCTATATGAGAAACAACCCACACCTCTTCTACCCGCGGATTCGTGAAACGATGGTATAAGGAATTCTCCGACCCTTACGTTACTTGATCCCTTTATCTTACCCTCGTCCGTCCACTGCTTGAATATGCTAGCCAGGTATGGTCTCCTTATCAGAAGATCGATATCTGTAGAATCGAAAGTATTCAACGCCGCTTCCTTCGGTTCGCTCTCCGAGGGCTAGGATGGGAAAACTCCTTAATCCTTCCCCCGTATATTAACCGACTCAAATGAATCAACCTCAGAACCCTTGTGGAGCGCAGGGTGGTGGCTGACAGAATATTCATTCATCGGGTCCTCTCCGGCTCGGTCGACTGCGCCTACCTCCTTAGCTTAATTCCCCTGAACACAAACCCTCGAAATACACGTAATCCCCGCCTGCTCTGCATTCCCGCCCACGGGACCTCTTATGGTTTGAACGAACCCCTTTCGCGGACGCTGAGGAATGTCAATTCCAATTCCACCTTGTTCGACTTCGGCCTCTCTACCCATACTCTCAAGTACCACCTCCTAAACGATTCTCACCAACAATCTTAAGCGACGCTTCTACACTCTACTATAACCTGCCCCCCCCCCCCCCCCCCCCCCCCCCCCCCTCTATACCCTTCTTAAGTTGTCCTGGTTACCTTAAGTTAAGCCTAGTTAAGATAGTTCTTAAGCTCTCTAGCTTGTAACTTAGATATACTTTAGATGTAGGTAATTATGTTGCTTGAATTAAGTCAATAAATGGGGTGGTTGCCCCACTAAACTAAGAAGGGACTGAACATCCCCAAATATAGAACCCATATCAGATGCAGCACTTTCCGTTCCCATTGCCATTTTGTCTGTCGTTATCCTTCCCCTTTCTCTTAATCCCCTTATTGTTTTATTGGTTTTTCGTTTGGTTTTAATTCGTTGACTTTTAAAAAATATTAAAAGTATTAAAAAAAAAAATAAAGTCCTTTTTTATTTTACGTAATAGATATAATACTAATAACTAAAAATGTAAGAGGACCTTCTCTTATACAGAGTTATGTTATATAATTTATGTTAATTATAAACATAATCACAAACAAATAAACAAACAAAAAATGCCGAAAGTCTGTTATGTAATAGTTGGCCTCGCTCCCAGGTAGCGTGTCTACTTGTCCTGAAAAGAATGAGGGATCTCTTTAGACCGCTACTGAGGGGACCCGTTGCGATCGCCGCCGTGCTTCCTCAAACCAGAGGGTAGAGTAGCGACCGATCGTAGACGAAGCTAGTGCCGCAAACTGCCTAGGGCAACAGCCAGCGGCTTCTGCTGGCTTCCGTGGGGCAAGTGATCCTCGGCGTCAGCGATAATCTGTGGATAAACAAAAGGGGCGAGAGCCACAGCTCTACTACCAGTCAAGAATAAAACTTCGTTTTTTTTAAGGCGTAGAGGCGCTTCTTTGTTCTTTCAGTTAGAAGTTGTCCAGGATTTACTATCCTGTTGGTCTCCTGCAGCACTTCCTCCAGGAACCATGTACACCAATCAACTGCCACCCCGAGATCGCGATGCATCTTCCTTTTAAATGGAAACAAATCGAGATTTGTATCTTGAAACGAACGATTCAAATGGAAAATCTCAATTTCGATACATTGGATGTGGTGTTCAATGTTTGTTTAAGGATAAGAATTCAGTTTTATGAATTCTCATGAAACTATAGTGCATATGAGGATATGCATTGGCATTTAGGTTTTGTTTGTTTATGGCAAATTGAACATCTGGTTCGATTTGCCATGGGTTTGGTTTATTTAGTTTATGAGGGATTTTATCAGATTGGGATAATGTATTTCTGGATTTTGAATTTAGATTATGCCGTGGGGCAAATGCAAGGCGATAAACGAATATTTGATTGGTTTATTGCGAATTTTTGAATTTGGATTAATGTTTTATGTTAATCTAGGTTTAGGTGTATGATTATGGGATTTGGATGTATGTGTGGGGGAAAGAGATGGTAGGCCGTTTCAGAGTGCTACAAGGTAAACACTTTAATGCAATAAAATTATGTAACTTAGAGTGCTCGCGAAGAGCCAGTAAGCTAATTAAAAAATATGTAATTTTACAAATAGGATTTAGCATTTAATCATAATAATAAGACAAAATGTAATTTGAACAAAGAAATAAATGCGTTTTTAAAGAAAAAAAGAAGAAAAGAACAGCACGACAACAACAGGGTGGTGTCAAGAGCATGGAATTAAATTTTTACGGCGGCCAGCTTAATTCCAGACATAAACCCCATTGAGAACTTGTGCGGAATCCTGGCAAGGGCGGTTTACGATCAGGAAAAGCCAGAAATTCAAAACGTGGAACTCAAAGAAAGAATTGTTGAAGGTTGGATTAAAATATACTAGACAATACTTTAAACAATCTTATTCCCAGACTGCCACGAAGATTGTTAACTATTATAAGAAATAACGGACAAAGCATTCCATATTATATAATTATACAAAAAATTAAAATATAAATGTCTTGAGTTTATACTTTTTCAGGGGGGAAATTTGGGTTTTTTTCATAAAATAAATTACCATTCCTGGTAAAAGGGCAAATAAGCCATTAAAGGGTTTTTCCTGAATTGGTGTCGGTTGACCCTTTTTTGTGACAAAACTAGTCATAAAATTTTATTACTCATTCCAAGAAAACTGAAAATTTACGTTTGAGTCTATAATTTTTCCGAGCACCGTGTAATTGTATCGGTTTTTTAAATTTATATTTTAATATTTGAATTCATTCATTTGAAGGTATATAAGAAATGTCCGTAAGCCTAGTGTTAACATGCGACGATCTTCTTGACCAGAGTTCAAGAATTTGGAAATCACCTTTGGCATAGTTTGGTATTTCTGCTCGTGAAGATTTATTTGACATATTTAACTCCAAATATCTCAAGTCTTACCTCACCAACTAATGACTGTCATATATGAAATCATATACCAGGTATACCGGTATGAAGTGAGACATAAAACATCAATTTTAAATGGGAAAGTATAAAACATTTTTTTCTAAGTTTTGGCCATTGTTTTCTACACATTTCGACCACCTTTCTGGCAATTTGTGGATACCACACCAATAAAACCGGTCGTCTTTTGAGGCAAACCATTCGGAGAACCAATTTTCGACTTCTTCGTAGAAATGGAAGTGCTGCTCAGCCAATGCGTATCCCATCAATGAAAACAAATGGTAGTCGGAAGGAGCCAAGTCTGGTGAATACGGCGGGTGGGGTAACACTTCCCAACCGAGAGCTTTTATTAATTTTTTTTTTTATTAGACTTCTCTCGGGAGAGGCGAACCTATAGCGCCGAATGGGCGCCCTGAGCTGCCATCAAATAACTGTTGCAGTTCTTTTTGAACACTTGCAGGTTGTAACGCTCCGGGAACACTCGCGTGGGAAGGGAGTTCCACAGCTTCTCTGCCCTGTAACGGAACGAGTTCTGATGCAGGGATGTTCGCGCCGTCGGGAGATGAACCACAAACGGGTGCGATCCGTCGAATTGTCTTGTGGAGCGCATATAAACCGAATTGCGTGGAACAATACCGAGAATCTCCGAAGATCAGCACCTGTGATAATATCTGTAAAACAGACAGAGGTCGGCTACGCGCCTTCGATGTGTTAGCGACTGTAGTCCCGACGTCAGCGCCGAGTCCCCGATCAGGCCGATCGATCGTCTCTGTATGCTCTCATGTAGGTCGAGGGTATGTTTAGGAGCCGAGCTCCAAACATGAGAGCAATATTCGAGCGCGGGTCTAATTTGGGATTTATATACGAGAAGTTGGGCCGGAGTAAAATATTTCTTGGCTCTAAAAAGATAGCTCAGTTTTCCTGAGGCTGACCTGGCGATACTCGACACGTGTTTATGCCACGACACATTCCCACAGACCGTGATGCCGAGCAATTTCAAGCTTTCCCCAGCCTCGAGGGGCCGGCCATTCATCATCAGCTGTGGAATCGATGATCCACTTTTCTTTGTGAATGTTGTGTATTGTGCCTTCGTTGCATTGAAGTCGACGAGATTAGCCCTTCCCCGCTGCAGGACCCTATCTAGATCCTGGTTCAGAGAGTCAATCTGTCTACATCTCAGCTGATGCGATGCAGATGCACCAATCGGTCGAACACTCGAAAAGGAGGAAACAAGCGTAGTATCATCCGCAAAACGGAACACTTTGTTATCCGTTGTCTCCAACAAATCATTTATGTGAAGCAAGAACAAGGTGGGAGCCAAAATAAAACCCTGTGGCACCCTTGAATTAACAGAATACAGATCCGAACACTCGCCGTCCACAGCAACCCGGATCGATCGATTTTCAAGGAAGCTCTTCGTCCAGTCGCAAAGCTGTTGGGAAAGTCCATATGGACGAAGTTTGCTCAGCAATGTCCCGTGCCAGACGCGGTCAAAAGCCTTGGAGATATCCAATGCGACCGCCCTTGACTCACCATGCCGTTCAATCGCAGATGTCCATATATCCGTTATAAGTGTCAAAAGTTCTCCCGTGGACCGCCTGCCACGGAATCGGTATTGACGATCATTCAGGAGTCCGTTGCACTCCAAATACTTAACCAACTCTGTATTGATGACTTTTTCCATTACCTTAGATAGAATAGACAGTAATGTTATCGGACGGTGATTTTGTGGGAGACACTTTTTTCCCGTCTTTGGGATTGGTTGAACTCGAGCGATTTTCCAGCAGGCAGGAAAGGTCCTCCGTACATAAGATAAACGGAAGAGTCTGCCAAGAACCGGCGATAGTTCTGGAGCACGGTTCTTAAGTACTATTGCTGGTATTCCGTCCGGGCCGGTTGCCTTCCTACAATCCAGTTCACGTAGAATGCGTTGGATAGTGCGCGGACGAAATCTCACATCCCGCATGGAAGACTGTACCGGCGAGATCACAGGTGGCTCCAAAAGGCCGGGATCGAGGTTGGAATTCGCGGAAAATAAATTCGCGAACACATTAGCTTTATCCTTTGAATTCGTGACTAACGTCCCGCTGTCTGTAACCAACGGAAGAAAAGAGGAGGTTGTGAAGTTACCGCTGACAGCTTTTGCCATTGACCAGAAGGAGCGCGAACCAGTTGGGCACCGAAGGAGCTTATTGATCATCCTGTCGTTGTGAGCTTTCTTCGCGGTATCAATCGCCTGGTTGCACGCGTTTCTGATTCTAACAAAATTCGTTCTGTTAACATCGGTGGGATTGGAGCATCATTGCTTAAAAGATCTATTTTTCGCCGCTGTAATCAGTTCGCATTTTTTATCAAACCAAGGTTTATCAGACGAACTTCGTTTGATGGAATGTGGAATATACATCTCCATCCCCAGAAGAATAATCTCTGATACCGACTCCGCACAAGCGTTAACATCCAAGTCTCCGAATCACACCCCGGACCATGGAAAGGATGTGAAGAAATCCCGCAAATCGTCAAAGTTAGCAGCCCCATACTTCCATACATGGAGAAGCTGCCTAGGCCGGCTATTCGCTTGATATGCAAGTGCTTGCGCGGCAGATACCAAGCAGTGATCTGAGTTTCCCAGTGGCGTAGAAACCTCTACGGTATAAATACTCGGTTCGGATGGCAAAAACAGATCCAGGGTGTGCGCATAATCGTCTCGGGCATTCGGCACTGGCGTTGGCTCCCCCACGAGTTGAGTCAAGTTGTGGCTTACAACAAACATCTCCGCCAGCCTCGTCGTGTTTCTTTGACGGGTTTTGCTGTATGACTCGGAGCATTATCATGCAACAAAATTACCCTTCCGTGTCTTGTGGCCCATTCTGGCCGTTTTTCGATCAATACATGGTTCAAATTTATCATTTGTTGTCGGTAGCGTTGCGCATCAACAATTTCGCCAGGTTTTAGAAGTTCGTAATACACCACCCCCTTCTGGACTCAGCAAACACAGAGCATTGTCTTTTTTTCGAATCGAGCAGTCTTTGCAGTCGATGTGGACGCTTCTCTTGGATGTACTCATGATTTTTTGCGTTTAGGATTTTAAAAATAAATCCATTTTTCATCACCAGTCACAGTTCGATGCAATACTGACTTCCTTTCGTGTCGTAGAAGCAACGTTTCACATGTGGTGTTTCGCTTTTCCATCTGCCTGTCATTCAATTCATGTGGCACCCAGTTTCCACACTTTTGGATCTTTCCCATAGCTTTTAAACGGTCAGAAATTGTTTGTTGTGCAACGTTTAACATTTGTGCCATTTGTTTTTGACTTCAATTGTCATCTTGATCCAATATTGCTTGCAATTCGGCGTCTTCAAACTTTTTTGGTGGTCTTCCACGCTCTTCATTTCGCACATCAGAATCATTATCTCTGAACCGCTTAAACCTTCTTTTGCATGTTGCTTCCGATAGAGCATGATCACCATAAGCCTCGACAATCATTCGATGCGACTCTGCAGCACTTTTCTTCAAATGAAAACAAAAAATTAATGCTTTCCCCAAATCATCATTTTCTAGTACAAAATTCGACATTTTTAACAGGAAAAAAAAGATGTTGTTTGTACAATGACTTGATGCATACTACATATGTTTGACAGATGTCATAGCACCCAAATAACAAAAATATAAGGGCTCGTTCACAACAAACGTTCCCTATCGATACATTTGTATCTTGACGCTCACTTCACACCGGTACACCTGGTATATATAAATTAACAATCGTTAGTTCATTAATTCACTCAAAATGATGTTGTCGACGTCATATTAGTTGCTACCGATCGACTATGTCTGTTCTAAATGTAAAATAACTTACACTTTATGTACTAGAATGCTCCTCTTAAAATATTGCCCATCAAACGAAACAAATTCTTTGCGATATTTGACCATATATGCATTTTTTTTTTCGATTTATAACATTTAATACAGAAATATTTATGTCAAAAACTTGTACTAACGTAGTCAATTGGGATATTTATTTTCTTTATAACTCTCAAAAGATGTTTCACAACTATTTTACCTTTAATATTTATATATTTATCATATTTATATCTCAAAATTAATTTAATGTCTATTTTTATGGTTAATCAAGAATGCCTTTAGCTGCTCATAAATAAATTCTACATATAAAGAAAATAATTCTCAGAAACTTGTTGTTTAGTTACGTAAGATATTTAATGTGTAATACCTGTTTACTTAAAAATATATTTGGTTTAAGTGCATTTAAATATATTTTAACCATTTAAACTTCAGTAAACAATCATTTTTGTGTATTCAGAAATATTCATTGTCGTCATCATCATTTCCTCTTTTTTCAATTAATCATTTATTCAAATCCAAGTGAATATTTATTGTTACTTGTTGTGATTATTATATGTTTGGACGAATGCTAGCATTCGTCGATTTTGTTTTAATATAAGTTTTGTTTTCTCTTTTTTTTATTTTATAATGCAGTATGGTTTTAATTCTTAACCCTATTTAAAAAATAAATACTTTTAATTTTCATATGAAAAGTTACATTTTGATAATACAGATTGTCGTCTATAGCTCTGTTTATGTAATATCGTAGTTAACAATTTACTCAGTTATTCAATATTTTATTGTGAAAATTGTCGATTAAATAAATTTAAATTAAAAGTTTACTAAAGTACCAAACCCAGTTATGCTATTGTGATAACTAGCATGTAAAAAGTATGTGTTAAATCAGTATATGCCTAGTAGTTATTTGTAGAAAAACTATTTCGACAAGGTCTTTATAGTTATTATAGCTAACAATGCACACATAAGACGCGTAAGTCTTTTAAAGTACACAGTAAGGCTTGTTTTTCATACTTTGAGCCTTACAAGTAAATACATAAATCGAAACTATGCCAAGTTTTGATGGAGTACAAAACGTTTATTTATTTTGATAAATATAAAAATAATGGTATATACAGTTATTTAATGAACAGTTTGAATGTTTCGAAGCAATTCAAATATTGGTTTAGGTTATAAAAATTACTAACTAAATTATATGAGTAGAGAAATGGGATGGAATATACCACATGTCCGCGGTTTTCCAGCTAACGTCAAACCCACAGTATGTATGTGCTTAATAATATGCGTTTAGGCTTGTTTCATATAAATCTTATAATAAAATATCAAAAGGTCTTATTCCATTACAGCTGTTATCTGTTATCATGTCAAGTTCAAACAATCCTTGTTTGCTTAAATTTAAAATTTTAGTCGTTATTTTAGTATACTTTTTAGTATGAGCTAGTTATTACTGGAAAAACCTTTTTGTCCTTTCGCAATTCTTCTATGAACTTGCATAAAAATAGAATTTGTTTTCACATTTCTCTTGCTCAAAATCATAATGCAATATTTACGAAAGCGACTATTTTTTAAATTATATTTTTCAATTTCAGTTAGTTATTACTAGAGACACTCAAAATGAGTGTCTAGAAAAATAATCAATTTTTGTCTGCAGGAGAGATTGCAATACGAGGTTACCCGAGTGTTAAATAATTGTCCCTTGTTCTCGGCGACGAGGAAACCCTGTCATGACAGAGTTGCATGATGTGCGTTTTCTGCTTTACTTTTTGGCATTTTGTTTATTTCATTCTTTTATTTGTATTTACAAAAGTCCCTTTAATTTTACACAAATACATTCAAGGGAGGGTGGGAGCGAACATACAGGGCAAAGTCTCCGATTGCTTTCAACTCGGCGAAGGCCAGGACGATCCTTGTCCCTGTTCAATCCAAGTTAACATGCAGTCTCCACCACTGCATAGCTACTTTGGCACCCGCCAAGTAGTGAACCAATGCATGCATCGACATCCTGAGAAAGGTTGGCGCAAGGCTAATAACCTTGCCCGGAAAAACAAATAATAATGGCAAATTTAACAAGCCTCGGATATGGACCGGATACACGACGACGACCACGGAAACGAAAATGGCTAAACGATTTGAGAGTTTTCTCATGGAACATCCGCTCACTATACAGAGCTCGGACTGCATAGCAACTAGGCGATGCCCTGTCCGAATATAAGACTGACATAACAGCATTACGAGGGTTGCCTTTTATATTTCGGGATTAGAGAACAAAAATAAATATTGATCATCGAAAATCACATTATTGTTTTTCAAAATATTCCCCATGAAGATCTATACACTTTTGCATGCGTTTGAACCAATTGTCGAAACACTTTTGCCACTCTGATTGAGGTATCTCCAACACATGCATTCTGAATGCAGCAACCGCTTCTTCAGGTGTCGAAAAACGTTGACCTCTCAGTTTGCTTTTTACGTACGGGAATAAAAAGAAGTCATTCGGTGCCAAGTCAGGACTATACGGCGGATGACCCATCAAATCGATGTTTTGGGTATTCAAAAATGCAGTTGTCGCAGCCGATGTGTGAGAGCTCGCATTGTCGTGGTGAAGAGTGATCCGTCTTCGGCGGTTGGTTTTCCTGATTTCTTGGAAGACAACTGGCGAACAAATGAATTGACTGTTCTGCGTTGTTCTAGTGGTACGGTTGCGACATGTCCAGTTTTTCCGAAAAAAACAGGCGACCATTTGCTTGGAAGTGCTTCGTGCGCGAACAACTTTTGTTGGATTTGGCTCATCTTGAAACACCCAGACAGTCGACTGCTGTTTACTTTCGGTTTTCTAGTCAGCCAAAAACTGAAGCCTGCCATCATCGGCTTTAATACAATAAACGAAAGGCTATGCACTCTTCGTGTGGGAGGCAATTTTAAGAACATAAGCCTCATAAACGTTCACGACCTACAAAAGGAGTCCGACGAGAATGAAGAATTCTACGAGAAACGTCGAATGGGCCCTCAATGCCTGCCCAAGATACAATGTGAAAATCGTTCTTGGTGATTTGAATGCGAAAATAGGTCGCGAGTCGGTTTTCAAGCACTACGCAGGTTCCCATAGCTTGCATGACAACACTAATGACAATGGACTACGAGTCAACGAACTGGCAGCATCAAAGAACTTGGTCGTTGCGAGTACCAGGTTTCCGCATAAAGGTAAAGGTTTCCACAAAGCCACCTGGGTATCATCTGATGGAGCCACTCGCAACCAAATTGACCACGTGTTGATAGATCGCCGCCACTTCTGGATGAGAGTCTGATGACGAAGAGCTCAGAAGATCTGAGCCGGGGGAAAAACCTTGTCTGTGAAATAGAGAAAAGTAGAGAGCGAGATTCGCGTCAGGCGCGGAAGTTCTACTAAATAATCCGCGGTATGATGCCGTACACACCACACTGCACTTACTGCAAGGATAAAGAGGGTAATTTGATCACCGATCCTGAAGGCATTCTGGAGCGATGGGAAGGACACTTCAATGAATTGCGAAATTGTCAGCTCACAGAAGAATTGGAGGCTCCACCAATGCTAGATCAATACCAAATGCTGCCGCCACCAAGCATTGAGGAAACAGTAAAAGCCATAAGACAGCTCAAACCAAATAAAGCCCCCGGGGCTGATGGCATACCAGCTGAGATGATCAAACAAGGAGGACACCGTTACATCACGCAATTCATGAGATCGTGGTGCACGTATGGGAGCAAGAGGAAGATTGGCGTCGTGGAATAATTTGACCCATACATAAGATAGTAGATATCATAGTGTGCAGGAACTATAGGGATATAACATTGCTAAGTATCGCCTGTAAGATACTCTCCTCTATCCTACAAGACCGGGTAGCCCCATGCGCTAGAGTCATCATTGGCCGATATCAGTGTGGCTTCATCCCAGGCAAATCAGCGATTGCTCAGATATTCACCCTTGGGCAGGCGATGGAAAAATGTCAGGAATTTCAGATTCCATTATATAAACTATTTATACAGTTTAAGGCCGCCTACGACAGCATAGCCAGGGTAGAACTATATAATGCCATGATAGAGTTCGGCATTCCAAACAAATTGATTCGATTTTGTAGCTCGACCATGATCAACGCAACTAGTCAAGTAAAAATAGCGGGATTGCTGTCCAAACCAATAAACATCTTTAATGGACTCCGACAAGCCAGATACTTGCCTACGCAGATGACATCGACATCATCGGTAGAGCCGAATCGGCTGTACAGGACTCCTTCACCCAGATCGAGTAGGCGTCACAAAAACTGGGACTGCACATTAATGAGGGAAAAACTAAGTACATGGGGGCAACTTCTGCGAAGAGAAGACCTAACGTTGGTAAACCTATCAGGGTGGTGGAGCACGAATTTGAAGTAGTGCAATCCTTTAACTACCTTGGGTCAATAGTATCAGCCGATAACAATATGGAAGAAGAAATACGCGAACGGCTGATCAAATCCAACAAAGCCTAGTATGGTCTGTCATCATCATCATCGGCACTACAACCGGGATCCGGACTCGGCCTTATTTAGCAAGTTTCGAGGCTTGTTAAATTTTCCATAATAATTTATTTTTATGGGCAAGGTTATTAGCCTTGCGCCAACCTTTCTCAGGATACTATGGTCTATCAAGACTCATTAAATCCCGAAATTTATCCAGAGCATCCAAGCTACTACTGTACAATAATATAATAATAATACATGGTATTACCAGTACTCATGCATGGATCTGAGACCTGGGTGCTTAATAAAAGGCACTCTGAACTCTTGGCCGTGTTCGAGAGAAAGGTCTTAAGGAGAATTGTTGGCCCCGTATGTTAGGGAGGACGATTCCGGAGACGCTACAACCATGAGTTGTACGCAATCTACCTTGAAGCCAATATTGTAAGAAAAATCAACCTCGGTAGACTCCGGTTGGCGGGACACCTAGCTCGAATGAGCGAAGAGGAGCCTGCCCAGAAAGTCCTTTGTGGCAGGATGTATGGAAGGAGACAGCGCGGCAGATCTTGGAGGGATGGCGTAGACCAGGACGCCCAGAGCCTGGGAGTGTCAAACTGGATGACATCGGCTCGAAATCGGGACCGGTTGGGAGATTTGTTAAATAAGGCCAAGACCGGATCCCGGTTGTAGTGCCGATGACGATGATGAACTAATTCTATGGAAAAAGGTTATAAACTCGCTGCGTCTCTTTATTTTTTAAATTGGTAATATTATAATTTCCTGTCACATTTTTAAGGCTGGTTTGATATCAAAACCGTACCCTGTTTAAAGTCGATTTAGATAGTTTGTTTTTTAATAAGTCACTCTGGTGGGCGAGACAGCTAGCTCGAATGAGCGAAGAGGAGTCTGCCCGAAAAGTCCTTTGTGGCAGGATGTGTGGAAGGAGACAGCACGGCAGGCGTTTTCTGCGATGGTGGGATGGCGTAGCCAAGGAAGCCCAGAGCTTGGGAGTGCAAAACCGGTTGACATCGGCTCGAAATCGGGACCGGTGGAGAGACTTGCTAAGTAAGGCCAAGACCGGATCTCGGTTGTAGTGCCGATGATGATGATGATGACTTCGGCAACTGGATGCATGAACAAAGACAAGTAACTGTACATTTTTCATCAAATATCATTTTTTATGATTTTCACCTTAGTGGATTTATGAATGAGTACACTTGTCGCATTTGGGCTGATGAAAATCCAAGGACAATTGTCGGAATATTTACATGCTCACAAAAGGCCAGGGTGTGATGTGCATTTCATGTGGGACATTCTGTTTCAGTGAGTAGCGAGCATTACCGGGCAGTGTTATCTTACTTTTTTTGGCTGCAATTGGATGCTATCGATAACGGAAATATGAATGAGAAGTTTCCTGCACGCATAGTAAGTCAATTAGCCACTAAGATCATGCGACTGGTCGTCTTTGAACTTTTTCCCAAGTGGTTATTTTAAGAATGAGGTCTTTGACAATAAGCCAACTCCAACGAATATTGGCGAGATTGAGAAGCATTTATGTAGTGATGTTATCAATAATTTAGATCATCGGTTGGAGGTGTGCCGGTCAAGCCGTGTCGAACCTTTGGCCCGTAAGGTTACCATGGATCAAACAAATCTGTGAAACCAGCTGATTCAATAAAGACATCCTTAATTTATCACATGCACTTTGTTTTAATTACTTTTAACATCTATTCTTCTTGGAGCATCCGTTGTTATGATTATGGATTCAAAGTCTTTCTCGTTTTTACTTGACAAATTGCTATTTACCCTCTTTTTGAATATATGGACGAAGTTCAATAGAATGTCTTCAGTCGGCTTATTTTAAATTGAACGACTAAGGCACTAACTGGGAAAAAGTCCGCATACTGCTTAAATGATTTAATTAACTTACGCAGAAGCGAAATTCATGGTTCCTCGGTTGTGCGATGAAAAATTCCATTCCATTAATAATTAGTTTATATATAAATTAAAACCTAAGGTAATATAATATAATGTGGCAGTACTAGAGTAAACCACAACAACCGCTTTTTATATTATTTCATTTTTTTAAATGTACTTGGCAAGAAGTGGCTAAGTTGGCCGGTTATTCGGAGAAGTTGGCATGACGCTTCCGAACAATAGATTAATTAAATATTTAAACATTTTTCTTAGTTATGGGGCAGGACTAGGTGGAATGTGAGGAATGAAGTTTTTTCGGAATTCAAATTCCTCAGTATCCGTGGATGAGCTATCACTAGAGAAAGCTGGTTTTACTTTAACATTACTTAGAGTGCTACTAGGACGTTGTTGCAACCATAGAAGTTCATTGCGTTTAATTGTTGAAGCGGGAATTTTTTCTGGCCAATGGAAGCCCAGTCCTGGCGGCAGTTGAATAGTATGTTGCTTCGGCAGTATTGTTGATGGTGGCGTTAGCGACTGCTGTTGAGTTTGATGTTGGGGTGGAGGCGGTGGGGTCATTTGGGGCTTTACAATAATTTTTTTGCCATCTTGGTTTGGATTATAATATGTTGTGGATGTTGGACTTTTTCCGGTTAGTTTGGTTACGTCGAACTCGTGGAATACCGCACTACGGCTTCCGTTAAAATTTGATCCGTTCATGGCAAAAGCACGAGGCGGCTTTATAACATGCATGGCATTTATGCCATAATTATTTCCAGGACCTCGTCCACCGAAATCATATATTTTTTCGTCGTAGGCGATCTGTGGTGAGTGACTTAAATGCTGCTGAATATCATAAGAGAAATTCTGCATAGTCCCTCTATATCTACGTTGAGAGTGATCATTGCTATAATGGTAATGTGGTGCTGATTTAATGCTTGCATTGGAACCGTATAACTTGTCTTGAGTTGACTCGTCATTACTAGCAGATAGCGCTTTTCGACTAAGATATTGTCTTCGTCGCTTAGACGATGCTCTCGTCCGTATATCGCACTCAGAATGTGCAATACTACGGTCGAAATCGCTTTCTTCATCACTAGAAGTGGAGGTAGAGTCAAGAATAATTGGGTTATAACTCAAACGCCGCAAGGTTCGTGCCTTGATACTACGCGGTTTGTAATGTATTACTTTGTTACTACTTGATTTGGCTCGGAAAGAACCAGAATTCCGATTAGCGAAGTTTGCTTGGCGTGTTTGACCTCCACTACGGTGATGAGGTTCGGATAAAACGGGTGATTTCAAATTGAAATTATCTGTGAAGGACATTGATCGTTGCCGACTGCTTGAGTAATCACCAAGAGGAGAATTTTGAATTTGAGAATGGGAGTATATTGATGTATTACTAGTATTAACGTTTTTTATTGGCGAAGACGAGGTATTCATTTTTGTGCAATTGTTTGCGGCTAATTCATTTTTCACACTTATGTAACCTCGAGCTTCCATGGAACTGCCACTGAAGCTGACATCTTTTGGGCTAAAATAACTATCCTGAGGGGAATAACTACTCTTCTGGCTACTTCTACGGGACAACGAAAGATTTGTTTCTCTCGAAGCAAACCCAGTGTCGGGTGTACTCGAGCGTTTATCTTCAATTTTGTCAATAATATCATTATAATGCTGCAAATGTTTATCTAAGTGACTAGCTCCTGAGTTAAAATCGAACTTTGTGGGCATTCCAAACTCATATAAACCGGATGACTTTAGACTTCCGGCAGCTGTGCTAGCACTACTAATTTCACCTTCTAAAGAAGATACAATATTGGCAAATTTCTCATTTAACAATGTTTCAGCAGATTCTGCTTTATCTAATTCACTGTAGGTTTGAATAAAATCTAGATTCAAAGCTTTTAACGTGTTTTCAATATCTAATAAGTTTTCTCCGATTAAATCGCGTGCTGGCCGACCATCGCCTGCTTCTACATCATTCCGGTAATCTACGTTAATCGGCCGGCTAAGAATTTCACGTGATTTCTCGAAGAAAAAATCGGATGCTTCTTTATCAAATATCGGTATTCTAATATCAGTGATAGGATAGTTTTCGATTTCACTTAGAGAACGAAAACGCTATATATAATATAAACATTTCAATAAATATATATTTATAAAATCATAAATAAAATAAAACACAATAGGATTTTGTTTTTGGGAAGATGAAGTGTTCGCCAGGTTACGAAGGGTAAAATGAAAAAGAAAACAATTAATGTTAGTTTAATATATATTTATTATTAACTAGCTACAAATCGATAGTGGAATGGTTAATATAATCCTCAAACTAATATTAGTGAGAATAACAAAGGCAACGGTTACACGCATTTAAGAAGAGGGGGAACCAACGAAAACATAAATTAGAACCAAACAATCATTGCACAGAGAAGATAGCATTCGAATTGTTTTATTTTAAGAAAATTATTAGTAAAAACAACGCGGGATAGGTAAGACAAGAAAAAGTGAAATAAAAAGGTAAATATGCAATTCTGTAACTTAATTGAAACAAAATTTTAAATAGAAAATTACAAGCAAAAGGTTACTGCTTTGCCCTAAGTTTTCAGCTTTTATAATTAAAGCTTTTTTTTTTGCTTTAATAATCACTTGCATCGATCTTAAATCTAGTTTACAAAGGTAGTTGGGATAAAAGATGCGTTAACATGCTCGGAACTATCATACATTTGATTTCTAGATCAAGTGAAAGTGATTTTAGTGGCTTTTGTAATAGTGGCGTGATCTGATTTGTTATAAATTTCAACCCGTTGATCTGCACGTAACGAGTAGTAGGTTGGATATGCCGTAACCCTGGTCAAACAAAGAGACTGGGCAATAATGCTGACTCTTTATTCCTGGAATATTGTGTTGAGCTTTATAACTGATCAGAGACAAAATCTACTAAACTCGTTTTACACTTTACAACAATATTACGAGAATAATTTAAATTCTAGGGAGATGGGAGCGGACATACAGGGCAAAGTCACTGATTGGTTTCAACCTGGCGAAGGCCAGGACGATCCTTTCCCTGTTCAATCCAAGTTGACATGCAGTCTCCACGTGACACCCCTGGATAGCTATGTTGGCACCCACCAAGTAGTGAACCAATGTATGCAGCGACATCCTGAGTAAGGTTGGCGCAAGGCTAATTGCCCGGAAAAACAAATAATTATGGCAAATTTAACAAGCCTCGGATATGGGCCGGATACACGACGACGACCACGGAAACGAAAATGGCTAAACGATTTGAGAGTTTTCTCGTGGAACACCCGCTCACTATACAGACCTCGGGCTGCATAGAAACTAGGCGATGCCCTGTCCGAATATAAGGCTGACATAACAGCATTACAAGAAATAAGATGAACGGGGAGTGGTGTTTTTCAAAGAAACAAGTATAGCATTTATTATAGCTGTCACGCAAAACACCATGTGATCGGGGTAGGTTTTCTAGTCAGCCAAAAACTGAAGCCCGCAATTATCGGCTTTAATCCAATGAACGAAAGGGTATGCACTCTTCGCGTGCGAGGCAAGTTTAAGAACATAAGCGTCATAAACGTTCACGTACCTACGGAGGAGTCCCCCAACGACGAAAAAAAAAGAATACTACGAGAACGTCGAACGGGCCCTCAATGCCTGCCCAAGATACGATGAGAAAATCGTTCTTGGTGATTTGAATGCTAAAATAGGTCGGGAGCCGGTTTTCAAGCACTACGCAGGTTCCCATAGTTTGCATGAGAACACTAATGACAATGGACTACGAGTCAACGAACTGGCAGCATCAAAGAACTTGGTCGTTGCGAGTACCAGGTTTCCGCATAAAGATACCCACAAAGCCACCTGGGTATCATCTGATGGAGCCACTCGCAACCAAATTGACCGCGTGTTGATAAATCGCCGGCACTTCTCGAGCCTGATGACGGTACCATCGTACCGAGGTGGCAACGTCGACTCGGATCACTATCTTGTTGGTACAGTTTTCCGAGCGCGGATTGCCTTACGGAGACGTATTGCACCCGCGGGTCAGGTTCGAATCAACACGGCTGCCTTGCGCAATGAGAATACCAATAACACCTTTGGTCATGCGCTAAGACTCGCCCTCGAAGAGCTTTTGGGTATCTAAAGTGAACACAAGATAACGAATTTCACTATTCATTAGCACAACAAATCTTCTGTGGGATTTTAAGTACGGATCTCCATACACGCGTCCGGGTGTAGTCGAAAGTGTGAAGATATACACGCGAGTGAAGTGCAGTGAAAGAAAATTACCTACCCGTTTCCTTGGGTCTGTTTTTCCTTTTTTTTTGCTTGTTACTTCCTCAAGCGTCGATACTCTTGCTTGATTTATAATTTTTAATGGGTTTATGGTGTTTGGGTGGCGTAATATTCGCAATGAAAAGATGTGACTTGGATTTCGACAGGGTTCTAGTGAGGCACCTACTAAAAAGGCATAACATTGATTCAAATAGTTTAACTCAACTCGTTAGAGCCAACACGGATAGCAGACATATGTAGATGGTCATTCCGCCAACACACTGGACCTGTTTTTCATCCTCCACGATAATAAATACACAATCCACGTTTCTTCGCTCTTGGGCATTTCAGACCTGTGTTGTCAGCTAAATTTTAACAAACAGCAACGTTAACGAAAATACTCCCAAAATAACAGTGTGGATATACGAGAAAGCCAACTGGGAATGTCTAACCATTTTTTTTTGTTGGGAAATTGATTCTTATTTTTCCTCAATACCGATGTTGACGCTAGAGCGGACACATTGACAGACACGATTCTATTTTGTATGTGGTCCTTTATTCCACACAGTGTGAAGAGTATCAAACCCAAGAGAAATATGTGGTTCGATTCCGGGTGCAGAGAAGCTATTAAGGCTAAGGAGTTAAGTTTCCGCTCGTAAAAAACAAACAATACCGAGTACAACCGTAAAAGATTCAAGAGAACTAGGAATGACTGCAATGCGCATATTCAACGCACGAACTTCTTACATGACTAGAGAGTGAAACAAAAATACTAAACTATCCCACAGGTAGTAGAATCGTGTGGATATTTGTAAAAAAAAAACATCCAAAACTTGGTCTCCTCGTTCATTACTTCGCCTATAGTCGATGACAGACCAGTCACCAGTGCAATAAAGCGAATATACCACAACTGATAGCATATCAGTTCCGCCTCAACTTGAGCATAAACAGCCCACCATCAGGCAGAATCTGTCGGCCCGGAAGGCATTCCCTAATTTTTTATGCAAAGATGTTCTCCTTTACTCGCTAAATCGCTGTGGAAACTCTTCCATCTGTCCTATTCTACTGGCCGTTTCCTAAGCAGATGGAAGTCAGAAAACATTCAACCAATTCCTAAAAACAGCGACAAATCATCCCTCTCTTCTTATCTACCCATAGCACGAACTTCTATTTTCTCGAAGATAATGTAATCACTGATTAACCATCAACTTTTGAAATATCTGGAAGCAAATGATTTCCTCAATGCTTTCGTAGCAACAGGTCCACTGGAGATTTGATGGCTTACCTTCCCCAAAATTGGAGCTCTTCCATTCACTAGTTCGGTGCTAACAAGGTTGCCGCATTGGATATTTCAAAAGCGTTCGGCATCCAGCTCCTTTGTCATAACTATACTCCTATAGAGGTTGTTGCATTCCGCTACATAAACCCCATAACTCATTAACCAATTAACGCAGACGCTACAATCATCCTCAGCTCACAGTTCATTTGATTCTTCCCACACACAATTAATGCTTATATCGCACACGTTGCGATACTCATAATATTCATTCGAATACCCTCATTAATTGCACATCTATAACGCATACTCGCTTCCCAAAGCTACATGTACACGCTTATCGTGTTCGTCAATTCATATTGCACACGAAGCAATCCAATCATAACAATTAACATATAATATCGCATGAAGCATTCTCACTTCGCTAGGCTACACGCTAAATGCATTCTTCTGCTTCGTATCCAAAACGAGCACAACACCGGCGTGTTCACACGATATCAAATTACAACAGCATCGTTTTTGCTTCGTACCCGAGAACAGGTGTCACGCGAGTCATATGACACTGCCGGCGCCTTCAAAAGCAATTAGCGTCCACTTAACGAAGTTTCGATCAAAATGCTAAAATCTGCGAAAGGGCAGACATAGCAATAAAACGCAAATTGACCGAACGATACGAATGGCTTGAACGTGGGCCATTGTACTTTAATTGGTTCGGTCAAACGCAAAAATCAATTAAGTAATTGTTAAGGCAATGCACCTTAAGTGGGACAATTCAGTAGTATTGATAATTAAAAAATACGGATGACTCGTACCAGCCAATTGGATTCAATATGGGTCATATGTTCTGGATCGAAGTCCAAGCAGGATGGAACGCATCGTTTGCACTTCTACGCACATAATTTGGGTATATAAAGAGTGCTTGCAGCGGAGTAAAGCAAAAGTTCATCGATCAGAGTAAAAGGTTGCTACGTTGGAACAGCGGACCTTTTACTCTGAAATAAAATGGGAAGGTTAAGTACCCAATCAAAGGGTTGCAACCTTGCGTTGGAACAGCGGGCCCTTTGTTTGTAGTTAAATAATAATTATAATAAAAAGTAAAATTGTATTACGTTAAACTAAAACAGCACCATTAAAAAAAATACAAAAGTTTAAAACACAAACTAAAATCTTTCGTAATAACTCCCCACTTGGGACCCGGAACAGCAAGGGCCCACATACAGTCAGGTAATAATTAATCAGATAACCTTACCAGTCGGTGGGATACTGGCGGTGCCAAATAAATAACTTTTATATTTTTATATTGATATCAGGACACGTAATCTAATCCTAACGACGAGGTGCGCAAGCCTTGGTATTACATTGGCGCGGCTGGTAGGATACTGCTGGTGCCAAATAGATAACTTTAATATTTTTATGTTTATATTAGGATACGTAACCTAACGCTTACGGGGAGGTGTGTTACCATTGATATTACAAGGTGACAATTCATTGATCCAATGGATAAAAGATCTTTCCGGTTGTTCAATCCAAGTGGTTCTTGACGGTGTCAAATCTGCCTCCCATCAAATTAATGCAAGTGTGTTTTGCACTTTCTCTTCTTCTCTTTCTCATTTTTATAAATGATCTTTTGGCTATTGCACTCAACCTAATTTATTCGTTTGGTGATGATGCATGTTGAGTTTCTTATACACACACGAACATTCCCGACCAAACTCTTCGAACCTCATTATCTATCAGCTGATTATGCTTAACACATTGAATTCCGACCTCAACAAGATATATCAATTGGGATCATCTAACCAAATAGAATTCAATGGCTTTAAAACTCTGTGTTGCCTCTTGTTGTTAAACGGGACCCACAAAGTAAATATACTGTTAATGAACGCCTCTTGCATCGACGAAGCCAAGGATCTATCAATCCTCGGCACTCAAATTAATTCGACTGTTAATTGGAAAGACCACATAATTTGAGGCTGTGAGAAGTGCATTACACTCCATCTAATCTAGCTCCATCCACTGGAATGTGGAATGCTTTGCCTGATCAAGTGTTTCCTCGTATACGCATTAAAGAACACTCTTGTCCAACGTCTCTTCTCCCGCCCGCACGTTTCTCCGATATCTTATGGGACTACTCCCCGCCGAGTCATGCTGCTTGCCACCCAAAACGGATCAACATCTTCTCTTATCACCATCTCTTCTTCTCCCAACCTCGACTATGTCGCTATACAAATTGAATATTTCTTAAAGTCCTTGTTCATCATATGCTTCTACATACCGCCTTCGCAAATTGGCGAGTCATACGAACTCGTAATAGCTGCAATCGCCCGCTTAACGGACATGAGTTCTTCCCAAGAGGACATTGTAGCCCTGGGCAATTTTAACCTCCCCCATCGCCAATGGACACTGTCCGACGAAACGTTCCAGCACATCTCAAATCCCACTACTACCAAGGAATGTCTCTTTGTAGACAGTCTCGCCGACTCTAGCCTTTGCCAAGTAAGCAATGTCCTAAACCACCCGGGCAGCCAACTTGAGCTTGTGTTCACGACAGACCTTTTTAATTCCTCAGTTGCCTTGTCCCCACGCCCCTCCAACTATTGACAACCATCACCCCTCGCTTCTCTATCCTTATACCACGACTGCCTAGCTAACCCCCCGTTCGTTCAAATGACTGCGCCATTGGGATATTCTGCTAATTGTCTGATTTTGGTTGTGTAATCACTTACGACTCAAGACACCATCTAACCCAAACAGGGGCAACCAATTGGAACGATTTGTGGGATTCCTTAGCATTCTTTCCATCGTCAGAGGATCGCCTGGTGTTAACACCTGCGCAGAGTCAATCACAGAAATTATTCTTCTCGGTAACGAATCTCAGATTCCATATTCCATCAACTGAGACTCATCCGATACACCGTGGTTTGATAAAAAATGCAAAGATTGCTTTTAGACAATGACGCTATAATTCCATGTGGTTCAACAGAACGAACTTTGTTAGAATCAGAAACGCTTGTAACTAAACGATTTAAGCCGCGGAGAAGGTTAATAATGACGGAATAACCAATAGACTACTTGGTTCACGTCCCTTTGAGTCAATGACAAAAGCTATAAGCAATAGCTTCAGTTTTGTTTATTCAGTACGTCCCATTCAAAGAAAGATGAGCTTCAACGCTGTGGTGGCATCTATGGCACACATTTTCTTACCTCGGAGCTTCGAACGCAGTCTGTCATAAAAACATATGAAATAGCTACAGGACTGCCAGATGCGAAGGTTCAAATGGTCCCAATGCGCAAGAATCACACTATAATAAAATGTTAACCTCGATTTATTAGACTTATTCAGAATTTTATCAAAGAATTTTTTTTTTGAGACAACCGTGGGGGTTCTCTACACTACATGGAGAACCAACCCACAATTCCAACCAACCTAGACCGCTAACAGCGCGTCACCTTAACCCAACTCCCCGTTCAAAACCCACAAGCATAAATTCCCAAATCCACAATAGCATACATTCCAAACTCTGCAATAAAACACACTCCAAAACCCGCAACAGAATACAATTCAACAGAATACATTCTAAATTATCTCCCTCATCTACAACCAACCGCATTTAATTTCCTCCGAAAACCATTTCGGTTCCTATTCTACCTAAAAGATGTAAAACCACATCAATTCCCTACAATCAAACCGCATGCATTTTCCCCAAAAACCACTTCGGTTCATTTCCTCCTTAAACTATATTTCTCACTTGCAGCAGTTAATTTTCCCCGAAAACCATTTCGGTTCCCATTCCAGCTAAATCGTGTAGAACCACACCAATACCCCCTTACTGGCAAGCCACCAATTTCTCGGTACACACAACCAAAGAATCCAATCCAGCCCGTACGGCAGGAATTCCCGGAAACAAACTCCCGATGCAGACATAGCAACCCTTCTTCGTGTTTCTAGTAAGTGGCAGTGAGCTTACTTCGCTATGACTCAACTGCTACGACACCCTGAATAGATTCTCGCCTTCATCATTATTAGTCGCTTCGCAACCACCGCCGCGGGCACACGCACTCAGCATCGTCTCGCCGCCACCGCGGTCGGCCGCGCCGCGTTGCACCACGCGAGGTGCCTCCCCATTTAGTTAGCGTAATACCCACGGTTCAATGTTGCAAAGGGCGATTGTATTTAAACGGAATTAGAGAGAAATAGAAGAGAAAACATTCGGACGAAGTTCGTGAATAGAAACTAAACAACTTATGGAAAATCCTAATTTTATTCAAAAACCAGTATTCGGTACAATCGTATCAGTTAAGTGCTTGCCAGTGGAATGGATATATTTAATTTACAGCGTACAAATTTCACACAAACAACATTTTGGATAGTTATTGGGTGTATCTAGGACACTTGTATTCATGTACAAGAATATGCGTGTAGAGAATTAATATTGTTAACGGGTAACTCATGTGATGGTTCAGATCCTCGCCCCCGTCAATAGCGAGGAAAACGAAAGGAAGATACAATAAAACGACTGTGATCCTGGATATTAATGGCATTAAAGATTCCCTTGAGCAGCTACTGGTTATTGTAGGCCGTGTAAACAAAGATGTTTCAGTGTATTAAACAAACAAAAGTGACCCCGTATAGGACCACCATAATAAAAGCCATTTATCAATAGCAAGTTACTGAGCGCGTTTTATTTGTCGGCCCATCACCTGCCCATTTTGTGGACGTCCTGTCGGCGGAATGACTTGATGAGGATCCAAGTGAAACGGTGTCATACGTTGGCGCATCTACTTCGAACCCCCACACAACCTATATAGAAAACTTGTACTGAGAAAAGCCAATTGAAAATTAGGAAATGAATGACCGTGGCTCTGATGAGCAAGAACTCGGGTTAATATTTTGCTTGTTACATTTCAAAATTCCACTACTGAGTGGGAAAAAGTGAAATATAGTTCTATAGGAACTACATAAATTCCTTTCGTCGACTTGCTTGCGATGGCTTTGAATGGCATTTGATCTATCGTCCACCATAAAACAAAACTAAAATAATTGTAAATTTTCTATTTGGCCCAATTTTTTTTTGTCATAAATTTTAGGTTAAGCAGTAACCTTTGCTTTTATTACAGTTCACAAACTCATGTCTATGAGGACGGAAAGTGCTTACCTGTAAGTCAGGAATGCTCTTCAGTTCTTCTGAGAAATTCTTCTTTTCCTTTGCATTGGTTATTGCACCCCCATTGCCGACTTGACTAGGGGAAGCTCCTGGAATTGATTTATCGTTCATGCCGTGATTCGATAGATGGGGGAATCGAAAACTAAATTTTCTCTTTGGACTTTGAACATTGGTTGTTTGATCCGATACTAAATCCGTCATTGATCTGGAAAGTGAAAGAATGAAACACGTGTTCTTTAAGAGACATTCTTCGACTTACTTTGCACTAATCTCATTGGCAATTTCGATGGCATGATTAAGAATTTTCTCATCCTTCACCGATATTGGCTTCATAGTACCTGTTCCCGACTTTTTTTTTGACTTGTTGCCGTTCGAGTCACCACTATTTTTGCGATTTAGCTTCGTGGCGAATTCAGCTTGGTCGCGTTTTTTATGAGAATGGTCGAAATCTGGAGACTTGGAGATGGTTAAACTATCAGTTGTTCCCGTAGCTGCTGATGCGGTGATTGTTCCAAACATTGAATTGATTTCATCCAATAATGATGGACCCATGTCGAAGACTTTATCGGCTGTTATCTCGTCATCAGATATTTCATGATATTCATGTTGATCCTCTGCATTCGAGTTGGTAGGTAACTGCAGAGAGTCATCTTCTAAATTGGCGTTGGTAAATGCATTTGTATCTAGATGGTAATTATTGTTATGAAGGGCAAACGAGTTATTGCTACTAATATTACTGGCGGAAGTAGGTAGCTTAGTATTAGTGGCCGAAGATTCTACAGTGAAAGGGTTTGTTGATGAATGGAAAACAGGTTTCGAGATGTGCGTTGATGTTGTCATTGACGACGATGAGAAATCAAATGATGGTGCCCCAAATGTATTTTGATGGTTTGGTGTATTTTCATTCGAATTAATAAACGTTGGATTTGTTGATGATGATGTGCGCTCTTCAGGGAAATATCCACTAGCTGTTTGTAGAGAATCGGGACTTGTTGGGGTTGGTGGCAATAATAGAGGTGTTTGTTCAATGTCTTCAGATGGCTTGTACGGTGTTACAATTTGTCGTGGCAAATGATTATACTTAAAAGTACAACAGCATAAAAATGCAAGTGCAGAGAACATACATTGAATTTACTTACACTTTGCGAATTTCCAAGAAAGGCGACATCACCAAAAGATTCTCCATCGATTCCAATGTGTCCTGTGTGCTTGAAATCATTTTGTGGCCGGGAAATCATTTCTGTTCTGAGTTTACGCTTACTACTGCGCTCATTGTTACGATAAAATGACTCTCTGCAAACAGAAGAAAACCAATTAATTTCTATCCACATTATACTTTTTATTAACACAAAATATGAACGCTAATAAAATTTTAAGAAATCCTTTAATTGTTAAAGCGCGATGCGAACCGGAGAAGTAGATAAGGATAAGGGTAAGGAAAGCTTGTACCCATGTACAATGGTCTTAACCGCTTAGGTATTAGAATAACAAAGGCGTAAGGCTAATAACCTGCACGGAAAAACAAATTATTATGGACAATTTAACAAGTCTCGAATAAGGACCCGATACTGGTGGAGAGACTTGCTAAATAAGGCCAAGACCGGATCCCACTTGTAGTGCCGATGATGATGATGACATTCAAGCTAAGTGTCAGCACGCATAACGTGATGTTGATTTTTGTTTACTCAATCTCAGCCATCCGGAACTATTGCTCTTCAGTCCAGTCAATGTAAACATGCCGCCCCAAAAAGTGTCATGAAGGGATACGCATGCTGGCCTCAACCCGGCACTGGCCGTTTACATTCAGAATTAGTGATCTCCGTTTTTAAATGTGTTTAACATTCAAACCTGCAGATCTCCTCGTTTGGATCGACAACACGTATCTCGAAGATACATATTGCCAATGTAGCATCTATGAAAATCTCTTACTCTCAATTTGAAAGTGGCAAGAAAGCATCTGCCGTAGCGGAAAATTTAACAAGCCTCGGATATGGACCGTATACACGACGACGATCATGGAAACGGAAATGGCTAAACGATTTGAGAATTTTCTCATGGAACGTCCGCTCACTATACAGAGCTCGAGCTGCACAGCAGCTAGCCGATGCCCTGTCCGAATATAAGGCTGACATAACAGCATTGCAAGAAATAAGATGGATGGGGAGTGGTGTTATTCAAAAAAACGGGTATGACATTTATTACAGCTGTCATGTAAAACACCATGTACTCGGGGTAGGCTTTCTAGTCAGCCAAAAACTGAAGCCTGCCATTATCGGCCTTAATGCAATAAACGAACGGCTATGCACTCTTCGCGTGGAGGCAAGTTTAAGAACATAAGCCTCATAAACGTTCACGGGTCTACAGAGGAGTCCCCTGACGACGAAAAGGAAGCATACTACGAGAACGTCGAACGGGCCCTCAATGCCTGCCCGAGATACGATGTGAAAATCGTTCTTGGTGATTTGAATGCGAAAATTGGTCGGGAGCCGGTTTTCAGGCACTGCGCAGGTTCCCATAGTTGGCATGAGAACACTAATGACAATGGACTACGAGTCATCGAACTGGCAGCATTAAAAAACTTGGTTGTTGCGGGTATCAGGTTTCCGCGTAAAGATATCCGTAAAGACGCCTGGGTATCACCTGATGGAGCCACTCGCAACTTCTCGAACCTGATGACGGTACGAACGTACCGAGGTGCCAACGTCGACTCGGGTCACTATCTTGTTGGTGCAATTTTCCGACCCCGGATTGCTTTACGGAGACGTATTGCATCCGCGGATCAAGTTCGAATCAACACGGCTGCCATACGCGATGAGAATACCAGTGACAGCTTTGGCCATGCGTTAAGACTCGCCCTCGAAGAGCTCGACGGAGGGCGAGTAAGTCCTAGGGCCGGAATGCCGGGCATAGAGGAGAAATGGACACGCCTTAAGAATACTGTCATTAGTACGAGGGTGGGCTGAAAAGTTTCCGACCTCAACGTGAAGATAGCAGCACTCGTCAATAAAAGCTAGTGAATGTAGTTGTGCATTTTTTGACAGTTACTCACTAAAATTTCAGCCATTTCGAACGTGTAGTTTGTCGTCGCTTGAGTGAGTCGCGTGTGTGTTTTTGTGAAAATGGACATAATTGGGCATCGAGCTGTTATTAAATTTTTGTTTTTGAAGAGCAATACACCTACGCAAATCAAAGATGAGTTGGACTCTGTGTATGGGGACTCTGCACCATAATTTACTACTACTTGAGCACCCGAATTTAAACGTGGCCGTGAGAGCTTGGGAGACGTGAACGTTCGGGACGTCCAAAAACCTCAACAACTGACGATAACTTGGCTAAAGTTCACGAAATGGTGCTAGACGACCGCCGAATTAAAGTGAGAGAAATAGCAGAGGCTATGAAAATGTCCAAAGAACGTGTTTGTTACATATTAAATCAAGATTTAGGCATGAGAAAGCTGTCCGCGCGTTGGGTACCGCTTTTGCTCACGTTAGACCAAAAACGTGTTCGAGTGAACATTTCCAACGCTCTGTTGGCGCAGTTTCATCGGCACTACAACCGGGACCCGGTCTTGGCCTTATTTAACAAGTCTGAGGCTTGTTAAATTTTCCATAATAATTTGTTTTTCGGGGCAAGGTTATTAGCATTGGCACAGTTTAGGCGCAATACATCCGAGTTTTGGCGCCGATTAATTACTGTCGATGAAACTTGGATACACCATTATACGCCCGAAACAAAGATACAGTCAAAATAGTGGACTGCAAAGGGAGAATCGGCTCCAAAAAAAAGCAACAACTGTTTTTTTTTGGCTGGGAAATTGATGGCGACTGATTTTTGGGATAGTCATGGAGTTATCTTAATCGGTTATCTTCAAAATGGAAAACCATTACAGGAGCATACTACGCACCATTACTTGACCAACTGGAGGCAGAAATTGCGTAAAAATGGCCACATTTGCAGAAAAAGAAAATCCTGTTTCACCAAGACAACGCACCGTCTTGCGCCTCAGCGGTTGCCGTGGCGAAAATCCACGAATTACGGGTTGAACTACTTGACCATCCGGCTGATCTAGCCCTAAGCGACTTCTTTCTGTTTAATAATCTAAAAATTGCGCTCGGAGGAAACAGATTTACGTCAAATAAGGAGGCCCCGCCCTCGTGAACAGTTATTTTGCAGAGAAAAACGCCGAATACTATTTGGACGGGTTAGGGAAATGGGAGCATAGCTGGAAGAAGTGTGTAGAGTTACAAGGAGACTATGTAGAAAAATAAAAAACAAAAATTTAGAAAAAATGTCTTGTATCTTTGTTAGGTCGGAAACTTTTCAGTCCACCCTCGTACTGCCAACTCCATCTTAGGCAGTAGTCGTAGAGATCGAAGAGACTGGTTTGATGATGAGTGCAAATCAGCGACTGAACGTAAGAATGCTGCATACCGGGGAATGCAGCAGTCTCATAGGACGCGGGTACGAGAGGAGAAATACAAAGAGCTCAGAAGATCTGAAAAAAGACTCCACAGACAGAAGAAAAATGTCTGGAAAAAAATCTAGTCTGTGAAATAGAGAAAAGTAGAGAGCGAGGTCCGCACCAAGCGCGCAATTTCTACCAAATAATTCGCAGTATGATGCGGTACACACCACGCTGCACTTACTGCAAGGATAAAGAGGATAATCTGATCACCGCTCCTAAAGACATTCTGGAGCGATGGGAAGTGCACTTTAATAAATTGTTAAATGGTCAGCTCACAGAAGAATTGGAGGCTCCACCAATGCAAAATCAATACCAAATGCTGCCGCCACCAAGCATTGAGGAAACAGTAAAAGCCATAAGACAGCTCAAACCAAATAAAGCCCCCGGAGCTGATGGCATACTAGGTGAGTTGATCAAACAAGGAGGGACAGCGTTACATCACGCGATTCATGAGATCGTGGTGTACGTATGGAAGCAAGAGGAGATGCCGGAAGATTGGGGTCTTGGAATAACTTGCCCCATACGTAAGAAGGGAGATATCACACTGTGCAGCAACTATAGGGATATAACATAGCTAAGTATCGCCTGTAAGATACTCTCCTCTATCCTACAAGACCGGATAATCCCTTACGGTAGTCATCATTGGTCAATATCAGTGTCAGTTCATCCCAGGCAAATCAGCGATTGATCAGATATTCACCCTTAGGCAGGAGATGGAAAAATATCTGGAATTTAAAATTCCATTATATCATCTATTCATAGACTTCAAGGCCGCCTACAACAGCATAGCCAGGGTAGAACCATATAACGCCATGAGAGAGTCCGGCATTCCAAACAAATTGATACGACTTTGTAGGTTGACCATGACCAACGTAACTAGTCAAGTAAAAATAACGGGATTGCTGTCCAAACCAATAAACATCTTTAATGGACTCCCAGAAGGGGACGGTCTGGGATGCCTTCTCTTCAACCAGGCGTTGGAGAAAGCAAGCCGTGACTCTGGCGTTGCACATAGAGGGACTATTGTCACCAAGTCCAGCCAGATACTTGCCTACGCAGATGACATCGACATCATCGGTATATCTGATTCGGCTGTACAGGAGTCCTTCACCCAGATCGAGCAGGCGGCACAAAAACTTTGACTGCACTTTAATGAGGGAAAAACTAAGTACATGGTGGCAACTTCTGCGGAGAGAAGACCTAACGTTGGTCAAACTATCAGGGTAGTGGAGCACGAATTTGAAGTAGTACAATCCTTTAACTACCTTGGGTCAATAGTATCAGCCGATAACAATATGGAAGAACAAATATGCGAACGACTGATCAAATCCAATAAAGCCTACTATGGTCTATCAAGGCACTTTAAATCCCGAAATTTATCCAGAACATCCAAGCAACGACTGCACAAGACCATGGTCTTACTCATACTCATGTATGGATCCGAGACCTGGGTGGTCAATAAAAAGCACTCTGAACTCTTTGCCGCGTTCGAGAGAAAGGTCTTAAGGAGAATTGTTGGCCCCGTATATGAGGGAAGACGATTCCGGAGATGCTACAATCATCAGTTGTACGCGATCTACTTTGAATCTAATGATGTAAGAAAAATCAAGCTCGGTAGACTCCGGTGGGCGGGACACCTAGCTCGAATGAGCGAAGAGGAGCCTGCCCCGAAAGTTCTTTGTGACAGGATGTAGGGAAGGAGATAGCGCGGCAGACGTTGTCTGCGATGGAGGGATAGCGTAGACTAGGACACCCAGAGCCCGGGATTGCCAAACTAGATGACACCGGCTCGAAATCGGGATGGGTGGAGAGACTTGCTAAATAAGGCCAAGACCGGATTCCGGTTGTAGTGCCGATAATGATGACGAGAATGCGTCATTGGCAATGAAAAACATTAATGGCTTATTTGAGGATGTAGCGGTAAACGAACGTTGGTTTGGAAGGTTCCGTTCGGGGGATTTCAGCCTCGAAAATGAACCACGTGGGAAGCCGGAAACGTTAGTTGACGACGAAGTTTTAAGAGCAACGGTGATTGCGGACCCAGCGAAATCGGTGCGGGAGATTGCACAAAGCGTGGGAGTATCCCCAATGACAACAAATCGACACCTTTCTCTCATAGGAAAGGTAATGAAACTCGATAAGTGAGTACCCCATGAACTGAACGAATCTCAAAAACGATGGCGTCTAGAAATCTGCGCATCGGTTAGATTAAGAAAGCAAACTGAACCATTTCTGGACCGGATAGTCACCTGTGATGAAAAGTGGATTCTATATGATAACCGTAAAAGACTTGGACAGTGCCTGGATGCAGGTGAAAAACCAAAACACACCCCCAAGTCCGATCTTCGCCCAAAAGAGGTTATGGTGACAATTTAGTGGACATCGAAAGGACCCATCCACTTTTCATTTCCTCAACCAGGAGAAACAATAAACGCTGTCAAATATTATGAGGAAATCGACATATTGCGTGCCAAATTGGCTGAAAAGCAACCTGCGTTGATCAATAGGCATGGCCCGATCCCTTTGCATGACAAGGCTAGACCCCATACGTCACAAGTAACGGTGCAAAAACTGTTGCAGTTGGGATTTGAAATTCTTCCGCATCCACCGTAGTCTCCTGACATTTCCTCAACGGACTACCATTTTTTCCGCAATCTGGATTCATTTTGCCGGCAGAGGATCTTCCGGAATCGAGCAGAGGTCATAAAAGCCTTTGAGGATTTCATTGCCTCATAAAGTCAGCACTTCTACGAAAAAGGAATATTTGACCTTGTATCACGTTGGAAGAATGGCATAGATGCCAACGGATCCTATTTTGAGTGAATACAAATTTAAGGAAAAATAATATTGGCTTTTAAATTTTTACTATAAAATCGGACATTTATCGAATAATCCAAAAACCATGTTCACTAGAAAATATTGTTTTAAAGTTGCAGTTAAAATTTTAAGTCAATCGGATAAAAATTGGTGCGCCCAGTTTGAAAATCACGGCGGCGAGATATCTGAAGTTAAAGTTTTTAGTAGTTTTGCAGTTTTCACGGATTTTATACAAACAGCTGTTTGGTCAGTCTTAAAATTGGGATGAGAAAGACATCTATTAGTCAAAATTCAAATCTGGAAACTGATATGTGTCGGAATAATTCATATAAAGAAAAATAAAGATTCCGCGCACTTGAGAAACCGCTAATCTTGCTTCACAATTACGCTCGGCAAAACGACTTTTTGAAGTCATCAGTTTTAAGTCATCAGAGATCAAAAGGATTGACTCTACTACATCAGGAAACATGACATCTACCACACCTACGAAAAACTCTTTAGAAAATTTGAAGCATTTAATTTCATTATCACCCATATTGGAAAGCAAATACATATTCTTTCGCTTATCTATTGCTGGTCCCGACTTGCATCCTTTCCCGAGGCGCTATTGGTTTTCTGTGTAGGGCCCTTTCAATGGAGCGGAAATTTGGCGTTGATTTGTGTAACATTCGCGGCTTGAGATGCAATTTCTCTTCTGTGTCTGCCGATGTTTCTACCCAGAAACCAACTATCCTTGCACTTAGCGAAACCCAGGTAGTTACTAATACAGATATTTCCGATTTTAATCTACCTGGATATAACTCTTAGTGCCACTGCTCTTTCCACATCGTGGTATAGCCACATACATACGAAATGATATTGCTTATCAGCTTCTGCCACAATGTGGGCTCTGTTCCAACCCAGAATTTAATTTCTCTTGACTGAAACTACACGTTCGTGAGAATATCATACATTACTGCTTTCTTTACAGAAGCCCAAACTTGGATAGAAATGCAACTTTTAACGAATTTGATGCTCTGTCTGATTCTATCGATAGAATTTTGACCCTATATCCGCACACTGAAATCGTTATTGCGGGTGATTTTAATGTGCATAACTCTCAGTGGTTTCGTCACTCCGGAACAACAACACCTGAAGGTCAATATGTCCAGCTTTTTGCTGATACAAATAGCTTAACTCAACTTGTCAATGAGCCAACACACTGGACCTGTTTCTCACCTCCCACCCAAATAAATACACAAATTAAGTTTTTTCGCCCTTGGGCACTTCAGACCACTGTGTCGTGTCGGCTAAATTTCCTCTAACCAACAGTAACGTTAATGAGAAAGCTCCCCAAAAACCAGTATGGTTCTACAAGAAAGCCAACTGGGAAGGTCTGAACGACTTTTTTTGGGAGGTTAAATTCGTCGTTATTTTTCCTCAATAACGATGTTGACTCTAAAGCGGACACATTGGCGGACACGATTCTGTTTGGCATGCGAACCTTAATTCTACACAGAGTAAAGAGTATCAAACCCAAGAGATATATGTGGTTCGACTCAGGGTGCAGAGAAGCCATTAAGGCTAAAGAGTTGAGCTTCCGGTTGTATAAATCAAACAATACTGAGGAAAACCGGAAAAGATTTAAGAGAGCTAGGGATGACTGCAATACGTATATTCAACGCGCAAAGTTCTTGCACGATCAGAGAGTGAGACAAAAAATACTACACTCTACCACAGGTAGTATAAACTACTGGGCATTCGTGAAAAACATTCAAAACTTGGTCTCTTCATCCATTCCATCGCTTATAGTCGATGACAAACCAGTCACCACTGCATTAGAGAAGGCGAATCTACTTCCTACACATTTTGCAGCCAACTCAACGCTGCCTGATACCACATCAGTTCCACCTCAACTTGAGCATAAGCAGCACATCATGAGCCGGATTCGCTTCCGAACGCGTACTGTTGCCCGCGCACCCAAAGAGCTAAACGCACACAAATCCGCTGGGCCGGACGGCATTCCCCCAATTCTCTTGAAGAGATGTTCTTTTTCACTCGCCAGACCACTGCGGAAACTCTTCCATTTCTTATTCTACTGACCATTTCCCAAATAGATGGAAGTCAGCGAACATTCAGCCAATTCCCAAAAAGGGTGACAAATCATCCCTTTCTTCTTATCGACCCATAGCACTAACTTCTATTCTCTCCAAGGTAATGGAATCTCTTATCAACCGTCAACTTTCGAAATATCTGGAATCAAATGACCTCCTAAATGACCGCCAATATGGCTTTCGTAGCAACAGGTCCACAGGAGATCTGATGGCGTACCTTACCGGAAAGTGGAGCCATTCCATCCACTACCTCGGTGAAAGCAAGGTAGTCGCATTGAATATTTAAAAGAGTTTGGCATTCAGCCCTTTTGTCAAAATTGCATTGATACGGAGTGGACAATTCCCTGATCCAATGAATAAGAGTCTATCTTTCTGGCCGTTCAATCCAAGTGGTTCTTGATGGTGTCAAATCTTTCTCCCATCAAATTAATGCAGGTGTTGCCCAGGGTTCGGTACTCCCACCCAATCTCTTCCTCATCTTTATAAATGATTTCTTGTCACTTACTCACAACCCAATTCACTCAATTGCTGATGATAGCACGTTGAGTTTCTAATACTTGATACATTGAATTCAGACCTCAACAAGATATATCAGTGGGGATTATCTAACCGAATAAAATTCAATGCCCTAAAAACCCAGTGCTGCCTCTTGTAAACTATCGACCGCATAACAGAGGCTAGTTCTTCTCAAGACGACATTGTTGTCCTTGGCGATTTTAATCTCCCCAATCTTCAATGGACGCTGTCTGACGACCACTCCCACTACATCTCAAACCCCACTAGTACCAAGGAATGTGCCTTTATAGACAGCCTCACCGACACTGGCCTTTGCCAAGTAAGCAATGTCCTAAACCATCTGGGCCGACAACTTGACCTTGTGTTCACGACAGACCCCCTTAATTCCTCAGTTGTCACCCCCCCCCCCCTTCTCGTATCCTTACACCACGACTACTCAGCCCACAGCACTCCGCCCCCCTATCAATTTTCTTTCAACTTCCGAAAAGCCAATTTCCGCCTCATAAATGAGTACCTCAGCAATATCACACTCTGCGTAAATGAAATAAGTGTAGAGGACGCTACAGCCTCGCTCTACACAGAAATACAAAACGCCATATCCCTATATGTCCCATAATCCCAACACAGATTATCATTCTCATCGCCCCCATGGTATAACCACAAACTACGCACCCTTCGTAACAAAAGGAATAAGTTGTGGAACACTTTCCTAAACACGCGTTCTCCCCTTGACTACTCCAACTATCTGGGTTACTTTTACCAATTCTCCGAGCTTTACAGCTCTCTCTACCACAATCACCTTGCCAAATCTCAATTCAACCTGATCAACGACCCCAAATCTTTCTTCCACTTCATCAACCACAAACGGAAATCTGATTCATATCCCACCTCCCTTTTTCTACGGCTCAACTACTACAACGGACTCCCAAACCATATCCTATCTTTTCGCGTCCTTCTTCAAACTATCCTTCACGGACGACTCGTTCGAGCCTAACCCCTCCCACTTTACTGGCATGTCTGAATTCTCCCTCGGCCTTCTCATCCCTCTACACATACAACAACACCAAGTCACAAAGAAACTTGAAGAGCTGAAAGACGATTTCAGTCCCGGCCCAGACGGACTCCCTGCTATCCTCTTAAAAAAATGTTCCTCTTCTCTCTCTCCTGCTCACGTCAATTTTCAATCTATCCCTTGCTCAAGGTCTATTCCCTAAATTTTGGAAATCCTCTTACATAACCCCCATACACAAAAATGGGAAAAAAACGATATATCCAACTATCGTCCCATTGCTAAGCTTTCGCACATTCCTAAACTGTTCGAAGGCCTACTATATGAGGCGTTAAATTTTCGCTGCGCACCCATCATCTCTCCGAACCAGCACGGCTTTCTCTCAGGCAGGTCCATTACTACTAACCTTGTCGAATTCACATCCCACACACTCCTTGCCCTAGAAAACGGCGATGAGGTCGACGTAGTCGCTACTGACTTTAGCAAGGCCTTCGACAAAATCTCGCATAACTTCATTCTCTTCAAGTTATCCTCCCTCGGTTTCGAACCCCTGCTGATTAAGTGGGTCTCATCCTATCTGAGTTATCGAACCTGTTGCGTGCGATTTAGATCCACCCTCTCCGATCCTTTTTTCCCAATCTCAGGTGTCCCCCAGGGCAGTCACCTCGGCCCACTCCTATTTATCCTAACTATAAACGACATAGGCTCCTGCATTAATCACTCCATCATCTCGCTTTACGCGGATGATTCCAAAATTTTTAAGACAATCCGCTCTCCCCTGGGCTCCTCACTTCTCCAAGCGGATCTTGACAGCTTCTCGACTTGGTGCCAAAATAATTGTCTAGAAATGAATATCGCCAAATGTCACACAATCACCTTCTCTCGGAAGAGTTCCCCCACTCACCCACGCTCCTATCTCTTACTAAACCAACCGATAACATCGGTCGAACTGATTCGCGATCTGGGTGTCCTATGCGACAAGGAGCTCAAATTTACCGCACATTTTGATTACATAATCCTCAAGGCTAAAGCGGCCCTTGGGTTTGTCAAACGCTGGTCGAAGGAATTCCTTAACCCCTACGTCACCCGATCACTCTACACAACTTTTGTCCAGTCACTACTCCAATACACTAGTCAGGTCTGGTCCCCGTATCAACTGACTCACATTCGCAGGACTGAGGGAGTTCAACGTCGTTTCGTGCGCTTCGCCCTCCGCGGACTAAACTGGGAAAATCGGCTGATTCTACCACCATACACAAGCCGGCTCAGTCTAATCAATCTAAACACACTTGAAGAGCGCAGAATCCATGCCGACATCATCTTTGTCCATCGCCTTCTGTCTGGCTCAATCAATTGCCCAACCTTGCTCTCCACTTTAACATTGCATACAAACCCCCGTAACGTACGTAACCCTCGACTGTTTTACGTGCCCGCTCATCGCACTTCTTCGGCGCTAACGAACCCATCTCGCGTATGCTACGACAGACCAACTCTTTCCCCACCTCATTCGATTTCAACATCTCCACCCCCACTCTTAAACGACGTCTCAGAATAACCCGTCCTAAGCCACCCCCCCCCCCCCCACCCAACCCTGCAATCCCACCTTTCCTCTCCTACCCTCAACATAGTTCGCCCACCCCGCCCTCTACCAGTACGTAGAAATGCCCTGCACTGTCACTGTCTCACAAATGCCGAATTACCCCCCCCCCCCCATCGCTCAGTCACCTTCACCTTCCTGGTTTTTTTCTTTTTTTCTCCTTCTTACTCTAGATTTAAGATAGTCTGTAAGGCTTTTTATATTAATTTAATTTAAGTTAATGTAAGCTTGCATTAAGCTAAATAAATGAGGGTTCTGCCCTCACTAAACAACAATTGTCGTCAAAGGTGAGCCCCAAAATAAATATAC
Source organism: Microdon myrmicae (assembly GCA_963931805.1). Lineage (NCBI taxonomy): Eukaryota > Metazoa > Arthropoda > Insecta > Diptera > Syrphidae > Microdon > Microdon myrmicae. Next base: position 112,339,149 of record OZ007496.1, read on the forward strand.
TGTCTATGAACGGCACTTGCATCGATGAAGCCAAGGAATTATCAATCCTCGGCACTCGAATTAATTCGACTCTTAACTGGAATGACCACATATTTGAAGCTGCGAAAAGTGCAGCCAAATGTATGGGGTTCCTTAAGAGATGCAAAAGATACTTCACTCCATCCAACCTGGCCACTATTTACAAGGCGTATATTCGTCCAAAAATGGAGTTCAACTACCATATTTGGTCAGGCGCATGCAAAACTGCACTACACGTGCTCGAAAGGATGCAAAAACGAGCAGTGAAACTTATTGGGGACCCAGCCGTAAGTCGATCATTTCCGTCGTTGGAACACAGGTGCAACGTATCATGCCTATCGCTTTTCTATAGGTATTACCATGGTCGTTGCTCAACTGAACTTGCTGAATGTGTTCCGTCCTTTCAGACATTTTCCCCGAGACACCCGTCAATCTGTGAATGCGGACCAGTTCACGTTGAAAGTGGACTTTAGGCGCACAAATAAACATAGAGAGTCATTCTTTAGCCGAACCACACGAATGTGGAATGGCCTGCCTGATCATTTGTTTCCTGGCCGTTGTGATGTCCAGACATTCAAGACCAATATACATCGACACCTCCTTTCCTTATCCACTTCCTCCCCACCCGCTCGCACTGTGCTCTGACATTTAAGGGTACTTCACAATCTCCTTTTGTGCGCGCGTTAGTGTAAAAAAAAAAAAAAAAAAAAAAAAAAAAAAAAATATATATATATATATATATATATATATATATATTTATTGAAAAGGGAAGGTTCGACTTACCGGTTTGTACTGGGAGGAGTTTCCACATACACAATAGCATTTGCAGGGTTAAAGAGTCCTGTTTTCCCCGAGTTTAGAACACCTCTCCAAAAAGGCGTGTTCGTATTTCGATCAAGAACGGTTATGATCTCACCTTGCCTATATATTAAGTGGTCTTTCTTGGGTTCACAAGAATTGACAATAGTTTTCAATTGTTCAGGCTTCAATTCTGGTAGCATTTCATGAATTTCGGAAAACTTTGGTCGCTTACTGGTGTCATGTTGCCAACATTTCAACATTAAATTATAGTATTCTCTAGGACAACAGTCTGGTTGCTCAAGACGCTGCAAAAAATCGTAAAAATTAAGACATTTAACATCAGTATTCACAATATTATACTTGGTAATTTGGTTCGTCAATTGCTTCCAATATTTGTAATCCAGTTAGTCCTGCCCAAGGTTGGAAACCATATGAAAACATTTCCCATAAACAGACACCATAAGCCCACACATCCGAGGCATTGGTGAAGCGAAGGTAATTTATACATTCCGGAGCACACCTAAATACAAGAAGATGACATCACTCGAATTTATCATGATTGATTTCTACTTACCATGCAATTGGTAATTTGAGGTTAACATTAAAATTAGTTTTATAGTAATCTTTGCCAACGCCTAACGCCCTTGATAAACCAAAGTCCGATATTTTTACTTTATTCTTACTGAATACTAAAATGTTTCTGGCAGCTAAGTCTCTGCAATAGTCAAATTAAAAACATTCACACCAATTAAATGAAAACCGTATTTTAAACAATTCACCGATGGATCAGTCGTTTATTCTCTAAGTATTTCATTCCATTGCAAATTTGCATAGCAAATTCACAAAGCGTGGGGATTGTGAGAAAACTCACACGTAAGCCAGAATCCTTCAAACATTCCAGAAGTGAACGCAAATGTGCTAATTCTGTGACCAACATCAAAGAGTCCGTGGCCAGCACGACTCCATACAAGCGCACTATATTTTCATGTTCGATTGAGTGCATAATCGCTGCCTCTTTGAGGAACTCCATAGGATTTGACTGCATTCGTTCCCGGCAGAGGCATTTTATGGCCACTTGAATCTGAGTTACATAAGCATAATTACCATCCAGCGAATAGATATGAGTGAGAAGATATCTTACCCTGTCTGCACCATTCGTCCAAACACCCTGGCGTACAATACCAAACTCCCCTGTTCCCAATTGTTTATTTACACAAATTGAATCTGCCGGTATAATGTGTTTGTTATTTGGGGCTCTATTAGGAGAGGTGTTGCCTTTTGTGCCTGATCCGTCTCCTGATGTTGGATGGGTCGCCAGACCGTCATCCCTTTTAACAATGGCAGGTGTTTGGAGAAGACGCTTGATTTTGCTGAAATATCCATGAGGGTAATATTTTTCATAGAACTTTCTAAGCCTTCGGATTTCCGGGCGAGACAATCCTATTTGCTTAAGGTCTTCATCGGTTGCATATTTAAATTGGGAAGCACTGTTTATTTTAAGTTCATTTCTGAAAAAAAAAAAAAAGGAATCTGGTTAAGGGAAGCTTGTATTTGATTTTGGCTTTGTAGGACTCACTTGAAGGAATTATAGTAATGTTGGAGTTCAGACTCTGTTAGGAATTCGTACAAGTCTATTTGTCCTGGTTCTGGAAGTAAAAATATATCGTTGTTTTGTAAAAATAATAAGTTGATTTGTTTAGAGTAATTACAAGTACAGCGTGATTTTATCGATGTGCAATTAAAATTGTTACAATCGTTTTTCGAAGTCAGTACGTGGTATCAAAGATCACAAAGTGTTTGGTGGGATACGAGGAAAATATAATAGTCAATTGCAGTTGCATTTTCGATAGTGTTGGAAAAGTAGTGGAAATCCAAGGGTGGCAAAAAAAAAACGCATCTAAAGAAAAATTTCGTATAGATGCTTTTTTTTGTATGTATACACATATTGTTGTATCCAAATATGAGATTTTGGCGGATTTTTGTCTTTTGGTCGGAAGTGTCCCGCCGAACACTGTTCACAAACAGAAACAAAACGGAGCGCGGAGAACACTGTCCCAAATGAAACACAAATTCTTTTTTTTTTTTTTTTTGAAAACGCTCTTTTATTTTATTGCTTTGTCGTTTTTCGTTACCCTTAATCGTCTAGGACACAATTTTAATAAATTTTTTAGTTTAGTATTTTGCAAAAAAAAAAAAAAAAAAAAAAAAAAAAATCTAACTTCCACCACACCTTGAATTGTCTTAATTTTTGAAAATATTCTTATTTATTCCTGTCTATCGCATATAGCCTTTTATTGTTTTCAGAACGAAAATTGACAATATAAAAACGGCACACGTTAGGATACCACGAAAGTGTCACGACGAGGATAACCGTCTCAGTCTCCGTATTTACTGCCCGCACTTCCTTTAATTATTTTTGATAACAATGTAATTAACCGATAAACACATTTCCGATGTCCCTAGTGAGGATCACAGGCCTGCGCGCATTGAATTCCTGTGCGTTGAACGTCAAATATATACGTTTATGGTGTTTGTCTTTGGTAGCAGTTCGGTCAATGTACTTAGGTTAACTCACGTATTTTTAAAAGGTTTAGTTTAGTGAGGGCAGAACCCTCATATATTCAGCTTAGTACAAGCGATAAAACATAACAACTATCTTAAAACTATTCTTATATATATAAACAGTGTTCACTTGACGTTCGAACGGCAGAGACGTTTTAAATCGCGCTCCTCGCCACACATTGAATACAAAAAAAAAAAAAAAAAAAAAAAAAAAAAAAAAAAAAAAAAAAAAAAAAAAAAAAAAACTGAAAGTAAATAAACGCGTACGCGGGTTCTCTATCAATAGTGCTAAGTGAATGGTGTAAATCACAAAAAAAAAAGTGCAAAAAACAACGACAAAAAACGTGTGAAAACCAAAACGCAAAACGTGTAAAATAATACATAATATTAATAATGGACACTACATCATTCAACCAACTAAATATCCAGCTAAGTAATACGAATAACGGCAACGTTATGACGTATGAACAGCTAGCAGCACCATACCAACAACAAGCAGCTATGTGTCAACAACAACAAACGATGATAAATCAAATGCTCCACAAAATCAACACAATGGAAAACCAAATGCAATCGCAGGTATGTGCCAGTATCCCTTTGCCAACAGAATACCATACAGATGAAGAAGAGCTGGAAAGGGAAACCTCTACAGTTTATAAGAAAAGAAAAACTGACAACAGTCAAAAACAAATTACAATACCAACTGTAAACAATATGACGTCAGTTCATGAATCAACAAATGCGGTTACAAAAGAAAGGAAAATTCCCCTGCCACCACCAATCAATGTGAGGAATATAAGGGATTTTAATGCATTTAGAAATGCCATTTTGTCTGTAGTGAAAGACAAAAGTCAATTTAAAGCATTATCTAATAATGATATAAAAATAACATGCAAAACAGAAAATGCATACAGAGCAGTTAAAGAGAAATTACAATCCCTTAAGACGGATGTAAGAACCCAAGATTTAGTGTATCATACCTACCAACTAAAAAGTGAGAGACTATTTAGATTCGTAATTAGAGGACTTCCAGCTTCAATGTCCACAGATATGATTGCAAACGAATTATGCTCACTAAACCATAAAGTGGTCCCCCGCTTGGTAGAAACCTTGACGTGGTGCGGGGGCTTAAACTACGATGAATCGCACAGGCTATGCTGACGGAAGCATACGCTTCCAGTAGGGCCACCCATGTCAGACAGGCTAGCGAGGAGTAACACACAAAGATCTACCGCCCCTAATCCAGGGTGTTACGCGTCACCGTGCCCTGGTTTGCAGCCAGGGGTATACCGGCTGTATTATAACGGCGCCTCTCTGACACCGGGTCGAATCAGAGCAGTAAGCAGACCTTACCATATCAAAGAGGGGCTCTGACATGGCGGACCATTTGAAACCCCAGAGTGATCCAATGAAATGAATGATCAATACACAAAAAACAATCTTACAAAAAACCCGGTAGGCGTAGGTGTGATGAGCCAACACTACCATAAGGGAAAAAATCATCAAGAAAACACCGACTCGGCAAAAAGAAGACTTAGGGAAAAACTGAAAAAGCGGGATATACGCGTAGGCACTTGGAATGTTCGAACGTTATATAAACCAGGCGCGATACAGACGGTCGTAGAAAACACGAAACAATATAAAATGGACATCGTCGCGCTTCAGGAAGTCCGACTCCCACATCAAGTAATCGAAACCAACGGATTTACACTGGTGTGTGGAGCTACCGATACACACAACCTCGGAACCGGCTTCATCATAAGCAAGAATATTACGCCCCATGTAAAAGATGTGAAATTTATTAATGACCGAATGTCTGTGCTAAAAATACAGGACCGATGGTACAATTATGTATTTATAAACGTACACGCCCCAACAGAATCTGCGGACGAAGAAACGAAGGACACGTTCTACGAGACCCTAGAGGATGTATTTCATGGGATCTCATCATTCGATGTTAAAATCCTCCTCGGGGACCTCAATCCGAAAATTGGAAAGGAAGATATCTTCCAACCAACTATAGGTAAAGAAAGTCTACACGACGTTTCAAATGATAATCGAATTCGAATTATCACGTTCGCAGCGTCAAAAGATCTGTTAGTAAAAAGCACGATGTTCAAGCACAAGGAAATTCATAAACCCACATGGATATCACCCGACGGCGTAACGCGTAACCAAATAGACCACTTCCTCATAGACAAAAGACACCGCTCGAATATCCTTGACGTAAGATCATATAGAGGAGCAGATTGCGACTCCGATCATCTTCTAGTGATTGGCAAAATCAGGAGTCGCCTCGCAGCAATCCCACATGCGCAGTCACGGGAGACAAGCAAAAAGTTCGACACTGATAAACTGAAAGACCTACGCAAAAGGGCTGAATATCAAGACGAACTAACGAATAGATTTAGCATTCTAGAGAATGTGAGCAGTGAGGAAGAGGAAGCTAATAGTATGAACACTAAATGGACATTGATCAGAGACACAATCAAACTAACAGCCCAAAAGGTATTAGGATTTAAGAAAACAATTAAGTCCAAACCTTGGTTTGACGATGAGTGCAGGGCGAAGACCGAAGAACGTAAATGCCTCAGAGTGATCCACTTAGAAAGATATGATGAAGTCAACGCAGAAAGATACGCGACAATTCGGAAAGAAACAACTAGACTTTTCAAACGTAAAAAACGCGAATGGGAGAAGACTCAGATCGAAAAAATCCCAGAAAATTCTAGGGCAAAGAACATCAGAGGTATGTATGTCGGCATAAATTCAATTAGAAATGGCTACCGAGGAAGAGCCAAAATATTTCGAGACGCAAACGGCTGTCTGGTCACAGAAACAAACAATGTCATGACAAGATGGAAGCAGTACTTTGAAAACTTGCTCAAGGTACACACCCATCAACCACAGATAAATGCACCAAGCGTACATACAGCCGAGCCTCAGATCCCGGAGCTGTATCTCAACGAAGTTGTAGACGCAATAAATCGATTGAAAAACAACAAGGCTCCCGGAGGAGAGGCAACCGCTCGAAAGATCCACCAGCTCATCCAAACAATATGGGATAAGGAAGTCACTCCGGAAGAATGGAAAACCTCAATAGTCATCCCCATTTTCAAAAAAGGCGACAGATGTGACTGCGAAAACTACAGAGGAATATCATTGCTCCCAACCGCATACAAAATATTAACAAATGTCATTCTGGCTAGAATCACACCGTACGCAGAAGAGATACTGGGAGACTACCAATGTGGATTCCGTAGGAGCCGGTCAACAAGCGACCAAATGTTCACAATAAGACAACTGCTGGAAAAGAAGTGGGAATACGGAGAGACGGTTCACCAACTGTTCGTTGACTTCAAAAAAGTCTACGACTCAGTGGCAAGGCAGAGACTCTACCATATTCTAGTTGAGCTGGGAGTCCCAAAAAAATATGCCGCCCTCATTCAAATTTGCATGAACGAAAACAAAGGGCGAGTCAGAATAGAAAACCACATCTCAGAACCATTTGAAATCCGGGACGGACTAAAGCAGGGAGATGGTCTATCACCGTGTCTCTTTAACCTTGTGCTCGAGTATGTCATCAGAAAGGTACAAGACGACAACATGGCCGGATCATCCCTGAACGGGGTCACACAAGTGCTCGCATATGCGGATGACATCGCCGTTCTGGGCGATAATCTAGAGACTGTTAGTAAAAACTGTGAAATCATCATGCAAGCGGCAGAAGAGGTGGGCCTAGAAATAAATGAAGACAAAACAAAATACATGATTACGGCGAGAGCAGGTGGATCTCAGATAACACATGTAAACGTCAGAGGTAAGATATTTGAAAAAGTTAAAGAATTTAAATATCTGGGAACGATACTGACGGCCAGTAACGAAATGTCGAAGGAAATTAACAAGATACTGCACTCCGGCAACGCGAGTTGGCACGCAGTCAGTAAACTGCTGAAATCCAGACTGCTATCACGTAACATAAAGCTCCGTGTCTATAGAGCCATAATCATGCCGATTGTTCTATATGGATGCGAAACATGGGCTCTCACAAAACGGGAAGAAAACAAATTCCGCGTATTCGAGAATAAAGTTTTGAGGGGCATCTTTGGAGGTAAATATGACGAGGAGGCAGGACAATGGAGGAGACTCCATAACCACGAATTGGAAGAGCTATATCGCAAACCTACAATAGTGCGAGTAATCAAGTCGCGAAGATTAAGATGGGCCGGACACGTGACGCGAATGGGGAACGACAGGACCGTATATAGAATTCTTGACGGTAGACCAACGGGAAAGAGACCGGTAGGACGGCCGCGACGGAGATGGGAGGACAATGTTAGGTTTGACCTTGAGGAGAACGGATCGAATGTTCAAGCGTGGAAGGAGAGGCCCAGGACAGGGAACGATGGCGAAGCCGAGTCGGTGAGGCCATGAACTTCCGGGTTCCTACAGGCCAATAAATAATAAAACCATAAAGTGGTAAAGGTAACAAACGTCAGGAAAAGCACCACGTCAAATAATGGAGAAAAAATCTTTAAAGCCATTCCTTTGTTTTATATCGATATAGTTCAAAAAGAGAATAATAAATCAGTTTATGAAATCCAAGAATTATTATGGTGCAAAAAATCGATTGAACCACCCAAAAAGGTCAGATCGATACCTCAATGTAATAATTGTAAGCAGCTTGGTCATACCAAAAATTTCTGCAACTATAATTCAAGATGTGTTAAGTGTGCTGGGCCTCACCACACAACCCAGTGCTCGATACAACGCAACAGCCTAGCAACATGTGCGCTTTGCCACGAGAATGGCCATCCAGTTAGTTACAAGGGATGCTCAGTGTATCAAAAAAAAACTAAAAGCACAGCAACCAAAGAAAACTACAGTCACTCAAATACTGCAATCCAAAAATACAGAATGAGCGGGACCAACCACAACCGGTACTAACAACACACAAATGAACAACAAACCAAATGAGAAAACAGATAATAAAAGCAGACAAAAACCTGTCAATAACGAGCCTATCATCATGGATATGATGAAGATGCTCAGTGTATTCCAGGACGACATCAAAAAAAGCATCAACCAGCTAGCAGAAAGGGTAGGTAAACTTGAAAATTTTCAAAAACTACCGACCAAGAAATCCAAGAAATAAAGTCAATGAGTAATCCGCTCCTAAGAATAATCACTTGGAACGCAAATGGGCTCAAGAATTAGAAATATTTATAAGAGAGCACAACATAGATATTGCGCTGATATCAGAAACACACTTTTCTCATATGAGCTTCATAAAAATCAGGGGTTATATGGCCTATTGGACTACGCACCCCAGCGACCGTGCCCGTGGAGGTACAGCTCTGATAATAAAACAAAATATACATCACTTCCAACAAGAAGCAATAAAAGAAACTTTTATTCAAGCCTCCATTGTTACTATCAACCTTAATGGAGCTGATTTAAATGTAGGTGCTGTATATTGCCAACCTAGACACACAATCTCAAAACAACAATTCACGGATATCTTCAAGAAGCTCGGACCAAGGTTTATAATTGGTGGAGATTTCAATGTCAAGCACACTGCTTGGGGGTCAAGGTTGATTACTCCAGGCAAGGGAAAAGAATTGCTTACAGCCATCAAAGAAGCAAAGTGCGAATTTCATTCGTCTTGTTCACCAACATACTGGCCTACTGATAGCAACAAAACTCCTGACCTGATCGATTTCTTTATTTCGAAAGGAGTGTCATCGAATTATATTGAAACAGATAGTTTAGTTGATTTAACGTCTGACCACACTCCAGTACTACTAAAACTGAATGCAGCTGTTCCCAGAAAGAACAGAAAACTAAATCTTACAAACAAATATACAGATTGGGGAAAATTCCGAACAGAGCTTGACAATCAGATTGAATTAAATGCTAAACTTCAAGATTGTGAAGAATTGGAACAACAAGTACAACAATTTATCGAAACATTGAAAAGCGCAGCCGGAACAGCAACTCCGGTGCCAAGTGATAAACCAGAACCAGCAACCACACACCCTATTGAGATTAGAGATCTAATCAAAGACAGGCGCAAAGCTAGACGAACCTGGCACAGATCCAGACACCCTAACGATAAAAAAGTATTCAACAAGGTGAGCAATCTAGTTAACAAATTAATTAAAGACCATAAACAGAGTTGTATAGATGAGTATCTAAGTGAACTAAGTCCATCAGCGGATACGGATTACTCTCTCTGGAAGGCAACACGCAAATTTAAACATCCCCTTACCCAAGTGACACCTATAAAAGATACACAGGGACTGTGGATACGCAAAACTGAAGATAAAGTTGAAATATTTGCACAACACCTGGCTTCAGTGTTCAAACCACACAACATCCACAGTAGTATTGGTCCTTCACCCAGGTATCAAACTGAGCAAACAATCAAACCAGTGACCTCAATGGAGATTGCCCAAGAAATCGACAAAAGTTTGAACCACAAAAAAGCACCAGGCATCGATGCAATATCACCTGGCGTGTACAAGGAATTACCCCGAAAAGCTGTCATTATGCTAACATATCTGTTTAATGCTTGCTTTCGACTGAAATACATTCCAAATTCATTTAAAACAGCCCAGATAATAATGCTCAAGAAACCAGAGAAACCAGCAGAGGAAGTAACGTCTTATAGACCCATATCGCTATTGCCATCCATTTCAAAACTGTTTGAGAAAATACTCCTCAAGCGACTCAAGCCCCTCATCAATATTTCAGACTTTCAATTTGGCTTTAGGAATAAACACTCAACTATTGAACAGGTTCACCACGTGACCACAGCAATAGAAAAGGCTTTCGAAGAAAAGAAATATTGCCCAGCTGTCTTTCTTGATGTCTCCTAAGTGTTCGACAGAGTATGGCATAAAGGTCTTATATATAAAATGAGTAAACTGTTTCCAGCAAACTATTGCCATCTACTCGAATCATACTTGTCTGATAGAACCTTCAAAGTAACACACGAAGGAGCTAACTCTAGTTTCTAGCCAATAGAAGCAGGCGTACCACAAGGAAGTGTCCTGGGATCTTTCCTCTACTTACTATACACAGCGGACATCCCAACAACCAAGAACACATTCATAGGCACCTTTGCAGATGATACAGTTATAATATCAGCTGACGAAAATAAAAAAAAAACTACACAACAATTGCAACAGGCACTCAACGAAATTAGCCAATGGACCACTGATTGAAAAATTAAATTCAACGAGATGAAATCTATTCACGTAACATTTACATTGCGACGATCACATAACAATATTTCTACATATCTCAACGGAATTCCAGTTCCCAAAGCAGACTCAGCGCAATATCTCGGTATACATCTAGATAGCATATACAAAAAACAATCCCACGAAAAACCCGGTAGGCGTAGGTGTGATGAGCCGACACTACCACATGGGAAAAAATCATCAAGAAAACACCGACTCGGCAAAAAGAACACTTAGGGAAAAACTGAAAAAGCGGGATATACGCGTCGGCACGTGGAATGTTCGAACGTTATATAAACCAGGCGCGATACAGACGGTCGTAGAAAACACGAAACAATATAAAATGGACATCGTCGCGCTTCAGGAAGTCCGACTCCCACATCAAGTAATCGAAACCAACGGATTTACACTGGTGTGTGGAGCTACCGATACACACAACCTCGGAACCGGCTTCATCATAAGCAAGAATATTACGCCCCATGTAAAAGATGTGAAATTTATTAATGACCGAATGTCTGTGCTAAAAATACAGGACCGATGGTACAATTATGTATTTATAAACGTACACGCCCCAAAAGAATCTACAGACGAAGAAACGAAGGACACATTCTACGAGACCCTAGAGGAAGTATTTGATGGGATCTCATCATTCGAGGTTAAAATTCTCCTCGGCGACCTCAATGCGAAAATTGGAAAGGAAGATATCTTCCAACCAACAATAGGTAAAGAAAGCCTACATGATAATGGTATTCGAATTATCACGTTCGTAGCGTCAAAAGATCTGGTAGTGAAGAGCACGATGTTCAAGCACAAGCAAATACATAAAGCCAAATGGATATCACCCGGCGGCGTAACGCGTAACCAAATAGACCACTTCCTCATAGACAAAAGACACCACTCGAATATCCTAGACGTAAGATCATATAGATGAGCAGATTGCGATTCCGATCACCTTCTAGTGATTGGCAAAATTAGAAGTCGGCTTGCAGCAAACCCACATGGACAGTCACGGGAAACGAGCAAAAAGTTCGAGATTGATAAACTAAAAGACCTACGTAAAAGGGCGGAATATCAAGACGAACTAACGAATAGATTTAGCATCCTAGAGAATGACAGTAGTGAGGAAGGGAAGCTAATAGTGTGAACACTAAATGGACATTGATCAGAGACACAATCAAACTAACAGCCCAAAAGGTATTAGGATTTAAGAAAACAATTAAGTCCAAACCTTGGGTTGACGATGAGTGCCGGGCAAAGATCGAAGAACGTAAACGCCTCAGAATGATCCACTTAGAAGCATATGATGAAGTCAACGCAGTAAGAGACGGGGCAATTCGGAAAGAAACAACTAGACTTTTCAAACGCAAAAAACGCGAATGGGAGAAGACTCGGATCGAAAAAATCATAGAAAATGCCAGAGCAGAGAACAGCAGAGGTATGTATGCCGGCATAAATTCAATTAGAAATAGCTACCGAGGGAGAGCCAAAATAATCCGAGACACAAACGGCTGTCTGGTGACAGAAACAAAAAATATCGTGACAAGATGGAAGCAGTACTTTGAAAACCTGCTCAATGTGCGCACCCATTAACCACAAATAAACGCACCAGACGTACATACAGCCGAGCCCCAGATCCCAGAGCCCTCTTTCGACGAAGTTGTAGACGCGATAAATCGACTGAAAAACAACATGGCCCCCGGAATCGATTGCATACCGGCAGAACTTGTGAAGCATAGAGGAGGCGCAACCGCTCGAAAGATCCACCAACTGGTTAAAATAATATGGGACAAGGAAGTCATTCCGGAAGAATGAAAAACCGCAATAGTCATCCCCATTTTCAAAAAAGGCGACAGATCTGACTGCGAAAATTACAGAGGAATATCATTGCTCCCAATCACATACGAAATATTAACAAATGCCATACTGGCAAGAATCACACCGTACGCAGAAGAAATATTGGGAGACTACCAATGCGGATTCCGTCGGAACCGGTCAACAAGCGACCAGATGTTCACAATAAGGCAACTGCTGGAAAAGAAGTGGGAATACGGAGAGACGGTTCACCAACTGTTCGTGGACTTCAAAAAAGCCTACGACTCAGTCGCAAGGCAAAGACTTTACCATATTGTGGTTGAGCTGGGGATCCTGAAAAAATAAGCCGCCCTCATTCAAATTTGCACGAACGAAAACAAAGGGCGAGTTAGAATAGAAAACCACATCTCAGAACCATTTGAAATCCGAGACGGACTAAAACAAGGGGACGGCCTCTCACCATGCCCTTTTAACCTTGTCCTCGAGTATGTTATCAGAAAGGTACAAGACGACAACACGGCCAGATCATCCCTGAACGGGGTCACACAAGTGCTCGCGTATGCGGATGACATCGCCGTTCTGGGCGATAATCTCGAAACTATAAGTAAAAACTGTGAAATCATCATGCAAGCAGCAGAAGAGGTGGGCCTAGAAATAAACGAAGACAAAACGAAATACATGATTACTACGAGAGCAGGTGGACCTCAGAGAACACATATAAACGTCAGGGGCAAGATATTTGAAAATGTCAAAGAATTTAAATATCTGGGAACGATACTGACGACCAGAAACGAAACGTCAAAGGAAATTAACAAAAGACTACATTCCGCAAACGCTAGTTGGCATGCAGCCAGTAAACTCTTAAAATCCAAACTGCTATCACGTAATATAAAGCTCCGTGTCTATAGAACCATAATCATGCCGATTGCTCTATACGGATGCGAAACATGGGCTCTCACAAAACGGGAAGAGAACAAATTCCGCGTATTCGAGAATAAAGTCTTAAGGGGTATATTTGGCGGTAAATATGACGAGGAGTCAGGACAATGAAGGAAACTCCACAACCACGAATTGGAAGAGATATACCGCAAACGTGAGAGTGATCAAGTCGCGAAGATTAAGATGGGCCGGATACGTAGCGCGAATGGGCGATGATAGGACCGTGCATAGAATTCTTGACGGTAAACTAACGGGGAAGAGACCGGCAGGACGGCCGCGACAGAGATGGGAGGACAATGTTAGATTGGACTTCGAGGAGAGCGGATCGGATGATCGAACGTGGAAGGAGAGCGTACAGGACAGGGAACAATGGCGGAGCCGAGTCGGTGAGGTCATGAACTTCCGGGTCCCTACAGGCCAGTAAATAATAATAACAATCTAGATAGCAGACTAAACTGGAGACATCATGTGAAACAAAAAGCTGAGCAAATAAAGTTGAAACGTAGACAGATGTATTGGTTAATCGGGAATCACTCTCAACTCAATCTCTATTGTAAAAGATTGATCTATCAATCTATCATCAAGCCGATCTGGATATATGGAATCCAATTATGGGGCTGTACAAAGCAATCCAATAGAGATATAATTCAACGAAGCCAGAATAAATTCCTTCGCATTATCACAAATGCCTACCGTTTTGTGACAAATCAGGAAATTCATGATGACCTAGAGATGAAATGGATTTATGAAGTTATCCAAGAATATGCTGTCAAACACGAAAGAGGCCGTATGGTTATACCAACGTAGAAGCCATTCAGCTCTTGGATATTACCCACGAATTGAGACGGCTTAAACGGACGAAACCTCATGAATTAATATGTTAAAATCTAACATACTAAAATCGAGTTGGGAGCTGAACACTGGTCCAGTAAACCCTTACACGCTCTACTTAATTAAACTAAATTAAGTACAATTTAAACCTAGTATTAAATTAAATTGTTAAGATTGTACTATTCATATCCAATAAAGGATGTTATTAAAAAAAAAAAAAAAAAAAAAAAAAAAAAAAAAAAAAAAAAAAAAAAAATATATATATATATATATATATAAACTATGATTAAAAAGAAAGAAAAAAATAGGTGGGGGGGGGGGGGGGGGGGGTATGTTTGGCGAGTTGGTTAATGGGTTTATCCATCGATTATCAGTCATTCATTCATCTCGCTTAGTACAGGATGTTAAGAGTGTAGATGGGGAGTGGGCGTGGTCAGGAGGGCAAAGAGAGGAGATGAAGTTTGAGAGCAGTCGAGGTAAAGTTGAAATCGAAGGAGGTAGGGTAGGAGTTTGCCCGCCGCAGCATTCGCGAAATGGGTTCATTAGAGCCGTAAGAAGTGTGGTGGGTGGGCTGATAGAAAAGATGAGGGTTTCGCAGGTTACGGGGGTTAGTGTGAAGAATGATGGAGAGCAAACTTGAGCAGTTGATTGTGCCTGAAAAGAGACGGCGGACGAAAAGGATATCGGCATGAATTATGCGCTCCTCAAGTGTGCTGAAGTTGATCAGATGGAGCCGGCTTGTGTATGGGGGGAGAATCCGAGGATTCGCCCAGTTCAGTCCGCGGAGGGCAAAACGCAGAAAACAACGTTGCACGCTTTCGATTCTGCGTACATGGGACGAGTAGTGTGGGGACCAGACCTGACTGGCGTATTCAACAAGGGGGCGGACGAAAGCTATGTAGAGAGAACGGGAAACGTAAGGATTAGAGAAAACAACTTTACACCAGCATTTCACAAACCCGAGGACAGAGTTGGCCTTAAGAATAATATCATCAATATGCGGGATGAAGCTAAGCTCCCTGTCAAATAAGATCCCGAGGTCGCGTATCGAGGGTACAGATGATATCTGCCGGTTTAGCAGGGAGTTGTTAAGGGGGGGGGGGGGGGGGGGGCGTTGCGGGAGAAAGTGGTGGAGTGACATTTGACAACGTTGAGTTCAAGGCAGTTATTACGGCACCGAGTTGAGAAGCTGTCGAGGTCCGTTTGGTGAAGTGAGGAGTCGAGAGGAGAGATGTCCGTTTTGTAGAGTTTGGCGTCGTCCGCATATAGGGAGATGGATGAGTATTTAATAATGGAGTCAACATCATTGATGGTAGGGATAAATAGGAGGGGACCTAGATGGCTGACGTGGGAAGAAGAGGATTGGACAGGGAGGATCTAAATTTGACACGGTAGGATCGATCTTTCAGATAAGAAGATAACCACTTAATCAGTAGGGGTTCGAAACCTAGGGGGGACAGCTTAAAAAGGGTGAGATTATGGGAGATTTCGTCAAAGACCTTGCTGAAATCGGCGGTGATTACATCGACTTCGTTGCCATTCTCTAAAGCACGGAGAGTATGGGATGAGAACTCGATCAGATTCGTTGTGGTCCACCTGTCCGAAAGAAAACCATGCTGGTTGGATGAGATGATGGATTTACAACGGAAAGATAACGCGTTGTAAAGAATTCCTTCGAACAGTTTGGGAATATGAGACAGTTTGGCGATGGGGCGGTAGTTGCTTATATCGTTTTTAGGTCCCCTTTTAAGTATGGCGGTGACATAGGAGGATTTCCAAATACTAGGGAAGATCCCTCGTGAAAGGGATAGATTGAATATCTTTGATATCGGGAGAGAAAGAGAAGTTGAACA
The DNA here is from genome assembly GCA_963931805.1 of Microdon myrmicae. NCBI lineage: Eukaryota > Metazoa > Arthropoda > Insecta > Diptera > Syrphidae > Microdon > Microdon myrmicae. Next base: position 112,355,212 of record OZ007496.1, read on the forward strand.
TTTCTTTAGAAATACAGTCGGGAGTCCATCAGGCCCAGGGCCGAACCCGTCCTTGAGTAAGTTTAATTTCTCCTCAACAACGTGACGCTGAATAATTTGCGGGGTGAAGGGGCCGAGGAAGATTTCGGGCAAGTCTTTGAAGTGAGACGGATTGGGTTCGAAGGAGATGTCTGTGAAGGATTTATTGAAAAACGAAGCAAATAGATTGGCAGTAGTTAGGGGGTCGGTTGAAGTAGTCGCGCCATAAGATAGGGAGTTAGGGTAGGCGTCGGATTTACGTTTGTAATTTATGAAGTGGAAAAAAGATTTGGGGTCATTGATCAAATTAGATTGTGTTTTTGTGAGATAGTTGGTGTAGAGGGAGTTGTAGAGCTCGGAAAATTTATAAAAGGAACCGAGATAGTTGGAGTAGTTTCGGAAGGAACGCGTTTTGAGGAAAATGTTCCACAAGTTATTTCTCTAGTTCCTAAGAGCGCGGAGTGTGCGGTTGTACCATGGCGGCGATGAAACCGATGACCTGTGGCGAGAATAGGGGACATATAAGGCGACGGCATAGTAGATCTCCTTATAGAGAGTGCCAGTAGCTTCTTCTTCCCCCAAATGATCAAAGCGAAACGCTGTTTTGCTAAGATGCTCATTTAAACGGCGGAAGTTAGCTTTGTGGAAGTTGTAGGAAAAGCTGTCATGAGGTAGAGAAGGCTGGGTTTCATGATCAGGATATATGGATAAGAGCAGCGGGGGGTGTAATTGTCAATGGTGGAGAGGGCGTGTGGACTAGGGGCAACTGAGGACTTGTGCGGGTCCGTTGTGAACACGAGGTCCAGTTGTCTCCCCATATGATTTGGGATATTGCTTACTTGATGGAGGCATGAGTCGGTGAGACCGTTTATAAAAATACGTTCCTTGGAGCTAGTGGGGTTTGAAACGCAGATGGCTTGTTCGTCAGCCAACGTCCATTGGAAATGGGGGAGGTTGCTTCGGATCGAACAGTTTCTTTCGCGATTTATCGCGTTGCGCAGTTCCACCACCTTAGGGTTCAATTCAATTTTTATTAATTACATTTATGGTATATTTTACAACTAGTATTTAAGCGTTTTAGGACAGTAATTTCTTTACAACTATAATCTTAAATCTATATAATGACAATAGCACAATTTTAATGAATAATAAATACGGTTGATGTTTTCTCATGTGATTACTTACGACGCAGGAGGTCGAACCGGAATCTTGGTACACAAGTCGATACTGTATTGGTAGAAATTGAGTAAGGTTGATGGAGGATCCGGGAGTCGACTGCGTCTGTTAAGCACATACGATGATGTTTCAAACATGTTTTCGGTTTTTGTGTATCCTTTATCGCCATCTGTCGAACTTTTTGAAATACCCAATGCGACAACCTTGCTTTTGCCGAGGTAATGGATGGAATGGCTCCACTTTTCGGTAAGGTACGCCATCAAATCTGTTGCTACGAAAGCCATATGGGCGGTCACTGAGGAGGTCATTTGATTCCAGCTATTTTGAAAGGTGACGGTTGATAAGTGATTCCATTACCTTCGAGGGAATAGAAGTTAGTGTCGAGAAGAAGCGAGGGTTGAATTGTCGCCGTTGTTGGGAATTGGCTGAATGTTCGCTGACTTCCATCCACTTGGGAAACGGCCAGCAGAATAGGACAGATGGAAGAATTTACGCAGCGGTTTAGCGAGTCCTACACTTCAAGGGAATTAGGGGAATGTCACCTGGATCAGCAGATTTGTTTGCGTTTAACTCCCTCGGTGCTCTTTCTAAGTGGATTACTCTGAAGTGTTTACGTTGTTCGACGATCGCCCGGCAATCATGGTCAAACCAAAGTTTGGAATTAATTGTTTTCTTAAATCCTAACACCTTTTGACCTGTTTGTTTGATTACATCTCTGATCGATGCCCATTTAGTGTCCACATTATTGGTTTCCTCTTCCTCACTATTCCCATTATATAGGATGCTAAATCTATTTGTTAGTTCGTCTTGATATTCAGCCCTTTTGCTCCGGTCTTTTAGTTTAGCAGTGTCGAACTTTGTGCCCGTGACTGCCCGTATGGGTTTGCTTCGACCCGACTCCTAATTTCGCCCATCACTAGAGGACGATCAGATTTGCAATTTACTCCTCTATATGATCTTACGTCAAGGATGTTCGAGTAGTGTCTCTTGTCTATGAGGAAGTGGTGTACTTGAGTTAAAAGCCGACATAGAACAATGTATCAATAATGCGATTCGTGACCTTAGAGCAGACCCTGGAAGGCAAACGCAGGGGCGTAGATCATCAAAAGACATAACCGAAAGCATAAATGCCTTATCAAAAAAAATATTGATTTCTCCCTACAATGCTCTTCCCCCAAACCTTGTCAAGGGGAACCAATACTATCCATATTGTCGGCACTAGCCGACAAAATGATTAACATGGGAAACGACCTCACTCTTATGCGGGTCCTGATCGGTGACCAAACTAATGTGATTAAATCCATGTCAGTCCGTACAGTCGAAGTTCAGGAACAGGTCTCCGCCGCATCAAACAACGTCTCATTACAAGTCGAGATCCACTCTGCTCGTAGATTTACTACCGATACGCCGATCCTCAATTTTCTTCTCACGGATAATGGCCGAGCCCCCGACCACCCCCGTTCGCTGTATTTACCACCTTGGATCTACTTGGTCCCATGAAGAGTGGAATGAGGGGATCACTAAATTACGCAATCAGCATCTGTGTTGGCAACACGTCGTTTAAGCTCCGACGACCAGAGGGATGGCGTCGGGGATGATTTGTAAGCGCTTCTTCGGACCAAAATCTTTGCTGTTAGCAATTGTCCACCAGCAAAGGTATCGTGATGGTGGGTCAAAGAAATGGCGTCAGGAACATCGCTCTGCTCTCTTGGCATGCAACGATGCTGGTTGCCGATGACTGAATCACTTGATGTTAATGGTATTTAATTGAAATCATTACCTGCGTGTCATGGCAATGATGTCAGCAGGACCCCAAGACTAATTCAGTTGAACACAATAACAAATCTACTTTTCAATTGTATTTGAATATTTGGTTTATTTAAATTGATTCTTTAGTTGTTAATCGATTAATTGTTGTTGACCTGGTCGTCAAAAGTTAAACAGCAAGAAATAGAATTAAAGGAAAATGCTTGACAGACAGATTTAATTTTGTCTATCAGCTGATTGCTGACAGTTGTTGTTCGTTTGATTGTTGATGGCTGCATTCAATTGCGAATTCACTGGTTGCATCCAATGCGAATCTGCAACAGCATCATTAAAGTCAACAACATCCGAAACCAGGCCTCCAACTCATTTTGTTTTTACACCTCCTCTCCCTATTGATGGATGGCTTTAAGTGAAACGAACTTAATCCCCAGTAATCATAACCTGGAACTGCTTCCCCCCACGTTCAACATTTTCCCCGATGACCTCCTCAACTATACTACTGATTTTTTCCCCAGCCGAGGGGTGTTCATCGCTGTCCATAACAGCCTCGGGTCGTCACTTGTCGCTTTCCCTACCACCTCCAAGCTGGACATTGTGACTGTCAAAATCACCCTTCCTCGGAATTCACTCTCTAAATCCCGAAATTTATCCAAGACGTCCAAGCTATTACTGTACGAGACTATAGTCTTACTAGTATTCATATATGGGTCCGAGACCTGGGTGCTCAATAAAAGGCACCCTGAGCCGCGTTGGAGAGGAAGGTCTTAAGAAGAATTGTTGGTCCTGTATGTGAGGGAGGACGATTCCCGAGACGCTACAAACATAGGTTGTACGCGATCTATCTTGAAGCTAATGTTGTAAAAAAAAATCAAGCTCGGCAGACTGGTGAGCGGGATACCTAGCTTGAATGAGCGAAGGAGCCTGTCCGGAAAGTCGTTTGTGGCAGGATGTATGGAAGAATACCTTGTCTGCGATGGAGGAATGGCGTAGACCAGGACGCCCAGAGTCAGTGCCAAACTGGATGACATCGGCTGGAAACCGGGACCGGTGCAGAGATTTGTTAAATAAGCCCAAGACCGGATCCCGGTTGTAGTGCCGATTATGATGATGATGATAACCTTTAATTACTGTAAATAATTAAATTGCACAATTTGTTTTTTTGTTAAAATACTAATAACTATAATAAATGTATGAATTAATAAATAAATACATAATTTATTTTTCTAATGAATAATACAAATAACAATTAAAAAAAAAGATATACACAATACGAGACTCGAACTCAAGCACGGAAGCGTATGAACCAGGAGCGTCACCACCACATCACATCACGCTTAACCGATGACCCACAAAACTGATATATAACGTGTACTAAAAAGTCCGTTTTTTCGGGTTTATTTGAGTAATGTACTTTTACTATTTTGCGGGTAGTACACTTGTGGGGAGTGATATATGTACTAGATCCTATCAACTCCCCAATTGTCCACCAAAAACTGATATATAACGTGTACTAAAAAGTCCGTTTTTTTCGGGTTTATTTGAGTAATGCACTTTACTATTTTACGGGTAGTACACTTGGGGGGAGTGATATATGTACCAGACATGGGCACTAAATCCTATCAACTCCCCAATTGTCCACCAATAAAACGCACTCCAAGCAAACAGCCAAATGAAAAGTCACGTAAGGTACTTAGTTGATTAGTGTTCTTTATTTTTATCTACAATATGGCATCGGCACATGCGCTTAAAACTGGGAGTTCACAATGTTAATCACTTAATCCTTTGCGATGACGCTGCACTCCTTCAGGATCATTTAAAGTTTTAATATAAAGTTCATTTAAAAAGAACAACGGATTTCTTGACTTGTCGATTAAAAAAGAAACACTGTACTACCACTCGCACTCTGGAATCGCGTATCTTGACCGTGTTAAAAACTTGACCAATTTGTAACGCGGCTGGTGAAAAGGTAACGTTAGGCGGCACGACCGTTTGCTGTGGTGATAGAAATCTGACTCCTCGATGCACTCCACATCCGTCAGATTCAACGGTGGTGGCTCACATCATTGTAGGAGGGGCGAACCGGATCAACTTGACAGCGGCCAATGATGATCGAGGAAAGGGTTCAATGGGAGGATTTCTGTTGACGTCCGCGACGCCGTGTCTCCAACGCCGTGCTTCCTCTGATGAGGGAAGAGCGTGGACCTTTTATTTTTCCTTTCCTTCTTTTGCGGGTCCTATACGCGCAACAATCTTATTAGAACTTTTCCACTCTGCTGATATAAGGCAGTCACATCCGCAAATAGTTAAACCAATTAGGTCACTCGCTCTGGTTCCTAAGAATTCTCCCCGTATTATGATCCGTGTCCCAGGCGGTCCTTCCTTTGGTGAAAGTCCAGTTACAACTGGCTGAGGCGCCATCAACAAGAAAAACCCATTATTAAATTCAACGGCTCTTAAAGGGCTTTAGATGATATTAAAACTCATATATTATCAATATATTTAATATATTTATATCAACTTAGGGGTTCTTAACTCAACTTTCCAAACTCACAACTCAACTTACAATCTCAAACTTACAACTCAAACTTACAACTCAAACTGAACTGAACTGAACTGTTCTCTCTAACTTCCAATCTCAAACTGATTTTACAAATGAATTTTTTCTCTACTTATAGAACATTATGTTCTAATTTACTGGAAATTATAACATGAACAAAACAAATTTTAACAAAGTATTCCTTTAGTTTCTGTGACTTTTAAATTGAATAAAATTTGAACGAAAATCAAAGTGCTCTGTTTTGAAATAAAAAGGGGCAAGTTATGAAAAGATGATTAATGAAAAAACAATATTGTGAATGTTTATGAATGGTATGTATTAAGTGAGAATGTAATATATGTTAAGGGAAGTTTTTAAGGATGTGTAAGGAGATTCAGTGTTAAATAAAGGGTAGTATTCTGGAATACAACATTTCCCAAATGCTGTATAGGGACGCATACAATGCCCCTTTTGCATGCAATACAGAAAACGATCGGCCGACACCTGACCAAACAAATGTACGAGCATCAGGGGCTGCAGGCAATGTGGTCATAAATCATCGATGATCCACGCCTGAGAACGAAATAGGCCTTTGCTTCAAAGTAAACAAAAATGATATTTCAAGGGCCAAATGATGAGATGTACAACGTTCATGGTCTGCCGATGTTGCATGGGATCGTTATGGTATTTATCTATGAGTTCAAGGGAAATGCAGTGGTAGGCGATACATACTGGTGATGCTAGTTCAACCGGAGATTTGGGTTATGTTTGCATTAGCCGCATGGCTCTGGAGCACAAGGAGGGAAATTATTCATGGACTTTAAGTCAATAGAAACCTCAGCGACGGTGTCTATATGGTTAGGTAAATGTGCTGGTGCATGGGTATGGTGGTGAGGGATTTGACCTGCAGATGTGCAAGCAAACGTCTCACCCAGCGGAAGCATGGACCAGCGGTTAGTAAACAAAACAAACGCAGTCAGGTTTTGTGTGTTTGCTTTGATTTGCTGGTAGGTCATCATAGGGCATGGCATGGGTAAGATTGCCTAAACAATGATCATATCCATGCCCAAATTCCATGATCGGTTGATAGCCGATAACGGGGAATTGTCGCAACCGTCGCGGACCTAAGGGTATAGGCGCGATATACAATTGTGAACTGTGGAAAGAATACCAGCTACAGCTGTGTCAACATATACGCTGGCCAGCGTGTATTTGTCGATTATAATTGCTGACAAGCTGAGCCAATAGGAGGGTATTGAATGGTTCAAGTATCATGAACTAGAACAATTCGCAAATATGCATGCCAGGTTGCTTTCAGGTGGGAGATGCTGCAGGGGAGCTTACGCTGCTCCTTTGTAGGTAAGTAGAAAGACTTGCTTGGGAAGTGGGAGAAAGGTGAAAGGGAATGGGTGGTTCCTTGGAAATGGCTTAAAGAACTCCCACGCACTCACGTGGTGTACTACCTTTGTGCCAAAAACATAAAAATCCGTTTCCCCAAAGCCGTAGTGTCTCCTTGTAAGTGTATAAATTCCGTCTTCTTCGGTATGCGTTAACTGGAAATGCTCTGAATAATAATTGCTGTGTGTACTCGCAATTTATAGGCTTGGTTGTTTATTTCGCTTTGACCTATTCTCACACAGAATTTGCACAAGTTACATCTTCTTCCACTTGAAGGCAAATGCAGTGTACATTTTTACAGTGCACAATGGTTAAACCCTTTTCACTCATTCCGGAATCCCGGAATCCTACAAAGGACTTTATCAGAAGCGGGCGTGTGAAGTGGAATATTAATAACACTTTATTACGGTGTGACGAGAACAAATCTACACGCCGAATGTATTCCCCCTGAAAACGATTCCAGGTTTTATATGGTCACATACTGATGATATCGGCTTTATGACATAACATAAGACACGGGTGAAATAGGGTAGCATCCTTTGCCATGTTGTTAAACGTGTAGTGGTGAAAACAGGATTTTTGTACTGTGCAATATGATTAAAAGAGAAAATCCATTTTCCTTATGCAGCGAATTCCAATCAGATAGGCGCCATGAATTACAAACATTCTTATTTAATTAAAACTGAAAAAAAGCCGTTGGTTCTACATATAATTTTTCAATATACGATTCTCCTTAATCGAGGCGTAATATTTAAAATACTACGTAGATTTGTACAAGAATTAGATTGGACTTTCATAATTTTGAACTTGATTGAATTTAAAAAAATAAATGGTTCGTTAAAAATACGTGCAATTAGGACAAGTAGCACTGATGATATATTTAATTACGCCACGAAATAATTAAAAACGTTTATCCATTGAAACTGCCAGAATAACAATTCTGCGAGTAGGATGTTAATTATGATAGACCGTCATAAAGAGCGACTAAAAGTGGAATCAATCCCTATAAAAACATCGGATGGGACAATTGCTCTATTTTCGTTTTCAGTGATTTATTTCGCGTGATGGGGAACTGTTTTTTTTTATTTGAATTCCGCATTTATTTTAATTCAGAATGAAATTATACATATTTTTTATGTAGCACCAAATGCATGCCCTATTTTACAAAAACCTAATTTTTCATACTAGTGATGAATAAGTTTTTTTCGGTTCCTTTGTGTTGCGCATTCGCCATTAACACAACCGGCGAATTCGCAATTAAATACCTGTGGCACCACCTGAATAAGATATGTGGCATCACCTTAAACAATGTCAGCAATCAGCTGACATTTGTGCATTTTCTGTTGGTTGTCACATGACAACCATTCTGTTTTTCTATTTTTTTCTCCTTGTGATTGGCGCTTGACCAATAGTTGATCCTATCAAATCAAAGCCATCTTATTAATTGAAATAAAGATTGTGACTCAGAGTTGAGTATTTAAACGTTAAAGAACTTGCCTTTCATTTATTTAAGAAGTCCTGCAAGATTGTGGATTTTACAACTTTAGAGAAGTCTTGCTAGGTTGTGGATTGTTTACAACTGTATAGGTATTCGTTGTTATTTGCCCATTAACATCCCAATTAGTTTACAGCACTCATCAATCAAGGAGACACAATCAAGTTTGTTCTCAACTCAACCCACCAGGAGACCCCACCGTGTTCAAACCCCGTGTGTTCAGCGCTTGTCTGACACACAAATCTTTTTGGCCAGGAGACACCATCGTGTTCATGACCGCGTGTATCCAACGCTTGTTGGATACAATTATTGGTCCTTCGAGCCGGATCCAGTCTGTGGATCCAATTCACTGGTGCCAGCTCGCAGTATATCAAAAGGTCGCGGGACATACCAGAGTCCAGACGCTAAGACCCACAACCAACAGGAAATTGAAAGTGAAAAGTGTGGTGAAAGTGAATATAAGACTTCCAAGCAATGGCAAGGAATATCGCACCGAACAATAAAGATCATCTCACCAACGTCCACATTGCTATTTATTAACGTTCCGTCAACATTGTTTAAATAACTTTCCATCAACATTGTTTAAAGCTTTCCGTCAACATTATTTAGATAACTTTCTGTCAACATTCATTTTGAATAACTCTCGAGTACTAATTAATTTGCTGCTGCACAGTCAATTGGGAGATTGGTGTCTATTCGTGAAAGTGCAACGAAATAGTAATTGATTACCGCGATTAATTAATGTCGTAGTATCCATCCGGACGAGTGGTTCAGAACAAAACCGCGGTAAGAAGACTTTATTTGTGAATCCTAAAGCCGCCAAATTAGTGGCGCATTAACCAGCTGCCCCAACGACAGCTACAACTACCGCTGCTTCGACCAGCAGCCATCGTCCAGCCTAAGGACCTGCAGCCGCCAACTTAGTGGCATCAACGATCTGGCCAGTGCATCTACCTACAAACGTCTCAGGTAAGAGAATTTTCAATTACCAACAAATTACCTCTGCCAAATTTGTGGCGCGAACAGACGCTGCCCCTAGCAGTTATTCACGACCAACCGTATCCAAATCACACGGAAATGTCGGCATCAATGTCAACGCCCAGAAGACAGAACATGTCAGCTTCATTGGCGGAAAACCTCATGGCGATCCAGTTCGCCTCCCAAGAACGGATGTCCTGTGCTTATCTAAATCTTGAAAAGAGAGGGCCGCCAACGTTGGTCGAGCTGGAACTACACCAGCGCAAGCTCCAGAGCGAATGAAAAGACATCATACGGAACCATGAGGAGATCAAACGCCTGGCCACTCCAAAGATGACCCGCGGCCACCGCTACTTCGTGGACAGATTCATCAATCAGGCCGAGGAGACAGTTCTGAACGAGGTCACAAAGTTTATTGAGGCAAAGAACGCTCTCAATGTCGACCGTCCGACGGCATCCAAGACTGAGACAGACACCGTCATTCAACCATCAAAGAGTTTGCCGCCATTGACGTCACAAACACCTTGGTGGCCAGGAACTCCATCAACACCTGGCCTTCGAATGCCGAGGGACCATTCATCCAGCTTATCATCACGAATGATGCCACCGGAACACACAACCCATACGGACAACAAAGGTGTGATGACAGACACCGGAAAGCCAGCCAAGGCAGGTGCTGCCGAAGTGAAACAAGTGAAAACTGTAGCAGCACCCACCGCTGACACTACAATACACCGCTGACACTGCGCCCAGCACGAATGCACCAGCTGCCAGTGCACCAGCACCACAAGAAGGAAAGAAGCCTGATTCAGAGAAACCCACCGATCAAGGCAATGATCCCAAATCAACGAGACTGCTCGGGGCTCAGCTTGCGCTCGACCCAGTCTCCTCAGTTAAGACAAACAGCGCCGATCAAGGCAATAAAAGACTACCGAGGCTACTCGAGGCCCAGTTTGCGCTCGACCCAGTCTCCCCAACTACTGTGGACCATGCCGATCAGATTGACATTAGTGAGTTGCCCTCAGTGCAGTTGCCAGAAGTCGCCATTAACCAAGCGATTAAGGAACCGCACACACTCCCAGTGAAGAAGCACCAGCAGGCCCATCACCTGGCCGTTCCTCGTGGGTTGCGAACTTACAACTCTGACCCAGAGGAATTGGTCCACCTTGAACCAATCCATTTCACGAAGACGCCATCAACTGTCCCAGCAACAGTAGCCACACCCAATGTCACCAGTGACCATGACCAAGGACAGAAACCGTTTAATAGTCAGCCTCACCAGCAACAGCAACAACTACCGAAGCATCAGCAGAAACATTCACCAGGAACTGGCCTAGGATGAGTCCAACCGCATTTGGCAGTCATTAACCTCTCGGTAATGTCGATCGACCCAGCCACTTGTAATTCGCTGCACAACTTGGATGGAAATCTTCCATCAATCGGTGGTCTCTCAGCAACTGCCAGTCATAAAGGCAACCAAATCGCGACACCGGGTGGCCAACCTTCGGCCAATGACAATCATCAAGGACGAGCTCTAACACATGTAGCCTCCCCAATGGGGATAGGATATCGCAATGCCCCGCTTGGTGGGCAGTGCTCCCTATCATTCAAGAATCAACCAGCATGCCTCTCAGTAACCAAGAAGAGGCGGTACTTTCCTCAGCCCAGTAGGCACTGGGTCCGCACCTGTCATTCCGCCAGGACCCGCGGACGGTGCCATGGAAGAAGCCACATCAAACTCAACGTTGCGGCCTCACATACCAAAGGCTTTCGACCACCAGCCATTACGTGGTCATTGATCGTGGGTTGCGAATTTACAACTCTAACCCAGATCAAATGGTCAGTTCTGCGGCCAAAGGTACCAAACATCGACGACGGAACTCTTGTCGTCACCAATCTTTCAATCATCACCAATTCAGGGCGGACGGCTCTCTTCAGACAACCGCATCACTAGAAATCCATGGCCCCGGCCTCCTGCCCCTGGAACAATCGGATTCGCCAATGATTGGCGAATGCATCCGCAAGCAGTCACCACCAAGTCAGCGGAAAAGGAGCCACACCATTCCCAAGTCAGTGAGCATCAACACGCCGCTGACCGAAGGGCCGCCTGCCCAGAAATCAACCTGACCATTGTTATGATGCACGTACCACCGCCGGAGCCCACACGAAGACAATCGCCATGCATGTTTTGTGAGGCGCACCACTACAACTACATTTGCGAGGCTTTTCGCTTGCTCACACCTGTTCATTGGAAGTCTGTCGCACGAAAAAGGAAACTGTGTCTAAACTGCTTGGGACGCCATCTCATACGCGACTGCCTCCCCAACAAGGTGTACCCGACGATGCAATAGAAGACATCTTACCTTGCTGCATGTGTCAACCGCAGCACCCATCAAAGCATCCAGGGTAAAAGTGACCAGTCCTGTTATCAGCCACTACATGACCGGTTCTTGGCGGTTGCGAATTTACAACTCCAACCCAGAAGAGCTGGTCGACCATACGACTGTTGACAGATCCCCGCAGTGGACAAATAGAAGACATTGTCGACGTCTACCCCTTGGAGCCAGACGATTCGCCAATGATTGGCGAAGGCGGGCGGAATGTTGCGGATTCGCCATTATCACAACCGGCGAATTCGCAATTAAATACCTGTGGCACCACCTGAATAAAATATGTGGCATCACCTTAAACAATGTCAGCAATCAGCTGACATTTGTGAATTTTCTGTTGGTTGTCGCATGACAACCATTCTTTTTTTCTATTTTTTCTCCTTGAGATTGGCGCTTGACCAATAGTTGATCCTATCAAATCAAAGCCTTCTTATTAATTGAAATAAAGATTGTGACTCAGAGTTGAGTATTTAAACGTTAAAGAACTTGCCTTTCATTTATTTAAGAAGTCCTGCTAGATTGTGGATTTTACAACTTTAGAGAAGTCTTGCTAGGTTGCGGATTGTTTACAACTGTAGAGGTATTCGTTGTTATTGTCCCATTAACATCCCAATTAGTTCACAGCACTCAACAATCAAGGAGACACAATCAGGTTTGTTCACAACTCAACCCACCAGGAGACCCCACCGTGTTCAAATCCCGTGTGTTCAGCGCTTGTCTGACACACAAATCTCTTTGGCCAGGAGACACCATCGTGGTCCTGACCGCGTGTATCCAACGCTTGTTGGATACACTTCGGTAAAAAAAAAACCAAATTTTCTAGGTAAATTAATTTTTTTTTATTCAACATATTTATCATCGGCTTCTACACATTTCGCCCATCTTTCAGATAATTTATGAATAGCATGTCAGAAAAACTGCTTGCCTTTCGCGGCAAACTATTCGCCGAGCCATTTTCCAACTTCCTCGAAATCGCTGAAGTGTTGCTCTGTGAGTGCTTGGCCCATTGATGCAAAGAGGTAATGGTCAGATGGCGCCAAGTCTGGGGAGTAAGGCGGGTGCAGAATAATGTCCCATCCAGCGATTTTAAGGTGCGTTTCAGTAGTTTTGCTGTGTGCTGCGTACTTTTCGCTGGCACCATCTCTTAGTTAAATCGGAAAAAAAACGTATGCATACACCTGGTATAGGGGGATGGGATCGAACATACAGGGTAGTCTCTGCTTACAACCCGGCGAAGGCCACGACGATCCTTGTCCCTGTTTAATCCAAGTTGACATGCAGTCTCCACGTGACACCACTGGATAGCTACTTTGGCACCCGCCAAGTAGTGACCCAATGCATACAGCGACATCATGAGAAAGGTTGGCGCAAGGCTAATAACCTTGCCCGGAAAAACGAATTATTATGGACAATTTAACAAGTCTCGGATATGGACCGGATACCGGTGGAGAGACTTACTAAATACGGCCAAGACCGGATCCCGGTTGCGGTGCCGATGATGATGATGATGGGAAGAGCGTACGATATTCCAGATGGGATTAGTTGCTTATAGCAGAGAACGTTAGCTTTGGTGTCAACTTTGTTGCTCCACTTCAAAATGTGTAGTTGCTTAGACCGACCGAGGCCCCTTTGAAGAATGTGGGTTACATGTCTGACGAAATTCATTTTTGGGGTATAAGTGATCCCAAGATATTTCGTCGTGTCTTGTGGTCTAATCGTAGTAGGTCCTGTTAGTGTTCGAATATTCTGTGAATATCGAGAAATAGGTTGGGAGTATTTACTACTCAGAATTATGGCTACTGCTTTAGATGGGTTAAGTCGAATTTTCCATCGGCTGTAATACGAGGGTTGCCTCTTATGTTTCGGGATTTGGCAACCCTAGTGTTGCAATCCGGCAATTGACAGCTCTGTCGTAAAGTTGGACATTTTTGAGGTTATACGCACTCAGAACGTTTTGATATACGAGCGCTATTTGTGTTGTTTACAGTAACTTAAAAGATTCATCTCGGCCCAAAAATGGAATTAAATCGTCAACATTTTCGTGCGATTATTTTTTACAACTTTCGGCGTGGATTAACTCAGCAACATTGCATGGATGAACTTAATTCAATTTTTGGCGATGAAGCTCCATTAAGGACCAGTGTTTATCGATGGATGGTGAATTCAATCGTGGTCGTAGTTCACTCCAAGATGAATTTCGTGAAGGTCGTCCAAAATCAGTTGTTGTTCCGAAAACCATTGATGCTGTGCGCGAACTGATATTGGAAGATCGCCATGTGACCTATCGTGAGATTGAGACAACCTTAGGCGTTAGTGGGACCAGCATTCATTCAATATTGCATAAACATTTGACTGTCAAAAAAATTTGTTCGCGTTGGATCCCACACAATTTGTCAGTCGCCCAAAAAAGGCCCGTGTCAATTGGTCGAAAGAAATGCTCAAAAAATACGGTCGCGGTGCTTCGAAACACGTCTATGACATCGTGACAGGTGATGAATCGTGGATTTACGCGTATGAGCCCGAAAGTAAACAGCAGTCGACTGTCTGGGTGTTTCAAGATGAGCCAAATCCAACAAAAGTTGTTCGCGGACGAAACACTTCCAAGCAAATGGTCGCCTGTTTTTTCGGAAAAACTGGACATGTCGCAACCGTACCACTAGAACAACGCAGAACAGTCAATTCTGATTGGTACACAGCCATTTGTTTGCCAGTTGTCTTCCAAGAAATCAGGAAAACCAACCACCGAAGACGGATCACTCTTCACCACGACAATGCGAGCTCTCACACATGGGCTGCGACAACTGCATTTTTGAGCACCCAAAACATCGATTTGATGGGTCATCCGCCGTATAGTCCTGACTTGGCACCGAATGACTTCTTTTTATTCCCGTACGTAAAAAACAAACTGAGAGGTCAACGTTTTTCGACACCTGAAGAAGCGGTTGCTGCATTCAGAATGCATGTGTTGGAGATACCTCAATCAGAGTGGCAAAAGTGTTTCGACAATTGGTTCAAACGCATGCAAAAGTGTATAGATCTTCATGGGGAATATTTTGAAAAACAATAAAGTGATTTTCGATGATCAATATTTGTTTTTGTTCTCTAATCCCGAAATATAAAAGGCAACCCTCGTACTGATACAGTTCCTCCAAATGACGGTTGAGTCGATTTGTTGCGAGTTTAGGGCTTTTGGATGATGTGTACACCAGGACATCATCCGCATAGCATATCTGGTTTACTCTCCCGCCCACAGGGCGAGGAATATCTAATGAGTAGATATTAAATAGGATGGAGTCCAAAATGGAGTCTAGTGGTACACCCGCGGCGGCGTTGAAAGTTCGGGATATCTTTCCATGAACCCGAACTTGAAAGGTGCGGTTTCGAACGAAGTGGTAAATGATACTACACAGCGTTCTACTAAGACCAGTGTTCAATAATTTAAAGACGAGACCTTCGATCCACGTCGTGTCAAAAGCCTTTTCAATGCCCAGGCTCAACGCGATGGTGGGGTCTTTATTAAATACGGCACTCGGACATGGTTTTGTAAGACGTTGAGAACCATAGTGGTGATGAGCGGTCTTCTAAATCCAAATTGGAAATCAGATATAAGGTTCCTGGCACTGATCAAGTTGTTTAGCTTCTCGTATATGAATTTTTCATATATTTCGCTGAGGCAAATGCGGAGCGAAATGGGGCGAAAAGTTGAGGAGTAATACGTTGGTTTCCCAACTTTTGCTACTGGACAAGTAATAGAATGCTTCGAAGCTTGGGGGAAGTACCCCATGTTGTAAGAATGGTTGAACAGAATGGAGAGCTTTATAAAGAATAAGGCAGACAGCATTCGCAACGAGTGGTACGACATGTTGTCGATACCGGGTGACTTCTTAGGGTTTCGAGATTTAACTTGGTTCTCTAGGGTACTTGTTTTTTTTTTTTTTTTTACATTAACGCGCGCACAGAAGGGTGATACGCAATCGTGGTCATTATCACATGTGTCGTCGAAGTATGCAGTGTTAGTTGATTGAAGACAGCTATTGGCTCGTTAAAGTTGTCTAGTTTATTGTGAGCTTCTGACCTAATTATTGCATTCGTATCCGGGTCGCCATCTTAGAGAGTAAGCCTGGGAATATGTTCAAATGTCTCTCCGATGATGTTTGCTTTATTGGTGTCATTATTGACAGCAACACCATCGGGGATGGTTGGAGTAGTGATGTGAAAAGTGGCAAATGTCTTTTTAACGTTTTTGTTAACGTTCTGGTCCATCTGAATACACTTCAATTTGTCTTGCAATTGTCGGGTACGACTGTTTTAGATTCTCTGTTTTATCAGTGTACCAATATTGTGAATGATGGATCGCAATAATGGCTTCCTTTGGGTAAAGCTGTGACGATATCTTATTCTGTAGAGCTTTTTACGTTACCGAATGAGAGGAAGAGTGCAGTCGTCATGGGGAATCTGATAAGTTTTTTCAAGTTTGTACTTCGGGACATGAGTCTCAGAAGTTTCAACTAGAATCTCGTGAGGTCGTCTTGCAGCCTAATTTATTTCAACCGTCGTTAGGTTCCTGTCAGAGGGAAGAGAGAGTTGGTGGAGTTCTTCGTTTAATGTTACATTGAAGTTGTCCCAATTTGTGCGCTCATAATCGGGTATGTGTCTGATATGAGCTCGAGATGTTCGGTAGCTGCGAATAAACGTGGTCACAGCGTTGTGGTCAGATACATTCGCCGATACTTGGGGAGGAGTGATTTGAGGCAGTAAGTCTTTGGGACACAAAAAATATGTCCAGAATTGTGTTCCCTCGCGTACCAACCGTAAGTGAAACTATTTCGAAGCTGAGGGCATGCCAGTTTTCGGTGTACCATGGGTATAATTTTGTGCTATTTGGGCAAGACACAGAGTTGTTCCAGTGGGGATGTCTGGAGTTAAAATCGCCGCCTATGACGAAGGGTGTATGCCCTGAAGACCAGATGCAGTACAGCCCCGGAGACATCTATGGACTCAAAGTGTGGGCGGTCAGTAGCTTCATGGAGAATTCCACTATTAACTAGTTTGCAGGTGCCACCTCCGTTGATGGTGGGGCCAGTGGGGGTTCGATCTCTTCGAATGATGGAAAAGTTTGGGAATACCCCAGTGACATGGTTGCGACCTAGTTTCGGTTAAGAGAACCACGTATACCCGGTTATCTTTTATGAAGTCAGAGACGATCATACGCTTTGATAGCGAAACAAGGGAGTTGACATTTACAAGGATAATTTTAATTTTGATTGATTGATTGATTGAAGGCGGAACCCCCATTTTTTATTTTTGTTTAGTGCAAGCTTAAAATTAACTTAACATAAAACCGTACAGACTATCTAAGAACCTAGAGTAGTGGTTAAGACCTTATTCGATTATTCAATCGAAAAAAAGAAGAAAACCGGGAAGTTGAAGATTACTGGGCGATAGGGGAGGTAGGAGGCCAGGGAAGAGCGAGTGTAAGTGGGGGTGGTAAACGCGGCCTTTGTGCGACAGTGGAGGGCATGGGTTCGAACTGATACGGTGGCGGGGGTTAGGGTACAGTGGGGTTGGGGGGGGGGGGGGCAAGGTGTGGGGGAGAACTAGTTAGATGGAGGGAGAGGAGAGGATTGCAGGGTAGGGGGGTTATTGAAGGGGGGGGGGGGGGTTTATTCTGAGACGTCGTTTAAGAGCGGGAGTGGAGATGTTGAATTCGAAGGAGGTGGGGAAAGAGTTGGCCCGTCGTAGCATACGCGAGATGGGTTCGTTAGCGCCGAAGAAGTGTGATGAGCGGGCACGTAAAACAGTCGAGAGTTACGTGCGTTACGGGGGTTTGTATGCAATGTTAAAGTGGAGAGCAAGCTTGGCCAATTGATTGAGCCAGACAGAAAGCGATGGACAAAGATGATGTCGGCATGGACTCTGCGCTCTTCAAGTGTGTTTAGATGGATTAGAGGGAGCCGGCTTGTGTATGGTGGTGGAATCAGCGGATTTTCCCAGTTTAGTCCGCGGGGGGCAAAGCGCAAGAAACGACGTTGAACACCCCCATTCCTGCGAATGTGAGTCACTTGATACGGGGACCAGACTTGACTAGTGTATTCGAGTAGTGACCGGACAAAAGTTGTGTAGAGTGATCGGGTGACATAGGGGATAAGGAATTCCTTCGACTAGCGTTTGACAAACCCAAGGGCGGCGTTGGCCTTGAGGATTATGTGATCAATATGTGCGGTAAATTTGCAGGGGTTCGAAACCGAGGGAAGACAGCTTGAAGAGAATGAGGTTATGGGAGATTTTGTCGAAGGCTTTGCTAAAGTCGGTAGCGACTACATCGACCTCATCACCATTTTCTAGGGCAAGGAGTGTGTGGGATGTGAATTCGACATGGTTAGTAGTAATGGACCCGCCTGAGAGGAAGCCGTGCTGTTCCGGAGAGATGATGGGTGCGCAGCATTGGGATCCATTTTGGAGGGTATGTCTTGCATATGCCGTGAAAAGGAGTGCACCCCTCTCAGCCGTGGTTGTTAGTTTTGCATGGCGGGGTCGAATATTTTTGATTAAGCGGGAGAGACTAAGAAGAGTTCCGAGCGTTGAGAGATGTGCCCTTGGAGCATTTTGTACCACCACTTGACTTTGTGGCATTGCGTTGGCTTGTACGGCGGATCGTTTAGGGTCTTGAATATGTTTTTGAGGGGGAGGAGTTGGGAGAGTTTTTATATTCTTTGTTTGCATCCCTTTAACCTTATCAGCAAATCTAAATCCATTTTGGATGAAATTTTGTGTTGCCTGTTTTTCAATGTTGGGCTTGGCTATTTGTTCAGCTCGAGTTTCTTTGGACCTTGGAGTTATCTCTTTATATTTAGGACAGTTCCGGCAACTAGCCGGATGTCCTTTGTTGCAGCAAGTTGGCAAAGTTATATCGGCCTGCAGCTGCCAAACTCGTGGGATTTTCTACAGCGATCGCAGCGGCGGTTCATGTTGCGGACTGATTCAAACTATAAAATAAAAAAAAAAAAACAAAAAAACATGGGGTGGTGAGAGGCCGACTTTAGGGAAACAAGGACAATTGTGTCCTTAATCTTGTCTCTGGCTTCTGGTCACCTTGCGATAACCAGAATCACCCACATCCGTGAAGAAGTTGGGCTCGGTCTCAAGATATCTGAAAAGAAAGGGGATGACGTATCTAGGGATAGTGTGGACAGGGTTAGTTCATCATCATCATCATCGGCACTACAACCGGGAACCAGTCTTGGCCTTATTTAGCAAGTCTTGAGGCTTGTTAAATTTTCCATAATGATTTATTTTTTCTGGGCAGGGTCATTTGTCTTGCGCTAGGGGCTCCCCGACGGGGAATCGAACCCCGGTCTCCCGGGTGACAGACGGGTATACTAACCACTATACTATCGAGGAGCCCTGGGGTTAGTTCAATTGTTCTCTAACTACTTGGGTGGGGGGATGGTGGGAAAGAAACTCTACAAGACCGGTAGGTCTTGAGTGCGGTAGTAAACGCAGATCACGTCTTTGGCGTCTGATAATCTGCGCTTTGGTCGGTGTGTATGTGTGTGTGTTTGTGCTGTTTTGTAGTGTGTCAGCAGTAGACCCTATGGGGTGGGTCCAGGAATCCTCTATTATAAAGGGAATGTTGTTGGGGAGGGTGCTTTCTTCAGTTTTGTACTGAAGAAGAAGTTGTGGTGGTCTGATTCGAAGAGATCGAAAGAGAGAAGGGTCAAGAACGCAAGACTCCCGTACAAGTGGGTTCTCGGTACTGATTCAAAATCATTAATGCATTGTCTTTTTATATTAATTCTAATTGGGATGTGATGGAAAAATGGAAACGGCGACAAGACTTGTTTGATTTAAATGAAACAAATTCTGGGAAACGAATATGGAAGTTGGTGGAACTATTTTTTTTTTTTTTTGGAATTTCGACAAGACATTGTTTTTCTATTATTCTACAAGATTCGAAGTAAAAAAATTAAGCCAAAAAGAAGCAAACCCATTTTTTTTTTAATTCCATTGTGGTGTTACCCCTAAGAATAAGAAGAGTCGGGTACAAAGAAACCATCGTTAAAGGGTTGTTTGAAGAAAATTGGTGATATTATGAGCAATAATATGAACATTATGAGGTTTTAGAAGAAGAGATGTGCGATAATCGTCGGATTTGTAATTAATAAACAGTAAAAACGATTTGGCTCCTCGATAGTATAGTGGATGTATACCTGCCTGTCACGCGGGAGACCGGGGTTCGATTCCCCATCGGGGAGCCTCTGGCGCAAGACTATTGACCTTGCCCGAAAAAAAAAAAACAAATCATTATGGAAAATTTAACAAGCCTCAGTACTTGCTAAATAAGGCCAAGACCGGTTCCCGGTTGTAGTGCCTATGATGATGATGATGATGTTGAAATACGATTTGGGATTCTGTATTTAGTTGAGTTGCGTTTCGACAAAGTAGTTTTAGTAGGCGGTGATGAAAAGTTCGATAGAGACAACCGAAATAATTCAAAAAATCGCCAAAAGTACGCCAACGAAGAAAAGTAAATCACGTTTTAATTTTATTTTATTTCGTAGGGGATCGAGAAGCATTTTAGATGGCATGAGTTATAATAATACAAGAGAATAATAAAGAGTGTTCAATGTGATAGCATTAGTAAAGTACCTTTGAAAATTATATTGTTGGGTGTAAATTTGAAACGAAGAAATACATGCTTAAGCAAAACCCACATTCCAATCTACATACTGCCTCTAGTAGCCAGGCATATTAATAGTATACATCCTTTTTATGTTTAACACTTATCATCAGTTGTTTATCGCTGGGAATTTTCTAATAAATACAAAACCCAACTTGCATTAGTCGGCATTTCTTCATTGTACTGAAAGAAATGTAAAAACGCAAAACAAAAAAAAAAAATAAAAAAAATAAAAACGAATAATTCTGCCACCAGAATATCTGTGGCGTCAGCAGCGCAGGAAATCAGATACACATTCACTTTATTACGGGCACCGCATTTCCCATGGACTGTTCTCCAAAATTAAACGAAATCAGCCCGCAGTTACGACCAGAATGCGACCGGAATTCGCAAAATTTTTGTACGCTGTCTGTGGGGTCGGCCCCTTCGGGCGGAGGGAAGATGATACGAACTTGATGTCTTGTGTTACCCCGCATCGCACCATTTTCATGGTGATGCGTATCAAGTTTGTCTTTTGTTGGCGCGGCTCCGAGTTGAAGTTATTTGCTCTCCTTACAAAAGGTGTGGAGTTTCTCCTACAATACAGATGACTAATGTTACCCCAGAACCGGGCCTGATGAACAAGAAATTCCGGAAATTTACATCGTTGCACTGGAGCGGATATGTAATCCAGTGAGATTAAAATATTTGCATTTTTGTTTTGAAAGCAGGAAAATCATATTTGTTTTTATCAACCTTTTTTCTTTAAATCACACGCATATCAAAGGTCGTTTAATACAATAACTAATTCGCGGATTAGCTGGCATTGATTTAATGACACTTAAATAAACTACTTTGATTATTATGGAAGTCAGTGCAGTGGGGGGTAGGAATTGCCACTGACAATCCAGTAATCCCTGAAGCATTCAATGGGCAGTGTGCGCCACCTTGAGTTTTTGCAATTAAATCTTACCTGTCGACATTTTTCAGGATTCTGTTTTTCACTTTAAAGCAAATTTGTGGCACACGGAAAACACTTCTTCAAACGCACTTGAAGATGAACCTCCTTGCTTCTGTTATTTTTAATAGGGAGACACTTGAATTCACTCGAGGAAATCACCCATCTCAATATCTGCGGACAAATTGCACTGCTTTCTCGCGACTGGGTGCATTGATACGCGACGCAATTCAACGTTAAACATATTTTAACTTTAAACTTGATACTAATTAATTTGTTCGGTTTTTGTACGGCTCAAAGAAAGCGTGAAACGATTTATTGTAGAATGTGAATCGTCTGTCCAAGCTACGACATTTATGCGGCCATTTTTACATCAACTCACTCTCTTATTGCTACCGCGAGAGAGAGAGATGGATAAGTGTACGGTTTTGTTTTGATGGAAGATATTAGCTGCAGGGGATGTGTTCGCATGACATGTGTCTGGGAGCACATGGGCGAGACAGTCAGCTGTTTTGAAATTGGTGAATGTCCGTGGAGTATGTTTTTCAACAGAAAAGCTCCCCCGATTTGCGCCTTTAATAAAAGCTATATCTAAAGCTAATAGTGAGGGAACTGTTATACTTTAAATGGTTGGTGGGGAGAATATTTTATCCTAATGAAATGCTTCGCATAAGCGGGATCTTTCAAGGATTCCCAATTTCACGGATAACCAAACATACAGACATGCGTGTAATTAATGGATCCGGATGTGAGGCCGTATAATTATAATTACACGTAGAGTTAGATACACGAGTTCAGTGTTTTAGTTCATTTATTTATCTCACAAGTTCCCACCATACCTATTTTGTGTGGAATCAGTCCTCCAAAAGAACCCAGGAAATAAAGGAATTAAAAAATTAAGTAAGAATTGTTTCTGGTTTGAGCAAGATCGTCAGCTTTACAGAAGAGACCTTGGGGTATATCTGTATTTTTTGATCCACACAAGGGATGGCATTTTTGAGGTAGCCCTTTGGCGGATTTGATGTTGTTGTCAGGAACACCTGGACCGCGGAGCGAATTCAATTGCACAAATAAAACACGAAAAGAATTATCTTTATTTTTGAATTTTATTTTTGTTTTCGAGTTCGGTCTCCACTTACGACTAGGGCACACTTTTGATTTTTCGCTTATACTAGTAGTTCGGGTAGTAGATTAACACAAGCCAACAACTTCCACTACGGCTGTTGCGGATTGGCAATTGGATGTGCTGGGATGTGCTGGAGAAATCTAGTACATTCGCAGTGTATACCAGTTGCGCAGAAGCTGGTACGAACCAGCTGGCCGATTGTCACCAACGATGAGGTCATAGCGTCCCCTTTTGAATTGGCAGTTATGCCCACCAGTCAGTCTGCAACCAACCTTCATCGCGCCCACGCCATCGGAGTTAACATCACAGGTACCAGTTCATCGCAATAAGACAAAGTGTAACTGAATTACCCAATAAGAGAAATAAAAGTTAATCTCAAGGAATAAAGATCTCGGACTTTGGTTTTTGTGGTTCCTCGCTGCTTTTTCATTGGGTTCCTCTCGTCAAGGAAACAGTGGACAACTCCAAACACTATTACAACAATGACCTTAATCGCATTAATAATTAACAATAAACTTATTTATTTCGGTGTGTCGCACATAACCATTCACACACGTTATAATACCACGAAAATGTAACCGCCTCAGTCTGTTACGTGGTAACTTCCCCCATCCCCATTGTAACAATTGGAAAGCAAGCGATACAGGCATATAGCCTACGATCCACATGTTGGAGGCGCGAACCGAAATTTGTTAGGTTGTAGAACTTGTGGAGGCAGCTGTGGGCATTCCTTTTCGGAGTGGAAAAAATTCGGAGAGAGAGAGAGTAGAAGGTTGTCCGCAGTTGAAAGAGGTCATATCGAAGACGATACACTCGGTAGACAAAAAATTAGATAATTTAAAAATAAAAGAAGGAATGATAAAAAAAACGGTACGGGAAAGTTTAGTTAAAGTCAGAAGAAGAGTAAACTTAAAAGTAAAGGAAATGAAGAAATTTGTGAAATAAATGTGTCGTAATCGTATCTCAAAGTAACGCTTAGATGGACCGTTAAATGTAAAATTTCTCTTGTAAAAATAAAATTCATACTAGTGGACGTCAAAAGTGTTTAATCTATTTTGTTCGAGCGAACTCATCGGGGGAATTGGAGCTGGTGTATCTTGGGATGGGAGCGAACGCAGGAATCGGTAAAACAAAAAATTAAAATCTAACTCTCCCTTCACAGACAAAGAAACCAACAGGTGATAATCCAGTTCTGCAACGGAAGACCCAAGTGCTAACGTCGACCCGAGATAGCAACGGTTCCAGCTCGGCAACGGTATCAAAAACGAAGACAAAGAGAGTTACCCGAATTGACCTCAGGAAATTCATTTAAAAATCGACACGACTGCTGGAATAGATGAAATGTGCTCATTTCATAGTCACTGGGGCATTTGGCAACCTGAGTTCCTGTAATACACATTACAAGTCTTCGTATTTACTGTCCGCCTTCCTTAATTATTTTAAGCACAATTTAATTGCCCGATACACGCGTTTCAAAATGTCCCTAGTGAGGATCCCGGGCCTGAGCGCGTTGAGTTCCTGCGCGTGAACGTAGAATATTTACATTTTTTTTATAGTATTACACGGAGCGGATGGACCTCCTCGGTGAGGTTCCCTGACTGTTCTTCGAAGTAGACTGTCTAATCTCAACAACTAAAATATCCCGTTCGCATCCGTGAGGGAAATTCCCCCAACTTATCTGTGAAACAGAATTTCCTATCCTCCCCGTGAAGCAAAATTTTCCATCATATCTGTAAAGGAAGGTTTTTTCATTATCATAATAATCATCATCATCACCATTGTGGTGGTGATCGAAATCCTGTCCTCCTTTGTCCGTTGATCGGATGCCGCCGCTTCTTCTCCGATCACTCGCTGGTTTGTTTATCCAACACATCTGGCATGAGGAAAAGGATCGCCTGCATTTCGGATGCGTACACGGATTATGGGATGTAAGGCTTTGTTTGCCTTTTCCATCATAAACATCTATCAGGGATAGTGTTAAACGTTTATGATTGTTCGCCTGCTAATCAGCGGCGCAACGAATTGTTTGTTCGCGCAAGTGTGCTTGGTTTAGGTGCTCATTGCATTTAGCTACCAGCGTATGCATCCGCGATTCCCCGTCGGGGAGCCTCTCGCGCAAGACTAATGACCTTACTCGGAAAAAACAACTCATTATGGAAAATTTAACAAGCCTCAGGACTTGCTAAATAAGGCCAAGGCCGGTTCTGGGTTGTAGTGCCGGTGATGATGATGTATGCATCCGTTGTTCGATCAATTTACCGATAATGGTATTTCGTGGGAAACCTTCGCGTTGTTGCTCAGGCTGGGTGGTTGATTCACATGCGATGATTTTCTGCTTTTTGGGATTGGTTTTGCATACGATGAATTGATGCGTTGACTCGATATTGACGTATTTGAACGTTAAGTTCCTTGATTTTTTAAATCGGGTTCAACATTGTTGCAGCTTCCTATGACCCTTGTTACAGGTATAATTAAGAGCTTTGGGACAGGTGTCTGTGGGCACGAGTAATGAATAAGGTAAGTATGTTCCTTGGCGGAAAGGACATCTCACCCTATAGTGGTTGTGCGGTTCATAGAACCGCTACAGCACCCCCCCCCCCCCCGCCCACCCCCGCCGCCCCCAGTGACGTAGTCACGATATATGTGAACTGTTGGCTTTTATGGGCGGTGCTTGGGTGATAAAGGAGCGAAGGAAATCGCGTTTGTCGTTTTCTGGCGGTTGTTATTGGAAGCGGTTTGGGGTTGCGAATTTTCTGGTTCCTGGATGTTGAGGATTCTCACGGCGTCCTCTCTGGCGCGTTCCGTGTAGGACTTCCATAGCTTCGCGTGTAACTATTTCCCGAGGGTCTGGTTGAATTTCAGTACCTGCCGTGCCTTGCGTTTCGGAGAAGTGTGACGGGTGGCATACGGGGCAGCTTTCGGCTGCTGCCTTTTTTTTTTTTTTAATTGTTTTATTCCCAATTTTTTTTTCGTCCTTTTTTCGTTTTCCAAATTATTAAAACACAGAGCGAAGACTGTCCAAAATGAAACACTGCACTTTGACTTTGTTTTAATGTCGTTTTGTTCTTGTTCTGTTTTAGTGCGCCGCTTTCACTTTACAATAGTTTCACTCTTATATCCTGGGGTGTGTTGTAGGCGACGTAACTACACGATTGTGAGCGGAGATTGACACGTACTTAATTTCGCTTATCACCATCTATGGTTACAAAAAAATGTTTTACTTAATAGCACACTCATTAATTTACGGGACGCGGTCACTTTCGTTTTCTTTTTCCTTCGACACACGATACTTTTCGTTCTTTGCAATACGCGGATACCTCCTCCTCGGGTTCACTAACTGTCCTCGACACTGCGATGCGAATCTTCGATATAGACTTCGCGAGATGGCTGTTCGATAAAGACTCTTCCTCTCGTCTCCTCGACTTAGACTATCTGTCTGCCCAAAAAAATATCCCGATTCAAATGTCTGATCGGTATCTGCACAGGGGGAAATTTTCCATAATATCTGCCCTCTGTATCTATACTGCAGGGAAATTTTCCCATTCAATCTGCTAACAGAATTTCCCGACTTATCTGTTAGTAGCATAACATTACATCATTATCACCATCAGTGGTGGTGATTAAAATTTGGTTCGACGACTGTTGATTTTGTGCTGCCTTTATTTGCATAAAACATCCGGCGCGCAGGTCGAAGGATATCCTGCAATTTGGATGGACGGACGGTCCATGAGTTTTGTTTAACTTCTTTAGTTAAAACTAACAATCCATTAGATCTTTCTAATGGGTGTGAAATTCCAAAAAGGAACCGTGGGACTGGAGTAATTCCTTTTGTTGGTTTTACTCTCATAAATATTCCCACATTATCTCGTTGAGATATTTACGGTTGCCTAGAATTTGGCAGCGGATAAGCGATATGCTTTATTGTATGCGGTTGCCGCTGCCTTTGTTTGCACGACGGATTTGGGTGGTCTTTATGGTAGACTACCCACACGTGCATCCGTTGATCGGCTAATTTACCGACGATAGGAATTCCTTGTAACATCGTGTAGATGTTCAGAATTTCCAATTGTGCAGTGCTGGAGTGCGGCGCATTTAAGTCTTTGAAAATAGGATGAATGAATGTTTTACCTTTGTTTTAGGTATGCCGTATTCGAATTGTTGAGCTTGCCATTGAAAGCTTTGGGACGTTCAGTTCCTTGCTTTTTAATTTCGGTCTCAACGTTGGCTAAATGTTTCAGGCCCCTAGCAGGACTTAGTGGCACGCGTCTGTGGGCGCGTGTAATGCTTTCCGGTAAGTATGTTCCTTGAAGGGTAGGAACCTTACCTGTGGTGAATTGTGCGTTCATATAACGCTACAGCCCAATTTTTAGCTTAATACAAGCAATATATGTACTTGTAAACTAGTGTGCTATATATATAACCTAACAAACTAATGCGTGTATAAACTAACTTAACTGAGCTTAACCTAAGGAGAACAGATTTTACTACGACGGGAAGAGTAAGGACCGGAGGTGGAGACAGGTTAGAGTGGAAAGTGTAGGAAGCGCCGGTTAAGATTGTAGTGTGAATGGTTTAGGAAACGGTGCTTGAGAGTATGAGTAGTGAGCTCGACGTTGAACAAGGCGGATTTGAAGTTGACATTTATCAGTATCACCTAAGGGGCACCCCATATGAGGTGTAGTGAGGGGGGCTATAGAGAAGGCGGGGATTACGCGCATTATGAGGGCTTGTATTTAGAGGAATTAAATAAAAGAGGTAGGCGCAGTCAACCAGACAGGAAAGGAGCTGATGAATGAACAATATGTTGGCCAGGACCCTACGCTCCTCAAGAGTTCTGAGGTTAAGTAATTTGAGCTGGTTAATGTGGGGGCGGGATTAAAGGGTTTTCCCATCCAAACTCACGGAGAACAAATCGTAGGAAGTGACGTTGAATACTTTCGATTCTATGGATATGGGTCTTGTGATAAGGGGACCATGTGGGGAGGATTGCATTGTGCCAGGCATGGACACTCGGTTCACCTTCCTCCTCCATCATAAAACCTTCGCCACTAAAACACGGAACGAAAACAGCACGTCACCGGTGATTAGGAAAGCACATTAGAAACACCCGGGCACTGCAGCCAGAATATTAAAACGCTGGTGATATTGTTGAAGTAAATGTTCTTTTTATTGGTGCCGTTTTGTTTAGTTTTATTCTTTACATAAAAACCAGTACTTTAGTTAACAACATCGAACGTGATGCCAACCAATATTAACACAAACTTATATAACGTATTTCTTTTTGTACCGTCGATGAAATGTGTACTTTAACAAAATCCTTCGAAATCGACTATCCGACAAACTACCTGTAGTGCTCCAGAAAGCCCTACCATTAATATCCTCACCCCTCTAAATGCATATCCTATAATCCTAAGTAACATCCATAACCCAAAAGTTTCCATAACCAATATCGAGCAACTATAGCAGCTGCTCGATATAACACCCAAAATAACCTAAACGATTCTCCGAATCACTCTTTCGTTCCACAAGCCGAAAACCTTCGCAGCAGATTCAACACAATCAGCATAATCCATTCGAGCAACAGTGACATCATGCTCGAATATGACTGGCCAAACCAACCTTCATGTGTTTCGGGTTCAGGTATAAAAAGGGAGAATGAACAGGTTTTCAGGTTACTTTCCAAGTTAGAGTGAATGGAAAGCTTTCCCGAACTTTTCACGCCGCTGCAGGCGTACCACAGGGCTCCATTCTAGGCCCCATCTTATTTAATATCTACACCTCAGATATTCCTCGCCCTGTGGATGGTAGAGTAAATCAGATTTGCTATGCGGATGATGTCCTAGTGTACACGTCATCCAAAAGCCCAAAACCCGCAACAAACCGACTCAACCGTCATCTGGACGAACTGTATCAGTATTACAGTCGATAGAAAATTCGACTTAACCCATCCAAAGCAGTAGCTGTAATTCTGAGTAGTAAACACTTCCAACCTACTTCTCGATATTCACAGAATATTCGAATAAAAATGGGAGATACTACGATTAGACCACAGGACAGGATGAAATATCTTGGGGTCACTTATACCCCAAAAATGAATTTCATCAAACATGTGACCCACATTCTTCAAAGGGGCCTGTGGCGATTCCGCCAGATCCCACGGCTCTCCTTCCTGAAAAAAACCCCATAACCATAACCCGGGTCTGCACCAGCTTTCGCTAATGCAATTCGCATTAGCATCTTAGATGCTTCACGCATCAAACAGACCCAATTATTATAACCCTAAAATCCCTATAAAGAAAACTTACCTTCATGCATCCCTTCGCATACAATTTTTCATAAGATTTCTTTTTTTCCTATTTGGTATTCTGAACCAATTCGGCACCAGACAAATTCCTGTAAACAAAATAATTCGGATTGCAATCAATGTAACCGTCATGACAGGGACCATAAATATCGCGCCGTCTATTTTCCCAGCCGCGTCATATACCATACATACACATTGCCTGGCAACCTTTTTTGTTTGTCTTACCAACAAACAACCCAAGCAGCTGCATATAATTAGCGCAATAGACGCTGAAACCAAATTCTCCAGCATTTCCTAATGCAAATATGAACCCGGTTTCTATTGCAGCCAGAGATGCCATAAACATCCAATTTGCTTTTAGCACCTTTTTCTCCTAACGTCGAAAATAGCGACGAGGCATCGTATAAACATGACCCTCATTAAAGAGCGAACCATTTGGTCGCCTTTTCTTTTGTCCTTGCCGCCTGCCTATTTCGCTGTTCCACTGCACGTGTGAATAGCATTGATCTCAACGAT
Organism: Microdon myrmicae; assembly: GCA_963931805.1. Classification (NCBI taxonomy): domain Eukaryota; kingdom Metazoa; phylum Arthropoda; class Insecta; order Diptera; family Syrphidae; genus Microdon; species Microdon myrmicae. The sequence continues at coordinate 112,384,533 of OZ007496.1, forward strand.
CCCACACATACCACCATGACCTGTATTACAAGATCTGGTTTCCTATACCACCAAGAGAGACTTTACGTTTCCCTGGTGGTAGGTAAAAAACGATATCCTTATTGGAGAGGATATCGTTGGAGTCTTATTCCATCCTCCGACCACGCTGGTCGCACGCGTCACTCCCGCTCTCCGCCGTCACTGTGGAGGAGCGTATATATATTTCGAGTTGTGTTCGAGTTCGTGTTGCATCCCAAGTCCGTACAATAAGTGTTCCGATTAGTTTTGTAGTTAATCACAATAATAGTTTTTTTTGTTTCCTTTTAAAATACAAATATAACTAAACCAAGAAATAGTGTGTTATCTATGTTTACTGGTCACGTGTTGGTGTTTATATTTTCACTTGGTGATGGCATGTTCTGTGACAATTGATCGCTGTCTGCTTTTTCCTTTTGTGCCGGCGGAACAACGGAAGAACCTTCGCGCGGGAACAATACATGATGGAGGAGGAAGTAGAACGGAGTACCCATGCAGGTACATTACTTCCTCACCACAGGCCTCGGTCGGTCTAAGCAACTGCACAACATATTGAAGTGGAGCAACAAAGTTGACACCAAAGTTAAGCTTCTCTGCTATAAGCAGCTAATCCGATCTGGAATATCGTATGCCTTTCCCATATGGTCCTGCATATCTTCGGCTCAAATGGAAAGACTTGGGTTTTCGAAAGGAAACTCCTCAGAAGATTCACCAATCATTCTAGAAGGCCTGACGGTCGTCATTACCCCAACTCCCGCCTATACGAAGGCGCCTCCATTATCCCTATCGACGAGTACTTACTTCAATTAGCATACATCATCATCTTCATCATCGGCACTACAACCGGGAACCGGTCTTGGCCTTATTTAGCAAGACCTGAGGCTTGTTTAATTTTCTATAATGATTTGTTTTTTTTTTTGGGCAAGGTCATTAGTCTCGCGCCAGAGGCTCCCCGACGGGAAATCGAACCCCGGTCTCCCGCGTGACAGGCGGGTATACTAACCAGTATACTATCGAGGAGCTCAATTAGCATACATCATCATCATCGGCACTACAGCCGGGAGCCGGTCTTGGCCTTATTTAGCAAGTCCTGAGGCTTGTTAAATTTTCCATAATGATTTATTTTGTCTGGGCAAGGTCATTAGTCTTGCGCCAGGGGCTCCCCGACGGGGAATCGAACCCCGGTCTCCCGGGTGACAGGCGGGTATACTAACCACTATACTATCGAGGAGCATCAATTAGCATACAAGTACCTCGAAAACATTCAGAACAGCGAGAACCCACTTGTACGGGACTCTTGCGTTCTTGACCCTTCCCTCTCTCGATCTCTTCGGATCAAACCCCCACAATTTCTTCTTCAGTACAAAACTGAAGAAAGCACCCTTCCCAACAACATTCCCCTCTATAATAGAGGATTCCTGGATCCATCCCATAGGGTCTACTGTTAACAAACCACACACACACGGACGCACAGTACAAGACGGCATAAACAAACACACACTGACCAAAGCGCAGATCATTAGACGCCAAAGAGGTGATCTGCGTTTACTACCGCACCCAAGACCTACCGGTCCTGTATGATTTCTTTCCTACCATCCCTCTATACAAGTAGTTAGAGAACACCTGGACTAACACTGTCCACACTATCCTTGGATACCCCCGCTTTTTTCTTTTCTTCTCAGATATCGCGAGACCGAGCCCAACATCCTCACGGATGTGGGTGATTCTGGTTATCGCAAGATGACCAGAAGTCAGAGACAAGATGAAGGGCACATCTGTTCTTGTCTCGCTAAAGCCGGCCCCCTCGCCACCCATTTTTTTTTTTTTTTTTTTTTTTTTTTTCAGGTTACTTTTACTTTCACTTTTGCTCCCGGTTCCTTTTCCAAATTTCGTAACGATCACCTCGATGTCGCCAGAGTATTCATTTTATTCTTGTACATAGCACCGCTATAAGCAGGAAGCTAAAGTATTAAATAAAAATATAATAAAATAATAACACAAACAATCGGAAGCTTAGCATTATCATTCAAAAACTACTACACATGCTACGCCCTTTCCTCGAATTCCGAGGAAGCACGGGGACAGCATTACATACCGCTCAACTTAATGGATGATGACTAAAATTTACTACGCCAACGACTCCGTATATTATCGCGTCCCCGTGCGCATCGGGGTAGCGGGAGCGGCACGACCAGCATGGTCGGCGGATGTAATAGGACTCCCCTGAGGGTTGGAATCTGGCTTTTGATTCATGCTCGATTCGGTGGTGGTGAATATCCTTTTGCTAAGGATATGTTTTACTTACCATAAGAGAGACTTAAAGTCTCTCTTTGTGGAACAGAAAACCAGATCTCGTAATGAAGTTCATGGTGGTATGTGTGTGATCGTTTAGATCTGTGTTGCTTGCTCATTCGCGAAGGCAATGGCAAAACAAAGCAGGCAGGCGGCAAGGACAAAGGGATCGAGAAGATCGTTGTCTATGAAGTGCATCGCGGCTAAATAAATAGACGACGAGGCATCGAAGAAATGGGGTAAAAGAAAAGATGAGACGAGGGCATCATAAAAGTCTTAGATGAGTGATGCCCTTGTGTAAATATACGAATAGACATTGGGATTAGCAGTAGCACCTTGGTTGCGACACTTCATACAATGAAAACTGTGTATCGTATCTTAGATCGGTGGCCGAAACGAATTTGTTTGCATTTGTATATGCTGGATAATTTGTTTGGTGGCTAAGCACGGAGTTGTGATTGTTTGTTCGTTCGAAAACAAATCATGGGTGAATCTATTGCAGCTGGGCAAATAGCCGTGTTGTTATTATGCTGGTGATGCTAAAGCAATTTAGGTATACGATGGGTGGTCGTCTACCGTATCTTGCTGAACGAAAAGGGATCGAATTTGTATGCATGTTTACATGCGAAGGAATTCGGTTTATGACACTAGACGCTAGTGTTTGCTTTTATCTCTTGGACAAAAGGCTGCCGAGGCCGCGGAATTGCCAGGGACATGCGGTGTGCACTTGGATAGCGGAATTGCTTGGCATACCAGAGTGCCGGATGGTTTAGGGATTCATGATTAGTTAGGAAAGAATTTGTAGGGGAAGAGATGCATGAAAGGTAAGGATTCTTTTACAGGGGCTTTTAGATTATAAATTTGATCTATTTGATGCGTGAAGCATTTACAGGTGCTTAATGCGATTGTATAGCGTTTGAAATAATAGTGAAGAAGAACTGACGCTATTACAGTTTGAATCACGAAAAAAATTGAACCTAAGCGGTACCCATCAGGCTACTGACCGTGTTTAGAATTTGATTTTAAAACTCGACTATACTCCACTGATGTCAATTGTTATGTATTCGTTAAGGTATACGGTTCTGATGTATTTTTCTTATTCGATTTTTCGTTCGTGTTCTTCACTATTTTGCTTGTGAATTGTGTGTGTATCTGTTAGAGTCGCCACAATTGCATTAGCAAAAACTAGGGATGGGGGTTCTTCAAGTAAGTAGGCAGTGGGGTTTGGCGGAACCGCCACAACCATACATGGCTAGCATATTCTGGCAGTGGATGGACGAAGGTAAGGTAAAGGGATTGAATTACGAAGGGGTTGGAGCATTCCTTAGACCAGGGTTTCACGAGCCCGAGGGCTGAGGCCTTCAGGATCATCTCGTCGAAGTGTGAAAGAAAGTTAAGCGCCCTGTCGCAAAGGATCCCGAGGTTTCGAATATTATGGACAATGGTCAAGGTATGGTTATGAGGGAAATAGGGGCACGGGGAGAAGTGAATACGCTTACGAGAAAGGTTCTGGATTGGCACTTGACAATATTAAGTACACAGGAATTATTATCACACCAAGCTGACAAGTTGAACAGGTCTGTTTGCAGCAGTGCAGAATCAAGTAGTGACTCGATGACTCGATGATCTTATACTAAGATTGTCATCAGCATATAGAGACAACCGGGTATGCTTAATGAGCTTATCAATGACATTAGTGGCTAGTATATATAGGAGAGATCCAGGTGGTTTCCTTGAGGGAAACCCAGAGGCAGCAATGAAGGGGCTGGATATCACTAATCTGAACGGAACGAAATAAAGTCCATCCCTAAGGTAGGAAGAAATCAATTTTAGCAGTTCCGGTTCGAGACTGAGAGTGGATAATTTTAAGACTGTGGGAGATTTGGTCAAATGCTTTCCTCAGGCCGGTTGAGATCATGTCGACATCTTTATCGTGCTCTAATGCTGAGAGTGTAAAAGAAGTGACCTCAACAAGGTTGGTTGATCGGCCATTGAGAAAATCATGTAGCTTTGATGAAATAAAAGATTTGCATCGAAAACTTAGAGATTCGTATAGAATGCTTTCGAGAATCTTGGGTAAGTGGGACAATTTGGCAATGAAGCGGTAGTTCGCGATATCATTTTTGTATGCCTTCTTGTGGATGGGGGTGTTAATATAACATTGTTACTGTTTGTGGGTTGCCGTTGGGCCCGTGGATTGCTTCCGGCTTTCTAAACTCGTGGGTTGGCCGGCTGGTTTTGCGTTTTGTTGTCTTCAAAATTTGTCACTGTTGCACTTTTGATGATCTAACACTTGGTTTGCCAAATAGAGTGCCATTTATGCTGTTACTTCACAAATTGAATTCGATCTAGGTTATATCGATCTATATATATATATATATATATATATATATATATATATATATATATATATATATATATATATATATATATATACATATATATAATTTACTGATTTTTAACACGGATCTCGTCCTTTTTAGGTCTTCGTTGGTACTGTAACTTTTACCGCAACCATAAACCTTACTTACCTGTTCGTCCTACGAGTCCAGCCTTTTATTTATTATCCTGTTGTTTTTCTAAGTGTTCAACAGGACTTTTAAATTTTCGTGTACATTTAAAATGAAATATAAACAATATTTTTCTAGATCGAGGTGACGGCGGAAAAGGGGGGGGGGGGGGGCAATGGGTGACGTTTCCAACAGATACACAAGCAAATAGTGAAGAACACTGCACGAAAATCGAATAAGAAAATGTTACAGAGCCGTATATCATAGCGATAACATAACAATTTCACATCAGTTGAGTGTCCTTGATTTTAGAAATCGAATTCGTACAAGCGCAGTGGCCTGATGTGTTGAGCATTGGCTACATTTTTAGTGATTCTAACTCTCATAGCGCCAGTACGAATCACACGTTCTTCACTATCATCACAAACGTGATAAAGGCATACAGGGCAAAGTCACTGATTGCTTTCAATCCAGCGAAGGCCAGGACGATCCTTGTCCCAGTTCACTCCAAGTTGACATGCAGTCGCCATGTGACACCCATGGGTAGCTATGTTGGCACCTGCCAAGTAGTGACCCAATGCATGCAGCGACATCCTGAGAAAGGTTGGCGCAAGGCTAATAACCTTGCCCGGAAAAACAAACTATTATGACAAATTTATCAAGCCTCGGATATGGACCGGATACACGACGACGACCACGGAAATGACAACGGCTAAACGATATGAGCATTTTCTCATCGAACGTCCGCTCACTCTACAGAGTTCGAACTGCACAGCAGCTAGCCGATTCCCTCTCCGAATATAAGGCTGACATAACAGCATTACAAGAAATAAGATGTGGGAGTGGTGCTATTCAAAAAAACGAGTATGACATTTATTACAGCTGTCATGCAAGCTTTCAGCAGTAGGCTTTCTAGTCAGCCAAAAACCGAACCCTGCATTATCGGCTTTAATACAATAAACGAAAAGCTATGCACTCTTCGCGTACGAGGGAAGTTTAAGAACATAAGCCTCATAAATGTTCACGGACCTACAGAGGAGTCCCCTGATAACGAAAAATAAGAAGAACGTCGAACGGGCCCCCAATGCTTGCCCAAGATACGATGTGAAAATCGTTCTTGGTGATTTCAATACAGGTTCCCATAGTTTGCATGAGTCATCGAACTGTCAGCATCAAAGAACTTGGTTGTTGCGAGTACCAGGTTTTCGCGTAAAGATATCCACAAAGCCACCAGGGTATCACCTGATGGAGCCACTCGCAACCAAATTGACCACGTGTTGATAGATTGCCGCTACTCCTCGAACTTGAAGACGGTACGAACGTACCGAGGTGCCAACGTCGACTTGGATTACTATCTGTACATTTTTTCGACCGCGGATTGCCTTACAGAGACATATTGCATCCGTGGATCAGATTAGAATTAACACGGCTGCCTTGAGGACACCCGTAACATCTTTGGTCATGCATTAAGACTCGCCCTAGAAGAGCTCGATGGAGGGAGAGTAAGTCCTGGGGTCAGAATGCCGGGCGTAGAAGAGAAATTGACATGCCTTAAGAATACTGTCATTAGTACTGCCAACTCCATCTTAGGCAGTAGTCGTAGAGATCGAAGCGACTGGTTTGATGATGAATGCAAACTAGCGATTGAACGTAAGAATGCTGCATATCGCAACAGTCTCAGAGGACGCGGGCACGCGAGGAGAATATAAAGAGCTCATAAGATCTGAAAAAAGATTCCACAGGCAAAAGAATGGGGCCTGGGGAAAAAACCTTGTCTGTGAAATAGAGAAAAGTAGAGAGCAAGAACCGCAACAGGCGCGGAAGTTCCACCAAATAATCACCAGTATGATGCGGTATACACCACGCTGCACTTGCACAAGGATAAAGAGGGTAATCCGACCACCGATCCTGAAGGCATTCTGGAGCGATAGGAAGTGCACTTCAATGAATTGCTAAATGGTGAGTTCACTGAAGAATTGGAATCTCCACCAATGCAAGATCAAGACCAAATGCTGCCGCCACCAATCATTGAGGAAAGAGTAAAAGCCATAAGACAGTTCAAATCAAATAAAGCCCCCGGAGCTGATGGCATAACAGCTGAGCTGATCAAACAAGGACGGCTGCGTAGCATCACACAATACATGAGATCGTGGTGCACGTATGGTAGCAAGAGGTGGCCGTGGAATAATTGCCCCATACTTAAGAAGAGAGATATTACAATGTGCAGCAACTATAGGGGTGTAACATTGCTGAGTACCGCATATAAGATAGTCTCCTCTATCCTACAAGATCGGATAGCCCCATACGCTAAAGCCATCATTGCTCAATATCAGTGTGGCTTCATCCCAGGCAAATCAGCGATTGATCGGATATTCACCCTTAGGCAGGCGATGAATAAATGTCTGGAATTTAAGATTCCATTTTCTCATCTATTCATAGACTTTAAGGCCGCCTACGACAGCATAGCACGATAGAACTATATAATACAACGAGAGAGTTCGACATTCCAAACAAATTGATATGACTTTGTAGGTTGACCATGATCAACGTAACTAGTCAAGTAAAAATAGCGGGATTGCTGTCCAAACTAATAAACATCTTTAAGGGACTCCGGCAAGGGGACGGTCTAGCCTGCCTCCTCTTCAATCTGGTGTTGGAGAAAGCAATCCGTGACTCTGGCGTTACAACAAGAGGGACTACCGTCACCAAGATACTTGCCCACGCAGATGACATCGACATCATCGGTAGATTCGATTCGGCTGTACAGGACTCCTTCACCCAGATCGAGCAGGCGACACAAAAAATTTGACTGCACATTAATGAGGGAAAAACTAAGTACATGCTGCCAACTTCTGTGAAGAGACGACCTAATGTTGGTCAAACTATCAGGGTAGTGGAGCATGAATTTGAAGTCGTGCAATCCTTTAACTACCTTGGGTCAATAGTATCAGCCGATAACAATATGGAAGAAGAAATACGAGAACGACTGATCGAATCCAACAAAGCCTACTATGGTCTATCAAGACTCATTAAATCCCGAAATTTATCCAGAATATCCAAGCTACTATTGTACAAGACCATGGTCTTGAGTTGTAGGCGATCTATCTTGAAGCTAATGTTGTAGGAAAAATCAAGCTCGGTAGACTCCGGTGGGCGTGGCACCTAGCTTGAATGAGCGAAAGAGAGCCTGCCCGGGAAGTCCTTTGTGGCAGGATGTATGGAAGGAGACGGCCCGGCAGATCTTGTCTGCGATGGAGGCATGGCGTAGACCAGGACGCCAAGAGCCTGGGAGTGCCAAACTGGATGACATCGGCTCGAAATCGGGATCGGTAGAGAGACTTGCTAAATAAGGCCAAGACCGGATCCCGGTTGTAGTGCCGATGATGATATTGATGATGATGGTGATGAACAGGATCAGAGGTGGTATGAGGGTTTAAGGTCTAACTTTATGATTGACGAACTGAAAGAAGGTTTTGGGGTCATTTTTCAGATCGGTTTGTGGGTAGTCGTCGTATTATGCTAAGACACGGGAACTCGTTTCACTAACTTCCCAACGCTGAAAAGTCAAATCACCAACACACCACGAATAAAAACGTTAATCCTTCTCCAATTATGATACAAATTAAAAACACTGGAGGGTTTTTGTTTATTATTAGTTTTTTTATTTAAAATTTCCAAGGGTTATTGTGCAACACCGCTCTATGAATTCTCCTTATCAACAACTATTGAAGGTACTTTACATGTCCACACTCTACGATGCAACCCGTACTAGTTTTTAAACGCGAAAAGTAACGTAGTTTTTCTTATTACACAATTTCAATTAGATATCTTAATTCGAAACGCACAAGAACTCTTTAATAACGTCAAAGACGGGACCGCTCTTCGACGTGTGTATTCGCTTGGGGACGAACTCGACTCTTTGAGGGATAAAATTTGACTCTGTCAGTGTCTGTTGGTGTCAACATCCACTAGCCGCGATGGCGATGGATTTCCATCGATCTGGGCGTAGCCAATCCGATCTTTTCCTTGGTGATAACCAATGGGCGATCGAATTGGAGTTTTTGATCGAAGCATTTCTCCTGTGGCCGTACAGGCCTGGATGAAAATCCATTCGTTGAAAGCCACGACAACGCAGAAGCGAAGGGTGCGCAAAAGAAAATCCGATTATCCGGCTGATCAAATAGATGATTGAGTAGGGAGGCTGGCTGCCCTGGCATCATAAGCGATAGGGAATACGTTTTTCTGTTGATGTTATGTCAACAGAACTTCGCCTACGATGGCAAGGCTAGGATGCATGGGGTACATATTTGGTTTAGGGAAAACGCATCGTGGGACACGATCATTGGTATGATTGTTTAAATAACAATCATGATCGTTTCTAGTTTTATTATCGGTTGGTGGCCGATAATGGGAAATTGGTTGCAGCTGTTGAAAACCTAATGGACATGGGGGCAATGTTCGTTTACTACTTTGACATCGCGTGTGGCATCACTTTGATTATGCTCAAAATGGTAACGTCTCATCGGTCGATGGGTCGAGTGTATGTTTACATTAAACAACACTTGATATCTCTTGTAGATAGCCCGCGATGAGCTGTGCTGTATATTGTCGATCGAACGATCGACCGATGGATCTGCCGATAAGGCAAGGGTGAACATGTCATGCACGTATATGGAAAAATGCTTCTCAACTATGCGTATTGACATGTTCGGGTGTTAATGTCGGTTACATGATAAGAAAATCGAATTAGATTTCAGGACATGATGGTTGGATGCAAGCATGCCCCTGGGTAAAAGTCTGTAGATGCCAATGCGATTGCAAAATAGCAAACGGCAATCATTCTAGGTGATTTTGCCGCGGGCTTATGTTTTCAGGTAAGTATTGTTGCAGGGGAGCTTGACTGCTCATCTGTAGGTAAGCTGCTTATGATAGATAATATGATTGCAGGTAGGTTAGGACGATGGGTGGTTCTTCAGGCGCCTTAAAGAACCCCCACAGGTTCGAGTTTTGATAAGATAGTTAGTGTTGGCGATGCATCACGACTTCCCAGGAAAGGAAAGGCAAGCGCTAACATACCATTTCCAGGGAAACGACGATCAGCGGCGCACCGATTCCAGGAAGCCACTAAGAAAAGCAGAGGAAACGAGCGAAGAAGGGGACAACTGCCGGCCTATATAAGGCGGGCACATTCGATGAAGCAGCAGGAGTCGTCGAAGGAACTTCTACCCAATCGGTCTTGCTCAAGACCAGCTCCAGAGAGATCAAGAATAATCAAAAATAACAGATTGGATAATATACATTGATTAAATAGGAAATAAATTCAAGCAAATTTCTGCGACAAGTTTTTGGTCGATATTCTTTCTGGGACGCGTCTCCACTTTGTTATCAGGGATCTGTATTGGGCAAGACAAAAACGCCCGCCAATCCAGAGAAGAGTCCGGCTCTGGAGGTGCAATCCCTCTGAGTTAGAAGAAATCATCGTTGCCCGGCCAATGCCGGAAAATACAGTCCGTTAAGGCGAAACTGTTGGGACGTCGCTGAAGAAAGAGCCGTTCGCGATTCAGTTTTCCTTTTTTTCGTTGCAGTAACAGTTAGGGTAAAGGATATTATATAGTTCAGTGAATCGGAGGTAATAGCTGAGTAAGTTGGAGTAGCCGAGAATAGTTCGTAAGAGGCTGCCCTATAAGTTGTTCCTCTTGTTATGCAAGTAGCGAAGCTTGCGATTGTGCGAATGAGTGGAAAGAGCTGGTGTTCTTTGCCGAGACCAAGGAACGTACGGGCAAATAGAATAAAGGATTTCGGTATAAAAGTGGGTGATGGTGTGGCGTTTCTAACAGATACAGACAATATGCAAGCAAATAGTGAAGAACACAGAAAGGAGATTCGAATAAGCAAAGCATCAGAGCCGTATACCATAGCGATAACATAACAATTCCACATCAGTTGAGTGCACTTGAGTTTAGAAATCGAATTCGTACAAGCGGCAGTGGCCTGATGTGTTGAGCATTGGTTACATTTTTAGTGATTCTAACTGTCATAGCTTCAGTTCGAATCACACGTTCTTCACTATCGTCGCAGTCCGCTATAATGGCATCTTCGACGGAAAGGTGGTCGTAGTTGAATGAAAGCCTAGGTAGTCATTGATGAGACGAAAGTTAGCTTTATGGAAACTGTAGCCGTAGTGGTTGCTAGGGGGACAGAAGGTGGGTACTGCTCCCGAAAGAGGGTTAAGTGAAGAAGGTAGTAGTTTATAGATGTAAGGGCGAGGGGGCTGATACACTGATCGGGTTTGTAGCAAAGATGACATAGACGTTCGTCTGACAAAGTGATAAAAACTTTCAACGGAACCCCAAGTTTGACAGCAAAATTTGTTCATTATAAGTAAGTTTATGAATAAAGAAGAACAAAATAATGATCACACATGGATATCCTTAAATTTGTTTTAAATGTGGAGTGCATGCTTTTCATTGAATTGAAACATTTTTCAATCGATTTATCGATAGATTCGAGATTTTGCATTTCTTTTGCTAAAAACGTTTGTTTACCGCCTTAAACTCCAAATAAATGTTCTAAAATTTAGGAAATATATGCTGCCAATTCGCAATTAGCATATATTATATTACTTTAATAAAAATCAATCAAAACATCTTATCGCTTTTATTTGCTTCTTTTATTAAACATTTTGTTACAGAATTTATGCTGTGTTAATATTGGGTTACAACAAAATTAAGTTTTTGGTTTTCCAGCAAGAATTTGAATGAATCGACGTTTATGACGTCCTCGTTTTTACGGATACTAGAAGACAAACGTAAATGTTCTAGCACTGGGCCCACACTGTTAGCCTTTTGTGTTTTTGCTTAAATATCTTTTAAAGAATAATAATAATAATATTTTTTTTGTTGACTCTCGTAATCATCATAGATCATCATCAAAGGCACAACACTTTTAGTATGGATGCTTTTTAAAATTACATTTTAAAGTTATATATCTTCTCTGTCTGTAGTTTTAGTGGCAAGATTGTAATAATATAAGGCCTGCACTCAAAAGTCATGTTTCCATGTTTTCACAAGTTTTTGTGTTTTTTTATATTAGTAGCAAGAATGAATTTCACTATGACTAGTAGTCTCCATTATTGTAAAATATTTTGTTTTTATTATTTTATTAACACACAAACTTGCTAAAAAAAATAATGTTTTTTGTGCGTTTTAAAAACAAAATTAATAATTTATAATGGTAGAGTTGTTGTTATAATTTGTTCAACATAAATTAAAAATTGTAATATTTAAATATTAGCTAATAAAAGAAATGTGATACATTTTTATATAATAATTAAAAACTCAACAACAAATAAATTAAGTAAAATCCATTTAAATCAATTTAAACAATGTAATAAAAATCAGCATATATAAATTAAATAGTTAATATTGGTTAACAAAAATAGAAAATTTATAAAATCTCGTGGATGGTAAATATTATATCTAGGCTGGTTTTAATTTTTTGGTGTCATATAGACCCGTTCGACGTAATTGCCCGGGAAAGTACCAAAACATCCAGTACGCTGAGATGTCCCAACAAACCAGCCGTCGTCGCATTTTTCTAGAACGTATACAATGTCACCTTCCTGGAGTTCGAGTTCATCAGTATTCTGTGGTCGATATTTATAAAGGGCGCGGTAACTAAAATTGCATTAAAAATAAAATCAATAAGTAAATGATATAAAACACATGAAAATCACTTTATAAATATAGAATTGGTCTTTTGAAAAGATAATTTTATACCATTAATGTTTAGATATGATTTCTGCCATATGGGCTTCACGGCCGCCTTGAATGGAGCCCAATTTCGAAGTCCCATTTCTGACAACTTTTTTGAAGAGTTTAGGTCATATGTCGGTAATAAAGAGGCTAATGCTGGCTTGCAAGATGTCTAAAGTCTGTGGTTTATTGGCATAGGCTAGGGCGTTTACATATCCTTAGAGTAAATAATCAAGAGGTGTATTATCAAAAGATCGTGGAGATCAATGCCATTCCGCGATATGATGCGCTGTCGAAATGTTTTTTGCAATAAATTGATTTTCTAGCCTGCTGTGTGACATGGTGAACCGTCTAGCTGAAACTAGAGCCCTTCTCAAGATTAAGATTCCGCAATCAAGCGGGGAACAAAAACATTTATGGATTTATAATGCTATGTATTGACGCTAATGTTCTGCAACATCTTTGAAGAAATATGGGCCAATGATTCCACAAATGTGGATTAAGAGCAAATTTTTTTTCAGCTCATTTATAAAACGTACGACGAGCATGGTGGGTTCAATTCTTCCACAAGTTGTGTTTTGTATGTTGTCAAGACAATATTTAAATTTTTTTCTCAATATGTTTCATTAAGCTGACGACCACAGTTTCAAGAGCTGTACATTGTGATACAGTCATACACCGTGCTTCCTCGCGATTGAGGGAAGAGAGGCAGCTGTCGTTGAGTCGAGAAAAGTAAAGGTCTCTTGCCTTGTTTTTAATATCTTTTTATTTCGATTATCTTTTTGAGCAGAAGGACGTCCACACCTCACTTGCCAAATCTTGATTCTTTACTACTTCCCTCTCTGTCCATTCGAGTCCTTTTATCCCTTTTGCAAGGACCCCCAGTTGTCCCGGAAAACCTGCCGGTAAGGGTTTTGCGTGTGCCAAAAATGCGTGTGAAAGGATATGTTTGATATGCACTTGTGACATGGGAAACATTAGGACGGGCATGTGGGCAACAGTGCGTAAAAAGTGGCTTTTAATATGCTGCCGCAGCATGCGTGTGCAAAAATGTGTGATATGCGCTTCTACGAGGGTTGCCTCTTATGTTTCGGGATTTGGCAACCCTAGTGTTGCAATCCGGCAATTGACAGCTCTGTCGTAAAGTTGGACATTTTTGAGGTTATACGCACTCAGAACGTTTTGACATACGATCACGCTATTTGTGTTGTTTACAGTAACTTAAAAGATTCATCTCGGCCCAAAAATGGAATTAAATCGTCAACATTTTCGTGCGATTATTTTTTACAACTTTCGGCGTGGATTAACTCAGCGACAGTGCATGGATGAACTTAATTCAATTTTTGGCGATGAAGCTCCATCAAGGACCAGTGTTTATCGATGGTATGGTGAATTCAATCGTGGTCGTAGTTCACTCCAAGATGAATTTCGTAAAGGTCGTCCATAATCAGTTGTTGTTCCGAAAACCATTGATGCCGTGCGCGAACTGATATTGGAAGATCGTCATGTGACCTATCGTGAGAGTGAGACAACCTTAGGCGTTAGTGGGGCCCGCATACTTCAATATTGCATAAACATTTGACTGTCAAAAAAATTTGTTCGCGTTGGATCCCACACAATTTGTCAATCGCCCAAAAAAGGCTCGTGTCAATTGGTCGAAAGAAATGCTCAGAAAATACGGTCGCGGTGCTTCGAAACACGTCTATGACATCGTGACAGGTGATGAATCGTGGATTTACGCGTATGAGCCCGAAAGTAAACAGCAGTCGACTGTCTGGGTGTTTCAAGATGAGCCAAATCCAACAAAAGTTGTTCGCGCACGAAGCACTTCCAAGCAAATGGTCGCCTGTTTTTTCGGAAAAACTGGACATGTCCCGACCGTACCACTAGAACAACGCAGAACAGTCAATTCTGAGTGGTACACAACCATTTGTTTGCCAGTTGTCTTCCAAGAAATCGGGAAAATCAACCGCCGAAGACGGATCACTCTTCACCACGACAATGCGAGCTCTCACACATCGGCTGCGACAACTGCATTTTTGAGCACCCAAAACATCGATTTGATGGGTCATCCGCCGTATAGTCCTGACTTGGCACCGAATGACTTCTTTTTATTCCCGTACGTAAAAAACAAACTGAGAGGTCAACGTTTTTCGACACCTGAAGAAGCGGTTGCTGCATTCAGAATGCATGTGTTGGAGATACCTCAATCAGAGTGGCAAAAGTGCTTCGACAATTGGTTCAAACGCATGCAAAAGTGTATAGGGGAATATTTTGAAAAACAATAAAGTGATTTTCGATGATCAATATTTGTTTTTGTTCTCTAATCCCGAAATATAAAAGGCAACCCTCGTAGCATAGGAAACATTAGGATGGGTATCCGTGGGAAAAAGCGTGTGAAAAGATATGTTTGATATGCGCTTCGATGGGCATATGGGAAAAAGAGTGTTATTGATATGCTGCCGCAGATAGGGTGTGCAATGCTGTTGCCGTGTGGGAATGATTTATGAATATGAATTGGGTTGTAGGAAAGAAAAAGTGCCAAATGTATGGGGGCGAAGACGATTTGTGGTTAATCAAACGATTATGACGACCGTAAAGTGGACATGGCGCACGGAAAGGTTTGCGAATTGAACCATGATTTTTGAAACAAAATTTACAATTGTTGTTTCGGCGTAAATCATTGATATGACAAAACCAAATGAAGACTAATCTGCTGTCAGGTGTCAAATTGATTTCAGCTAGAAACAATGTGGCCCTGCTCACAGCTGACAACGTAACGAAAAATGTTCGTACGGAGTTGGCAAGATAAATATTTGTGTTTTTGGATAGTATTACTTTTTTAAAACGATAATTCTTACAGTAACCGTGGACATGGATATACTTTAAATTTAGCTGTAACAAGTTTTCAGTGTGACTTCTGGGTATTACAATGTTGAGGAGAGCGGTGGAACTAAATAAATACGGGAAGCGGTTACGTCTTATAAGTTTTAAAATTCTTACATGCAGATGATGAAAAGGTTTTAATCCAAAAAGTAGCTGCCGATTTAAACAGGAACGAATTGCGAAAGTGCGAAACGAGTTGAAACTGGTCTAGTATGTGCGACGAAAATGGAGGAGAGACTCTAGCTCAATTAATACCCCTATTAAATAAGTGGATTCAAGGGTTTAGTTTAAGGATAATTAAAAATGAAACAGCAAGGCGATTTTTGAAAAAAGGCGATATATTAAATGCCGATAAATTAGGAAATCTCTATCCAGCGTTTTAATTTGTAATCCACAAATTAATTCGGTGTTAAATCCAAACACTCGCTTTTGCAGCTGTATGACAATTTCTTTCAATGTACATTGAAATAATATTGTATCATGTCTAATTTCGTTATTTATTTATTAGAACATGTATTAGGATTGTTACTGTGATCTGTAACTATTTGTTTAAAATTCACAGATGATTTGTACTGTAATATAAAACTTTTACACCACTCACTTTGCACACCACACACACTTTAAATAAAACACTCATTTGTTTCTATTAAACTTCTAGTCTTTATTCCTACCAAACAAACATAAATGTAATAACTTCAATTTCGTCATACACACTTGACACACCTTTAATGGTTTTATGTTTTGTTATTTATTATTTAAACTAAACTTTAATGTTATGTTGTTTTTTTAACCACCACTATTGTACCACATACAATTGTCAATAAATGCACTTTTGTTCAAAGTCACCTTTGGCTTAACTTGTCTGGAATAATGTTCTAAATGCACTTTACAATATTAGTTACAGTTAAAGGCACTTTATTTATTTCTAACAGACTCAACTTAAGGCACTTTTATTGATTACTAACAAACTCAACTTAAGGCACTTTTATTAATTACTCACAGAGTCAACTTATCCTCACCAACCTTCAACGGACCGTTCAGGTCAAATCTATAACCCCAATTCCGTAAGACCGTCTCGATCAAGTCTATCGAATCCACCCATCTCTTGTTTTTTTTTTCATTTTTATTTTCCCATCGGAAAGGAATCCTTTGTTTCCACCTGCAGGTAAAAGGATCTCTCCTTTTTCCTGGCTGACCCAATTTTTGTTCTTTATCTTCCCCAGATTGGGATCGATAGATGAAACACAAAAGAAAAATCAATAACGAATCGTGCTAATGCACATTTATGATTCTCTATGTTGTGTGTTTAAGCCGAATGGGCAAGGATCTCTTCTGTGGGAAATCGATACAAGGGAAATATCAAACAGAGAATTGTGCTAATGCACATTTATGGTTCTCTATGTTGTTTATTTTAGCCGAATGGGCAATTCATTTTAACTCGGTTTGGTTAAAACGGAAACCGACGCTGATTGTGTTAATGGTTTTAGGTAACCATTTTTCTAAGGGATCATAAAATTGCTGACGCGCATTTTACGATTCTCAACGATTTCGTTTGAAAGAAGGCATCTGGTCCGCACATTTGGATCTTAGGGGATTTTTGTGGCGAACTTGTGGTTCGATTATCCTGTCTAAGTTTTCAATGTGAGTAAATTGAGCGTTTAGTTCAATTTGTTTGAAATTGAATTGATGTGGGGTAATGCTCTGGCTTGGGAAGTGTCTCATCCTTTAAGTGGATGTTTTTGGCGTGTATCGCAATTAGTGGTGGAGACTGGTTCCAAATGGGTAGGTATTATGGGACGGGTGGCTGTGGCCGTAACAGTACAAAGCGTTGGTATTATCGGTGGGGTTTCTCAGTTAGCTTACTGCGGTAATCAGGAACGTAATATTCTACTTTTTAAGCTCCGGACCGGTTGTAATGAGCTCTAAACCGAGCGAAGAGTTTTACATTTTAAAAGTACACATGCTATGCATAACGATGTGCATGTTTATTTGGAAATTGTTGTGACTATTATGAACAGCTGACAGAAATTCCATGGCATTTACTTTACTAGTTACGGAATTTAATATTTAGTATTAAGTAAAAATCTGTAATTGTTAATAAATGTGAAGATAAAAAAAAAAAAAAAAAAAAAAAAAAAACCAAATCGAATCCATTTTCTTGGCCGCCTCATTGACTTTCTTTTTTGTTTTGTTAGCTGTTTTATACCATCTCATCATAGGAACTAAGTTCGACATCGTCCTTCTGTACTGCTAACTCGCTTTGATCGTAGGACGTGGTTGCACTCTAATACCAGCGGTTCCGCACGACAATTTCGGTTTCACCGTCTGCCAGTTTACGGTGGTCGACGAATTTCTTGGGAACACTTTCTATGTTATTGGAATCATAAAGATCCCAACCTCATTGTGAGTGAGGCTATAAACTTGTTTTATCTTCTTCTTCCTATTTTGTTAAGCAGTTCTTATGAATATTCATAGATCTGTCTGGGTGTAGATTAACTGCTCTTCAATGGCATGTACGTGCTTATATTTTGCAATTGTCTCCTTTCCTAGGTCTGGTTTGGATATGTTTAAGCTATCAATCATCTTCATATCACTCGACCTTTTAGCTGGTTACATTCCGATCTCTTCTTTGGAATACTTTTACTTTGATTTATACGCTCCGCGATTCTGTCTTGGTTATTCCTCATTCATCAGGAGTTTTTATTAAAAAAGCGCTTCTGGTCTATTCTTTTCACCAATTTCCTCGCGAGTGATGAGTTCAATAGAGAGATCATGAGGTCTTCTACCCAGGAGAACCAATATTCGGGTTGATCTCTGGTTGGCCATTGGTTCATTTCCAAGTACACCTTACCATTTCCAAGTACACCTTACCATTTCTAATTTCCAAGTACCCAAGATTGTCTTGTGGAGCGCATATAAGCCGAATTGCGTGGAACAATACCAAGAATCTCCGAAGAACAGTACCCGTGATAATATTTGTAAAACAGACAGAGGTCGGCTATGCGCCTTCGATGTGATAGCGACTGTTGTCCCGACGTCAGCGCCGAGTCCCCGATCAGGCGGATCGCTCGTCTCTGTATGCTCTCAAGTAGGTCTAGGGTATATTTAGGAGCCGAGCTCCAAACATGAGAGCGATATTCGAGCGCGGGTCTAATTTGTGATTTATATAGGAGAAGAAGTTGGGCCGGAGTAAAATATTTCTTGGCTCTAAAAAGATAGCTCAGTTTTCCTGGGGCGGACCTGGCGATGCTCGACACGTGCTTATGCCATGATAAATTCCCACAGACCGTGACGCCGAGCAATTTTAAATTTTTCCCACCCTCGAGGGGCCGGCCATTCATCACCAGCTGTGGAACCGATGATCCACTTTTCTTTGTGAATGTTGTATATTGTGTCTTCGCTGCGTTGAAGTCGAGGAGATTGGCTCTTCCCTACTGCAGGACCCTATCTAGATCCTGATTCAGAGAGTCAAACTGTCTGCATCTCAGCTGATGCGACGCAGATGCACCAATCGGCCGAACACTCGAATAGGAGGAAACAAGCGTACTAACATCCGCAAAACTGAACACTTTGTTATCCGTTCTTTCCAACAAATCATTTCTGTGAAGCAAAAACAAGGTTGGAACCAAAATAGAATCCTGGTGCAGTCCCGAATTAACAGGATACAGATCCGAACACTCGCCGTCCACAACAACCCGGATCGATCGATTTTCAAGGAAGCTCTTCGTCCAGTCGCAAAGCTGTTGGGAAAGTCCATATGAATGAAGTTTGCTCAGCAATGCCCCGTGCCAGACGCGGTGAAAAGCGTTGGAGATATCCAATGCGAGCGCCCTTGACTCACCATGCCGTTCAATCGCAGATGTCCATATATTGGTTATAAGTGTCAAAAGGTCTTCCGTGGACCGTCTGCCACGGAATCCGTATTGACGGTCATTGACTTTTTCCATTACCTTAGATAAAATAGACAGTAATGCTATCGGACGGTAATTTTGTGGGAGACACTTTTTTCCCGTCTTTGGGATTGCTGAACTCGAACAATTTTCCAGCAGGCAGGGAAGGTCATCCGTGCATAAGATAAACGGAGGAGTCTACCAAGACCCGGCGATAGTTCTGGAGCACAGTTCTTAAGGGCTATTGTTGGTATTCCGCCCGGGCCGGTTGCCTTCCTACAATCCAGTTCACGTAGAATGCGTTGAATAGTGCGCGGACGAAATCTCACATCCCGCATCGAAGACCGTACCGGCGAGATCACAGGTGGCTCCAAAAGGCCAGGATCGAGGTTTGAATTCGCGGAAAATAAATTCGCGAACACATTAGCTTTGTCCTTTGAATTCGTGACTAACGTCCGGCTGTCTGTCACCAACGGAGGTAATGAGAAGGATGCGAAGTTACCACTGACAGCCCTTGCCATTGACCAGAAGGAGCGCGAACCAGTTGGGCACCAAAGGAGTTTATTGATCACCCTGTCGTTGTGAGCTTTCTTCGCGGTATCAATCGCCTGGTTGCACGCGTTTCTGATTCTAACAAAATTCGTTCTGTTAACATCGGTGGGATTGGAGTGCCATTGATTAAAAGCTCTATTTTCTGCCGCTGTAATTTGCTCGCATTTTTTATCAAACCAAGGTTTATCAGACGAACTTCGTTTGATGGAATGTGGAATATACATCTCCATCCCCAGAAGAATAATCTCTGATACCGACTCCGCGCAAGCGATAACATCGGAGTTTTTGAAGCACACCTCGAACCATGGAAAGGATGCGAACATCAATCCCGCAAATCGTCACAGTTAGCAGCCCCATACTTCCATACATGGCGAAGCTGCCTAGGCCGGTTATTCGCTTTATATGCAAGTGCTTGCGCGACAGATGCCAAGCAGTGATCTGAGTTTCCCAGGGGCGCAGAACCCTCTACGGTAGAAATACTCGGTTCGGATGTCAAAAACAGATCCAGGGTGTTCGCATAATCGCCTCGGGTATCCGGCACTCGCGTTGGCTCCCCACGAGTTGAGTCAAGTTGTGGCCCACAGCAAACATCTCCGCCAGCCTCCCAGCCTCGTCGGTTCTGTTAGAATGTAACAACCAGCCGGAATTGTGCATATTAAAACCGCCAAGGACAACAATTTCAGAAGCCGGGTGGTTGATCTGTATCCAGTCGACGGTATGTGAAAGATGTTCGAAAAATGTCGTCGGTCGTTCGTAATTCGGAGAGCGGTAAAGATATTAAAGAAATTTAACAGAATTCCTCAGCACGACCCTCACGGACCGCGCGAAGTCGCGGACTCCGCCCTTAAAACGGAATCTCGAATGTAAGTCGTATCCTGACTAACGAAGATATGTCGAATCAGTTGACGAATCGACCTGGGTCTCAGTTAGGGCAAGGATATCAGGTTTCGTTGTTTGCAAATATTGGTGGACAGCGTTTACATTCGTATTGGTGAAATCGATGCCCCTGATGTTACAAAATGCCGTCACCAGTCGAGCGTGGGCAGAGCCTCGAGTGCGAGGCCGATTATGCGATGACGAACCTCTGAAAGTTCCATTATTTATCATGACATCGGCATGATGTTCCCCCTGACATAGTCCCCCCCGGAGATCCGAATGGGAGACTAGTTTACCTCCGGAATTCTTTATATCAGAAGGTACCATCATGACTTATCTCCGTGTCAGTCCGGGCCATCAGCCACACATCCGAAACACCATCGAAGATTTCTCTCGGCGATATCGCGGAATGTACAGCGTGACAGGGTGGTATCTCACCTTGGGACTGACATCCGCCTAACCAACGTTTTCTCGAACCGGTCCATCAAACAAGTTCCGAAAGATGGCCAGGGATTTCTCCCGACCATTTCAGGGAGCCTAAAGCTTGATGGGGTGGCATTTCACCGGGCGCACAGGGCGTTGGGACCTCGGCTACCACTCGGCCTTTAGTCGCCTCTTATCATAAGCCGGCCTAGTTGTGAGTATATTCTAACGCCCTACTCACAGGACATATATATGGGCTGTTCTCCTCCTGTGGTGCATACGACTGGTTCGGTGACTGTAGTATAGGATGAATAGGTGGTGCTCCTCCAGCGGGACATGACAGAGTTCACTCCGACTTACCATATCCGGTCACAGGCATCTTTGTCATGCTCAAGATCAAGCTCGAGCTTTTGCGAGGTTAATTTGCATTTTCCATCGAGTGTAGTTGTTGCGGATTCGCATTCGAAATAACCAGCGAATTCGCAATAACTAGACGTGGCACCACCTAAATTAAATCCGATATGTGGCATTACCGAATCAATGTCAGCAATCAGCTGACATTTATGAATTCTGTCACTTGACAACCTTTTGTTTTCTGTTTACCTTCTTCTTCGTTAACTATTTGGCGATATAAGACGCAATAATTGTAATCCAAATACAGTATATTAAATCATAGCAAATAAACATTGTTTAACAATAGCAAAATGAATCACACCGAGTTGTCTGTCAATTTTGAGGATTATTTCTGAGGTATTGTTTTTCTTTTACCATCATTTAATAGCAATTGTTTCCGTCAGGCAATTACATCGTGACGTATCGAGCGCTGTGCATTGTTCCTGACGCCAGCCCACGCCAAATTACCAGCTTACGGTGTGTGAAAGGTGTTCCACGCTTGTTGGACACATATCAACATCATCCAACGTCAGGAGACATCATCGTGTTCCTGCCGCCATTATTCCCACACCAAATTAAGAACTTTCTGTGTTTGGAAGGGTGTGTTCCACGCTTGTTGGACACACATATATTGGTCCTTCGAGCTGGATCCAGTCTGTGGATCCAGATTCACTGCTGCCAGCTCGCAGCATAGAAGATGGTCGCGGGACATTCAAGTCCAGACGTCAAGACCCCGAGTATTGTGTTTGATCAAAAAAGTTCAGTGAAATTAATCAAAATGCCGGCGTCATCGAGTAACGTAAAATCGAAAACGGCAAAGGCTGAACGTGAACGCCAAAGTATCACTAGAGCGGAACTACATCCTGACTGCCAAGATAATGCTCCCCGCCCAGGTGAAGCACAGAACAATGGCCAGGATCGTTGGAATAAAGACCAGATTATGGCGGAACAATTAATCAGCGCCCAGTTCGCCGCCAAGGAACGAATCTCGGGGGCATTTTCCAATTTAGAAATGAGAGGTCCGCCAACGCTGGTTGCTGTGGAAATGCGCCAGAATAACCTCCAACTCGAATGGGAGGATATCCGAAACCGAAACAACGAAATAATCCGCCTTACCAATCAAGAGATGATTAACCGCCACCGCTATTTCGTGGAAGATTTTTATGGGGCAGCCGGGGAAACCTACATGGAAGAGGCCACCCAATTTGCAGAGGCACGTCACGCCCTTACCTCTGAGCTTCCATCCGCCTCCAGGGCTGCGACAGCCACTTTCAGTCGGCCACATGTGCGAAAACTTCCCCCGGTGCAGATGCCAACATTTTCCGGCAAATATTCGGAATGGCGACCATTTAAGGATCTGTTCCTGGCGGTACTGGCAGACCACCCCGAACTTGTGGATGTGGAACGACTGTATTACTTGAAGTCCAGTCTCCGGGACGAGGCCGCCAGAACCATTCAAAATATTCCCGTGACGGAAGACAACTATCACCGAGCTTGGGATAAGCTGGTGGACCACTATGACAACACACACGCCTTGACTCACTCTGCCCTGACTACGCTCCCCAACGTACCTGCCTTGGCTAAAGAGTCAGCCGCAGGACTGCGCACACTCCGTGAAACCACCAACGATGCGATTGACAGTCTGGATGCTCTTGGTCGCCCCGTAAAGACCTGGGATGACATCTTGGTTCACTTGACCATCCAACGCGTGGTCCCCCGAACTAGTCGTGATTGGCAAACCTCCCAGGGCAACACCACGGATCCGCCGACCTACAAACAACTGGACGCGTTCCTAAAAACAAGGATTGAGGCTTTGGAGTTCGTGGAGTTGCCCCGAAACAGCAGCGAGCACCCCCATCGACACAAGAGCGATCAGCCACCCACCACCCAAAGGCCGCGGCTCTCGGTTCACACTGTTTCGCCCCCGGTTCAGAGCCCCCGCTTTATTTGCCCATATTGTAACTCCTTTCATTATCTAGGTTCATGTGAAGGATTCAAGGCACTCAATGTCGAGCAACGAAAGGCCCAGGTTACCCAACGAAAGCTTTGCTTCAACTGCCTGGGTGGACATCTGATGCATGAGTGCCCCTCCACCAAACGATGCCGACAGTGTCAAGGACGACACCACACACTTTTACATGCCGCATCAGTGACATCACGGCCATTGCCAAATGTGGGACCCAGCGATAATACCAATGAATCCCAGACCCATGGAGTGTCGTCGCATACTCTTACCACCCCACCACCTCGACCAAGTTTATTGGCTACAGCACGCGTTGTCATTGGATCAGGCACACAGCGTCGAGTGGAAGCTAGGGCCCTGGTCGACCCGTGCTCTGAAGCCGCATTCATATCGGAATCTCTGGCTCAGCGCTTGCGCCTCCGCCGTCGGGCATCGTTCATACCAATTCACGGAGTCGGAGGCGCCCGGTGCCACACCGAAAAGCACAGTCGTCAATCACGATACTGCCTCGTCTACCAGGAGCTAGGGGCTAGACGACTAATGCTCTGATTTTGCCCCACCTGTCGGATTACGTGCCACCCCCTCGCCTACTGCCGGGCGACCTCGCCGTCGCGGCAGACCTAGACCTTGGGGACCCGGACATCCCGTCCAGGCAAAAAGTGGAACTAATCATTGGCGCCGATGTGTATCCGGCCATCATCAAATCAGGACTTAGGAAGTCCAACCATTCAGACATCATTGCCCAGACCACTCATTTGGGATGGATACTCACTGGCGCGTCGCCTCCCGGCAAACGATCCAACGCCGTCGTACCACTAAACAGCCATCAAATCAGTATTGATCTGGAACTGCGTGATCTTATGGAGAAATTCTGGGTCCAAGAAGAAATCTCGACCACAACCTCCGCCTTGACAGAGGACGAAGAAACTTGCGAGGCTCACTTTCTTTCGACACATCGACGTGATCTTCAAGGCCGTTACTCACTCCGACTTCCTCTGAAGCCCAATGTTGATCAATTGGGAGATTCCACAAACGCCGCCACCGCTGCATTTCGGCGTCTGGAAACAAGATTCCAGCGTCAACCGCAATTCAAAGAACGTTACAAGGAGTTCATGGAAGAATACATCTCGCTTGGCCATATGAGCGGAGGGAAACCCATAGCTGCGAACACCTCCCCACGGCGATGCCTCATACGACACCATGGGGTGTTCAAAACATCCGGACAAACGTCTAAGATCCGTGTTGTATTCAATGGCTTCGCCAGAACGAAAACGGGAATTTCACTCAATGAGTGTCTATACGTTGGACCCAAACTCCAAACCGAAAATTTCGACGTACTAATGCGCTGGCGCACCCATCGATACGTCTTTTCAGCGGACATTGCAAAGATGTATCGCCAGATAAAGATTGATGAGCAAGACCGACACTATCAGCAAATACTTTGGCGATCTAATCCTTCGGCAGACATCAAAACATACTCACTCAACACCGTGACATACGGACTCGCAAGCTCCCCGTATCAACCCATTCGAACACTTCGACAGTTGGCGGCAAAGATTTTGACCGAAGACACATACGTGGATGATATATTTGCTGGTTCAAATACCATCGCAGGGGCACAGATACTCAAAGGCCAACTCTCTGCGTTATTGGCAAACGCCTGTTTTCCTCTCAGTAAATGGACTTCCAATCACCCTTCAGTACTACAGTTAGCACCTTCGGAAATTGGACCGTGCCCAACTTGGCCCTCTGAGGATGTCCAATCGATTCTTGGAATTAAATGGCGACCACAAGAAGATTGCTTCGTCTTCTCACTCCACTACGTAACAACTGACAAAACCAACACTAAGCGAAGGGCACTTGCTTTCATCGGCCGTCTCTACGACCCCCTTGGTTGGATATCACCCGTCGTGGTCAAATTCAAGATCTTCATACAGTCCCTGTGGCCACTCGGACTCGGATGGGATGATCTTCTCCCCCCCGCCTCTGGAGTCCCAATGGCGGGACCTAGTCAACGGGTTAAAACAACTAGAAACTCTCCGCATTCCGCGATGGACCGGGCAATGCCCTGACGACCGCCTAGTTATCGAACTCCATGGGTTCGCAGATGCTTCACAGACTGCTTACGGTGCGGTTGTCTACCTAAGAACACTCGGAGGCCCGTCGAAACCATCCTGCACCATCCTTGCGTCCAAAACTAAAGTGGCCCCGACAAAGCAGGTGTCCCTGCCCCGCCTGGAGCTGTGCGCCGCATTATTACTGACGCGCCTGACGAAACGTGTTCTCTTCATCATGTCGCTTCCAACATCCAACATCCACCTATGGTCAGACTCCACAGTCGCTATAGCATGGATCCGTGGGACACCGAGTCGATGGAAAACCTATGTTGCTAACCGGGTCTCAGAAATCCAGACCACTCTTCCTGGCGCATACTGGCACCATGTTTCCGGCGTTCAAAACCCTGCCGACTTAGCATCCCGTGGAACTTCGGCGGACCGCCTGCACGCACCATCCATATGGTTGAATGGCCCCGATTTCCTTCTTACACCAACTGCGTGGCCGTGTACCTTAACAACAGTTCCAGAGGTAAACTTGGAGCACCGTCTTGTAACCACCCACGTCACGATTCGCCCACGAGAAGACAATGACCTGCTACTGCGCTACTCCCGGCTCCCCACCCTCACCCGCGTGACGGCGAGGTGTATCGAATTTATTCAACGACTACAACAAGGAAACCCCTCAACCAAGACGCCATGTCCAAAAGCCAACCCAGGAATCATCGCTGATTTGACACCAATGCAGCTTGATTCGGCCCTTAAACGGAGGATCGCCTACGTACAAACAACCCATTTTCCTAAGGAGATATCGTCACTCACCCGAAATTCATCCGAGCAGGTTGGCCTGTTATTACGTCTCAACCCTTTCATCGACCTCGAAGGCTTGCTCCGGGTTGGAGGAAGACTGCGCCACTCATTATTACATCCTGATGAGAAGCACCCCCTCATCCTCCCGCCCGACTCCGTTCTCTCGTTATTGATCGCCCGGGACGCTCATGAAAAAACCCTCCATGGTGGCACGCAATTGTCACATAATTACATTCGCCAACGATTTTGGATCCTACGTGGACGACAGCTGGTCAAAGGAGTGATGTTTCGTTGCCTCCGCTGCTGGCGACATTCATCCCTCCCGACGTCTCAACAAATGGCGGATTTACCGGTTAATCGAGTCAGGCCAGGAAGGCCATTTTTACATACCGGTGTTGATTACGCCGGCCCCATATCCATTCGGGGTTCCGGCTTCCGGGCCCCACGCACATTTAAAGGATACATTGCCGTATTCATATGCCTCGCCACACGCGCGGCTGATCGGGAATTACGCACACTATTCACTCAGGCAACATCGCCCACTGCTGAGATTGCTCGCGTCCTCGCAAATGAAGGCACCGAGTGGCGATTTAACCCCCCGGCAGCCCCCCATTTTGGAGGAATCTGGGAGGCCGCGGTAAAAAGTACCAAATTTCATCTCAAACGCGTCATCGGAGAAACTCTCCTAAATTTTGAAGAACTATCCACCCTGTTGGCCCAAGTGGAGGCATGTTTGAACTCTCGCCCCCTACATCCGCTGCGGGACGACCCTACAGATCTAACTGCACTGACACCCGGACACTTTCTGATTGGAGGTCCGACCACCACCATCCCGAAACCCTCTACACTCAACATTTCGAAGTCACGCGTATCCCGGCCGCAACTGCTCAGTAACATGTACGAACATTTTTGGTTGCGCTGGTCCACCGAGTACTTGCAGAACCTTCAACACCGATCAAAGTGGCATCAGCAAAACACCAAGATCACTGTCGGCCAGTTGTGTGTGATCCGGACTGAATTGGCTCCTCCCTGCAAATGGAACCTCTCACGAATACTTGAAGTGCATCCAGGCCGGGATGGTCTCGTGAGAGTGGTGACCCTGCGGACCGCTACGGGCACACTCATCAGACCCATCGCAAAAATAAGTATCCTCCCACTGGAAGAAGAACCTCCCGTCCCAGCTCCGGATGACCACCCCCTGAAGCCAGACGATTCGCCAATGATTGGCGAAGGCGGGCGGAATGTTGCGGATTCGCATTCGAAATAACCAGCGAATTCGCAATAACTAGACGTGGCACCACCTAAATTAAATCCGATATGTGGCATTACCGAATCAATGTCAGGAATCAGCTGACATTTATGATTTCTGTCACTTGACAACCTTTTGTTTTCTGTTTACCTTCTTCTTCGTTAACTATTTGGCGATATAAGACGCAATAATTGTAATCCAAATACAGTATATTAAATCATAGCAAATAAACATTGTTTAACAATAGCAAAATGAATCACACCGAGTTGTCTGTCAATTTTGAGGATTATTTCTGAGGTATTCTTTTTCTTTTACCATCATTTAATAGCAATTGTTTCCGTCAGGCAATTACATCGTGACGTATCGAGCGCTGTGCATTGTTCCTGACGCCAGTCCACGCCAAATTACCAGCTTACGGTGTGTGAAAGGTGTTCCACGCTTGTTGGACACATATCAACATCATCCAACGTCAGGAGACATCATCGTGTTCCTGCCGCCATTATTCCCACACCAAATTAAGAACTTTCTGTGTGTGGAAGGGTGTGTTCCACGCTTGTTGGACAGTAGTACTGACACATTTCGAAGTAAGCGTTGAAACGATCTGTTGCCATATTAGAATATATGGAAGTTTGGTGATTTTTGTGTGGTACATTCGAACAAATAACATGAAAAGGTTAGAACCAAAGCACATCGCATCGGGGGATGCCACAACTCTGTATATAAGCTGGGAGATCGCCTTGGTACGAGATCGCACTGATGTCTTTGCTTTTTCATTCTCTTATGAATTGTGTTCTTCACTCGTCGCCGATTTATTACGTTATTAATGCAATAAAGAAAGAGTGTCAGATTTACACATGTTGAGGCCTCTTCAGCTTTCCTACCAATTGGACACCATGAGTGATATCCGGTGTCGAACTGGTATTATTGCCGAGCTGAACATTAACAACTCCACTGCTGCTTAGACTTCCGAAATCGCTTCGTAAACTAGTCCATCTGTTCTACTCGACAGACCAATTCCCAGGCAGGTAGAAGTCAGCAAAAAGCTAACCAATTACCAATAAGGCTCACCTGTCACCCCTTTATTCCAATTACCATAGCGCTAATTTCTATTCCGTTACATTGGACACCTTCTTAACGATTAACTTCTTCAATTGTAAGTGTCTAATAACCTCCTAATAACCGCTGATATGGTTTTCGCAGCAACAAGTCAATAGGAAATCGGCTGGCATACGTTACCGAAAAGGAGATCCACTCCATGTATGGCTCCCATGAAAGCACGATTGTCGCACTGGATACCTCAAACAACAGAGTTTGGGATCCAGCGTTATTATCTAAATCGCATTGCTATGTAGATGACGATATACTTGTATGAATATGAGATTATCTTACAATACTTTAAGTGGATAAAAAACAGTTTTGTTGATATCCAAGCAAGTGATGTTATCACTATAGCTCTCATCAAATTCTTGATGGTGTTCCCTAGGGCTTTGCGCTCTCACTCATTTTAAAAACGATATCTTGTGCATTATTCACAATCAAATTCGGTTGATGGTGACAGCAAATTGAGTTTCTCGTGGTCGTTATTTAAACTCATGCTATATATTTCTAACTTTTGGAATATTATTTAAGGTACACGTTGAAGGAGGTTCACCAATTTTTCATCCAACCCTAGTTTTCCTCATTGTCTACTCATAGTACCTCTCATTTTGCTAAACCAAATTGAGCACACCAAATTGAAAAGGAGATAACTCATCGCCCTCAAACCTGTCTAATGCTCCATATAGGAATGACTTACTGAGTGAGAGTAACGAAACCCTCGATGTGTCCTGCAGACCATTGTAATCCCATAGAAAACCACATATTGCTTTTGTGACCTTCCTGTCACAAATTTGTTTCTATTTAATGTTTTCAAGTTCCCGAAATCCGCAAATAATTTCCCATTTACCGCAGGAGATTTCATCCAATCAATTCCAATAAACTACGCTCATTAAGTGCCCGAGCAGCATTGTTCTTCTATATTGCCCAATGACCATTAATAACACAAGTGTAACACCCCCTAACAATTAATGGTGAATGTGGCTTACACTACCACTAGAAATACGATTCTTGAATTTTGTCCTTTTCTATGCTAGAAGGACGTGGAAGGTTTTCTAGTCTTGTATCTAAGAGTCGCCCTTCATGCTAAAACAGCAATACGACTGACTGTAACACCCCTTTCTATCAAGTGTAACTCTGGTTACGAGTTGTTGGGATTGAAGACTTTTGTTAAGTGTAGTTGTAATGTTTGTTTGCCTTTTGGGCGTACTTCGTAGAGCAAACTATAGGATTAAAAATATGATTTCCTTTTGTAAGGATGGTTGATAATTCACTTTACTTACGCAATTGGTTCTGTATTCGTATCAACGTGTAATACTTCGGTCTTATGAAGAGCTTTTGTTTCTCTGAGGATACCATTTGGGGGTCGGCCATTGGATGTGAGACTATTGAATTCATTGTTTACGTTTGTGCGAAGCGTATCTAGTGATGGTCGTACCGAAGTTCCAGTGCGTGCTTTGTCTTCGGCACCTATCTCTACAAGAACCTGTTAAATGTAAGTATTATATTGAGGTACTAGGTAATTTGGTAGTTATTGGATACTTACTTCGACGTAGGACACTGGAAAAATACCTTTCCGATTGGCAATTTTGCCTTCGAACCAGTTTTCATCGACACGTCGGGTGAGATTTACGATCTCACCTTTGTTGAGGGAGAGCTCTATTCCGGTTTGTGCTTGGAAATTGTACTTAGCTCTAGCTTGTCCTTCTGAGGCCTTTTTGATTGGTTGCCGCATGCTATCTTTGGTTAGTATCTATAGATGCGGTGGGTAGAGAAGAAATTTATGTTATATATGCCTTTTTAAAGGTTCGTTGTAAGAAAGGTGGGAAAACATGGTTAGATAATACGGGTGGAAAACGAACGTTAAACGTATTGGCCCCATCTCACCTTTCTCACAAAAGGAATTTAAAAATCATATATTTGTAATATATCGAAAATGAAGAGCATGCATGGGGCTTTGCAACCCATTTTGCAATCATGGGTCATGGCAATCTGCCAGCTATCTGGTTTCCTTTTTAAGCCCTTTACCTTTTCCTTTGGGACCGCGTTCAGTGCAGGGAACTCTGTAGCTATCGCTGTCAGAATTTCCTCTACAGTGGTAACCTCATCTAGAACACGACACTCGACCGTGAGTGTCATTCCTGTCATTCTTATCAAGTACTTCAGAGCAAACGGACGTTCGCTTAGAGCAAAAGTGAAACACGTGTCAGTGGAAGTGTGTGAAACGCACGTGTCATTAAAAAGGTGTAAAGTGCACGTGTCAAAATAATTTTATTATTTCAATATTAATATAAAAGTCTAATAGAGCAGAGAAAGTGAAAGCCAGCAGTAACGAATGCTGGACGAAGGCCCCAGCGATGACCAAGAATTCATCATAGAGAGCAAAAGAAAAGCCATAGACATTTTACTTAATGCAGCAAAGAAACCGACAACCATGGAATTACAAATTATTGACTATCAAAAAAAGTAAAAAAAAGTGGAATACATCAACACACTTAGACTGCAGATGAAACAACTCCAGCAGAAAATTCACTCCATACAAGTACTCAGTAAAACAGCGATGATGTCTGCATGGAAGAACCGCCTGCTCATCGTCAAGGGCTAGGTCCATCATCTCCAAAGCAACAATCATTGTCCTCCAAAGCACCATCTCCCCAATAAAAGAAGACAGCCGAGAATCAAATGCCTAACACAGACGTCAAAAACTTAAGACCACCACCCTTCTACATTAAAAATATAACGACCATCAAGGAGGTAATTAGGATGCTCAAAAGCGCTTTGGGCACTGGACTTTCATCACAAACACAAGAGGAGCTTCGACCTCCATCGCAACAACTACTTTAATGGATCACAACAAGACGGTAGAAAAACTTTCGCAACATAGACTCGAATTCTTCACTTTTCAACGCGCACAATTGAAACAAGCGACTGTAGTGCTCTAAAAAGCCCTACCACCTTTTTCCCCCATTCCTACATGTATCCAACAAGCGTTGAATACACGCGGTCAAGAACACGATGGTGTCTCCTGGCCAACAAGATTTGTGTGTCAGACAAGCGCTGAACACACGCGTTTGGAACACGATGGTGTCTCCTGGCGGAGTTGAGTTGAGGACACGTGGCTGGAAGCAAATGCTAAGTTTGTTGTCTATGGACAAAAGATTACCTTTTTCGAATGAATATCGCAGTCCAATGAATCCTCCATCCAGTTTTACAGACTGTACTTTGTCAGAGTCTTCAAACCTGCTCTCTGCTGAAATTGATTAAGCAGCCTTAAGAATAGAGTAAATACTAAAAAAAATGCCCTCTTCAGCAGCCTCCGACCACCCCTCATAAAAAAATTATATATTGTAGCTAGTTTAGGGTTCGCTGGATTAATTATTTTAATAAATAAGAGCCGTTAAATGGAATTTGATTTAATGTAACACTTTATTAGTCCATTAATAACAACCGTTAATAACCTTGCCCAGAAAAACAAATTATTATGGAAAATTTAACAAGCCTCATACTTGTTAAATACGGCCAAGACCGGATCCCGGTTGTAGTGCCGATGATGATGATGAATAACAACCGTTACTTTTACCGTACACTTAACGATTTCTTGACTTATCGCTTCCTTACTTATCGCTTGCTTCACTGCTTACTGCTTACTTCTTACTTCTTACTTCTTACTTACTACTACTTACTACTTCTCTTGATCTGTGTGCGACGTATTTATACCGTTTCCTCATTCTGATTCGGCGTTTCGTTTCCATGGAGAAGGGCTTCGACACTGTGTGGTTCTTGACTTATCGCTTCCTTACTTATCGCTTGCTTCACTGCTTACTGCTTACTTCTTACTTCTTACTTACTACTACTTACTACTTCTCTTGATCTGTGTGCGACGTATTTATACCGTTTCCTCATTCTGACTCGGCGTTTCGTTTCCATGGAGAAGGGCTTCGACACTGTGTGGTTCGAAAGACTATTTTACAAGTAACCCAGAATAGGCAGTATACTTTATAGCATATTAAAGTATAGACAAGTTATTGTCAAATGCGGCAACGTGACATCCAACGTTGTTTTTAAAATAAAGGATGTCCTGCAACAGGGAGCTGTACTATCTCCGACTCTTTCCAGCATATACACTAGCGACTTAATAGGCAGTCTTCATCAAGCTAGTGCGTATGCAGACGATCATTAACAGCCAATTGCAGGTGGGAATTCGACGAAGGTCAGCGCTATGCGACGACCGGAAACTCAAAATCAATGTCTAGAAATGCAAAACTATTTCAGCTATAAGGAAAAATTGATGAAAATTCGTTATCATGGGGCTTTATCAACAGTCAGTAGAGACTAATACTGAAATCAAATACCTGGGCCTTTAGCTGGATCAATACCTATACTATAATAAACACATGGAGGCTGCTTTCGACAAAGCAAAGAGAACTTTTGCTATGACCAAAAGGCCAACTTGACAATCGAGTTAAGGTCATATGCTACATGGCCCTCATCAGGTCAATGATCACCTATGGATGCCCAGTGTGGTTCAATGTAGGTCCACATCTATTTGAGAAGATTCGGGTTGTCAGAAGGCCTCGAACTGGCCTTGGTTTATAGCGGACTCCAGAATCTCCGGACTCCACTATCCGAATAAAGCTTTATATAATGGAGCCAACATAACCAGGATAGATAATTTTAAGATCAAATTGACCAGAGGACATTTTGTGAGAGCAGTGAGTTCATTTAACGATTTAATTTTCGGGGGCTATTCCCCAGATATGACGTTTTATGAGAGTTCGCCGCAATGGATTTGTTCCACCCGAGGCATTTCTTTACCTTGATATGATTGACCTCATTTAGGACGAATCCGAAATATCGATCGACTGTAGATAAGCGGATAAGGCGAGAAGTCGCACACAGAGATGAAGAGTGTCTGCGATACAGTAGTGCAATATCTCACAGAGATCAAAGAGAAGTTAAGAAACAACGCCAGCAGTTCTGGTGGTTGAATCGCAACTAAGACCTGTCAGTCGAAATGAGCATAGTGAATAGCATTTTAATATAATTTCAAGCTTACATAGATTTAGCTTTGTGGCGGTTTCTTCTAACGCCACTACTTACCGTTTCACCTATATTTCAGTAACATCCCAAAAGCCTACAAAAAACCCTAGGCTACAAGTATTTTGGGCAGGTATGGCTGAGCGGCATTGCTTGCCAGGGAAGATGGGCATACTAATTTACCATTCACTGAATTATATGCAGACATTTCTACTCCTATGAATTTTCCCCACAAGATGCATGCAATGCATCTTCGATAAACCCCTGACAAAGAAATCTCATGCAAGTATTATGGCGGCATTATATGGCGCCAACGATATTTATCCCAAGCATGATTTCCACCAAAGTGCAACATCTTCTTCTGTAGAAAAACGGCCGCATCACTAAACAACCGATGCAACCTGAGATATATTTAGGCGCGCACATCTCCTGCCCAATACCACCGCACGCGTGCAGGAGGTGTTCTCTCGTTTCTGTTTTACAGCGAGCACCTCGGTGGCTAAACCAATCCTCAGGCAATATATGAACCATGCCTAGCTGCTCCAAGAGAACCAAATCAACATAGCACCAGCGAAAATGCGACACCAATTGCTAACGAGGGATGTACGATCAGCATAAATGCTGTACGCAGTTGCCAATCGTGTAAACATCCGACGTCCCTTTGTACAACGGGTGCACATCTGCAACCCTTTTGATTGTTTTCTGTTTTTGATTTTTTCCTATCCGCGCGTGTTAAGTGTGTCAGTGAGATCATAGTCAAAGATGATGTACAAGAGATCATCGACAGACCTAAACCTAAAAACGCCATACGATTTTAAACTCGAATGACCCCCGGTGCCATAAAATTATTAATTGCATATTTTAAACCACTTAACACAAAAGCAATTGATTGCATATGCCGAAAGCGATTGTTCAATAACGCAAAAGCTATTAGCTGCATATTCCGGAACAATTAAATTGCAGAACGTTTAAACTGCATGTTCCAGCCCAATCAACAGAAATGCAATTAAGTGGGTCAGTTCACAGCCGTATCAGGTGAACCGAGTTCAAACCAATGAGGAAATATTGACCGGTTCAGCGAAACATCGTGGGGGCGAACTGAGGGCAACAAGCGGAAATGAGGGTAATTAAAAGGTAATTGCGGTATCGTCGTCGGGAGGTATTGACCCCGAAGTGTCGCGAAAGGTTTAGGAGGTAATTAGCAGGCAGTCGGTGGTTGATCGTGAAGTCATGAAAGTCGGTGGATAGTCATAGAAGTTATTAGTGAAATCAAGACGGTTAAAAGAAGTCTATTTAATGTAAAAGACAAATAATTTAAACGAAA
This sequence comes from Microdon myrmicae, assembly GCA_963931805.1. Lineage (NCBI taxonomy): Eukaryota > Metazoa > Arthropoda > Insecta > Diptera > Syrphidae > Microdon > Microdon myrmicae. The sequence goes on from OZ007496.1 coordinate 112,419,656, forward strand.
TTCCAGAACTCGATGTGCAATATGTTATAAGTGGTAATAAAACGATTAAGTGAAGACTATTTTATGTAGAGAATAATTAAGGTAAACAAAACTCCAGAATTCGATGTGCAAGAAGTTATAAGTGGAATTAAGACAATTAAATAAAGATTATTTTATGCTAAGAACGAATAAATAAAACAAAGTTCCAGAATTCGATGTGCAATAAGTTATGAGTGGAATTAAGACGATCAAATAAAGACTGGTTGGTGTGCTAATAAGGACTCTGTGTTTTAAATTAATACGACAAAGAGAAACCTCTTTGATTGTCGCAAAAGAATTTTGATTCGAACTTTTCTTGATGTTATGACCACGGGGTTCCAACGGTTATCAACAAACCATAACTCGCGCTTGTCGGTCGGTCACGAGACCCCAAGCAATATTATGCTTCGCGACTGGCCGCCGAGGGAAACGAATTCTCGGTAGCATCAATATACACACGAGAGATCTACACTTCGGTCGGTTCAGGTAATAAGCATGATCAGCTTAAGGGACGTACGCAGTTTACGATAAAGTAAACAGCCTCGTGTGATGGCTTGCGCCAGCTGCCAGCGTATCTCTCGTCTCAAGCAAGAGTATCGGTGTGTCCACGATTTGCATGCTGAAGGGTGTTCAGCATGGGCAGTCGGGGTAATCATGGTGTGTGCGCATCTTGAATGAGACCGATCGTCGGAGGTTGTTTTTCCTACAGGTCGATTAGCCAGGGGGGTGTATGTAAAATGTTTATTTTATTTTATTTTATTTTTATCTTACGGATAGTGGGTTTTGTGGCATGATGAGTTTAGTCAGAGAATAGCTACAGTCGGTGTAAGTGTGCCTCCAGTTGTTTTGTTCAAATCGATTACAATTCGAACGTCAAACAGTGTTATTTTAAAGTTTGACTGATAACCAGCGAATGTGAAGTCTTTGCCGTTTGCTATCTTTTGGTTTTAATTACTATTCTTTAATCTTTAGTCCGTGTCCCATTTATAGTTTATTGTGAAATCTTGTGTAATTCTTAACGATTAGCCGGACACTGTAATTATCCAAGCATTTGTTAGTAGACAAGTTGAACATTGGAGTCGCCGTAATTTATTAAGCGGAGAAAAAAAAATGTTTGGTAAATTTGTGTGGTTTGTTTAATTATGACATTTTTGGTTTAAATGAATAAATAAAGAAGTAGGTACATTGATGGAAAGTGTTTTTATTATTAAACAAAAATGAAGACTTTCAGGAACAATAGTGAACAGAAACCCCAAACCTTAACACCCCTTTGGCGACGACAAATGAGGCAGTAGGTGGGATATGCATAGAGCCCGTGACAACGACGGCACCCTTATAGCCTAATAATACCCATAGCTTAACTTAGGTTAGGGTAGTGGTAGGTAAGTTTTAAAAATGACATTAAAAAAAAAATTTAGGTTAAGTTAGTGAAGTAAGTTTAATTAGGTGTAAAAGAAAAAAAGCACCGAGTTTTTATTGTTATCAATTTTCTTTGTTTATGTATATTATATTGATGAGACTGCAATGAATAAAAAAAAAGCAAAGCCGAAAGGCAGCAGTAAGTTAATTAAGCTAGGATTTAAGCATTTTTTTCCCTAGTAAGTAAGATAAATATAAGAAAAAGAACAAAATAAAAAAAAGTACGTAAAATGGAAAAAGAAATCCGTGATTTCAATCAAAGGAATTCGATTTAACCAAGCCCCACAAGATAACCTTGTAGGTCCTACCAATTTGCAATGGATCTCTCAATGGCACGATGTATATAATATATATCAAGATTCGTTTTGTTACAAAACGGGAAACTGTGAAACTCCCCTCCAGAGCGAGAGTTTTCGGAACGTTTCAATTTTTAACCCATTAAAAACATCACCAACAGCTGTCTAATAGCACCGGACTTGAGAGTCAGTAAGCAATGATTTCCATCAACTTCGCGATTATTCGAGCTGTAACTATGATTCTCTTTCCAATTAATTTTAAGACCGCATGGAAAGCCAGAATCCGCTTGTTTTTTATTTCTTATTTAATATTTAAAGTCATCAGCAAGTTTCTACACGCTATTTAGATTTTAACCACTTTGTTCGTACTTTTTAAAACCATAAAAGAAAAGTTCGTTGTATTTAATCATAATTATTTAAGTGTTGCCAAGTACAAGGAAAAACAGCAAAAATAAAAAGAAAATTAAGACCTATTCTGGAACAAGTAATCTGCATCGAAATTTTTTTAGAAAATCCCTTGGACATTGACAACATAAATCGTACCATATTTAACCAGATAAACTATACAAGGAAGGAATAACTGTGGATTATGGTATCGCTTGGACTAAACTGCTTATAGAAAACCTTAAATAAAACACCATAACGTAATATCTCCTTTTTAAACCATTTAAACGTTCATAATGGTCATCGATTTCCGTATTAAGCGTAAGCAATGAAAACAATGTCCCACTACGGAGGAGCACAGAGCTCCATGACCCTTCCTGAAAAACAACGATTACCCATCGTACCAGGGTCCGCAGATACATGACAACAAAGCCGCGCCAGTGAAAAAATGAATAACAGAGATCTAAAAACGGGGGATAATCGTTGAGTAAAAAGAAAAAAAGGCTTTATAAAAAGTGGCCCAAAAAGGACGAGGAAATATAAAAAGGTCAGCATTTTCTTACGCTCGATTTACCTCGACATAGTTGGAAGGCAGCAGTCCGATCATCGCATTGTGTTCGCCCTCGTACCAGTTTTTATCTATTTGACGTCTTATGTAAATTATATCACCCTTTTTGAATGTCAGCTCCCTGGAAAAAGGATAACAAAGGAAGTGGTTAAGTTGGTGTTACTTAGGATAAAAAAATAAATGAATAATACAAAATAAAATTAAATTGGATCATAAAATCCTGGAAGTGTGATGCCAAAAGGATCTTCCTTCAAATACCAAGGCACTGTTGGAATATCCTGTTACCCACATTTTCATGAAGATAAATGAAATGTTGTAGACAACTATAAACAGGATGTTATTGCGGCGATGTCGCAATTTATATGTGTTGACCGATTTTCAAGATATATTAAGTAAAATGTTTTTTTCATACTGTAGGCGATATTTTTCGCCCTATTTTACGAACACACTAAGTGCACAGTTTAGAATACGAAATAAGGATGTAGAAATGTTGGTGATGACTAAGGCAAAGAGGAATACTTCCAAATAATGACACACATTGATGGATAAGCACTTTGTTTCTTAAACAAAAATGTGCGTACAAAATGGAGTTTCCGATACCTCTAATTCTCAGTGCGCTATACAAGTGGAAGAAGAGTATGAGGGAGGCGTGATGAGTTATCGAAGTTCATTGGGTTTGTATATCTGAAGATTGTAGTGATGAGAAAAGAACGGTCAGATAAAGCGTGCCAATCGCGAGTTGTTGACGCAAAAAGAATTCTTATACGTCTGAAGTTGGTTTTAGTGTGTGAAGTGTACTGATTGACGAATGTCCTCGGAAAACACTGAAAGAGATGTAATGCATGCACGAAGCATAGTTTATCAATTTCCGGAGTAATATTAATTCATACGAGGCAGACAGCATACGTTGCTCCTATGTGTCAATTGTGAAATCTATAGATGTACGCGGAAGTTTCATATGAGTTTCACTGCGCGATTTGTGTCTTCTTAACTACATGCAGTGCTCGTTTTTGTGTGCGTGATCAAATATGAAAATTCAATTCTACTTTTCGACGAATATAAACATTAAAAATTATACTTAACAAATTTGGTCGTTTCAGTTCAGTTTTAAGAATAGGAAGTGTGGGGGTTCTTTTAAGCTTACTCGAAGAACCCCCATAATTGCAACCCAACTCCCATTGTTTTTCGCTAATGCATTTGCATTAGCACCTGAAAACGTTTCCTTCATCAAGGACATCTATGCTTCACCTAAAATTACCCTGAATTCTCATCATCCATGCCCCCAATGTATCTTCAAAATTCTCCGAAAGAATTCTTTACAACATCAGAAAAACATTTCGGTTGCCGTACTAGGTAACCGCAATATACTATGGAAACATCATCGGCACCGCTGTCGGCCTACGTATTCCATCACACACGTGCGCGGCAGATTTTCCTAGTTTATCTGTAGCCACGGCGGCTTTATCCAACCGACAAAGCATAGCGCAACTCGCGTCTAGCAGCCAAGAACCGAATTCTCTATAGTGTAAATATTCACACTAGAATTCGACCCTTGAGTTACCATAGATGCCATACACAACCGTCATTGTTTAATCATCCAAATGGCATATTAACGACTCGCAACTGTTGATTCAGCTGCAATATCCAGTCCCTATTGTCCATCGACAAACTATCACTAGTCTCGCGTTTACCCACCAAATACAAATTTTATAGCATAACCAAATGCAAACAAGAATTTTGTTCTTACCCTCGGCAGCGATGCTGAGGCGGTTCCGCCAAACTCCACGGTTCGCTTTCCTAAAAAACCCCCATAACTTCCATCCAATTTCCTAACTTCTCTAATGCAATGGCATTAGTACCTGAAAATGCTTCACGCATCATATAGATCAAATCTATGATCTTAAAGTCCCTGTCAAAGAAAACTTACCTTGTATGCATTCTCTTCGCATATAATTTCCCGTAAGATTCTTTTTTTACCTTATCAGGCAGAACCCCCATTATTACAACCCAATCTACATCAGTTTCCGCTAATGCAACAGCATTAGCACCTGTAAATGCTGCACGCATTAAGCTTACCGAATTTATTTATTTTCAAGCTTCTGCAAAAGAATTCTTACCTGCATGCATAACTTCGCATTTAAAATCCCCTATAAGAGTTCCTTCTTATCTTATCCTAAATTCCCTGTAATGAAACTCATCGGTTCATATCAGAGAATCTTACCATGAGTTGGCTAATCCCAGCCTCAATATGTGTACAAAAAACTATTTACACACACATCGGCTGGCGACCCCCTTAGCCAGCGATAAATGTTCCAACGCAGATGCAAGTTTAGCAATGCACTAAGTGCAAACCAAGGAACGCTGTACTTGGGTAGGCATCTGGCGATACGGCAAACTATAATCGTATTCCCAGCATTTTCCTATTGACAAACAATCATCAATTTTGTTCGTCGCCACAAAACGAATTACCCGACACATACAAAGGCATGCAAGGGAGTCGTTTCTGCCACCGACCCAAGATACGATATACAATTTCCATTGTATAAAGTATCGCATCCCATTAGCTCCTTTTTTCCTAACGTCTATCATAGCGACGTTGCACAGCATAGACATAGATCATGAATCTCCTTTGTCTTTGCCGCCTGCCTGTTTCGTTGTTCGACTGCCTTCGAACCCGTGTAAATAACATCGATCTGTCGATCGCGCACACACACCACTGCACTGAAAGAGTGCATTTCTGTGGCGGCCACAGAAATCTCTTCCCTTTTCTTAACCCTAACCTAGGATGGAATTCATGTCAGAGTTCTATCCTCGGGGAGTCCTTTACCACCCGCTGACCACTATGGTCATGCCGCTCCCGCTCTCCGTCACTGCGGAGACACGCATATATATATCGGAGTTGTGTTCGTGTTGTACCCCGAGTCGTGGCTTGTAGCATTAATTATAATCGATTAGTGTAATTCAAGCCCGTTGCCTGTAATTGAGTGTAATTAGAATCGGTCTCTTGTAACCCAATAAAATAATCATTTAGTTAGCAAACAAATCGTGTGTTTCAATATTCCGACAGCAGTTCCTGGGTGTGTTGATTTCTTTGGCTTGTGTTTTTCTTTCGGTCTGCGGCAGACACTTTTCGAACTGGTGGAGACGAGGTAGAACTCTCGCCTATGCTGGCGTCGCGAGCTCGTACCCCACAATGCCATAAACATACAATTCCCACTGTGTATGCCGAATCCTATTAGCACCTAATGAGGGGCAGAGTATTTATCTAGGCGAACCATCATTACTAAACGATGCCTTAGGTCGCTTCTCCCTTTGTTCTTTTTCCCTTGTTTTAGGTTTCGTTTATCTTTGGCCGAAATGCCTCGATAAACAATCTGATCTACGCGATCACATACACACATCGGAATTTAGCCAGCAAGATCCTGTTACTGGTTACTACCATAAAGAGAAATCTTTTTTCTTTACTGACTAACTCACCACCGAATCGAGGGTGAATCAAGGGTCAGATTCCAACCCTCGATTGAGTCTTATAGTAACCACCAATCGCGACGGTAGGTTTTTCTCTCGCTCCCCGTAGCCCTCACGGGGACGCGTTCATCCGAGTCGACTAATAACCCTCAGTCGTGTTCTAATAGTTTATCTTTTTAATTTAACGCTTACTAAATAATTCGATTAAGTGTACCCTCAAACAAACGGCTTATTGTATGGTGTTTTCATTCTATTTTCCAAGGCATTGTGTTGTGAGTTATTCGCGTATTTATAACATTACTACTGTTCATTTTCGACACCACATACGCAAACTAAAAACATAGTAAACTACTATAGGATATCTTTTCAATGTAATGCGTTTATGAATATAACTATTTTACAATGAAGTACACCAAGTTCATTTTGGAATATACCGCGGTCTGAATAAACGAATTAATTATATTACAAGTTTGTTTTAATTTTAATTATATTACAAGTTTGTTTTAAACCAATCCTTTGGATATCCTTGGTGAACAGTTTGCTGCAGCGGAAAAATCGACAAGTGGAATGTGAAAAGTTTGTGAGGACGAAGTAGAACCCCGCGCCCATGCCGGCGCCTCGACTTCGCCCCCCATAGAAGTTTATTTGTTTCGACGATTATTAAGAGTTGTCTGAGTTCCGTGGTGGTCGATTCATACAAAGACACATCTACTAGATTCAATCCAAGGTTGCCTTTGATAAGATGATTCGACGCTGATGAACTCTCTGCCAATGAGTAATTCAGACAACACACTGTTTGCTACCAGTTGAACTCTTCTACACAAGACACAGTATCTACAGCGATTGACCACAAATATCCGTGTGGTGGGTGCATGTTGCTCAATGTAACTTTTCCGCAAACACTGTCGTAGACACATTTGTTCAACTACAACAGGAGCAAGTGAGATTCACAAAGAAGGACGACATTCCATGTCAAAACTTCCGTAGCGGGTCAATAAGAACAAGGCAGGCGTTAAAGGGTGTTCACGTTTCAGAAGTCACTTTAATCGATGCAAATATTCGGGATAAGCTTCGATGTATTGAATGAACATTCGACTTTAAATTAGTTATGTATGTATCTCTCGGTAGAGCAACACGTTGCGATACAACCGATCGCCACGACACTTTCTCAAGGAAAGTTCAACTTCTTAGAATTTAAGATAAAACAACACAAGAATCCCTCATTAAACAATTCTTGAATGTATTTAAAATAAACTTTATTGTAAAATAAAAAATTCAACCGTTCGAGATATTTTCAGACTCAACTCCTGTGACCGGCGGTGCCGACTGCCAACAGAAATCTCCGTCATAAGTAACGATGAGAATTCTTTATAAATGTAGACTGTTGTTGGATTTGCTGTAATCGGATTGAGCACTAAAGTTCCCGTTCATAACTCTGCTATAACAAAATACTTTGCAGGTGGTTCAAAAGAAGATGTCATGCGGCCGGCTGATGAGGGCCGCATCCTGTTTTCAGTATTGCGTAGTAAGATGGCTGGCATTTGAGCTAGCCAATGGTCTACATTCGATGCTTGGTTTAAATATCAAGAATGATACGCCTTAATGCTGGCGCGGAGACAGGAGGTGAGCAAAGGAGGTGATTTTTTCTTCGTTTCGGTTTTTAAAATATTTTTAAAATTTTTTTTCGCCCAGGAAAGGCGAACCTATAGTGCTGATACAGTGCCCTGAGATACTATTTTTTTTTCTCGACCGGCTTCATCAGCCAAGCTCTGAGAGATGCTCACGGATTTTTCCCAACCATTTAACGAAGCCTATAGCTTAATGGGTTGATATTTCACCGAACGGCTGGGCTATGGGACCATATCTACCACTCAGGTAGGTTGGAAAAGGTTTCTGTTAGGTAACCGGCTGGGTTATTGTTTTTGTTTCCGTTGTGGTGAAGATTGAGTTGCTGTAAGTTTTCAGGCGTAGTTGGTGCCTGCGATTTCGATGTTCGGGGAAGAGAGTGGCTCTCGACATATGCAGTTTACCCTGGCTGATCGGGACGTTTCCATGTTAATAAACATTTTATCGTAATCCTTTCTCGGAGGTATTGAGATTTTGATCAGGGTAATCCTTGTTTAGATGTGGGTTGGTGAGTCCTTTGGAGTTCGATCTGATGGGGTGAATGGGGTAGTTTATCGATACTAGAACGTTTATCGAGCGATGTACCATTCATGACTGAATTATCCGCAATATTGAACAGAGCAGAAAATTGTTCGTCCTCGTTTTGGAAGGATGAAATGAATTCCTGAAAGTTAATTTCATCGAAGAGGAGCAAATTGTGGCATATTTGATGGAATATATAATAGAATCTTGGGCTCCTCGATAGTATAGTGGTTAGTATACCCGCCTGCCATGCGGGTGACCGGGGTTCGATTCCCCGCCGGGGAGACTCTGGCCCAAGACTAATGACCTTGCTCTGAAAAAACAAATCATTATGGAAAATTTAACAAGCCTCAGGACTTGCTAAATAAGGCCACGACCGGTTCCCGGTTGTAGTGCCGATGATGATGATGATGATATGACGAGTTTATGGATAATGTTCGTGCTGCAGGTGATCTGTGTGAAATGTGTCCTTTCCGTTTGATCATAACAAAAATCACCGGACGTTTCAAAATAACCAAAAAAAAAAAAGTGGAGAGAAGGGCTTAAGGCCCTTCATTGTGTCTCTGGTTTCGGATTGTCTTGCGAAACAACCAGACTAATCCACATTGGTGATGTTAGGCACTGTCATGGGATATCTGAAAAAACCAGGGACCATCTATTGAAATTCTCTACAGGGTTAGGTCATGCGTTTTATAAGTACTTGACTGGAGAAATGGTGGTATTGAAATCATACAAGACCGTTCAGTCTTGGGTGTTGTAGTAAACGCAGAGTAGGTCTTTGACGTCTGACAATCTGTGCATTGATGTACGAGTGTGTATTCGTGCTATCTTATACGTCCGTGTGTGTGTTGTGAATCAGCAGTACACCCTATGGGATGGGTCCAGGAATCCTCTATTATAGAGAAGAATATTGTTGGGAAGAGTGTTGTCTTCGGTTTTGTACTGAAGGAGGTATTGAGGCGGTTGGATTCGAGGTGATCGAAAGAGATAAAGGAAAGAACGTTAGACTGCCGTACAGGTAGGTTCTGGAAGTCTTTCCATTTCGGTTGAAAATATGCTAGACCAAATAAGAAAAGCATACGATATTACAGACCGGATTAGCTGCTTATACAGAGAAGTTTAACGTTGGTGTCAACTTTATTACTCTACTCCGGGATATTATGCAGTTGTTAAGTTCGACCAAAGGCCCTTGAAATATATGAGTAACATATTTCATGTTCGATTTTCAGAGAAAGAATAATATAAAAAAATACATGAAATGGAAAAAAATGGGACCATTTTTGGGGTGTAAATGATCCCGAGATAGTTCATCGTGTCTTCAGAGAAATCGTAGTACCTCCCATCTATATTCGAATATTCTGTGAAAATCAAGGAGTAAATTGGGAGTGTTGGCGACTGTTTTAGTTGAATTGAGTTGAATTTTCCATCGAGTGTAATACTGGTGGAGTTCATCCAGGTGTCGGTTGAGACGATCTGTTACAAGATTAGCCTTATGGATGATGTGAACTCAAGAATGCCACCCACACACCATATTTGCCTTACTCTCCCATCTATAGGGCGAGGACTATCTAATGTGTAGATATTAAATAAGATGGGACCTAAAATAGAGTTCTGTGTATAACTGCAACGGCGTGGGAAATTCGAGAGAACTTTCCATTCAGCCGAACTTGAAAATTTTGGTGCCGAGCGAGTTGGTAGAAGATACTATACAGCGTTTACTGACACCAATGCTCAACAATTGAAAACGAGACCGTCGATCCACGTCGCGTTAAAGGCGTTTTCAATGTCCAGGCTTCCTACAATGGCGGGTTCTTTATTAGAAGTTGAACGCTGACGTGCTTTTGAAATACATTAAGAGCCGCCCTGTGCGTTCTTCTAAATCCAAATTGGAAATCTAGTCTTAAATTCCTGACACCTTCTTATATAGGGTAGGCCATACATTTTCGCAAATGGCAACACTTGATTTCTTAAAAACCATTAGGGGGAGGGGCGCGCGAGTGGTGGGGCGTAATAAACGTATAAACAATTCCAACAACAACGTAATAAACAATTCACCTCGTAATAAACAATATAAGGGAACCGTTTTTTGTTTTTTAACACTCCACTCCATCACCTGCCGGGGGCTAACGCCTGGAACAACGAGCCCCTGAAGGAAGTGCACGTTACTAGGTCAGGGAGGTTCCCGCTAAAGAGGACAAACGCACATCCCTTTACGCTGCCCCCGCATGGGGCGGGCACCCGCCGTCAGACAACAGCGAAGCAGAGCGACACCGCCTCCCCCAATCCAGGCAAGGAATCAAATTAAATATCCAAAAAAAAAAAAAACCTTTACAAGGGTATTCTTATTCTGCGTGTAACAATGGGTTCAAGCATAAAAACGACGCATATTACTTATTCTGTAAGGGGTGTGCAGAAAATGTGTAACATACTCAAGACTGCAGTAGATTTCGGGGTGAACGTATTATACTTAAAAGGAAAATCAACCATGCAGTTATTACGGCGAACTAAAGAGGGTTAATTTTATACTCCAATTCTGGATTGGAACCTGTCAGGCTTGACAACATAATGGAGTAGTGAATTGGGCAAATTCTCTTATATGGTTTAAGACAACGTGCTTTATTTTTATTTTTTCGATTCCAATTTGTGAACCCTACACTGTCAGTTTTGCACGATTCCGGGATTGGCTCCAGTGCCATCATTTTGTACGAGGGTGAATCAAATACAAATGGTAATTTATTTTTTTTACCTTTATTGAATAATGTTACACTCTAACTATACTATCAACACTTTTCAATTTAGTCCCCTGATTGATCTATACACTTTTGCCAACGATTTTGAAGCTTTAATATTCCTTGTTCGTAGAAAGATTCAGGGCGAGTTGTTTGTCAATTGCGCACGTGCTTCTCGACTTCTGCATTATTTTCGAATTGTTTTCCTTCAAATGATTTCTTCAAGGGTGCGAACAAAAAATAGACATAGGGATACAAGTCTGGGCTATAAGCCCCCCCCCCCCCCCCCCCCCCCCCCGCCTATTTCCTCCAATGTATCACTGGTCAAGAATGCGGTGTGAGGCCTGGCGTTGTCATAAAGACGGATGGTATCTCAAATGGACATATCTCGTGTTTTGTTCCGATATGCGGCTTTTTCGTTAGCTGATATCCCCTTATAATTGGATTAAGTAGCGATCACTTCCAATAAGCTCTCGAATGGCACAGATGTTGTCATCTGTACGACTCTGAGATAGTGTATCATCAGCAAACTCTCTTCAATCGAGAAAAAATTTCCGAGGGTTTAACGCCTTCATTTGTTAAACATTTTATAATAATCCAATGCGCAAAAGATGTATGTACCTCTTTCGCGCTCATGGCTGTACTGACTACAAAATCGAGTGCGACCGCTAGTCAAGGCCGTTCCCCTACTCTTCATAAACCAAACAACATCGACGCACAAGCAAAAAGTAAAATTATCGTATATATTTGATTCAGCCTCGTATAATTTTTAAATTTTATAATTTCGTTGAACACTTCAAAACATATTTGATAACATAATTCAGTATTATTTTCATATAACCTCAAATTGTATAGAAAAAAATACCTCACATCTCTCAATTCTGCCCTCGGAACGCATGCGTGTGATCTTCTGCCTTTTTTTTCAATATGGCCTCTAAAATATTATCATTACGTTACGTTAAAAATAAGCTATGGATAGATAAAAGCGGATAATTGTTTTTTAGCCGAAGCACACGATTATAGAAAATTCGGCGTAATCTGTTCGGTTGTGTTTGTTTCACACCTTGTTGTGATTTTCAGATATTCAGCCTAATATATTGTAATGGGTTCTCCAATAGGGACTTGACAACTTCTTTTCGATAGTAAATTTTTATAATTTACAGACGTTGTTTGTTCGTGTATTTAATCATGATAAAAATGTTGAGTTTACTGAATAAATTGACAGTGACAGTTTGATGATTAGTGAAGGAGTGCGTTCACAAATGAAATTCAAAGTTGTCAAGTCCCTATTGGAAAACCCGATACATGGGTACCTCCTTTTCTTGGCCTCTCTACTTTTGGACATACTGGGCTTATGTGTGCTTCAAAATCCCCTTTGTCCGCGCGTATCATGTAAAAAACGGGTGGTATTGTATTAATAAAAACGATTAATTAAAAATTGGGTACACTCCTCCGTACAATACAATTGTGATACTTATCGTTTAATATGGATATGAAAAAGATTGCGTAAAAAAAAACAAACAGCCAAGAGAACCGTTTACGCATGTTGAACAACAGAATGTGCTGATGGGGGAATGTTCCGCAGATAAATGTGCCATGTGATGTGATTAGCGTTGACACGTCTCAGCGTCAGCTGGGTGATATCAAAGACTCTATTTATAATCACTTCCTTGGAGCTCGTTTGTCTCATCGCATTCCACCGACGAAACTAACGTAACCTTATCAAAAGTTTTGATTACTAAGAAAAACTGTCAACAATGTTCTGCGGAATGTCTGATAATCAGACATCCTCGGGTTCCAGAGCTTCATTGAATGCCAAGAGGCTACTTTTTAATCACACGCTGACATATCGAAAATCATAAAAATACTTATCATGTTGACAGATGAAAAGTACAATTCTTGGAACGTGCGTACATGTAACAATCCAGTGATTAAGTTGTATATTATATAAAATGTTTTGTTTTTCAACTTACCGAGCTGAGTGTCCTTGAAAGTTGTATAATGCCCGAGCAACAGTTTTCGGGTAGTTCGCTCCACTAGGGGACTTTGGTGCCAAATCTGAGTTGAAATCATCATAGCGATTCAAGGCGATTGGTGACTTTTGAGAGGGTATAAAGTTGTCTGTATGACGCCTTGAGGTCATATCCTGCAGTTCCTGAAGGTACTTGCGACGCCTTTCTTCCTGATAAATTTTTTGCATTGCTTCGGCCTGGCGTACGGCTAATTCTTCCTCTGGGATGGGATCCTTATACTCATAACGGATTGGTGTCTTGTAGTGAATATTCACGTCACTTTCAAAATAACGATTTGGTGATTCTATAAAGGCAGAAAATTATAATTTTTGAATTTAGTGCTGTGATGTCATTGATTATGTGAATATTATTATCTGGATAATATAATTTACTACACGCTCCTTGTATAGTATGCAAAATAGTTTTTAAGTACAAAATTCTTTATCTTTGCCAAACACATTATCCGGCAACTCAATTAAGATCAAAAGTAATCTTGACATTCGAACTTACAAAGAAATATGAGCTCTGCATTTCAGCAACAAAGTTTGTCACAATAGAAGAACAATCGTAGACAATCGAGGTTTGTTGATATCAAGAGTTTGCTTAGAAATAAATTCCTGGCAAATGAATCGGTCAACCTTCAGTGTAGATATTAGTCATGGTATACTGCCAACCACTTTATCAATCGGTTGTGGACGTAGATTTACATGGTGTGATTCTAGTTTCTACTACCTAATTATTTTTTTAACGAAGTCTTATAGAGGTTTACTAAAGTATTTGATCTAATTTTGGACTCAGTCTACCGATGGTGAAGTTTGTTATAAAGTTTGTTTGTGTGGAAATTTAACTAGTGAAATTGAAACATTTTCCAGCAGTATTCAAAGCAAGAAGAGAACGTGTAGAAAATATTATTATGATCTATTATTAGTTGAAATATATAATCTATTGTAATTCAAAACGAAAAGTTTCGGAAACTTTTAAAAAGCCTTATTATTGAAACAGGAGGAGTTATAAAGTGCGAACATGAGTTTGCAAACAAAAACTTTTATTCTATGTCAATAAATAAAGTGTCATCCTGTAAATGTAGTTCCAACAGAGATCAAAAGACTTGGTCCCACAGCATTTTAAATTCGGATGGTCACCGACCTTATGTATTTGACTGAAATGTTGGTTCAATGATATGACTTAAGAATTTAGACAAGGTTGGTTTTTTTTTTTCAAAAAGAGATTTTGGAGTACCTTTAACTGTCAGAGTACAGTGCGAGCGGGAGTGGATAAGGTAAGTAAGCTGTTTTTTATTTTTTTTATTTCACTTCTCTCGGAAGAGGCGAATCTATAGCGGCGAGTGGGCGCTCCGAGATGTCACCAAATAACTGTTGCAGTTCTTTTTGAATAGTTGCAGATTGTAACACTCAGAGAATACTCGCGTGGGAAGGGTTTTTCCACAGCTTCCCCGTTCTGTAACGGAAGGAGTTCTGACGCAGAGATGTTCACCCCATCGGGATCTAGTGATCCTAAATCACTAGACCCATTCAATCCCCATTATTCCGTATAACCTTAACCATATCCCATAGTGAATCATTGAGCGACAGATTAAACCAAAAGTTAATTTGTCGCACATTGATCCAATTCCTAATTACCTCACCCTTACCCACAATCCAAACCATGTTTCCCTAATTGAATCATATGCACGACAAAATTAAACCAAAATCCATTTGTCGTACATTGATTCAATTCCTAATAATTCTAACATCATGAAATGCTTAACTCTAAATGCATTTCATGAGTTCCCCTGCCGGGAATTTATTCAAATAAATTCCTATCAACTTTCCGGAATCCTATTCCAGTTGAAGCACACAAAATCTTGTTTGTGCTTCTTGGAACTTTTACATAGAATTTTGACAAATCTCGATGAACCAGAGTATAAAAGGGCGGCACATTTTTATTTCGAGATTCTCCCGAACTTTCAACGCCGCTGCAGGCATACCACGGGGTTCCATTCTAGGCCCCATCTTATTTAATTTCTACACCTCAGATATTCCTCGCCCTGTAGACGGGAGAATAAACCAGATATGCTATGCGGATGACGTCCTAGTGTACACGTCATCTAAAAACCTTGAACTCGCAACAAATCGAATCAACCGTCACTTGGACGAACTGTATCAGTATTACAGTCGATGGATAATTCGACTTAACCCATCTAAAGCAGTAGCTATAATTCTGAGTAGTAAACACTCCCAACCTACTTCTCGATATTCACAGAATATCCGAATACAAATGGGAGGTACTACGATTAGACCACAGGACAGGATGAAATATCTTGGGGTCATCTATACCCCAAAAATGAATTTCATCCAACATGTGACCCACATTCTTCAAAGGGGCCTCGGTCGGTCTAAGCAACTGCACAACATCTTGAAGTGGAGCAACAAAGTTGACACCAAAGTTAAGCTTCTCTGCTATAAGCAGCTAATCCGATCTGGAATATCAGACGCCTTTCCCATATGGTCCTGCATATCTTCGGCCCAAATGGAAAAACTTCGAGTTTTCGAAAGAAAACTCCTCAGAAAATGCATCAACCACTTTAGAAGGCCTGACGGTCGCCATTACCCGAACTCTCACCTATACGAAGGCGCCTCCAATATCCCTATCGATGAGTACTTGCTACAATTAGCATATACGTACCTCGAAAGCATTCAGAACAGCGAGAACCCGCTTGTACGGGAGTCTTGCGTTCTTGACCCTTCTCTCTTTCGATCTCTTCGAATCAGACCACCACAATTTCTTCTTCAGTACAAAACTGAAAAAACCACCTTTCGCAACAACGTTCTCCTTTATAATAGAGGATTCCTAGACCCACCTACAGGGTCTACTGCTGACACACTACAAACACGAACGCACAGTACAAGACAGCAGAAACACACACACATACACACCGACCAAAGCGCAGATTATCAGACGCCAAAGACGTGATCTGCGTTTACTACCGCACTCAAGACCTACCGGTCTTGTACCATTTCTTTCCCACCATCCCCCCATCCAAGTAGTTAGAGAACAATTGAACTAACCCTGTCCACACTAGCCTTACATACGTCCTTCCCCTTTTCTTTTCAGATATCTTGAGACCGAGCCCAACATCTTCACGGATGTGGGTGATTCTGGTTATCGATCGGCCACTTATTAATGTAAAGTTCAAGGTAAACAAAAGCATGAGCCAATAAAGTTGAGATATCTATATAGTAAAGAGTGCCGTTTATAATTCAGCGACAGTAGTCCCGATGGAAGCGCCATGTCCCCGATCAGGGGGTTCGCCCGTCTCTGTATGTTCTTAAGTAGGTTGAGAGTATGCTTAGAACATTAGAGCAATATTTGAGCAGCGCTCTAATTTGAGATTTATACAGACGAAGAAGTTGGGCTGGAGTAAACTATTTCTTAGCTCTAAAAAGATAACTCAACTTTCCAGAGGCGGACGTAGCGATGTTCGACACGTGTTTATGCCACGATATATTCCCACAGACCGTGACGCCGGGTAATTTCAAGCTTTTTCCCAGCCTGGAGGGTATGTCGAGTCATCATCAGCTGTGGAACCGATGATCCACTTTTCTTTGTGAATGTTGTATATTATGTCTTCGTTGGATTGAAGCCGACGAAATTGGCCTTTCCCCGCTGCAGGACCCTCTCCAGATCCTGATTCAGGAGTCAATCTGTCTAGATCTCAGCTGGTGCGACGTTGATGCACTAATGAAATGTTCCACTTCTCTTTCTCTCCCGATGTCAAAGATATTCAATCTATCCCTTTCACAAGGGATCTTCCCTAGTATCTGGAAATCCTCCTATGTCACCCCCATACATAAAAAGGGACCTAAAAATGATATCAGCAACTACCATCTCATCGCCAAACGGTCTCAAATCCCTAAACTGTTCGGAGGGATTCTTTACAACGCGTTATCTTTCGACGACGCCAAATTCTACAAACTCTGACCGTTTTGCCCTCCGCGGACTGAACTGGGTAAATTCTCGGATTCTTCCCCCACACACAAGCCGCCTCCACCTGATTAACCCCAACACACTCGAGAAGCGCAGAACTCATGCCGATATCCATCGTCTCCTTTCAGGCACAATCAACTGCTCAAGCTTGCTCTCCATCATTGCACTTCACACTAATTCCCTGCGACACCCTCGTCTCTTCTACCTGCCCACCCGCCACACTTCTTACGGCTCTAATGAACCCATTTTCGAATGCTGCGGTGGGCAAACTCCTACCCTACCTCCTTCGATTTCAACTTTACCTCTACTGCTCTCAAACTTCATCTCCCCCCCCCCCCCCCCCCCGGACCGCGCCCACTCCCCGTCTACACTCTTACAACCCGCAATAAGCTAAATAAAAAATGAGTAATATTTGATGGATAAACCCAATAACCAACTCGCCAAACATATCCCCCCCCCCCTTTTTTTTTTTTAACCATAGTGTATATTCTTTAGTTTTAAGATAGTTATTAAGTTTATCGCTTGTACTAAGCAAAATATATGAGGGTTCTGCCCTCACTAAACTAATCGGCCGATCACTCGAAAGAGAGGAAATAAGCGTACTCTCATCCGCAAAATTGAAAACTCTGTTATCCGTTCACTCTTCATCCAATCGCAAAGCTGCTGGGAAAGTCCGTATGAGCAAAAATTTGCTCAGCAATGTCCCGTCAAAAGGGTTGGAAGTATCCAATGCGACCGCTCTTGGCTCACCATGCCTCTCAATCGCATATCGTCCATATATCGGTTATAAGAGTCAAAAGGTCTCCCGTGGACCGCTTGCCACGGAATCCGTACTTTTTTTTTTTTTTTTATGAGACTTCTCTCGGGAGAGGCGAACCTATAGCACCGAGTGGGCGCCCCGAGATGCCATCAAATAACTGTTGCAGTTCTTTTTGAACAGTTGCAGGTTGTAGCGTTCCGGGAACACTCGCGTGGGAAGGGAGTTCCACAGCTTCCCCGCTCTGTAGCGGAACGAGTTCTGATGTAGGGATGTTCGCGCCGTCGGGAGATGAACCACAAACGGGTGCGATCCGTCGGATTGTCTTGTGGAGCGCATATAAGCCGAATTGCGCGGAACAATACCACGAATCCCCGAAGAACAGCACCCGTGATAATATCTGTAAAACAGACAGAGGTCGGCTACGCGCCTTCGATGTGATAGCGACTGTAGTCCCGACGTCAGCGCCGAGTCCCCGATCAGTTCTGGAGCACAGTTCTTAATTCTTGGCAGACTCTTGCGCGTATCTTATGTACGGAGGACATTTCCTACCCACCGGAAGGTGTCTCGAGTTCAGCCAATCGCAAGGAAGGGGAAAAAGTGACTCCCACAAAATTACCGGCCGATACATTACTGCCTATGTTGTCTAAGGTGGATGGGTCAGCAATGCCGAGTTAATTAAGTATTTGGAGTGCAACGGACTTCTGAATGATCATCAATACGGATTCCGTGGCAGGCGGTCCACGGGAGACCTTTTGACCTGTATAACCGATATATGTACATTTGCGATTGAGGGACGTGGTGAGTCAAGAGCGGTCGTATTGGATATCTCCAAGGATATTTGACCGCATCTGGCCCGGGCCATTGCTGAGCAAACTTCGTTCATACGGTCTTTCCGAGCAGTTTTGCGACTGGACGAAAAGCTTTCTCGACAATCGATCGATCCGAGTTGTTGTGGACGGGGTGTCTACGGATCTGTATCCTGTTAATCCCGCGGTGCCTCTGGGTTTTATTTTGGCTCCGACCATGTTTTTCCTTCACATAAATGATTTGTTGGAGACAACGGATAACAAAGTGTTTAGTTTTGCAGATGATAGTATGCGTGTTTCTTCTTTTTCGAGTGATCGGCCGAATAGTGCATCAACGTCGCATCAGCTGAGATGTAGCTAGATCGACTCTCTGAATCAGGATCTGGATAAGGTCCTGTAGTGGGGAAAGGCCGATTCCGTCGACTTCAATTTAACGAAGACACAATATGCAACATTCACAAAGAAAAGTGGATCATCAGTTACACAGCTAATGACGAATGGCCAGGCCCCCGAATTTGGGGAAAGCATGAAATTGCTCGGCGTCACGATTTGTGAGAATATATCGTGGCATAAACACTTGTCGAAAATCGGTGGGTCCGCCTCTAGACGACGAAGTTAGTTTTTTAGCGCTAAGGAATATTTTACTCCAGCCCAACTTTTTCTTCTGTATAAATCCCAAATTAGACTGGTGCTTGAATATTGCTTTAATGTTTGGAGCTTCGCTCCTAAGCATACTACTTGAGAACAAACAGAGACGGGTGATCCGCCTGATCGGGGACACGGCGCTGGCGTCGGGACTACAGTCGCGATCACATAGAAGGCGCGTAGTTACCCTCTGTATGTTTTACAGATATTATCACGGCTACTGTTCTTCGGAGATTCGGTTTATATGCGCTCAACAAGACAATCCGACAGATCGCACCAATTTGCGGTTCATCCCTCGACGACGCGAACATCCTTGCATCAGAACTCATTCCATTACCGAGCAGGGGAAGCTGTGGTATTTCCTCCCCGCGCAAGTGTTTCCGGACCCTTACAACCTGCAACAGTTATTTGGTGGCATCTCGTGGCGCCGACTCGGCGCTATAGGTTCGCCTCTCCCGTGAGAAGTATAATAAAAAAAATTTTTCGTTGGATTTGAACTTCACCACTTTCATGTTGTCTTTTTGAACGACGCCACTTTCATAACAACCATTTGCATTTTAGTGAGCAAACTTCGATATGGGAAAAAAATCGGGGTTTGTTTTATTGCCGCAAACGTTACGGAAAAGAAAACCAATACCAACCTCGAGTAAGTGACGACTCTGCGCTACTCTGATCATCGAGCTATAAACTCACTATTTGTTACCTTTTAAAGATGGTATGTGATATTGATGGTGATGGGTGATTAAATTGAAAAGTATGCTGATTGTATTGAAATGGGATATTCTATTGATGATTGATTGACTATATTGAAACTGATTTGAACTTTACGTGGGAAAATAAATGTTACTTGCTTTTCTTCTGCTATTGTTTGCCTTGTATCTTGTCAAGTGTTCAAACATCAGTGACATCAATTCAATTAATGGACAATGTGGTCTCTTTTAAAGTCAAGATTATCATGTTCCAAAAAAAAGACTATATATATATATAGTTGCAATTTTTCAGAGATGCTTAGAATATGAATAACGTCCACAAAGAAATTATACAACGGATTTCCATTAAACCACAAGGTAGCCTACTAATGGATCCGTGAACGTGTGTATGAATACCGACGGGACATTTTTTCCGAGCCTACACATGACTCGACGATTTTTAAGAGGACATCCCTCGCTTCGTACTGGGCTCGGGCCATCGTTGCATTCATTTTATTAAACTCGTTTAGGGCTTTTGGTTTTTGTTCTTGCGACAAGCATAAAATATTTCACTGCTTAAAAGGGTTGGCTTTACGATTTATTTGCTATCGGATTTTACATATTTCATGAAAAAAAAACACGATTTATATCTGACGTTTTTTTTTTACAGTGTACCGTAAAAAGTTTCGCAATTTAAGTGCGCTGATAAGTTTCCGGTTCATTTAAGTAAACGACGCGAACAGGATTGCTTTTTATCAGTGAAGATTTATTTCATGCTTCCCCTTGGTGTGATACAAACAAAGGTGGACAAGTTGACAACTGCTATAAGCGTTGTTTAATTAATTAATTAATTTAAATGAATTCACGGCCTTAAACCACTTATAAATTCTAATTAGCGAAAGGACACATTCTCTTACATATTAGCCTTATTTGCACTTTATATGAAATCGGGTTAATACCAGCAAGTGTGAGAAAAACTGTGTACGAGGTTGATATTATTCTTCCTTGCTGATGGAGTGGAGGCCAAGGGTACGAGTATCCCTTTTTGAAAAGCAAAATAAATCAGAGTTGAATTGAATTATTTAAGCCGCGATGATTTTACGTTCCAAGCCAAAAAGTACGAAAGGCCTCTTATTCGATTTTGCAAACAGGCACCAGGACGTGCTAACTTTGCAAATGGGATATTTTAATTGAAGTTTTCACATCATGCAAGCAGAGATAGAAAGCACGTAATTAGAACCATGTTGGCATTTGACGTTGTGTGCGTAATAAAAGATTACGTGGTTAATTTCATCAGCGCTGAATTTTTTGATCATTTACTTGCTTGTGTAGTCGGTTTTATAAAGAGCAAAAAAATTAGACATCCCTGGTTTTTTAAGTAATTAATTAATAACGCCAAATTGTTTTCCCTCAAACTATAGTACAAAAGTATTAACACTATCTCTTTCATACTTCTGCTGGTGGAAGATATCGTGATGAATGTTTGCTGTTAAAAGCATGGCATGAAATCCAAGCAAATTTGTGCTTTAAATGAAGTTATCCCTCACAAAGGATATCTTCTACATGATTACACCTAATTGTAAATGTTGCCAAAAAAGGAAGACCCATTTCACGGAAGGGTTTTGGAGAAAACGTGACACGGAAGTGAGAGAATGACAGAAAGTTAAAACCTTTGATCTAACAGAACAGTATTGTCGACTGGCAGGAGCAGGTAGATTGCACAGATTTAAATGGGGTGATGCATGAATAGGGGACGACAGAAATCTTCAAGAAAAACCCCTTGAAAATGAATTCAGAAGAAGGCTCCATAGGACGACTTAGGATTATGTGTGTAGATAATTGTAAAGTCACGAAGAAAAAAGGGTGATATGGCTTTGTCAATGAAGTCACACAAATCTGAATACGAATAGGCCAAATTTAAATAGAAGAAGAGATAGAAATCCTTTGCCACCCTTGACGTCAAGTTTTTTTTTTTATTTAAGTACGTACAAAAAAGTGATTTTTTGATGCTCCTATTCGTCAATGCATATTAAAGAATTTTTGGCTTGAAAGCCTAGAGTTTGAGTACTCAAGAGAGAAGGACATTTTGAAGATAGAAGAAATTCAAACCAAGATAGACCGAAAGGCGTGAGTGCCAACATGATTGAGGTATGATTGGTGCTATGGTTGTAAGTTGCTGCTAGGGGGAATCCCATTCGGCATCAACAGTATATTTGGCCAAGATTACCGGGGGTAACGCACAGCAAAAAATATCTACATAAAACATTATCTGAAGAGAGCATTCAAAAAATTGATTTTTAATGTTTTTTTTAAGTGCAAGATTTCAGAAATGTTCCCGCGAAATTTCGAGTCGATTCGCAGAAAATTGAATGAGATGGGGTATTTTTTAGTGAAGCCCCTCCAACCGACTCCTACCCTTATTGAAAATATTAAACACGTGTATCTCAAAACAGTATGTTCAATGTAGACATGGTATCTCAAAAAATAATGAATAGTTTTTTCTTACACAGTTCTTTTAGATCAGATTTACTCGGAGGTGGACGAAGGATTTCCACTTTTAATGACTAGAACAGAGACTAGAACAAAATTGTCGATTTCTTTAAAACCATGATTTTAAATGAAAGTTGTTTAAAATTCTTTTCGAAATTGCTCGTGTGGGGAGGAAGTATTGTGCCGATACACGGGCACTCCGTTCACTTCCTCCTCCACCATAAATTGTTCACGTGGACACTGCTCACAACACAAAAGAAATAAATATACCAAGGACTGCGGACAATTAAACGCACGGATTTAGTTTAATATTATTTTATTGATTGTCAATTGTAATACATTTGTTGAAGTTTTTTTTAACAGGCACCAGCAACGACGATGACGACCAGTGCAAAGAGTGCACCGATCAACAGCAATTTAGAGTTCATTGTTTTACAATAAAGTTACTTTTCTCATTTATAAATTCTTTTTCACTAACTCAAACTAACCGCGGCACAAACAACTTAAAGACTAATGACCTTGCCCGGAAAAAACAAATCATTATGGAAAATTTATCAAGCCTCAGGACTTGTTAAATAAGGCCAAGACCGGTTCCCGGTTGTAGTGCCGATGATGATGATGATGATGATGATGATGAAAAACACAGTTGGAACCAAAATAGAGCTAGAACCAACGCTATCACGGTAAGAATCACAAAAAGTTGAACCTTTGCTCAACACATCAGGCCACTGCCGCGTGTATGAATTTGATTTCGTTCTGTATCTCTTAGAAACGCCACACAACTCCCTTCTTAGTAACTTTGTTACGATCAACTTCGTGTGTGAAGCGATGAGCGAACGAGCGCGAGAACGTTGGAGCAGGCGAGTGAGCCGGTGCTCTGTGCAGAAGTCGGGACCGTAGTAGTAAAGTTCTGTTTACCTATGGGAAATTGTGTGCTGTTTGTACACAGATCACGTCAGGGTCACCAATTATAGCGTTTGCCATGAATGTGAAGAATGTTTGATTCGAACCGACGCTAAAACGGTAAGAATCACTAAAAATGTAAGCTTTGTTCAACACATCAGGCCACTGCGCGGGTACGAATTCGATTTCTAAACTCAAGAATACTCAACTGGTGTGGAATTGCTATGCTATTGCTTGGTATAATGCAGATGCTTTAGCTTATTCGATTTTCTTTCTGTGTTGTCCTTCACTATTTGCTTTGTACTGTGTGTGTATCTATTAGAAATGCCACAGAACCTTGAGGCATTCCGGAGTTGATAGAATAGAGTTCTGTTATATAATTTACTTGGGTTAATTATCAGCCCCCCATAAAATCCAACTGAAACTCTTACTAATTCATATCCTCTGCATAATACATTTTAAGCCCAAAAACAACATTCCAACCATGAAATAGACACATTTTAGGAAGTATGGAGTACAGGTAGTAAGGAATTATGGAGTATAGGTAGTAAGGAATTATGGAGTATACGTAGTTAGGAATTATGGAGTATAGGCAGTTAGGAATTATGGAGTATAGGCAATAAGGAATTATGGAGTATAGGCAGTTAGGAATTATGGAGTATAGGCAGTTAGGAATTATGGAGTATAGGTAGTTAGTAATTATGAAGTATAGGTAGTTAGGAATTATGGAGTATAGGTAGTTAGTAATTATGGAGTATAGGCAGTTAGGAATTATGGGGTATAGGTAGTAAGGAATTATGGAGTATAGGTAGTTAGGAATTATGGAGTATAGGCAGTTAGGAATTATGGAGTATAGGTAGTTCGTAATTATGGAGTATAGATAGTTAGGAATTATGGAGTATAGGTAGTTAGTAATTATGGAGTATAGGTAGTAAGTAATTATGGAGTATAGGTAGTTAGGAATTATGGAGTATAGGTAGTTAGGAATTATGGAGTATAGGTAGTAAGGAATTATGGAGTATAGGTAGTTAGGAATTATGGAGTATAGGTAGTTAGTAATTATGGAGTATAGGTAGTTAGGAATTATGGAGAATAGGTAGTTAGGAATTATGGAGTATAAAATACAAAATCCCATTCCAAAAACTTGATATTTTGTCGCCAAAATTTCCAATGCAGTTCGATGCAAAAAAGTTCTCGATTCCCCACATTAAATCGGACCTGTCCAACAACCATAATCTGTACGATTTGTCCAAAATACCATTTACAAGTAAATACAACAACATTTCCCCCAATTTGTTTTTGGTTTACCGTTAACATCCACGACCGCCCACGACATACACCCCCACCAAGACAAAAATCAGGGGTAAGTAAATAGTAATTAAAATTGTTAAATAAATACATAACGGTTCCGAAAACAGGCCGTCTGAGACAATCCGGATCGATTGATACTCGATGAAGCTCATCGTCCAGTCGCAAAGTTCGTATGAATGAAGCATGCATGAGATATCCAGTGCGGCCATCCAGTCACCATGTTTTCCAATTGCAGATGTCCAGATGTCAGTTATAAGGCCAAAATGTGTCCATGGATCGCCTGCTAGGGAATCAGTTTTAACTACCATTTAGAAGCCCTTTGAATTATTTGTATTTAGCCAATTTGCCATTGATAACGTTTTCCATCACTTTGTATAATATAGACAGTAATGGTATCGGCCGGCAATTTTGGGGAAGACGTTTTTTCTCCTCCATTAGGCTTGGTTGAATTCGGGTGGTATTCCAGCAGTTAGGAGAGGTTTTCTGTGCATAAGATAACCAAACGAGTTTGGTAAGAACCGGCGAAAGTTCTGAAGAATAGAAGGATTATTGCCGGTATCCCATTCGGGCAATTGCTTTCTTATGCGTTGATCGGCACATGGGCGAAACTTGATATGCCAGACTCCACCCATAAAATGAAGTCTTGAATGTACGAAATATAAACGGTAATTGCTTTTTATACATTTATTGTATAATGTTACACATTAACTATACTACCAACATTTATCAATATAGTCTCCTGCGTGATCTACACACTTTTGCCACCGATGTGATAGCCTTAATATCCCTTGTTCGAAGAAAGATTTAGGGCGAGTTGTTAGCCAATTGCAGCCCTCGTAGGGTTCCCTTACTCTTCATAAACCAAACGACAGCCACGCACAAAATTATCTAGCTCGCAACTTGTTGCTAAGCAGAAAAGTAAAATTTACCGTTTATATTTGATTCAACCTTGTACTAAAGGGTGGCACCTAAGTAATTGCCAACTTTTTAAGATAAATAAAACCCTTTTTTAAATACAACGAATAAACTTTAATCAATGATATATTTTCCATTTTGTTCGGTGACCTTTTGCCATCTTTCTGGCAACTTTGTAGTGTTCTGAAAAACCCTACCACCTTCTTCCCCCACACATACATCCAAATCTCTACACCCAAACTTATATTCGCAAAATCCATTACCCCGACCCAACCAAATTCGTGATAAACGAATCAAATATTCCCTTACATCCAATTCCCCATAATTATCAGACAAAATCAAACGCATTGCAAATTGAACCAGATGTTCAATTACCATCCGTAAACAAAACCCGAATCCCAGTGCATATCTTCATATGGACTGCATTTCTGAGAATTCGAATTCTTATCTCAAAAACAAACAGCTACAGCCAAAGTATTTAAATCGAGACTTTGCTTTCAATTTGAGCCTGTCCTATTCCCAGGAGCCGATTCAACAATGGGTCGTGACTCTTCCTTCAGGTCGAAGGAGGCACGGTGGCGACCGCAACGAGCCTTTTCGGGAGCTGTCTTGAGAGATCCCTCGTCATTTTAAGGACAAGGAGACACGCTCCCTGAATGAAAGGCCACAACAACGATTTGGAAGCTTTAATATCCCTTGTTCGTAGAAAAATTTAGGGATATAAGTCAATTGCGCACGTGCTCCTCGAATTCGTCATTACTTTTGATTTTTTTTCGTTCAAGGGTGCAAATAAAAAATAGTCACAGGGAGATAAGTCTGGGCTATAAGGAGGGTGTTCGAATGTTTCCCAGGCCATTTCTTTCGATGTATTCCTGTCAAGGACGCTGTGTAGGCCTGGCGTTGTCATGAAGAAGGATAACATCCCGAATGGACATACCTCGTCTTTTGTTCCGATATACGGCTTTTGCCGATTGTAACAACTGACAGTAGTAAGCTGCATTTACTGTTCGTTGTTCATCTGTACGACTTATCCCTGGGCGTCGAATACGACATCTGTTTACGATACGTACTCGCCCACATTTAAATTCACTGGTTATACACGATTCTAAGACAGTGTATCATCACAAAATTGTGCCTTCAATCGACGAAAATGTCCGAGGGTTTAACGCCTTCATTTGTCAATAATTTTATAATAATCCGTTGCGCAATAGACGTATGTACCTCTTGCTTGCTTATGGCTGTACTGACTACAAAGTCGGGCGCGACCGCTAGCCAAGCCGGTTCCTTTTCTCTTCATAAACCAAACAACAGCCACGCGCAAGATTATCTAGCGCACAACTTGTTGCTAGGCAAAAAAAGGAAAATTAACGTTTATATTTCGATTCACCCTCGTAAATCGTATCCTAGGCAACGAAGATATGTGGAGTCAGTTGATGAGTAAACTTGGGTTTCCTATCACAATATTTGCATGACATTCCCCCTGAGACAGTCCCTCGAAGATCCGAATGAGGAACTAGTTTACTTCGGGAATTGTGTATTACAAAAGGCACCATCTTGTCTCATATCAATTTCAGTCCGGACCAGTAGTCAAACGTCCGGAACATAGTCGTAAATTTTTCCCGACTACGTCGCGGAATGTATAACAAAACGGGGTGGTATCTGACCTTGAAACAAACTTACCATCTACATCAATTTCCATCAACCAAGCTCCTAAAGATGGCCAGGGATTCCTCCCGGCCTTTCTACAGAGCATATATATTGATGGGGTAGTATTTCACCGGGTGGGTTGGGTTGGAATCCCACCTACCAGTCGGCCTTTAGCCGACTTTTGAGACAATCCGGCCTAGTCGTGAGTAATATCTAAGGACTAATTCACAGGGTTTGTATTATAGGGAAGCCGGTTGATACATCTCCGTATAATTTGGCTGGAGCAACATCTTCCTCCCTTTGTGCACAGCTTTCTCAAGTCCTGATATTCTGTCCAACATATTCCGTATTACGTTTAGGTCTCTGTCATTATCCTCTCATTATCATTTAATATACATTAACAATAATTTACAGCAGATTGAATAAACAAGGATTTAAATTGGCAACGATTCGAAATTCACTACTTACTTGCTCATATAGCCCTACAGGATATTCCTGGCACAATTGATAGGATAGTAAATCGAATTTAATCGAATTGAGTTGGATGCTGTTAAATTAAATGAAAGTGAAAATGTTCACTGATTTTGTTCGTCGGATACTTCCGGCTGGCTTATTATTTTCGGCTTCATCAAATGGGAAATATTAAACACCCTTAAACGGTGGATATTGTTTTCGACAGGGCTGATCTGGCAATTTTACAAGTGATTGAGTGAAAAATGTTGTTTACTCCTTATAGAGTGTAGTGTGTTAAGACATGAGAGATAAGGCCAACTTTTCATGAGAAATTGAGAAATATTTTTAAAAGCCTTTTTTGACTCGAGAGTTAAAATTATATGAGGCATGACTTTTATCAGGTGTATGCAATAGATTCCTATTTACGTTGTAGCCTCCGAAAGTTCAGAACTTCTAAATCACAGTATAAAAAATACTATCCATATCAAGATTTGTATAACAATGCAGGTTTGAATAGGATAGATAAGTTTATAATTGAAAACATCCGTGTCCAGACTACAAGGCGAGAAGCATCCTTAACAATTTGCTCTCGGAAGTTTTCTAACCGGTTACGATAAAACAAGTAATCGAGTAAAATAAAGTATTGAGTGTTGCAGCGAAATAGACGACAAAAAGATTTAAAATAATGACTGAAAAATTAAATCGAGACATTTTAAAAGTGATAAGAATATTCCATTTAAAATAACAATAATAATCAACCTAAAAGTATATCATTTAAGTGTAAAAGAAAAGGTAAGAGACCAGAGACAAAATGCAAGGAAGAAAAAAGAAATAAAAAATCTAATAAATTAAATTTAACTGAATAAAATTTAATTTAAAACGAAGAGGAAGTACGATAAGCAAATTAATTAGAATAAAAAGAACTAAAGAAGAACTAAATATAAGATAAATAGTAAATATATCAATCATTCAACACCAAGAAAACGAAATGAATTCAACTAACTAAAAAACAGAACAAGGAAAATGAAATTAAAAGAGAGAACAAAAAAAGGAATATTAAATAAGAAGATGTGCGAAGGGAAGAATAGAGGAAATAATGAGTAGAAAGGGAAGAAAAACGACACATTACACAGTAAATAAAAGAAGTAAGTATAAATACGAAAACAATTTAAAAATATTAAAGAACATAAATAACAAAGCAAAAATAAAAAATATTAAGAATATATTCCTATAATATAATATTTTATTTTAAAATACTTATAATAATCTCAATGAGAAAAATGGTCTTCCCCAAGCAAGTTTGGACTGCCCGAATATCTCATAGGCTAAATCTTTTCTTCTTTTGGCGGCGAACCCGTCTTTTGGTCCGACCCTATCCAAAATAGTCATGTAAGACAAACTTTTTATCTGTCCCAGAAAGGTTTTAAATTCTCAACGGTAAGGCTCATGGGGATAGGCACCCGCCAAGTAGTGAACTAATGCATGCAGCGACATCCTGAGAAAGGTTCGCACAAGGCTAATAACCTTGCCTGGAAAAACAAATTATTATGGACAAAATAACAAGTCTCGGATATGAAACGGATACACGACGACGACCACGGAAACGAAAATGGCTAAACGATTTGATAATTTGCTCATGGAACGTCCGCCCACTATACAGAGCTCCAGGTGCGCAGCAGGTAGCCGATGCACTGTCCGAATATAAGGCTAACGTAACAGCATTACAAGAAATAAGATGGATGGGGAGTGGTGTTATTCAAAGAAACGAGTATGACATTTATTACAGCTATCATGCAAAACACCGTGTGCTCGGGGTAGGCTTTCTAGTTACCCAAATACTGAAGCCTGCCGTTATCGGCTTTAATGCAATAGACGAAAGACTGTGCACTCTTCGCGTGCGAGGCAAGTTTAAGAACATAAGCCTCATAAACGTTTACGGACCTATAGAGGAGTCCCCTGATGACGAGAAAGAAGAAATCTACGAGAACGTCGAACGGGCCCTCAATGCCTGCCCATGGACCGATGTGAAAATCGTTCTTGGTGATTTGAATACCAAAATAGTTCGGGAGCCGGTTTTCAGGCACTACGCAGGTTCCCACAGCGTACATGAGAACAATAATGGCAATGGACTACGAGTCATCGAACTGGCAGTATCAAAGAACTTGGTCGTTGCAAGTACCAGGTTTTCGCGTAAAGATATCCACTTGGGTCTCACCTGGTGGAGCTGTTGTGGCCCTTCTCTTAGGGAGCGTGTCTGGTTCTGAAAAAGACGAGGGATCTTATAGCGTTTGAAATAATAGTGAAGAAGATCGTGTGATTCGAACTGACGCTATGACAGCTCGAATCACGAAAAAAATTTTACCTAAGCGTTACACACCAGGCTACTGACCGTGTTTAGAATTTGATTTCCAAACTCGAGTATATTCCACTGGTGTGAATTATTTTTATTTATCGCTTGGTATACGGTTCTGATGTATTTTTCTTATTCGATTTTTTCGTTCGGTGTTCTTCACTATTTTTGTTTGTGAATTGTGCGTATCTGTTAGAATCGCTATATACTCCCGCCGCAGTAACTTCGTTACTATCAGATTCGTATGCGGACGACGGACGAACGAGAGAGAAACGAGAAAACGTCGGAGGCCGGGCTCTATGCGGAAGTCGTGACCGTGTGTGAAGTTCTGCTTTACTATGGGAAGTGTATGCTGTGTGTACAAGATCACGTCGTAGTCACCAATTATAGCGTTTGAAATAATAGTGAAGAAGATCGTGTGATTCGAACTGACGCTATGACAGCTCGAATCACGAAAAAAATGTTACCTAAGCGTTACACATCAGGCTACTGACCGTGTTTAGAATTTGATTTCCAAACTCGAGTATATTCCACTGGTGTGAATTATTTTTATTTATCGCTTGGTATACGGTTTTGATGTATTTTTCTTATTCGATTTTTTCGTTCGGTGTTCTTCACTATTTTTGCTTGTGAATTGTGTGTATCTGTTAGAATCGCTACAATCTCTTTAGGACAGCTCCTGAGGGGACCCGTTGCGGTCGCCACCGTGCTTCCGGGGCCTCCGGGATGAGTGACAACCGATCGTTTAATATGGGTCCTGGGAATCTGCCAGGTCCAATAAAAATACTTTTTATTTTGTTATGCTATTTGTATTTTATTTCCTTTAATTTAATTTACTGGCGTCCTACCGCTTCGGACGCCAATCGAGACTGATCCTCGAATACATTTTTTTTTTTTTTTCAAAACTGTATTTATTAACCATACCTAAAATTCGTACATTTAAGTAATACAGTGACTTAAAATTAATTTTGTAACAATTGCTTACATGTAATTATTATAATATATACATTTTCCAAACAATATTTTATGAGATATAAGATAGATGCGTGTTTATAAATTTAGTGGTATTATCTTCCTGGAAAGGGTCAGAAAGCCAGGAATTTGTTTTTTCAACTTTACTTAATCTAAACTTAATCCTAATTATATAAATAACTTAACCTAATTTAGCCTGATTACAGTATGATTTTCATAAAGCCATAAACAAAGTTTTATAATTAATGGGATATATGTTATGAATTAAAGGACGTGGAATGAGGTTAGTTATGGGTTAGAGGTAGAGTATTTCTCTCCGGTTGTTCGTCGGAAAAGCGTAGGATGTTGGAAAATGGTTGGACGTTACAGTATTTGAACTGGTTAGGGGTAACTTCGGTGTTGTGGTATATGATCTCGTTTGAATCATTTACCAGTCTGCCTGAGGCGAAGATAGCTCTGGTGTGGAGACAGTTGGGATAGTTAGTTCTGATATCTAGAGGGTTCTCTAAGAGCGAGGTTATTATGGGATTGGGATTATTTTGTAGGTTTTCGATAAATTTGATAGACAGTTCGAGGAATCGTCTATCGAGGCGCTCGATACCAACGGTATTGTAGAGTTCGACGTTACTATAGTACTTATAGGAGTTAGGACGACGATGTATCCCAGAGACATACCTAAAGCATTTTCTTTCGAATACTCGTAATTTCTCCATTTGGGAGGGAGTGATATGGTACCACAATGGGCACGCGTACGTGAGTGTGGGCCTGATAATTTGTTTGTAAATGAGCAGTTTGACTTTGTGAGAGAGACTTTTAGGTTTCCACATTACTCTTCTACAGAGATTAAGCTGAATTGTGGCTTTTTGAAGGGAATTTTTAATGTGGGAGGAAAAAGACCAGTTATTAGAAAAAGTGATTCCAAGATATTTTAGGGTTTTGGAGGGTTTTATCAGAGTGTTGTTCAGTTGAATCTTAATTTTGTTGTGGCAGCGTCTAGTGTTGTTTGTACAGTGCTCGTTTTTGCCCTTGAACACTATGAGCTGCGTTTCATTTGGATTAAGGTGGATTTTCCACTTATTAAAGTATGTTGATAGGTTAGGGAGGAAGTTGTTAATGCGGTTTCTTGCAGCCTTAACAAATTTGCTGCTAGAGTAAATTAATGTATCATCAGCATAATTCAGCATCACAACATTAGGAGATACGGGTTGAGGAATATCCGCGGTATATAACAGATATAAAATTGGCCCTAAAATAGAGCCTTGGGGAACACCCGCGGTTATGTTGTGGGTTTCTGAGACGGAAGAATTTATTCTCACAACGAATTTTCTGTCAGAAAGATAAAAGGCTAAGAGCTTTGTTGTGTGACAGTTTAGATTAAATATGGAGTGCAGTTTGTACAGAAGCCCTGAGATCCAGACGCAATCAAACGCCTTAGAAATATCGAGAGATATACACACAGTAGGGCTTTGGTTTTGGAGACCAGTTGTAACATCGTGTGTAAGTTTTAGTAGAGCATGACATGTGGATTGCCGCTTACGAAATCCGAACTGACAGTTAGGGATGAGGGCATTCTCATTGGCAAATGAGAGAAGATTTTGGTAGATCTTGCGTTCTAGTATCTTACTTAATGTACTTAATAGGGATATTGGACGATAATTGAAAGGGCTATTACTACTACCGGGCTTCTTAATAGGAATTACTACTGCAGTTTTCCAGTTCTCTGGGAAGTGCGATGCATTAATTATATGATTAAGAAGAATGAGGATAGGAAGTAGATTCTGTGGGCGTAGCCTTTTAAATAGAAGGCGTGGGATTCGATCTAATCCAGTTGACTTTTTGTTAAATCCTGATCTTACGATCTCGGATAATTCGTCTGCAGTTAGAAAATTTGTAGTGTCTAAGGGGTGTGAAGCTATGTTCGTGTTGTTAAATTCACCGATGAAAGGAGTAAAAGATGTGAATAATCTGTTTGAGATGTATTCGTTTACTGTGTTCTCGAAGCCGGGAGTTGAGAGAGAATTATTTTGCTCATGAATCTTTGCAAAGTGTTCTGCGAGGCAATTTGTTATGTCCGTGTCGGACTGGGCAATATTATTGCTGATTGGGTTGATGAGATGATCAATTCGGGGTTTATATTTACGACCAGTCAATTGGTTGATGTTTTTGAAAAGATCCCGATTTGGTTTGATATTTTTAAGTGTGGAGATGTAGTTTTCATCTGCGAATTTTTTCAACTGCTCTTTATCAGAGTGGATAGGAGTTGGATTTGGCTTTTAATAAAGGGGCAGTATCTTGTATGGAGTTTACGGCGGAGCTGCTTTTTAAGGCGCAATAATTTGGTTAGGATGCTGGGCAAAGGCTTTCCTAAATAGTTATAAGGAATGGTTGTCGGGGTGTTGTTGCTGAGAGCCTCCTTAAGAATTTGCTCTATTCTTAAAGATGCGTGATCGATTTCAGTAGGGAGTAAGTTAGATGCTTCAGGGATATACAAGTCAGAGAAACTTATCGCTATGTCTCTATTGACTTTTCTCCAATTTGTTTTGGTGAAGTTTGGGACAGGGTTTGACGAGTAGAGTGAGTCGAGAGAGGAGATTTGGATCGTGGTATGAACGGAACCATGATCAGAAGGAAATATAAAGGAGACTGTAGGTGGACCCGCTGAGTGAACATCATCGGACTTGAGGAAGAAGTCGATTGTTGACTTGGCTGTGCTAGTGACACGAGTTGGCTGTAATGGGGAGTCAATGTATGTATATGGATAAGATGGGAGGAGGGCTAGCAACTGACGACCATATTTGTTGCATTTATTATCATTGAATGCTGTATGACGAGCATTCCAGCCTCCCCCGATTATAAATGGAGCGGGAACAGACTGTTGGATTATCTGAGAAATGTCAGCATCTGGGGAATCTGGTTGTCGTGAATTTTTTTTTTTTTTCATTTTTAAACATTTTTTTATTTTCTTTCTATATTCTTAGTTTCTAAATTAAAGGCTAGACAAAAAATGCTTAAATTCTAGCTTAAATATCTTATATAATAACTTACTGGTCCTTCGCAGACGCTCTAAGCTAAACATTACTTAATATTTGTATAATTTGCCTTTCGGCGACAAAACTTTGTGGCAATACTTATAATTATTTGAAAGACAGAGAAAAATTTGAAAAACTTTGTCAATTTTTTTGTTTTTTTTTTCTTAAAATTTAACTTACTTACTTACTTACCTATTTTTTTTTTTTTTTTTTTTTTTTTTTTTTTTAAATTTTATGTAAAATCACTTAGCTTACCTTTACTTAAATCTTATACTACCCTAATTCTAGAAAAGCTAAGTCTATGTAAGCTAGCTGATGATAGTGTGATTCTATACCGACTTTGGTATCCAGGTCTTTATATGCCATTCAACCACCAGAACTGTTGACGCTGTCTAATACTATCGTCCCGGTCTCTGTGGGAGATAGCCCTACTGAAGCGCAGGAGCTCGTCTTCGGTGTGCGTTACTTCCCGGTCGAAGCACAATCGCCCGTCTACGGATGATCTACTTACATGATATATCAGCGGAATTCCGGATCTATCCTGTATAAGCCCTTTCATATCCAA